>OZ020295.1:991843-1699942 GCA_963971205.1 Aethes cnicana | reverse complement strand
TCCACAGTTGAATTTGTTTATTACGCTCATAAAATTTTCAGCAATGTTTGTGGTTTCGTTGGTCAATCTATGAGCTTTAGATATAACATTATCATTGGCAGCGCAAATAAGCGCCCAAACAGCGGGACAGTTATTTTTCATAACATCCACAAGATTAATGTCTTCCTCAAGTTCCTGGTCAGTTTCAGTGGGTTGCTTCCATTTACAGTAATATGCTTTGCAGTCCTCATGTTTCCCAAACACATGAAGTGGTCCATTTCTCAAATCGTTTCTCATAGCATTGGGGTTCCCACTGTTATGTATTATGACTTTGCGGGAAACTACAGTCAGTTTTAACAGCCTTGGTTTCAATAAGTTTCTGCCCTCAAGAGGCAACTTTGTATTCGCTAAGATCTAAAAGCATAAATATATACCTATACTATAACCAATCACATAATACTGAAATAAAATTTATTATTATTACTACTTTTGAAAATTAGATCATGACGTCAAATCACCACCATCTCCATCCTCACCATCACCACCACCATTATCAATCTATTAAAATAATAAGTCTGTAGAAGAATACGCGTCTGTAACTTGAAAATGAAAAGAAACGATCAAGTCGAGGGGACTATGTATAAACAATCATCATCATCATTTCAGCCGAAAGACGTCCACCGATATAAACGATACTAACTAAACACAAAAAAAAAAAACGACTTCGACCTCCGACAGCCTACAAAATCAGTGTCAAGTTCACTATAAGATTGTCATCAGCTTTGGGTCGGTTCACTTGACACCGACTTTGTAGGCTGTCAGAATTTGAAGTCGGATTTTATAAAAAAAAAAATACGATGGGACGTAAGTCTCACTAGTCTTTGAAATTGATGCCACAATCATACACGTGCTAACAAATCAAATTTTGAGGAGTTCCCTCATTTCCTCATGGATCCCATCATCAGAACTGAACCAAATTAATATGGGACTAATGGGACAGTTGACGGAGTAATCGCGGAACATACATACAAACAAAAAACCGCCTTCAACTCCGACTGACTGCGATGTCAATGTCAAGTGCACTATATGATTTATTCCTTTGGGTCGGTTTACTTGACACCAACTTCGCAGTCTGTCAGAATTTGAAGGCGGTTTTTATTAATTTTTTTTTTTTGGCTAGTTTCCAAACTTTACCATAGAAATACAAAAGTAACTCTGAAATCTTCGAAATTGACACCAAAATCATCTACGTGCTAGCAAATTTTGAGGAGTTCCCCCTCATTTTCTCATGGAACCCATCATCAGAACTATGGGACCAACTTGGAAGTCCCAGCTTTTGAACAAAAATAAAAATTCCGACGAATTCAAAACCTCCTCCTTTTTTTGAAGTCGGTTAATAATAAAATTTGGGGACATCGTAAAATGCAAATTTGCGGTTGGTTCAGTAGAAACTGCTACTGTACCAACCGCAAATAATAAGTTTGTATGAGTAAATTTGCATGTATTATATTTGACTACTACTACAGCCTATTTGCGTCCCACTGCTGGGCACAGGCCTCCTCTCATCATGAGAGGGTTTTGGGCTTTAGTCCCCACGCAGGCCCAGTGCGGATTGAGGACTTCACACACATCTTTGAATTACTTCGCAGATGCGTGCAGGTTTCCTCACGATGTTTTCCTTCACCGAAAAGCTCGTGGTAAATTGAAATTGAATTTCGCACGTAAGTAAACCTGTGCGAGCCGGAATCGAACCCCCGACCCTCGGCATGAGAGGCGGTAGGTCGAACCACTAGGCCACCACGGCTTCAAGAGGCGGTAGGTCGAAGCCGTGGTGGCCTAGTGGTTATATTTGACACTGACATAATTATTATTAGTAAGTAAAAAGCTGTGGTGGCTTAGGGTCGGCGGTTCGATTCCGGTTCGCACCTCAAGTTTACTCATGTGCGAAGTTCAATTTGAATTTACCTTTGAGCTTTTCGGTGAAGGAAAAACATCGTGAGGAAACCAGCACGCATCTGCGAAGTAATTCAAGGATGTGTGTGAAGTCCCCAATCCGCACTGGGCCCGCGTCCCCACGCCCACTAAGTACAGCGCAAACCCTCTCGTGATGAGAGGAGGCCTGTGCCCCGCAGTGGGACGCAAATAGGCTGTAGTAGTAAGTAAAAGTATGGGTACGTGTGTGCTGTTAGAACTTGCTTCAGGCCAAATTTCATGATTCTACGTCATCGGGAAGTACCCCCAAATATGCAATACTAGCCGATGCCCGCAAACTTCGTTCCGCGTACTTAGGATATACGTACCCGATGATACTATACATATAGACATTTATAGTTATACAAGTATTGAACAATTGGTTTGACCCGTGGAAATATTGGGATAAAAAGTATCCTATGTTATTGCATTCAAACTATCTCCATACCAAATTTCATCCAAATCGGTCCAATGGTTGCGACGGGAAGGAAGGACAAACACCAAACAAAAAAATAAAACAACTTATGATCGCGTTGCGTTGACGTACAACTATAATTTTTTCACAGCCAAGAGACTATAGACTGGTGTATATTTGATATTTTCAACTTGACACCGCTACACATTTCTGAGAAAAATGGTATTGACAGATGGACGGACGGACAGAAAGACAGACAGACAGATAGACAGGTTCAATTTTTTCCTTTTGAGGTACGGAACCCTAAAAACGATTTGAAGAAAAAAATACTGTATGTATGTCCGGATTTAACTCGAAAACTACTGGTCGGATTGCAACAAAACTTTGTATGGGGGTAATTTATATATAGGCTACTTTTTATCCTGGTAAAACGCACAGTTCCATCGGGAACTAACCGAACTCCACGCGGACGAAGTCGCGGGCAAAGCTAGTGCCAAATAAATCCCATCAGTTCAGTTTTATACACATAGACAAACAGCAGACGGACGGACAGTGAACCGTAAAAATATATGTATCTTGATAGAATATCAATCTGTTTAGGCAAAGTGCACACACTATGCAAAGCAACTGCATGGGTTGGACTGGACAGACGAATAGGTACCTAAAAAAAATGTATCTTCACAGAATTTCAATCACTTCAAAACTGACTTCAGACTGAAAAAAATATCTTCACTTACCTTGTACAAAGCGCTGGTGTAATTTTTAACAACATGGTTTTTACACTCAATTTTTGTAATTCTTTGGCCATAAGACACACTCTTCCTCAAATTTGCATACACGGACGAGTCTCCGTCTCCAATGAAGGACAAATATTGCAGCCCATGCATTTCTTCACTCTTTTTGAATCCTTCCACTACAATGTCTGCTTCCATTGCTGTTGACGGTCCAGTGAAATTTTTACAACAAACATGCTCTTTAGGATCCATGCTCTTTCTCTCATAGTATTGACATTGGTAGCAATATTTATTTCTTACACCAAGAAACAAACATTTTTTTGTTTCTTTCCCAATAATGCAAGCCTGAAAAAATTGCCAAATATAAAATATAAAGTAACACTATTACTTCTTGTGATGAGAGGCGGCCTGTGCCCAGGTGGGATGCTAATAGTCTGAAGTAGTAGTAATACTATTACTGGCATTTGCAAGCAAAGATAGTATGACGTCTGAAGGATGAAAGCATGCCATGGTAAATAGTATTGAACTTGAACCAAGAGATTATGTAGGTATAGATAAATATATCCATAAATAGCTAAATAAAATGTTATCATACCATTCCAGAGTTTGAATTGTAATTGTGACCATATGATCTTTTCAGCCAGCCTCCGTCGGCATACACTGTAATATATGGAATGCCTTGCTCATTGACATGGCCTTTCTCAATAGCGATGGCTTTCTCTTCTTCACCAGCTTTTATGATTTCTTCAGTCAAATGGTCTTGCCAAACATTACCTAATTCTTTTTCAATGGATCGGAATTTGTTAGCTGACATGGTCGGTATATCCATGCAAGCCGTAACATGTGCAGAAGCTGTATAATAGCTCCCAGCTGTAACAGTACCCCAAACAAATGCTTTGTTGATTTGTTCGTTTTTCTCATTAGTCTGTTTCCAAATTTTTTCACACATGCTGCATTTAAAAGTAAATACACTGTGAAATCCAGTTTTTGTTTCTGAGACTAAATCAATGATAGATCCAGTACAAGCTTTCTTATGTTGCTCCATGGAAAATGCCCATTGAAGAACATGTTTTATGTCCACCATACGATACCCAGTAAGGTCAGACAATGTCTCATCTGGGACAGTTTCTACTTGCAACTCATGGCTTTCTACTGCGGGGTCTGGAGCAGGCCAATTTATATCAATTGGACGAGATGAATTTTCTTCTACTGGAGTTTCATTATTGCTAGTTGAAGTGCATGATGCTTCCATTCGAATAATGGGTTTTAGACGATCATATGTTCTCAATGGAGTTCTGCAAAATAAAAAAAAAGATATACATACAAACTGTCCACCTATATCAAAATCAAAATACTGAAAATCATACGACATTTTGGTTTGGTATACTTCAGGAGCCGTGAAGCCTAGTGGTTCGACCTACCACCTCTGATGCAGGTCGAGGGTTCGATTCCGGCTTGCACCTCTAAATTTACTTATGTGCGAAATTAAATTTGAATTTACCACTGAGCTTTTTCGCTGAAGGAAAACATTGTGAGGAAACCTGCATGCATCTGCCAAGTAATTCAAAGATGTGTATGAAGTCCCCAACCCGCACTGGGCCCGCTTGGGGACTATAGCCCAAAACCCTCTCGCGATGAGAGGAGGCCTGTGCCCAGCAGTGGGACACAAATAGGCTGTAGTAGTAGTATACTTCAGGAGTTGAAGCGGAATGTTCGATATTTGCCCACTGTTGCCATTTGTTTATATACAAACATACAATGACTGCTAAGCAAACCTTTCTTATGGTTTTGGGAATTTGAATAGAGGGGTTTGTGGGAATGAACAAAAAAATTTAGAGGACATGTAATAAATAAGTATAAAACAAATTGAGTAACCTATTGTCACCTGTACAGCTTGTTGACAAATTTTCTTCTAGCAATTGATTCTCTCGATCTGTTAGGCCGCTAGGTCTTTGTTGTGACCCCATACCCCTCTCATCTTGGCACGCCTGATCTGTTAGGTCACGAGGTCGTTGTTGCGACCTTTCATTATTACGCCAAACCACAGCTCTACTGTAAAAATTTGAAATTATTATAAGAGGAATTGGATAAAAGAGTAAGAATATTCTGTCGTAACCATGTGTATAGTATCATCGGGTACGCATATTCTGAGTCTACGCGGGACGAAGTCCGCGGGAAAAGGCTAGTAATGAATATATTCAAATGCCCCAAGAAGTGATATATATCTTTACTAACGATGTGACTCCATTATAATGTCGCCGCAAACTAGCAGCTACTTTTTTCCATTTTCGTTTTCCTCCCGACCACGTGTGTTTTCTGTATGCGGAGCGGTTCGTCTTTGGTGGCATTGATAAAATTGATCTGAAACAAAAAATACAACGCAAAATACCATGCACAGAGAGATACTTAGATAAATGCAAAGTGAGAGGAAAATCAATTGAAAAATTGAATAAACGATGAGATAAATATATTCGATGCAGTTTACCAGACGGTCGAGTTGCAAAAGAATGTTTCTTTTTTCTAATTAGGTACGTTCCGTTTTAGCTACGTTCCGAATCGCGCTGTTTTGTCTCTCGCGAGTCGACTTTCAAGCGCGCTGAGCGCGATTCGGAACGCAGCTTATGAACCATACGTATTTTTTTTTCTAATTACGTTCCGTTTTGCACGCCGTTCTATGATTTATAACTGAATTGAGAAAATACGTAGTTAGTATCTAAACATTATCATTACCCAAAACAATTTGATTTTGTGAAATGACACTTTTTAAATGAAAAATCGTTTGTATATATCTAGGTAGGTACCTACTATTATTATGCATATGATCGGTAACTTCGCAGCATAGATATGTTCAGGTCAGCCTAGCTTCTATAATACAGGTTTTCTATGCTCGTGTGAGCGAGTTCGAATCTGGTCAGTTTACTTTTGTTTTTCGTTTTTCATTCTTTAGTAGGTACCCTAGCCTATACGGCCCTACAACTAGGCACAAATATTTTTTTATAGACTAATAAAAATGCCCTGAGCAGAGCTCGATCGCCCAGTTATAAGTAAATATATTTTTATTTCTTAGAGAAATGAATAAAATACTTACAATAGATATGATATATTTTATCTAGCTGTCTTCTGACATGTTATTACACGTTTTTATATCTGATCATTCTAAACAACAAAATACTTGTACAGGTACTTACCTATTTCGTTCAATCATTTTCCAACTCATAAAACGCCACCAACTACCGGCGTGCTAACGCCATCTTGTGAGTATTTTGGAAATTACTAGGAATCGAAACTAGCATATCAGCTGTTCATAGACCACGACGCCATATTGGCCTGATGCTTACAGTGTAAACGTTCTCTCACACAAGCTTGGTTCGACCGAAATTTTATTGGTTTTGAAATGCTTATAATTATTTTATTCTTTGATTTTTTGCGGTGTTTTTGATCTATGCGCGCTCGGGGAATAATGTAATATTTTATTAGAACGATAAAAGAAACTAAAAGCAGTCGTAGTCGAAGATTACGCGACCAGTTTTTTGTATGGGGTTCAGCCGTGACGATTCACCTTAAGAAACATTCACTAAATTTAAAATGCTGCTGAAATCACTGACAGGCATTCAATCTTAGCTATCTTTTGATTAGTTATGACCATGGCCCACAGTGACCACTTATCATCAGGTGATCTGAGTGCTTGTTTGCAAACAAATGCCATAAAAAATACAATTATTAACCTTAGATATTTACTTAGTACTCTTTACGATAGCACATCACGCCTCATACCATTGGCGACCATCTCGGGTTCATTCATTCATTCAATTAGAACCGGTCGGTCGCGTTGTGGACTTAAGTTCCATTCACGAAAGACGTCAGACGTCATAACGATGATGTACACTGCAGAAGTATTTTCAGTTCATCGACTGTTGAGCTACTTCTGCTGCTACTGAATGACAAGAAAAAACGACATATCTCGGTCACGTTTTTCGTGACCAATCAAATATGATCTGTTGCAACTAATCATAATGGGATTGGGAAAAGTTGCTGGAAAAGGTGGAGTTAGAAAAAAGTTGCTCAGCTACTGGCCAACCTTTCTGTATTTGGGAAGACATCTAAAGAAAAAAGAAAAATCACCTAGATATATAGTTTAACTTAACACTGTCACTGCCACGAGACTGCGAGACTAATTTATTTACAAATGGAGCTGGCACTCAAAACGTTCACTCATTGACTCACTGGTGATGCGATGCAATCTGTGTCCATCTTCACGTGAATGATCCTGAAGAGCTGATACGTGAACGGGTTGTGACAGTCCACTTTGTCAAGTTTGAAGACTAGGTCTCTTGCGTTGGTTTTAGTGAGCTGGTACAGTTTCAGGTTCAACTGAAAAAAAAGCAAGGCTGTGCTACGTATATTTATTCATCACTAGCTTCTGCCGCCGACTTACTTTCGCATTTATAATATCAAAGTATGGATTATGGCCATAAGCAATATTGTACCTACCAACAGAAAAATAAAATAAAAAGCGGAAAATGTCCTTAAAATAATCTAAAACACCAATGGTCGAAATAAGTAAATACTTTTTGTAGAGGATGTCTGAAAGAATAACAAATAAGTAGATAGATGAAAAGTTTAGCTTCGGATGGTCCTTGCCTCTGCATAACAATATAGTCCGAAATGAAATTTTAGAAAAGGCACTATCACTACTTCGTTGGCGTCGATTTAACTAAGGGGTTAAATCGACGCTTAATAAAAAAACCCACTTACTTCAGTAATCTACGTGCTTAATTTCATATTTATAGACACAGTGGTTTAAGCCGTGTCTTGTGTACCTAAATAATCAGGTTATTTCATTAACGGCTTTCTACACCAGATTTTTCAGGACTCACCAAAATCGGCCCCGTATTTCTCCTCACAGTGAAGTTGGCGCTGACCAAAGATGTGTATCTGTTCACTTGTCTGACATTGTAGAAGTATACAACAGGCTCCGACTTGTCATACTTGTCCTCTGGTAGCTTGCATCTGTCCATCGATAACAGCTTTATCTTATATTTTTTCTGAAAATCAAAAAGTTGGGTGGCATAGCGTCACACGGCGGACACGGCCTAAAAGCCGATTTCGAATTCGAACACAATTCGAATGAAGTGTCAATGTTTGCGTGCGAGGACGTCTGTACACTTGTAAATGTGAGTGTACCACTACGCGGGCCAACGATTCTCTCTCCATCTCCGGATGAAACAAAGCGCTGACTATCTTCAGGCGGGTGATTCCGTGGCCATTCTGTATGTAGTACTATTAATTATTCTGTGCGTGAATCCCTCACTAGCTCAAGAAGTCGATATTCCACGCTATAGTATCTATTCTATTCTGGAATCTTTCGCGTTGCTCTGGATTCAATCCGTCATCCGCGGTAAAATATATTACCATTTTGCTCCCTAGTTATGCAATATACTATTCCCAGATATGAGACCTAGGATCGTTTTTTCGCACCTGTAAAACCTATATTGGATTCTCCCCGCGACTTCGTTTGCGTGGAATTTGGTTAGAGCATACAAATTTTCAACCCCCTTTTTACCCCCTTAAAGGGATGGAATTTCCAAAAACACTTCCTTGCGTCGTCGTTGCTGTGCGTCGATAAATATAGTCAGCCAGTTCTTTTTGTGTTTTATGTATTTAGATTTCGCCCAAATCGTTAGGGCCATTTTTAAGAAACTTTTTTGTTTGAGTTCAAATTGTGTATAGTAATAGCGGTGACATTTTTTTTATGGTACTGCAATCCGGAAGGAAAATGGATTTATTTATAGTTACATCCCTTAAATTGATATTCTTTAATAATCATACTTTAAAAGCGCTAATCTTGTATATTTCTCTGTTTATTTATTTATCCAAGCGATCTCAGAAACGGCTCTAGCGATTTGGACGAAATTTGGAATATACGGGTTTACGGAGGCGACAAATCGATCTAGCTAGGTCTCATATATGAGAAAACTCGGTTTTAGCTATCACCCAAGCAAAGCTCGGTCGCTGATTTACTGCATATTAATGCGCGTAAAAACTTACTGCCGCCAAAGTTTGCGCAGCGCACAAAATCAGTATGAAAATTATACATATGGGACACCTCATCGTTAGCCAACGACTGGTCTGAAAAATGCTAAATGTGAAATTAGTGCGGTGATGCGGATAGATTCTAAATACTTGATAAGATAACTGACGGTTTGTATTGCAAATTTGCAATGTGTGCGTTTGTTGAAAGCTATTAAAATCAGATCTGAGGTATTTATGGCATTTCAAGCTACGAATTATTATTATTACTGGTGCCCGCGACTTCGTCTCTGCAGGATTAGTATTTCAAGTAGCTTATATCATCATCATCATCATTTCAGCCGAAAGACGTCCACTGCTGGACATAGGCCTCCCCCAAGGCTCGCCACTCAGACCGGTCCTGTGCTGCTTGCTTCCACCGGTTTCCCGCGACCTTCACGAGGTCGTCGCTCCATCTTGTTGGAGGCCTACCGACAGCTCGTCTCCCGGTTCGCGGGCGCCACTCGAGAACTTTCCGGCCCCATCGGCCAGCAGTCTTGCGAGCAATGTGCCCCGCCCACTGCCACTTAAGGCTCGCAATTCTTCGGGCTATGTCGGTGACCCTAGTTCTACTGCGGATATCCTCATTTCTGATTCTATCACGCAGAGAAACCCCGAGCATAGCCCTCTCCATTGCCCTCTGAGTGACTTTGAGCCTTCTTATCAGGCCCATCGTAAGCGCCCACGTCTCGGAACCATAAGTCATCACTGGCAACACACACTGGTCGAAGACTTTCGACTAGCTTATATACACTAGCTAGTTGCTTATATACACAATATCTTTATAAAAGGTAGCCTATATGTTATTCTGATGTATGAGCTATATTATTGTAAAGTTCCATTAAAATCCATTCAGTAGTTTTTACGTGAAAGAGTAACAAACATCCATTCATATTTACAAACTTTCGCGTTTATAATATTAGTAGGATTATGAAGAAAAAAAAGGAAATGGTTGCGTAAACACCGACAAATTCAACGGAGTCAAAAGTGCGCTGCCCTCTTTTAAAGATAGGGTAAAAAGAATGACCTATGATCCCCATATACTGACAAAGGGATGCAAGGGGTTGAAGAGGTGAGGTATATGGGCTCACTCGATACATGTCGATTTCTAGGTCTAAGGGTAATTCCGTCAACGGGGTAATTTCGTATTTTAAAGATATCACTGAAACGCAATACATCTCGCTCTGGGACAGAATTAGGAATACCGAGATCAGAAGAACTAGACTCGTAGATGTAACCAAGGTCATCTCAGAGAAAACACAGGTGGGCGGGGCACATTTGCTGCACGCAGGACAACCGGGTGGGGCGTGAAGGTACTCGAATGGAGACCCAGGACTGGTCGCAGAAATGTAGGCAGGCAACCCGCAAGATGGACAGATGATCTTGTCCAAGTAGTTGGAATGGATTGAATGCAAAAAGCCCAAGATCGCAAGGAATGGAGTGCATTGGAGGAGACCTACACTCAGCATTGGGTGGTTAGAGGTTGAAGAGAGAGAGAGAGAATAGTTCGGGATTACCACTATCACACTACACTACCCTTTCGTTGTATTAGTTAAATTATTAAATGTTTGCGTTTCAGTAATATAGGTATTTAAAATTCGAAACTGCCCCATTGACCGAATTACCCCAATGACTACCTACTCAAAATTAATTGCAAATTTCATCATCTTCGCCATTTAATTACTTAATTAAAGACAATTTCTACTTCCTGCTTTCACAGATACGAAATTCCGAGACTGTATAAATAAAAGGTGACGGAATAAACTTTTAAAGAGTTGACGTCCCTCGAAACATCTGTTTAAAAAGTTACGAACAAGACCATAAACTTTGAGGCAGATATTTGAATTCCGGGCGTTCGTTCTAAGGGACGGTGAGGAGTGTCTGTCTGTTCTAGAATAATTGTTTTTCCTGAAAATGAATTCTGAATTTCAAAAAGGCGGAGTTTTTGCAGGTTCTTCAGTTGAAGGTACCTACGGCGAAGATGATTTGCGTTTGAAGGATGTAACAAAACACACTCAACATCAATGAAAACGGGTCACTTTGTATAGGATATTCCATACAAAGTGACCCGTTTTCATTGCTGTTGAGTGTAGTTGGTAAACTATTAATATATTAGTATATGAAAAAAGTCATTTCGGTAAGTACTCTACCTAATTTTCTTTTAATAAAACCTGTAGAATAATAATAGTGATAAATAGTGAAAAGTAGTAATAAATAGTGTAAAAATGACTAGGGAGCAAAATGGTGTATTCTACCGCGGGTGACGGATCGAATTCAAAGCGACGCGAAGGATTCCAGAATAGAATCCCGAGCGACATCGTTTTGTCTGTTGAACAAGAACGCCTCTATTATGACTGAAATCAAAGACAAATTCATCTCTTATTTCAATAATAGGAAACAGATTATACAGCGTTTAACCCTATTCAGCCAAACACCTTTGTCTGCTTCCTTTATTAAAAAACCATTAACCATTTCAATGACAACCGCCGTCATTATTCAAATGCAGAGCAAAGCTAATCGATTGAATAAACATTGAACGAACTGGAGAACGGAATGATCGAAGTACTTAATGAATGAATGAATGGTTAATTTGCAGAATTGCGAGACTATAAAATGAAGTTTAAAGTTTTGACATTTTACGAGTTTCAAGGAAGAGCTTTGCACTGTTTGCAAAATCTTGAAGTAGTTTCAGAAAATTAGATTTTAGTTTATTGTTAGACTAGCTTCTGTCCGCGTCTTCGCCCGCGTGGAATTCGTTTGTGTGTAAAATAAATGTATTTCTGCTTTTTCTTCTTCAATACTCTTCATGTAAATATGATATACACCCAACAGCAATGAAAACGGGTCACTTTGTAATAGGATTTACCATACAAAGTGACCGTTTTCATTGCTATTGAGTGTATACACGCGGGCGGAGCGACAAAGGGTGCAATAAGGACAACTGCAGCTCCGTCGAAAAATCCGACGTAAAAAACTCAGAAATCGAGGTTACGTTCTCGACATTTTCCTCCTCCAAAATTAAACCAATCGTAATGAAATTTTGGGAACAGGATGAGAAGGAAATTATCTGTGTCGGACAGTTTTTATTTTTGCGTTCATTATTGTGGTTTTTGTATACCAGGCATTTCTTTGCGGCCTATTCAATCGGGCCGTTTTCAGCACTGTTTGGAGTCACCTAGTTCTATTAAGAACAAAAATATTACTAAAAGCAAAACGAAGCGATACAGATACTGACAAAATTGATCCTATTTCAAAAAATCATTGATCTACGATCAAAATCTAGGGAGGAATATGTCGAGAACGTTTGTATGGAAAAATGACCACTAGCGTGTCCTCTTAAGTGGTAACAGACAGACAGATAGAAGTACTTTCGCATTTGTAATATTAGTATGGATGCTAGATCAAAGCCAAATGATTTTAAAATGCTTGCACAATCATTTCTCATTTAGTGTTAAACTCTATGTTCTCGCAGTAAGTATGTATTTGCGCTTTTATTTAATAGTGTATTTCGTTTCCAGCGTTCTGGCTGGGGTATGTATATTTTCATTATTATATAAACCTACTACTACTACTACTACAGCCTATTTTGCGTCCCACTGCTGGGCACAGGCCTCCTCTCATCACGAGAGGGTTTGGGCTATAGTTGAACTTTAAATCTAGCTGCTTAAAGTTCGGTTCCAACGCCGTGACGTGTGAGCGATGCTATAGAGATACTCCCTGTCCCTATTTAAGACTTAGAATATAGCCTCAGAATGTCAAAAACTAACTACTACTACTATTACAGCCTATTTGCGTCCCACTGCTGGTCACATGCCTCCTCTCATCACGAGAGGGTTTGGGCTATAGTCCCCACGCGGGTCCAGCGCGGATTGGGGACTTCACACACATCTTTGAATTACTTCGCAGATGCGTGCAGTTTTCCTCACGATGTTTCCCTTTACCGAAAATCTCAGTGGTAAATTCAAATTGAATTTCGCACATAAGTAAACTTAGAGGTGCGAGCTGGAATCGAATCCCCGACCCTCTGCATGAGAGGCGGTAGGCCGAACCACTAGACCACCACGGCTTATAGGTACCTGCTCTGCTACTATACATAAGTGGCCACTTAAAAATGCAATTAATAATACGTAAACCACCGTAGCTTATCGGTTTGAACGGGCTACTGAAACTTGAATGCTATTCTATTTCTCACAGTTCAAAAGCTGTTCTGTCAATTTGGAAACCTTCTTTACATCAGAGAGCAAAATCTTACTTTGCTCCTTATTAGTATAGTGGGGTATACATTGAGAAATAAAATCAAAAGAGCGAGTTAAATCGCATTCGGCTCCCTCTAAATGGGCAACAAAATACTTCTAGGAGAAGAGTAAAAACAATGTAGATGGACTTACCCCCCTGGCGCACCCTCCGCGACTTACCTTCAAAATAAATTAGTTTCACATTTGTCTATTTACTCATCATCATCATCATCATCATCATTTCAGCCGAAAGACGTCCACTGCTGGACATAGGCCTCCCCCAAGGCTCGCCACTCAGACCGGTCCTGTGCTGCTTGCTTCCACCGGTTTCCCGCGACCTTCACGAG
The DNA here is from genome assembly GCA_963971205.1 of Aethes cnicana. Lineage (NCBI taxonomy): Eukaryota > Metazoa > Arthropoda > Insecta > Lepidoptera > Tortricidae > Aethes > Aethes cnicana. Next base: position 1,686,192 of record OZ020295.1, on the reverse strand, counting down.
GTCGTCGCTCCATCTTGTTGGAGGCCTACCGACAGCTCGTCTCCCGGTTCGCGGACACCACTCGAGAACTTTCCGGCCCCATCGGCCATCAGTCCTGCGAGCAATGTGCCCCGCCCACTGTCACTTAAGGTTCGCAATTCTTCGGGCTATGTCGGTGACCCCAGTTCTACTGCGGATATCATTTCTGATTCTATCACGCAGAGAAACCCCGAGCATAGCCCTCTCCATTGCGCTCTGAGTGACTTACTCTATTTACTCAAAGAGTAGATAATTCTGCCGGGTTTCTGCTTAAAAGCCGTGGTGGCCTAGTGGTTCGACCTACCGCCTCTCATTCAGAGGGTCGGGGGTTCGATTCCGGCTCGCACCTCTAAGTTTACTTATGTGCGAAATTACATTTGAATTTACCACTTTACTTTTCGGTGAAGGAAAATATCGTGAGGAAACCTGCACGCATTTGCGTAGTATAATTCAAAGTGTGTGTGAAGTCCCCAATCCGCCCTGGGCACGCGTGGGGACTATAGCCCAAACCCTCTCGTGATGAGAGGAGGCCTGTGCCCAGCAGTGGGACGCAAATAGGCTGTAGTAGTAGTAGTAGTAGTAAGCAATAAAAAATCTCATATAACTCTTTTGTTTCAGAAAAAGTACAGGGTAACTTTGATATCAGCTGGCAGATGCCCATCGATTAAAGGAGCTGTCGACGGATCAGAACCTGTGCTCTACGAGATAGGTGTGCAGAGAGTGAACACAAAGATCTCAGTCATAAGGACCAACTACGTCATTTTAAGAGCAGTAGGACCTGTTATGGTACTGCCCCCGTTGTTTGGAAACTGTTTTAATAAAAAAATAAACTACCACTACTTATTACTAGTACTACAGACCGCCTATGTACGGCCCACTTCTGGGCTCAAGCCTTCTCTCATCACAAGAGGGTTTGGGCTATAGTCCACGCGGGCCCAGTGCGGATTGGGGACTTCACACACATCCTTGAATTACATCGCATATGCTCGTTCACCGAACAGCTCAGTGGGAAATTCAAATTGAATTTCGCACATAAATAATTTCAGAGATGCGAGTCGGATTTGAACCCGCGACCCTCTGCATGAGAGGCGGTAGGTCAAACCACTACGCCACCACGGCTTAAAAAAACAAACACCGCCTTCAAACTCTCCGACAGTCTACAAAGTCGGTGTCAAGTAAACTGACCAAAAGCTATGACAATCTTGTAGTGAACTTGAAATCGACTTTGGAGCCTCTCGGGAGTTTGAAGGCGGTTTATTTTTTTTTTAATATTCCAGATGATCGAAACTTTGTCAAAGGTGGCGTGATGTGACCTTGAAGGTCACGCTTTGCCTACCCCGCAGGGGAACATAGGCGTGACGATTTGTATGTATGTTCCAGATGAATTTCAGAATATACGAATTGAAACAATTCGAACAGCCGATGTTCAAGTTAGAGAAAGTAGATTGCCATAGCCCGTTGACGTACCAACTCTTGAGGGTCGTCAATTTAAAGGTGGATACCAACTGCATGGCTGTGCCGGTGAGTCATTTCAATCTATGTTTACCCGACGGCGGTAGAAATAGAAATTAAAAATTTATTTATTTGCTTTAAATGTAGTAGGTACATGCGATGTTACAATTGGAATAAAAGAGTCATACATTTGAAGTTAATTAAGTCATGCAAATGTTAGATGCAAGTGAGTCTATATAGGGTATACAAAACCATAACTATTTAACATACCGAGTGTCTAAGTAGTCATTTAGAATTGTTCCCAGTTCTACAGATTTCTTTTACAGAATACCATGTCTACAGATTTCTATTTCTACACATTCCCAAGTGTACAGATTCCCAATTCTACATAATTTAAATTTTACAGAATATTGATTCTGCATATTCACAATTCCACAGATTCCCAATTCTACATAATTGGTATTCTACAAAATAATACAAGGAATGTAACTGGGTCGACGGGTCCCCGCTACGCGGGGCCCCTATTTCTAGGTAGTTTGCCCTTCGGGCGTATATAGATAACTAACGAACCTAACCTACATTCACACCTAACGGACTGAGTGGACCCTTACCGGTAAAATAGTAGTCAGATAAGAAACTGTGGAATAAAGAATATGTAGAATTGGGAACCTGTGTAATTGGTTATCTGTTAAATTGGGAACCTGTGTAATTGGTTATCTGTTAAATTGGGAATCCGTAGATTAGAGAATCTGTAGGATTGGGAATCTGTAGTCATGAGCCCCAGTCGTCATTTACAGAGTAGAAGCATTCATTAATGAGCCAGCTATGAAGTTTTTTTTAAAGATATTCAGAGGGAGCTCTTTGATGTGTTCTGGCAGATTGTTGTGTATTTTAACACACATAACATAACTGTTTTTACTTTTCATAGTGGTTGTGACTCTAGGAAATAAAAGATGATTTGGGTTTCTAGTGTTGAAGTTAACAACATCCTTTTTTTTCTTGAATAATTCAGGGTGAAGTTTTACAAAAAGGCATTATATATATGTCGTAGAAGGAGGGTTATTGTTTTTCGAGTGTATGTATGTATGTATATTTCTTTGGCACGCTCTGTAGCCTAAATGGATTGATGGATTTTAGCACGCGAGGTGTCGTTAGATACGTCTAGGGCATGCAATATCGGACGGTTTTTCAATTCCGGAATTGAGTTCGAGATTGTCCTTCAATTCCGGAATTCCGGAACTAGTTCCGGAACTGATGAAATCTTTTTCTCATGACGTTTTTTTGTAATTTTATCAATATAGGGCAAAATAAAGCTAGATCTGGTGCTCAACATTTTATTATTAACAATCAACAGACTTAAGTAATTAATAGATACTTGATGTTACTACTTCAAAAATAAGAATCACTAAGTTCTATCACTCAAAACAGATTAAAATATTGCAAAAGTATTATTATTTTGTATGCAATATATATTTGTTCGAGTGGTCAACAATTTTAGTGACATCAAAAATTCTACTTTTTGGCAAGACCAGATAAAGTGGTTCCTCCAGGTAGAAGTTATAGTAGCACAACAGAAGACAGGAGATCTGACAAATTACAATATTCGTCGTGGCAAAACTGAGACAGAATGTTATTTATAAGTACAGCAAATTGCGGACATACCTACCAGAAAAAGATAAATACGAGACGATCCAAGGTAAAAATACTACAGAAATTGATATCAGTTATGGAACCAGGGTCTACTTCAATGTTAGTCAATCGACCCTTAAGGTTATTTTACTATTGAAGGATTTGTAGGTCGTAAGGAAGGACATGATAATTTCAAGCTTTTTCTAAACCTGCAAAGCTGAAAAATAGGAGAGTCCACAAAACGCAAACCTCCCTCGTGCTACGAACCTGTGCTCAGCTCACGAATCTCACAGAGCCACGCTGACGTAATAACGTTGTAGAGGTTACTTCGAAACGATGTTTTCGTTTTGATCAATTAAATTATTACTTGAGAGATTACTTGAAAATCACATTTTAAGCATTATTCGATGATGTATGGTGTTTAAAGATAATAAGTTCATGCTTGAGTAGTAAATTCAGTTGAATGGTTGATTCACAATCCAGAAGTACTGAAGTGGTTTTCAAGATGCATACAACTAAATGATCATTGGTTCATCCAGTTGTTGAATTGAGATCCCACTGAATCTATTGATAACAGAATCATCCCAGATCCAACACCATGACTTATAGAACAATATTAATATGGGTCTTCCATCTGACGCACGAGGGGCAATTGGTTGTTTCTTCCATACATCGAAATATCCATCGCCGATTAGAAAATGATCCCAGATCCAACACCACGACTTATAGTGCAATATTAAAATGGTTCTTCCATCTGACGAAATATCCATCGCCGGACTAACAAAGTCCAAGATTAACAAAACAGGAATGCAAAACCACGTTCTCGGAGAATATTTTGGGTCAAACGAACAAACAAAGTGAGATAACGAAGGATATTTATGGGGAACACATGACAGACCTAGAATGCAAGTGCGCATCAAAGGCTACACTAAGGGAAAGTTCTGTTTCCTTACCACCCGTTCAAGAAATGTACGATATGTGTGGAAGGAAGGCAGTCATGTCGTAACTAAATTTCTTGTGATTATTTTGTATCATAATCAATATAATTATTTTAAATTAAAATCTAATATATTTACCTAATTCAATTTGTGTAAATTTTGGAAAATTATCACTTTAAATTAAGGTCTAGTACAATTAAAACTCTATTTATTCAATTCCGGAATTTCCGATATTGAGGGTCTCAATTCCGGAATTGTAATATCGGAAAAAAGCTCCGAGATTCCGGTATTTCGAAATTCCGGAATTCCGGAATGCAAGCCCTAGATACGTCTTAATCGTGAGAGTGTCAGGGTCTATTAAAATTGCAAAAAACAAAATGGATGACTTTTGGAGGTATTTTAAAGTTTTCCAAAAAAAATTTTTCACTTCTCATGCTCTTAAAATGTTACTTTAGTCTCTGCACATCGGGACTAAAGCTCTTTTTTAGTCTCTAGGGACTAAAGTAATTTTTTTTTAATTTACATTGGTAACCCGCCTAAACAGCCAACCACAGAGTTTGTGAAAGGAGGATTATCCCCATTTCCAGTGAACCTAGACAATTTCTAGGGCGTGAAAAAACGATTTAATGTCGTGAAACACGATTTAATGATTACGAATACCTATGAATCTTGTTTTATTTAAAGTGAATTCATTTAATAATGCATGACCCAAATAGTTTTAAAATATATTAATAGTTTTCAAGTTTGAATCTGTTGGCTAAATATCATTCAAACGTCACGTGATAAGAAACAGGTCAAGTGCGAGTTGGACTCGCGCACCGAGGGTTCCGTACCTACAAACTTGATGATGCAAATTTAACAATACAAACTTATTATTTGCGGTTGGTGAAGTAGACACGGCTACTGCGCCAACCGCAAATGATAAGTTTGTATTAGTAAATTGTCTTTTTTTGCACCAAAATATATAATATTTACGGTTATCAGATTTATTCCTGTATGTGTGCTGTAAGACCTTGCTTCTGGCCAAATTTCATGATTCTAGGTCATCGGGAAGTAGCCGGTTATCTACTTTGTTATAATAAATATCGTAATTTTGTATGGAACTTCGTTTTTTTTTCCTCGCATTCGAAGTAAAAAGCAGAGTGTTTAACGCGTGACTAAACAACCATAATGACTCTCGAACTATAGCCACCCTCGCTCTGCTCGGGTGGCTATAGTTCGAGAGTCATAATAGCTTGTCCCTTGATAAACAATCTACTATTTTGTCAGAGCCTTTCGGTTGGTGTATCAAAATAAAGGGCTTTATAAACGGATTACAAAAATATATAATGTGACATCTAAAGTTTCAGTCAGTCGGATACATTATTTTCTCAAAAAATAAGACGTCAACTCAAACCGGTACAGTATGAATACACAGTATGAATTCGCACTATCTTTACAAGGTCGTCGCTCCATCTTAGTTAGTAAAAGGGCCTGGTGCTAGGTCCGTCCGGGGTGGTACCACCGTTTTTCCCAGCTAACCAGCCGCCTATGTCCTTTAGATATATGGGATACACTTAAGTTTTATTCAAAAATTAAGTTTTTGGGACACGCTTTTATTGCTGACTGTACTTTTCTTTGTCCTTCATCTACTCTTCTAGACGAATCAAACGAGCCCAAATTCGATGGGTTTATGTAGTTTTATTACGGAGTTCCTATGGCCACCTTCCAGCTCCAACATCAGATCAGCTCCACGTCATCATAACATTGCATTGTCACGCGATTTACATATTCGTGCAAAATTTCAGCTCTATCGGAAATCGGAAAGTGGGTGAAATTTAACTTGCAAGATTCCATTTCATAGTTATATAGTACAGGTCGACCTAATAAAGGCGTGTTAAAAATAAAATTAATTTTATTTTCAGGGCAATTACACCACGAGTAATATCAATCTACAGGATTTTGCCTGGATCATAGGGAAGAGCGTTGTCTCTCCAGGAAAGTAAGGATCAGATACTAGATTTACATACTACTAGGTACTACCACCTACTAGAGATCTTCTACTATCTAAAGTCCCGCGCGTTCACATTTCAAAACGCTTCAATTTTTTCATTATTATTTAAAAAGCACCACCAACACTCTCAACGCATAGTTGATGGCTGTCTCAGCACGCACACATGTCTTGAGAGTGCTGGTGGTGCTTTTTAAATACATTGCAGCTTTTTGAAATGTGAAGGCGCGGGACTTTAGATAGTAGAAGATCTCTACTATAGCCTATTTGCGTCCCACTGCCGGGCACAGGCCTCCTCTCATCACTAGAGGGTTTGGGCTGTAGTTAGGGTTGCCAGATGGCCGGGATCTAGCAGGATTCTCCCGAATTTTATTGTGGCCTCCCGACTCCCGACAAAGTAATAAATCTCCCGAAAAACTACTTCTGTTAATAAAACAATAATCTTAAGTTCTTAATTGTGATCAAGCGAAACTAAAGATAAGTCTTCTTTAATAGGAAAAAGTTTTTTCGGGTAAAAAAGTTAGGTACTTTTATTAAAGTTTGACGGTGGTTTTAATCTTTTTAGGTTTTTTTTTGTTTCTCCCGACCGAAGTCCCAAAATCCCGAAAAAATATTTTTTTCTCCCGATAATAGGGTCACTACATCTGGCAACCCTAGCTGTAGTCCCCACCCGGGCCCAGTGCGGATTGGGGACTTCACACACATTTTTGAATTACTTCGCATATGCGTGCAGGTTTCCTCACGATGTCTTCCTTCACCGAAAAGCTCAGTGGTAAATTCAAACGGAACTTCGCACATAGAAGTGCGAACCGGAATCGAACCCCTGACCCTGCATGAGAGGCGGTAGGTCGAACCACTAGGCCACCACGGCTTTACATGGAATTCGGTAATAACGTTACCGCGGGAACTATGTGTTTTTTCCGGGATAAAAACATGTTGACCAGTGTTATAAACTACCCCCATACCAAATTTTGTTGCAAGCCGTCCATTAGTTTTCGAGTTAAATCTTGACGTATACATAAAGACAGACAATTAAAAAAAATAAGTTATTTTGTGTTCAGTATCGTTTACACGAGTATAGTCCCCTCGACTTGATAGTTTCTTTTAATTTTCAAGTTTCAGACGCGACTTCTCCTACCGCCTTATTACTATAATCTTATAATGAAATTGGTCGTTTCTTATGATTATTAATTTTATGCTTGTAAGCGTAATCACTCTATGAAAGTATAAAACAGATACAAGTTTGAATGAAGTGGTCGTTTTGGAATTTGGAGGGCCGGGACTTCCCATCGTACTAGATCATCTCTACACTTCATGAGTTTAACAATGTAAATTTCATTTCGTTTTTAATTCTGTTTTTCAGGTACATGTACGAATTGGAATTTTACACCGCCAAAGGAGTCGCTCTGTGCAACCACATTGTATGTGATATCCAAATTAAAAAATGAAATAAAAACTACAGAAAAACAAATTTTGTTATTAGGGACATTGAATGTCGGAGAACAAGTATACTATATTGCACAGTTACCGTTACTTAAGATTACATGCAATCATGCCGATGCCGCTTAGGCTACAGAACGTGCCTACATACATACCTACACTCGAAAGACATAACCCCCCTTCTGACGCAGTCAAGTAAAAATAATATAAAGCGGCATGGTTCTTCACAGTCTATAATTAAATACTCAAAATGTTTCAGCGTGTTGTTCCCCCTTATGATAACTTTGTTGCCTTTCCATCTGTAGGTACGAAATCTTGGTATGAAAGTATCCTAAATAGGTAGGTTCCTAGTCTTATTATGATACTAGCTGACCCAGCGGACTTCGTACCGCCTTATAGTTTTTTTGGGTGAGAATAAAAAATAGCTCACGTCCTATTCTCAGACCTACTGAACATACACACCAAATTCATAAGAATCGGTCGAGCCGTTTCGGAAGAGTTTGGTTACAAACACTGTGACACGAGAATTTTATATATTAGAACTAGCTGACCCCGCGGACTTCGTACAGCCTTGGGTATGAAAAATAGCTTACGTCCTATTCTCAGACCTCCTGAACATACACTTCAAATTTCATAAGAATCGGTCCAGCCGTTTCAGAGTAGTTTGGTTACAAACACTGTGACACGAGAATTTTATATAACAGAAGGTGATATTAGATGAACCATTTTACCTACTTGGCAAGTTTTGATTGATTTAAATTAATCGTTTTGTTCATCATAAATACAAATAAAACAGTAAGAAAATTGCCAAGTCAAAAAAGAATGCAACAAATTGTAGCGAGAATTTTGTGTAATTAAATGTGTTACGGGCACTGAGAGTCCTATTTCTCTTCTTGAGTGTCTTTCTTCAGTTTTTAAGGTCCTACGTTTGAATTTAATATGCATCTACATTTCGCTACGACAACTCCACCTAGAAACGCTAAATATTCATCAAAATTTAAATCACAACAACAATATTGCGACGTCAAAAAACTCGACTCGAACAAGCGCAAGATGGCGTCGAAAAATGGCCGCCATTTTACTTTTCCCGCGCATTAGTTACGCTCACAATGCAGGTGTAAGGACTGTAAGGATAACTTTAATTTCAAACTCCACTTAGAGATTCAACGGAACTTTTGTACAATTTTCTTTGCATTACAGATTTTTTGTAACAACCCGCGGGATTTACCCAACTTGTTCCAAGTCTTACGCATGTATAATTCCCACTCATTTAGGAAGGTAACTTGATACTTTTGTTTTTTGTTCACTAACAATCAAGCCGCAGAAGTTGAGGCGGTTTTTTAGGGTTCCATGCATTGTAATGAGTAATAACATATGGATGAACAGTGCCTAACATTATGTCAAAACATATGGAGCAAACTGGCATTAGAAAATACGTTCGAATATGCTAATAACGCCTCTTTATAACGAAGGCCAAACGGGTGCCCGAGCTATTCGGGCATCCGTTTTGACGGGGCCATTTTTCGCCGATTGATTGTGAATCCTTACTTATAATGTATCAATGGTATCACTACGGATTCCCATACAAGTTATTTATCTTTTTTAGGAGTTTCTGATTTTTTCATTTCTAAACATTCCCTGAATCACAGGGAATAAAACAAAAACGAATCAGCCAAATCGGTCCAGCAGTTCTCGAGATATTATTATCCATACTAATAATATAAATGCGAAAGTAACTCTGCCTGTCTGTCTGTTACCTCTTCACGCTTCAACCGCTGGACCGATTGAGATGAAATTTGGCATGGAGATAGTTATGGTCCCGCGCGAAAGGACATAGGCTACTTTTTATCCCGGAAAACGCATAGTTCCCGCGGGAACGCGACAACCGAATTCCACGCGGGCAAATTCGCAGGGAGAAGCTAGTCTATCTATATATATAAAACAAGAAACTGACTGACTGACTGACTGATCGATCAACGCAGAGCCGAAACTACTGGTCGTAGAGAGCTGAAAGTTGGCATGCAGGTTCCTTAGGGAACGTAGGGGAGCACTAAGGGAGGATTTATCGAAATTCTCACGGGAACGGAAAAAAACGGGATTTTACATTTTACTATTTCTGCGCACACGAAGTTGCGGGGAAAAATTAGTATCATATAAGACGGAGGAAGGAGTAGGTATTTTGGGAAGTACTTGAAAATTGACGTTTGGGAAACCTGCCAGAAGTAAAATAATCAACACGCGAAACCCACTGAATGCGCTAAAAACTCGCACTTGTCCGGTTTTTTTTTTCAAGTTTCGTTTGAGCCAATCAAGTGCAGGCTGCTCGGTTGATTGTAAGTCTCGAAGTTTTGCTTTTTTCGTTTGTTGTGTTGGTCCGCCCGGAGGTGGAGAGAAATAGTCAAGTTTGAGATAGCACGGATGAGAATAATTATGTGTAAGTACTAAGTACAGACAGTAGTGTCGGTAGGCCTCCAACAAGATGGAGCGACGACCTCGTGAAGGTCGCGGGAAACCGGTGGAAGCAAGTAGCACAGGACCGGTCTGAGTGGCGAGCCTTGGGGGAGGCCTATGTCCAGCAGTGGACGTCTTTCGGCTGAAATGATGATGATGATGATGATGACTAAGTACAGGGCAGGGCCTATATTTGAAGTCTTTAAATCTTTATTTTTTTTTAATTAATTAGTAGCTGCCCCTACATAGTATATATATTTAGGTATATTTAAGCATGACGTCGAAGTCGTGTTGTATTTATCTCCAAACTCATTCCTTAAAGTAGTTAAAAATTGATTTATCTAAACACATTACAATTATAATTCACTAGCTTTTCCCCGCAATTTCGTATGCGCAGAAATATTAAAAAGTAAAATCCCGATTTTTCCCGTTCCCGTGGGAATTTTGCAAAATCCTTTCTTAGCGGATGCCTACGTCATAACATCTACCTGCATGCCAAATTTCAGCCCAATCCGTCCAGTGGTTTGGGCTGTGCGTTGTTAGATCACTATTTTATATATTTAGATTTGTTTATATGTTGTCCAATAAAGACTATTGTTGTTGTTGTAATTTAAGGATGTGTGTAAAATCCCCAATCCGCACAGTGTCCGCGACGCGAGGAGGCCTGTGCCCAGCAGTGGGGACGTAAGTGGGCTGCTGTGGCGGTGGTTAGTGGTTTCCAGTATATCCTGTGTAATTATCCTAAGTATTTTATACCTATATTGCATAGTTATAACAGTTTGAAATCGAAGTTTTGTTTTAACCGATACATTCCGGATGCTTAGTTAAGTGCTTCTGTCGGAATTTAGTTTAGTATACCTGTTAAGGGACTATATACTTAATCTTAAAGTTATAGAGATCTTCTACTATCTAAAGTCCCGCGCCTTCACATTTCAAAACGTTTCATTGTATTTAAAAAGCACCACCACACTCTCAACACATGTGTGCGTGTTGAGACAGCCGTCAACTATGCGTTGAGAGTGTTGGTGGTGCTTTTTAAATAAAATAAAAAAATTGAAGCGTTTTGAAATGTGAAGGCGCGGGACTTTAGATAGTAGAAGATCTCTACAGCACGACACATCTTAGAAGGCGTGTGACAAAGCATTTAATCCATTGATGCAGAGTCTATTTTTGCTTAATCCATGCGCCTTCTAAGCTGTGTAAACCTATACCTAGGTGTATTCTATAGCCATGTATCACTACATAGTCACTACATAGTATAAAACTAAGTCGCTTCGTTGTCTGTGTGTCCCTATGTAGGCTTAGATCTTTAAAACTACGAGACGAATTTTTAATAGATAGAGTGTTTCAAGAGGAAGGTTTTCGTATATAATTTGTTATAGTTTAACGCTCAATTCCCGCGGGAACGCTATAACCGAATTCCACGCGGACGAAGTCGCGGACAGAAGATAGTAAATATATAAACAAACATTGCTCGTTTAATAATATAGAATTGCAATCCCACAGACAGAACATGGTCCAAGTTAGAAATAGCTCTGAAACGGGAAACTATCTCAAAATCCGCTCAGCCTAAGGCTACGTTTCACTTGAAGCGATGCACTTCGATTTCAAATAAATAACGTGTATAATAAATGCCGCTTTATGACTCTAGTTTAAAAAAAAACATCTAAATCAATGGTAAAAGGTAAACAGACATACAGGTAGAGTTATTTTTGCATTTATATTATTACTAGCCGTTTGCCCGCGACTTTGTCCCGCATATTCATAGAATTTGCGTACCCGATGATACTATACATATAGATGATAATAGTTATAGAAGTATTGAAAAACTGATTTGACCCATGGAAAACCCCTTCCCGTGGAAATATCGGCATTAAAAGTATCCTATGTTATTGCCAGGGTCTCAAACTATCTCCATACTAAATTTCATCCAAATCGGTCCCGTCGTTGCGACGTGGAAGGCAAACAAATAAACAAACAAACACACTTTCACATTTATAATATTAGTATGGTATGGACTATGGATAGCTAGTATCACGCTTCAACCGCTGGACCGATTGAGATGAAATTTGGCATGAAGATAGTTGGGGTTCCGAGAAAGGACATAGGCTACTTTTTATCCCGGAAAAACGCATAGTTCCCGCGGGAACGCGATAACCAAATTCCACGCGGGCGAAGTCGCTGGTAGAAGCTAGTAATAAATAATCGCTGAAATCCTGACCCCGAGGGATTGTGGGAATAAAAAGTAAGTAATTCCTATTTCATTTTATACTAAAATTTGTCAGAAAATCTTGCACATTTTTATATATTACCTAGCAGACCCTACGCGAACTTCGTACCGCCTTAGAATTTTCAATTTTATTTGGGTATGAAAAATAGCTTATGTCCTATTCTCAGACCTACTGAACATACACTCCAAATTTCATAGGAATCGGTCAAGCCGTTTCGGAGGAGTTTGGTTACTAACACTGTGACACGAGATTTTTTTATATTAGACTAGCTGACCCCGCGGACTTAGTACCGCCTTAGTTTTTTTTATAAACCTCACGGAGCCCGAGACCTTTCCAACGAATGCAAAACCGTGGAAATCGGTTCGTGCGTTCTGGAGTTATATCGTCAGGAAGGAAAACCCGACTTATTTTTATATAGTAGAAGATAGGATAGGATATATTTTGGGTGGGTATGTAAAAGATCCAAGTTTGAATGCAATTATAGTTACGAATTTTCGCTTTCTAAAGTATTTTCGTTTTCTAAAGTGTTTTTGTCTAAAGTAACCTAGGTAATACCTAGGTACTTTACACAAATCCGCCACACGATTGGCCATGTCCTAACATCATTGATGGATTATAATATCGATTTAGACTTATAGATTTATCGGTTTCAGCAATAGATGCTAGTTCTAGACCAACTACTTAAGTAGACTTATAGATCACTGAAGCAATATCAGTTCTGATTGCTATACAAATGATGGTAGAGATCTTCTACTATCTATAAAGTCCCGCGGATTCACATTTCAAAACGCTTCAATGTATTTAAAAAGCACCACCAACACTCTCAACACATGTGCACGTGCTGAGACAGCCATCAACTATGCGTTGAGATTGTTGGTGGTGCTTTTTAAATAATAATAATAAAATTATAGCGTTTTGAAATGTGAAGGCGCGGGACTTTAGATAGTAGAAGATCTCTATATGGAAGGCATCATAGCCTAGCCTCAAGTATTGACAGTGTACAAGACGACAGCGCCAACTAGCGGATGAAATTCAAATAAATAGTTCAAAAACAGACTAAATAAACTCTGTTACTAACATGAACTCTAACAGTGAAAATATGTTTTAGAAGCATCAGCGAATTGCTGCCTGTCTAAAATTAATAAATAAATACGCAACAGTGACAGTTCCGTTCACTTTGTCCGTCAGGAATTTCCTATTTGACCATGTGACTCGCTGCGATTGTTTTCGCATCTCCCCTCACCAACTTTGCACATAGCGAATAACATAACCATTTCGTGCTAGAAGCACGGACGGACACGGCCTATAAAAGCACGATTTCAAACACAATTCGAATGAAGTGTCAATGTTTGCGTGCGAGGAACTCTGTGTGCGTGAGAGGACGTCTGTACACTGGTACATGTGTGTACACCAACTACGCGGGCCAGTGATCCACTCTCACCTCCGGATGAAACAAATGACGGTAAGGGCGAGTTGAGCGCGAGTTGCGCGCCGGCTAGATTCAGGCGTTTGATTCCGTGGCCACTCTGTATGTAGTACTACGTATTAAATATTCTGTGCTAGAAGAAGGTAGGTACGACCTTCAAAATTGACTGATTTTTTGACGTCAAAAAAATCACATCACCAGGAAAATCAAACATAACGACATCAAATCCACCGAAATCTTTTTTGTCCCCCCATGACACCGTACCGCAATTTGCGGCCGCAAATATATTCGTGTCGTAATGTGATTTACACCGTTTAATATAGTGCCGTGTTTTTGCGAGCACATTGCCTCGCTGACGTATGACGTACATTAAATTTGCATCTCTCATCGGGCGCGGTGCTTGATAAATTGGGCTTTTTAAGTTGGATTCTTTCACACCGTAGCGCGGTGTCTGTTACTTGTATTTTTTTTTCTGAAAATTAATTCTAGATGCATGTTTTATTAATGTCTACATAGTCTGCATATTTTGAGCACAATCCATGCATGATTCGTACATGTACAAGCATGCAAAAGCTTACTACTACTACTACAGCCTATTTGCGTCTCACTGCTGGGCACAGGCCTCTTCTCATCACGAAAGGGTTTGAGCTATAGTCTCCACGCGGGCTCAGTGCGGATTGGGGACTTCAAACACATCTTTGAATTATTTCGCAGATGCGTGAAGGTGCAAAGGCTTGGTCAAAATCAAAAGCCGCACGCTTCTTATGATTTCAGCCAAGACACGTTCGTACACTGCTGATCCAGTAGTGTCTCCCAAGGTGTCCGCCATCGGATTCTCACAACTTTCACCAGGTTCTTTGCTCCATAACGTTAGAAAGCTATCGACAGCGTAGCCATCAGTTTTACGAGAAATGTACCCCGTCCACTGCCACTTAAGAAGTGTTCGGGCTATGTCGGTGACTAGCAATACATGTGGATGTCATCGTTTCCGATTCTATCACCGAGCAAAATATACAGCCCGATTTATTTTCCTTCGAGTGATTCAAGGTTAGAGCCCGGTCATCCCGTCTTTCTTATGAGGCCAAGAGTGAAAGAAAATCCAATACTTCCAATAGGTATAATAAGCTGCTAAATGAAACCGTGAAAGCGAACGAGGTTGCATAAAAATTCACTATCCAAATTTTTTCGCCGAAATTTCCAGTATTTATATTTAAAGAACATCAACTTTTTTGATGCAACCCAGTCTTAATCTAGAGCCCCTGGTCGTAGGCTTTTGGCGTATAAAGTTGCGGTAAATTGGATGGGAAGATTCACGAATCAGAACGCTCCCATTTGTATTATTATTGCCATGCCCAATTGCTCTGTACGGTGTAAATGCGGTCCGACATTCACTTTTTTTTTTCGTCTGCCAATAAAAAAACAATTGGGCCCAATGCAGCGCAAAATCAACCCCTTGTTTGTTCCACGATTGAAAAGAATCTACGTATTCTGCGAAAATGTTCGCGTGAAAATAATGTCAGTTATTTCGATTCGTTTTCACAAAAGAGCCTAACTATTCGTGATTGTATGCGGAATGCATTATCTTTCTGGTTTTACCGAGCATTTGGTTACTTATTTTGCTGATTCATTAAGATATATTTTGCCATCTGATTCATCATCATTTCAGCCGAAAGACGTCCACTGCTGGAGATAGGCCTCCCCCAAGGCGCGCCACTCAGACTGGTCCTGTGCCACTCGCTTCCACCGCGTTCCCGCGACCTTTACAAGGTCGTCGCTCCATCTCGTTGGAGGCCTACCGACAGCTCGTCTACCGGTTCGCGGACGCCACTCGAGAACTTTCCGGCCCCATCGACCATCAGTCCTGCGAGCAATGTGCCCCGCCCACTGCCACTTCAGGCTCGCAATTCTTCGGGCTATGTCGATGACCCTAGTGATCTGATTTTAATGTAATTAATAATACTTATCCTATTTTTTATGTAGTGTGGCCACAGGCCACTTGATGGTATAAGCGGTCACTGAAATCTTATGATTTCTTATTAAGAAACCATAAGATCTCGAATCTCGAATGCGTTGCCTACCCCGAGGCTTAAGATGGAACGCCTCTGTGCCAGTAATTTCACCGGCTGCCTTAACCCCCAACCGGAACACAACAGTGTGAGTACTGATATTTGGCGGCAGGTTAGCGGTTAAGACGGTGGTACCAACCCGGACGGACCTAGCACCAGATTCCTACCACATCAATCATATTTAGAAGTAGGTAAACTTCGGTAAGCACTAAGCAGGAATTATTGACAACAACAACAATGCTCTTTATTGAAAACCATCATATAAACAAAACAAAGAAAATACAGAAATAATACACATTAAATAGGTAAACAACAGGCGGACTTATCGCTAAATAGCGTTCCCTTCCAGTCAACCTTAGGAAAGTGGAGAAGGCCTCAAAGATGTCCACTTCTGGACAATTTTGTAAATATGTGAAATTAAATTTGGATATCTAAAAGAAAAGGTTATCGGCAATTTCATATTCCACTCAGACGAAAAGTCGCGGGGCGCAACTAGTTTAAAAATATGCGTGAATTAAAAATTTATATTAATAAAACCGGCCAAGTGCGTGTCGGGCCACGCGCAAATTATAGGGTTCCGAAGTTGACGATGCCCACAGTACCTTTCTAAGACTTATTAGCATCTAGCTAGCCTGTGGTAGGACGCGCCCGCCCGACGCCCCTGCCGCTCGAGAAAAATCATTGGTTTTTTAATCATTTCATAAGTCGACGAATGACTCGTAAATTTGTACAGCCTACTTAGCTGTGATAGTTTTCCTTTCAACTACGTTATATACGCCACTACCGTGATTTTTTTCAGCCATCCAAATACCACCATTTAGCTGGCAGGGGGGGGGGACACGTGACTCTAACAAAAAATAGCACTTTAAAGCTTAATATTTGACAAACGCATCACTTAATCGAAAAATGGTTTTAACAAACCCACAATATTTTTTCAAGACCTATTCAACGATATGCCACAACATGGGGTACGCAAGAAAAAAAAACTCGTCGTCATCCCTATTCTGCCAGTATTCTGAGATCAGACGAATTAGAGGGTGATGAATGTAAGCCTGAAGAGGTAACAGTCAGACAGACAAAAGCAACTCTTACGAGTTCTTATGCATTTATAATAAAAGTAGATAGCCATTATATAGTTCATTCCAAGCTGCAATGCGGATGAAAAATCAAACCCGGGTTCGTAATAAAACATCAAAATGGCCTGTACGGCTGGAAATATGATATATCTGAGGATAACGAATGATTACGTTATAGTAAATCGGCCGAGACTTTGGAGCTAAAAAGTAGAAAGTTTTCACAGCGCTGGCCCCTACCATTCTTATTTCACACCATTTTGAAATGAAATGAAAATTTATTTATCTATACCCACCTCAGCCGTCACTGTCACTCGTGCAACGAGAAATATACGTGCCCGATGATACTATACATATAGACAGTTATAGAAGTACTAGCTGACCCCGCGGACTTCGCACCGCATTAGAATTTTTTTTGGGTATGAAAAATAGCTTACGTCCTATTCTCAGGCCTATTGAACATACACTCCAAATTTCATAAGCATCGGTCGAGCCATCGGTCGAGCCGAAAAAAGGGGTAATGGAATATGGACGAAGTGGTGAGAAGTGGTGTTATGAAGAGCGGTGTGAAGGTAAAGTTGAGTCAGGGTGTGGGACGAGTGAAGGATGATGTGAAGGTTGAAGGAGCTCGAGGTGGAGAATGATTCAGTAGCACGGCGTAGCGGAAGGGCGGCACAGGATATTGGTGGTGACGTAATCAGGAACAGCGGCACAGGTCTTTACTGAACGGTGGAGGTGTGCAGGGTCAGAGCGACGCTTCGAGGTTCAGCTGGTGGCTGGCACGGGGTAGTAGTGATGCAGGGTGGATCGGCGTAGTGATGACGACGCAGTGGACCGTCTCTGGATGGCTGAGTGATGCTACGGGCTAGGTACACGTATAGAGCGGCACGGGTGATAGTGCAGCGGGTAAAACGTCAGAGGAGATGGAGCCAATGGCTATCACAACGTAGAAGGTGAGTCTTTGTACGGATATTTAAAGTTGTCCGCACACCAACTTGAAGGACTTTGTGCGGATAGATTTCAGAGTCGTCCGCACACCAACTCAGAAGATGAAGTAAATTATTAACTTAGCACGGCCAAAAGGTTGCCAGAGGCTTTGGGCCTTTTTTGCAGGGTCCTGGGGGCTGGTCGACCCCCAGGACAAAGGTCTTATAATTTCGACTGTTCCGTTTGAGAGCTGAAGAAGAACTGACCATCCTTGTGGTTATATCGATAAGGAAACCTTGGATGGAATTTTTTGAGAATTTGAATAAAAATAGAAATAAAACATCAAATTTATCGCCCACCAGCGAGAAACCTAACATTTTACAAAAGGATTGATATGTTGTGACCATAGCAACGGGTATCAACAACATTGTCAACTACGTCAATATTATCAAAAAACACAATTTCACCGAAATTATAAAGGCAAAACTGTAGTGTTCATGTAATTCAAGAAGGAAAAATAATATCAGGTCGCGACAAATACATTGCCACGACGTAATTTGAGTGTCGTATAAGTAAACGCGTGACAAAGAAGAAGCTTGGATGTACGTGAGATTATGGTGTTATAAAAATGTGTTTGTGTACAAGGGATCCGAAGTAATGTTAATGATGAGTAATAAATGAAAGTGTAATTTAAAAGGTAAATAATATTATGATATCCTACACCCTACTGCGATATCCCCACCAGTGTGGACATATTTTTCCATTTAGTTTTGCAAGAGATGTGCGAAATTATTTGAACGAGCATTATGTCCCGTGGGTTGGACGTGACGGACATATCGCTTGGCCACCTCGATCACCGGACTTAACTCCACTCGATTATTTTCTATGGGGAACCTTAAAACAAAGAGTGTACGTTAACATACCGAGAACAAGGGAAGAATTAGTGCAAAAAATAATAGAACATGGACACATATTAAGAGAAGATAAGGAGATGATTCGGCGGTCTACGCAGGATGTTGCGATAAGAGCAACTGCTTGTCTCCAAAATCAAGGGGGCCATTTTGAACAGTTACTCAACTAATTGTCATCGTTAGCCTTAAGACACTCTTGCTGTGATTTCTTATTAAAGTTTAAATTATTATAAGCGCTTTGTTTTATTTTTATCTCCTTCTAAAAAATAAACTCATTTTTAGGTACATGTTGAAACCTGTGTAACTTCTTAAGTAATTATGTCAAATCCGTAAATTTGGTATCGACGTCTAGCCAATACTCTATACTACAAACACAGAACAAAAAAAAGTAGGTAAACGACCTAGATTTTTCAAAAACAAATAAAATCTGGAAAAAATATGCGTTTTTGTCCTAAATATTTACGTTTAATATATTTTTTTTGCACTGTTGTTGAAACGTTTGTGTATTATTGTTAGATTTAATCAATTGCGGACATGTTTAGCTATCTAATAAGATATTTTTTCTATTCGTAGGACGAATAATTGACAGATAATAGCAAAAATACCACGTGCACCCGTGCTCAGGTGTTTGAAAAATTAAAAATGCCGCCATTTTATGACCGTTGACTTAAAAAAAAAACACGTGGTGATTTATCGATGAAATTGATTGTACTACACGCCCTTAACGGCTCCGACATCGAAGACCAGACACACTGTATAGGATAATTTTGGAATAAAGCTACGGTATCCTATACGGATATACTAATATTATTAAAGCGAAAGTAACTCTGTCTGTCTGTTATCTCTTCACGCTTCAACCGCTGGAACGATTTGGATGAAATTTGGCATGGAGATAGTTGGAGTCCTGGGAGAGGACATAGGCTACTTTTTATCCCGGAAAAACGCATAGTTCCCGCGGGAACGCGATAACAGAAGCTAGTAATACATATAAGCGAGTCCGACTCGCTCTTGGTCGGTCGGTTTTTTTTAAATATAAATGAAAAACTTTACAAAGAAAGAACGAAAATCGTTTATAAAACCAAACAATACATAAAAAAAGAAAAAAATACTGACCACTATATTAACACTAAAAATAACAACTAAGATAATGTGAAAAACTGTAGCAATAGGACCCGGCATCAGCGGTGCTGCATGACCCACGCGGGGGGACCCGTGCAGCGCTGTTTTTCAGCCGGCACCTTCTTCAAATGCTCCAACCGATACAGTACTACCTAACTACACACGATTACCCGAATTGTTCCCAGTTCTACAGATTTCTTTTACAGAATACCATGTCTACAGATTTCTATTTCTACACATTCCCAAGTGTACAGATTCCCAATTTTACAGAATTTTATCTGTACATAATTCCAACTCTACAGATTTCTATGACTACAGATTCCCCATCCTACAGATTCTCTAATCTACGGATTCCCAATTTAACAGATAACCAATTACACAGGTTCCCAATTCTACATATTGTTTATTCCACAGTTTCTTATCTGACTACTATTTTACCGGTAAGGATCCACTCAGTCCGTTAGGTGTGAATGTAGGTTAGGTTCGTTAGTTATCTATATACGCCCGAAGGGCAAACTACCTAGAAATAGGGGCCCCGCGTGGCGGGGACCCGTCGACCCAGTCACATTCCTAAGTCTTTGCATATTCACGGACTGAGTGGACCCTTACCGGTAAACTAGTAGTCGACTGAGCCCGTGGGAAGCTATAGAATTGTGAATCTGTAGCGTTGGAAAGCTATAGAATTGGAAATTTGTAGTATTGGAATGCTATAGAATTGGGAATCTGTAGTATTGGGAAGCTATAGAATTGGATTTCTGTAGTATTGGAATGCTATGGAATTGGAATTCTGTAGCATTGGGAATCTGTAGATTTGGAATTCTGTAGTATTGGGAATCTGTAGATTTGGAATTCTGTAGTATTGGGAACCTGTTGACATGTTCATAATTCGATTACCCTACACCCCATCGTCATTAAACGTATACATCACAAATTACACATTTACATCATGTAAAGAAACAACAAAAAAAACAAGTGACAATCCTTAAATATCTATAGATATTTATATTTATGTGTAATGAAAATACACAATAGTTTTGTTATACAACATACATATACTCGTTCTAAACTTATTGTTAGATTCTCTGAATGGCGTCGAAGTACATGTAATTAAGTATTAGAACTCATTAAAATTTCCAGACAATGCTTTTCGTTTCGTTACATATTGCTGCCTTTTCACGTATCTCATACTCTCGCTGTAAGGCCTGTAAGTTAAGAAGTTATTACTTTACTAAAATGCTTTGAATAGAAGCTTCGTCTGTGTAGAATCATTACATACTTAGTATAAAACAGAGTCACTTCGCTGTCTGTTTGTCCCTATGCAGTGGCGGACTAAGCCTGTCGGGGGCCCGGGGCGGAAAATCGAAATGGGGCCCCCCTCCTTGCCTGTGTAGATGTGTTGATGGTATATGTTAGGCTCCCGTGCACTGACTACCTAACACATTTAGTTGAAATTTGTTCGCTTACCATCAGGTGGCCTGTGTGCTCGTTTGCATTTATACATACATACTTAATATTATAAATGCGAAGGGAAAGTAACTTTGACTCTCTGTTGCGTCGTCACGCTCAAATCGCTTCACCAATTTAGATGAAATTTGGTATGGATGGAGATAATTCTAGTCCCGATGAAGGACATAGGCATAGCCTAATTTTTACCCCGAAAAACGTATCTAGTTTCCGCGGGAACGCGAGTGCTACAAGCGAATCCTACGCAGACAAAGTCGTGAACAGAAACTAGTCTATTTTCTAATACCTCTTCACACTTCAACCGCTGGATCGATTTAGATGAAATCCGGTATGGGGATAGTTCTCGGGGAATGATCCAGAAACCTTGTCGTTTGAAAGTATGTAGTAGTAAGCGCGAAATCCGGTAGTTCCGATTTTTTGCAGGCTTGTTAAGTTGTTGGTATCACTACATAGTATAAAACAAAGTCGCGTTCTCTGTCCCTATATCCCTATGTATGCTTAAATCTTTAAAACTACGCAACGGATTTTGATGCGGTTTTTTTTAATAGATAGTGTTTCAAGAGGAAGGTTTTCGTATATAATTTGTTATAGTTTAACGCTCAATTCCCGCGGGAACGCTATAACCAAATTCCACGCGGACAAAGTCGCGGGCAGAAGCTAGTAATCTATAATCCAAGTTTGTGACCTCGAGCGCTTAACGCAACTTTATCAAAAATAAAAAACGAGAAAATTTCGGCTGCTTTTCAGATTTTGGCGATTTTGACCCCAAATGACTAGTTTTTGATACTACCTTCTCCAAATGTTTTTAAAGAAGACTAAATTTGTTATGATATGAGACTAGAACCGTCTCTGTGTACCCAATATTTTCTGAGATAAAGCTTTTCAGAATTCATAATTTTTCAGAACTTTGTAATATTTTAGAAGTCACTCGAATAGCTGTATCAGGATGTGTTTCCAATTACCTCCGTCGAATTGTGCTAGTGTTGAGCACGAGCGTGTGGGGTCATGAATCGGAGTCACCTGTAGCATTTTTATATCCTACTAGCTTTTGAAGGCGATTTCGTATGCGCATAATCATCAACATTCAAACTCCCGATCTCCCGTTCCCGTAAGAATTTTGGACAATCCTCTCTTAATACACCTCTAAACCTCTTAAGAAACCTTAATGCATACGAAATCGCCTTCAAAAGCTCGTAGGATATAAAAATGCTACAGGTGGCTCCAATTCGTGACTCCACACGAGCAACACTAGCACAATCCGTCGAAGATAATTGGAAAATCATCCCGATAGCTATGTTCGATAACTTCTAAAATATTGCGAAGTTCTGAAAAATTATGAATTATGAAAAGATTTATCTCAGAAAATATAGGGTACACAGAGACGGTTCTAGTCTCATATTATAGCAAATTTAGTCTTCTTTAAAAACTTGCTGAAAAGGTAGTATCAAAAACTAGTCCTTTAGGGTCAAAATCTGAAAAGCATCAGAAATTTTCTCGGTTTTATTTTTATTTTTGATAAAGTTGCGTTCGGCGCTCGAGGTCGTAAACTTGGATGATACATTAGGCCAACATCATAAATTTACTGGATTAGAAGGACATAGGCTACTGTTTAACCCGGAAAAATACATAGTTCCCGCAGGAGCGCTATAACCGAATTCCACGCGGGCTAAGTAGTGGGCTGAAGTTTAAAAGTCTTCTTTAAAAACGTCCTGAAAAGGTAGTATTAAAAACTAGTTCATTAGGGTCAAAATTTTCGATGTTTTTAATTTTTTTGACTAAGTTACGTTCGGCACTCAAGGTCACAAACTTGGATTATACATTAGGCCAACATCATAAACAAGTCTGCAAAAAATCAGAACTACCGGATTTGACCCACATGCTGATGTACTGACTGTTACTGGAATAATTTAGGTATTATTATATTCCCACGGAGTCCATATTATGCGCTTAACACGGTACCGCGAGCGTTGGACTCATTATTAATAGCCTTATATTATGACGATTTGTTTCCTTTTGTTTCCGAAAAAATCAAATGCTTGGACCTTAGAATTGGAAATGTTGGGATGTTTTACCAATAACTAAGTATATATGAAATGGACTGTGGGGGCCCTCTCATCAACTAGGTCGAAACCAAAACATTGGCGTAACAATAGGGTGGTAGTGGCGCGTGGCAGAACGGGCAAAATTCCCTACCTCACTACCTGACCTGAGGGGGCCCCGGCCCAAGAGGCCACGAGGAAAGAATGGAAAGTCCAAAAATTTCAGTTGTGCAATTTTGAAAATTAACGGGGCCCTATAGGAACGAAAGATTTGCCTCGGTCGGGGCCTCGAGCGTGAGGTGGTACTGTTATGCCGCTGCCTGGTCGAAACTATTTTTTTTCAAGTTTTTTTTCCTTAAGTACTATATTATTTGGTGATTTGGGGGCCCCCTAGGATCGGGGGCCCGGGGCGGACCGCCCCCGCCGCCCCCCCCTTAGTCCGCCACTGGCTGCCATTTTAAGTATATTTGTTTAAAATTATTAAATATTGACCGCAATTTTAATTTTGGTTTAGTTATTTGTGATGAACCTCTCATGCCGAGGGTCGGGGGTTCGATTCCGGCTCGCACCTCTAAGTTTACTTATGTGCGAAATTCAATTTGAATTTACCACTGAGCAGTGGCGGACTAAGCCTGTCGGGGGCCCGGGGCGGAAAATCGAAATGGGGCCCCCCTCCTTGCCTGTGTAGATGTGTTGATGGTATATGTTAGGCTCCCGTGCACTGACTACCTAACACATTTAGTTGAAATTTGTTCGCTTACCATCAGGTGGCCTGTGTGCTCGTTTGCATTTATACATACATACTTAATATTATAAATGCGAAGGGAAAGTAACTTTGACTCTCTGTTGCGTCGTCACGCTCAAATCGCTTCACCAATTTAGATGAAATTTGGTATGGATGGAGATAATTCTAGTCCCGATGAAGGACATAGGCATAGCCTAATTTTTACCCCGAAAAACGTATCTAGTTTCCGCGGGAACGCGAGTGCTACAAGCGAATCCTACGCAGACAAAGTCGTGAACAGAAACTAGTCTATTTTCTAATACCTCTTCACACTTCAACCGCTGGATCGATTTAGATGAAATCCGGTATGGGGATAGTTCTCGGGGAATGATCCAGAAACCTTGTCGTTTGAAAGTATGTAGTAGTAAGCGCGAAATCCGGTAGTTCCGATTTTTTGCAGGCTTGTTAAGTTGTTGGTATCACTACATAGTATAAAACAAAGTCGCGTTCTCTGTCCCTATATCCCTATGTATGCTTAAATCTTTAAAACTACGCAACGGATTTTGATGCGGTTTTTTTTAATAGATAGTGTTTCAAGAGGAAGGTTTTCGTATATAATTTGTTATAGTTTAACGCTCAATTCCCGCGGGAACGCTATAACCAAATTCCACGCGGACAAAGTCGCGGGCAGAAGCTAGTAATCTATAATCCAAGTTTGTGACCTCGAGCGCTTAACGCAACTTTATCAAAAATAAAAAACGAGAAAATTTCGGCTGCTTTTCAGATTTTGGCGATTTTGACCCCAAATGACTAGTTTTTGATACTACCTTCTCCAAATGTTTTTAAAGAAGACTAAATTTGTTATGATATGAGACTAGAACCGTCTCTGTGTACCCAATATTTTCTGAGATAAAGCTTTTCAGAATTCATAATTTTTCAGAACTTTGTAATATTTTAGAAGTCACTCGAATAGCTGTATCAGGATGTGTTTCCAATTACCTCCGTCGAATTGTGCTAGTGTTGAGCACGAGCGTGTGGGGTCATGAATCGGAGTCACCTGTAGCATTTTTATATCCTACTAGCTTTTGAAGGCGATTTCGTATGCGCATAATCATCAACATTCAAACTCCCGATCTCCCGTTCCCGTAAGAATTTTGGACAATCCTCTCTTAATACACCTCTAAACCTCTTAAGAAACCTTAATGCATACGAAATCGCCTTCAAAAGCTCGTAGGATATAAAAATGCTACAGGTGGCTCCAATTCGTGACTCCACACGAGCAACACTAGCACAATCCGTCGAAGATAATTGGAAAATCATCCCGATAGCTATGTTCGATAACTTCTAAAATATTGCGAAGTTCTGAAAAATTATGAATTATGAAAAGATTTATCTCAGAAAATATAGGGTACACAGAGACGGTTCTAGTCTCATATTATAGCAAATTTAGTCTTCTTTAAAAACTTGCTGAAAAGGTAGTATCAAAAACTAGTCCTTTAGGGTCAAAATCTGAAAAGCATCAGAAATTTTCTCGGTTTTATTTTTATTTTTGATAAAGTTGCGTTCGGCGCTCGAGGTCGTAAACTTGGATGATACATTAGGCCAACATCATAAATTTACTGGATTAGAAGGACATAGGCTACTGTTTAACCCGGAAAAATACATAGTTCCCGCAGGAGCGCTATAACCGAATTCCACGCGGGCTAAGTAGTGGGCTGAAGTTTAAAAGTCTTCTTTAAAAACGTCCTGAAAAGGTAGTATTAAAAACTAGTTCATTAGGGTCAAAATTTTCGATGTTTTTAATTTTTTTGACTAAGTTACGTTCGGCACTCAAGGTCACAAACTTGGATTATACATTAGGCCAACATCATAAACAAGTCTGCAAAAAATCAGAACTACCGGATTTGACCCACATGCTGATGTACTGACTGTTACTGGAATAATTTAGGTATTATTATATTCCCACGGAGTCCATATTATGCGCTTAACACGGTACCGCGAGCGTTGGACTCATTATTAATAGCCTTATATTATGACGATTTGTTTCCTTTTGTTTCCGAAAAAATCAAATGCTTGGACCTTAGAATTGGAAATGTTGGGATGTTTTACCAATAACTAAGTATATATGAAATGGACTGTGGGGGCCCTCTCATCAACTAGGTCGAAACCAAAACATTGGCGTAACAATAGGGTGGTAGTGGCGCGTGGCAGAACGGGCAAAATTCCCTACCTCACTACCTGACCTGAGGGGGCCCCGGCCCAAGAGGCCACGAGGAAAGAATGGAAAGTCCAAAAATTTCAGTTGTGCAATTTTGAAAATTAACGGGGCCCTATAGGAACGAAAGATTTGCCTCGGTCGGGGCCTCGAGCGTGAGGTGGTACTGTTATGCCGCTGCCTGGTCGAAACTATTTTTTTTCAAGTTTTTTTTCCTTAAGTACTATATTATTTGGTGATTTGGGGGCCCCCTAGGATCGGGGGCCCGGGGCGGACCGCCCCCGCCGCCCCCCCCTTAGTCCGCCACTGTCCCTATGTATGCTTAGATCTTAGTATGTGGATACGTAGTGTTAGAAATTAATATAGATATGAAATTAGTAAGCAATCAAAATGTTTTCATGTGATAGCAGCCTCTCCAAAATTGCTGTGCCCACCAGGGTCCACATTGATCCTTATACGATGTACTATATACCTAACAACTGTAACACAGGTGGCATACAGTAGACTATTGAGTATTGAGTATCTTTAAAACTACGTAACGGATTTTGATGCGGTTTTTGTAACAGATAGACTGATTCAAGAGGACGGTTTTCGTATATAATGTATGTGTTATAGTTTAACGCTTAATTCCCGCGGGAACGCTATAACCATTGACCTATAATAAATAATAACTTATGGACGAACAGTGCCTAACAGAATATGTCAAAATATATGGACCAAACTGACATTAGAAAATACGTTCCAATATGTTAATAACGCCTCTTTATAACGAAGAAGGCCAAACGGGTGCCCGAGCCGTTCGGGCATCCGTTTTGACGGGCCCATTTTTTCCGGCTGATTGTGAATCCTTACTTATAATAGATCAATGGCTATAACCGAAAAAACTAGTTTTATACTAAACTAGCTTCTGCCCGCGACTTGGTCCGCATGGAATGGCGGTCATAGCGTTCCCGGAATTCGTTTATAGTTTTAGCGGGGTTTTGCGTTTTTCCGGGATATAATTCATTTGATGTCCTTTCCCGGAACTGTCTGCTTACCACGTTTCATCCAAATCAACAAGGCAGCCAACGCAACGCAAGGCAACGCATTGGTGACGCCTCTGGTGTTACAAATGTCTATAGGCGGCTTTCCATCAGGTGGGCCGTCTGCCTGTTTGTCCGTCTATAATAATTTAAAAAAAAACTGTCCAGTGAAGAGGTAGGTCTTGCAGATTTTTTCACGTTTTTTGTTTTTGTTTTTTCGAATAGTAATTGTTTCAAGGCCATGGAGGGTCGGACTTATGTTAAACTAGCTTTTGCCCGCGACTTCGTCCGCATGGATTTCGGTAATAGCGTTCCCGGGGGAACTATGCGTTTTTTCCGAAAAGTAGCCTATATATTGCATGACCAGCATTATAAACTACCCCCGTATCAAATTTTGTTGCAACCAGTCTAGTAGTTTCGAGTTAAATCCAGATATACATACTACAGACAATATTTCTAAAAATCGTTATTTTTAGTCCCCACGAATTGATAGTTTCTTTTAATTTTCAAGTTTAGGACGCGACTTCTTCTACAGACTTAGTATATATATTTATTAGTATTTTTTTTCTGGACCCTTGGAGACTATATAATACATCTCTAAGATCTTAGATTTAAGTTTAAGTTAGGGACTATACATCCCTTCAATGTAATTTTAGTACGTACCTAGTATATTTTATACATGTAATGAAAATGTAAATTTTGTAACTATGTGGAAATTTTGAAAAAAGGCCTTCTGCTTGAGTTTGTTGCGGCGCTACTTCTCAAGCAATGGGTCTAGGAAGCGCTGGTAAATTCTTTTTCTGACGTGTAAAAGTGCCCCTATGTGGCCAATAGGGATGACGACAACTTTTTTTCCTGAGTCTATCAGGAAGATTATTGAAAAGTATTGGACACATATTTTTTCTTTTTTCATATAATCAAACTTATACGGAGATATATTGAGTTGAAATGTCGCGTGACGTCTCGGTTAGGTACGATTTACACCTAACGGCGACGTAGTTAGCCCCCATTGCACTCTCCAACTTTAATGCGTTTTAACTTAGTCATTCTTTGTTAATTGGATAAAATAAAAAATATCCGTCTAATATTTTTTTATTAGCTGACTAACGGACTAATTAGAATTTCGATTTCTTCACCCTGTCGTCATCCCTATTTGCTGAATAAATGATTGAATTTGAATAAAGATTCTTATTATTAGTATAGATTCTAAAGGTAAGTCTTAAGTCTATTCTAGTTTCAGTGGTAGCGCCCTTTGCAGCAATAACTCACAGGATCTGCCAGAACTGAGATCAGCGGGTGCAGATCGACGGCAAAATATCAGTTAGTTCAGACAAATGATCGCCGCTTTGAACCAAGATATAGGTATGCTATTTTTAAAAGGAAACGTCGAATAATGTAATGCAGACACATTGATCTATTATAAGTAAGGATTCACAATCAGCCGGAGAAAAATGGCCTCGTCAAAACGGGTGCCCGAACAGCACGGGCACCCGTTTGGCCTTCGATATACTACAACAGCCTATTTACGGCCCACTGCTGGGCACAGGCCTCCTCTCACCACGAGACGGGTGGGCTGTAGTCCCCACGCGGGCCCAGTGCGGATTGAGGACTTCACACACATCCTTGAATTTACTTCGCAGATGCGTGCAGGTTTCCTCACGATGTTTTCCTTCACCGAAAAGCTCAATGGTAAATTCAAATTGAATTTCGCACATAATCATTTCCTTCGTTATAAAGAGGCGTTATGAGCATATTGGAATGGAACGTATTTTCCAATGTCAGTTTGCTCCATATATTTTGACATATTCTGTTAGGCACTGTTCGTCCATATGTTATTACTTATTATAGGTCAATGTGCTAACACGATGGTAATATCACTCCTATTTTTAGCGTCGGTTAAGGAGAAGCATCGGCGAACTATGATTTAAATTCTCCTCGTATTTGCTGTAGTAGTAGCTGTAATAATATTTACATCATCCTTGGCCGTAAAGTGGGATTTTCTGCCCGCTACGCGGAGAGAAAATCTCACTTCTTGGCCAAGGCAAGACGTAAAACTTTTGACAAACCACGGGCGGTAATTCGTAAAGCCCCAGATCGCATATTTATGGCCCTCACCTTCGGTTCGGGCCACAGAAACCTGCGATCTGGGACATTTACGAATTCACCACCCTCGGTCTGTAATGTACTATTGCCTGTTTCTCGTTGGGGTAGGCAAAGACCACAGGCTGAACTGACGGACACCTGCTTTTTCTTCTATAATAATTTAATCTCATATTTAACTGTCCTACTACTACTACTACTACTACAGCCTATTTGCGTCCCACTGCTGGGCACAGGCCTCCTCTCATCACGAGAGGGTTTGTGGGCTATAGTCCCCACGCGGGCCCAATGCGGATTGGGGACTTCACACACACTTTGAATTACTTCGCAGATGCGTGTAGGTTTCCTCACGATGTTTTCCTTCACCGAAAAAGAAACTGTCCGTTCTGCCCTAATTCAAGGAGAAACCGCCACTATAAATCAGTTCACTTCTCTCATTAGACGCGTGTCCGGGTCCAAGTAATCCGGCCCGGGTACCCGTCTATCCGGGGCATTAGCTAGATCGCCGCTCGTTTACAAAAATTACCGGTTATGCCCTGGATATGGCTGGCCGGATGAGATAGTTCAGCCGTGTAATAGCTATAGAGGTATGATGTGTGTTAAAGGGCCCCTTGGAGGAACCGAAAGCGAAATAAAAGTCCGAGCAGTGCTCTCGTACCATTTATTTACTCTGCCAATGACAACCTTATTTCAATACAGCGAGGGAATCCTGCCTGCGTGATGGGAACCCTTCCAAAAGGCCCTAATTTACGTTTTTAGGTTATTGTATACCTTTAATTTTTTTATTTCTGTAAATTTTAATGTTTGCTTCTCGCTCGACTTGGCGGCCCCGATGCTATATTTTATAGTTTATTTTTAATTTTTTTACTTATTCTTTTCTGAATAAACTTTTATCTTCTTTTATAGAGGTTATAGTCGGGGAGAATTTTTATTTAAATTCAAATTGAATTTCACACATGAACAATTTCAGAGGTGCGATCCGGATTCGAAACCGACCCGCTGCATGAGAGGCGGTAGGTCAAACCACTAGGCTACGACGGCTACTTTTTTATCTAATATATAAAATTCTCGTGTCACAGTGTTTGTAACCAAACTCCTGCGAAATGGCTCGACCGATTCTTATGAAATTTGGAGTGTATGCTCAGTAGGTCTGAGAATAGGACGTAAGCTATTTTTCATGCCAAAAGTTTTTTTCTAATGCGGTACGAAGTCCGCGGGGTCAGCCAGTTTAACTATAATAAAAAAACAGCGTACCATTGTTTTATGCGACCCAATTCGATCTGTCACGGCTCGATATTGCCAGTAACAAGTTTATGCGTAGCCAACCGTGTTGCCAACTAACAAAGTCGCTCAAGTTAGTTATTCGCTTTATTTACTCTGTACGCGTTTGGAGGTTTTTAAGGATCCGTTGGAAAAAAAAACATCGTTGGCAGATTTCATAGGATTCACAATCAGCCGGAGAAAAATGGCCACGTCAAAACGGGTGCCCGAACAGCTCGTGCACCCGTTTGGCCTTCGTTATAAAGAGGCGTTATTAGCATATTAGAACGTATTTTCTAATGTCAGTTTGCTCCATATATTTTGACAAATTCTGTTAGGCACTGTTCGTCAATATGTTATTACTAATTATAGGTCATTGGTAGATTTAAAACTGAGATGTAGAGTGCAGTTTTGGCAAATACCAAGGAAGACATTTTTATAAGCTGCGTTCCTTTTTCCTCTTGGGAGTCGACTTTCAAGTGGAAACGGGATGCAAGGTGCTGTGCTGTGAGCGCTCTGGGCGCGATTCGGAACGCAGCCATACATTTTGGCTGTGTGTATGTCTTATGTCTTTGGCTTTAACTCGAAAACTGGTCGGATAGCCACAAAATTAGGGGGGGGGGGGGAGGTTATTCTATACCGTTGACTTGTCATTGTGTATTTACGAGTAATCGGAATTATATTGGATAAGTACATAAAATTTGTACGCTTATTTTACATTTAAAATATGTAGGGGAGGGCGGGGTTCAAAGTGCCGGGGGTAGGTAGTGCCAATGCGATTTACTCAGAGAAGAAAAAAGATAGATACATTATGTTATTGCGTCGAGAAATGCTTTACCCAGGCGCACAATCGGCGGCCAATTTAGTTGCGTCTGCGCCGCGGTAAGAGTAGCTGCCTGCCACGTGCCGTGCCGATGTCACGTAAGTAAATATTTTCGTGGTTGTATTTTTTGGTCTATTTATTGTATTTTAAAGCTTTCGTATTGAGTGTTTTCAATAAAGCCTCGACAATTTATTGAAGAATCGTAAGGCTAATGTAATACAACGCTGTCTTAAATAGGTTTTTAATAATTCATTTGAAGGTTATTACGTTACTAACGGGGTTAAAAGGGCCTCTAGCCGGGGGTTTATTGTGCCGCGGCAGAATGAACCCCGTCTAAGGCACTGCTATCCCCATGTAATTATAATTATTTTTTATATTGTTTTCAGGATGAGAGTTTACAAAGAATAGGAAAAGTGCCATTCTTACTGATACCCCAGGAAAGAAAGCGAAAGCTGAAGAACAGGCTAGCACGAAAAAAAAGTAGAAATAGGTAGTTACAAAACAAAAAGGGAAAGGAAAGTGGAAACGAACTAAAGCAAATACAAAGGGAGGAAAAGGTGGAAAAAATCTGCAAGAGGAAAATGATGAAGAGGAGAACAATACCTTTGACTTATTTGACTCTTATTCTAACTCGCAACCAGGAATGGGTTCAATGCAGTATATGTAAGAAGGCTGTATCTTATGAACCGTGATAGTGAGACAGTTGAAATTGTCACAGATGATGTATTTCTGTTGCCGCTATAACAACAAATCCTAAAAAACAGAATGCGTCGTGCGTATTTAAGGAGGCTCATATAAAACATACGTGTTTTTTTTTGTCGTTTTTGTCTGTCACCAGGCTGTGTTTCATGAACCGTGATAGTTATATAGATGAAATTTTCACAGATTATGTATTAATCTGTTGCCGCTATAACAACAAATAATAAAAAACAGAATGAAATAAATATTTAAGGGGGCTTTCATAAAACAGACATGATTTTTTTGCCGTTTTTATAGTAGGAACCCTTAGTGCGTGAGTCCGACTCGCACTTGGCCGGTTTTTATAGATAATAGTACGGAACCCTTCGTGCGTGAGTCCAACTAGCACTTGATCGCTTTTTTCAAGTTATAACTTTTAAAGTTTTGTGTTCATTGACAAGTTATTCTGTTGACCTTATTATGATGTACAAATGTGAAACATGTATAGGCTAATATTAGTTATAAACTGTTAACTTTTTGATAAAATATACTTTATTTGCTAAATAAAATCAGTTTTGTATTTTTAAATCACATCTGACTGGCTTTTACTTGTAGCAATACAATCGGCCCAACTTACCTCACCATCGGCACAACCCGCCCCTTGATGGGGTAAATTGTGCCACTCCGACTTTTTGTTTAATATAGCCTCTAAATTAATTAATATTAGACACACCTTCAAATAGCATACGGTTATAAAAACTACACTAAATTTTACATTAGATAAACTCCAAAGCATTTATTAAAACTTTCACAGTGTATATCTTATTTAGCATTTTAGTAAAATCGGCACTTTGAACCCCGCCCTCCCCTACTTTAATTTAATAGCTACATTAAACATAGAACTACTTAATAGCATTGGGAGATTACCTATTTCTTAGTTTATTGTTGCCAGCTGATTATTTCACTTCTAGCTTCTGCCCGCGACTTCGCCCGCGTGGAATTCGGTAATCGCGCTCCCGCGGGAACTATGCGCTTTTCCGGGATAAAAAGTAGCCTATGTCCTTTCCCAGGACCCCAACTATCTCCATGCCAAATTTCATCTCAATCGGCCCAGCGGTTGAAGCGTGAAGAGGTAACAGACAGACAGACAGAGTTACTTCCGCATTTATAATAATAGTATGAATATGGATTTAAGCCGCAATATGGCAAGGTCTGCTAAATTAATGGTCAAGTTTTAAATAGTTTTATTGTACATGCAAAATATCCAATTTTTATTTTATTTCTGTTTTATTTTTATTGCAATTTTATTTTTACTTTATATTATTATATTTCAGCTCATTTTAAATCTGCATTTTTAAAAACAAAAAACTGTGATACTAACTGCTAGTCAATATGTTTTTGTAATACTAACAATTATATGGACATGGTCCGAAATAAACAACTTATTATTATTATTATTATAATTAATTGTTTCAATTTCTACGGAACCCTTTATTATCGTTTAAAAGATACGCAACAGAGTTTTCCGCTAAACCAAAGGGTTGTTTACGCAAACTTTTCCGAGTAAAAATGCAAACTCGATTGGTTTGTATGTCACGGACGAATTACGGACTTTTTGAAACTCTTGAAAAAAATACAGGTAGAATGACGGTAAGGCCTATAGATTTTTGCATAGGAACAAGAAACATACCTACTGCTACAGCCTATTTGCGTCCCACTGCTGGGCACAGGCCTCCTCTCATCACGACAGGGTTTGGCCCAGTGCGAATTGGGGACTTCACAAACATCTTTGAATTACTTCGCAGATGCGTGCAGGTTTCCTCGCGATCTTTTCCTTCACCGAAAAGCGCAGTGTTCAATTTAAATTGAATTTCGCACATAAGTAAACTTAGAGGTGCGAGCCGGAATCGAACCCCCGACCCTCTGCATGAGAGGCGGTAGGTCGAACCACTAGGCCACCACGGCTTCACAAACATACTACTACTACAGCCTATTTGCGTCCCACTGCTGGGCACAGGCCTCCTCTCACCACGAGAGGGCTTGGGCTATAGTCCCCACGCGGGCCCAGTGCGGATTGGGGACTTCACACACATCTTTGAATTACTTCGCAGATCCGTGCAGGTTTCCTCGCGATGTTTTCCTACACCGAAAAGCTCATTAGTTAATTCAAATTGAATTTCGCACATAAGTAAACTTAGAGGTACGAGCCGGAATCGAACCCCCGACCCTCTGCATGAGAGGCGGTAGGTCGAACCACTAGGCCACCACGGCTTTCACAAACATAATATATACCTACCTAAAACAAATAAAGACCATTGTAACACGTACATGACCATGCAATAAATTACTTAAATGATTGATTGATAAAACTGCACAGGATACCTACGAAGAAAAGTTTTCTCTCAAGTAGTGGTCAAGAATATGTAGGTAGTGCTTCTTTCTCTTTTCTAGATGACAGATATTACCTTGCGTCCTTTTGAAAATCACTAAAAAGTGTGTGTTTAAAATTGTATGATCTTCAGTTCAGTAGGTAGGTACATACTTGAGCGGTGAATGCATAACAAACAAAGTAACTTTCGCACTAATATTATCATTTGCTGGAATTTGTTCAGAACAAGCTCGTAGCATCGTACCTTTGATATATCTCTCTATTAAACTAATGTCCTCTCTCTCTAACATCAGTTACTTCAGCCGAGAGCGAAAGAGAGAGAAGACTTGGTAACTTGTAAATTTAGTCGTCATAACAGTTCCATAAGACAACTTTATTTTTTATTTCAATATCCTTAAAAGGTTTCGCACGTTTGTTCTCGTTTTACTCTCTCAAGCCGTTACAGGTTTACACAACTTACTTAGAAGGCGCGTGGATTTAGCAATAATAGTCTCTGAGTCAACGGCTTATGTGCTTGGCCGCGTGCCTTCTTTGTGTCGTGCTATGCAATACAATACAATTAGGTACTATTTATTGAACTATCTAGAGAAAAAAATACAGAAGAAAAGATCATTAACGCCCGGTTCCTATATCCAAACAACGCCTCGTTTTGCCTACGGACGGTTAAAATTTGACAGATTCTCTATGGAACAAATGTCAAAAATCAACCGTCCGTAGGCAAAACGAGGCGTTTCGTGGATATAGGAACCGGGCCTAGTGAACATGTTGTTAAGTACACAGCAGGCGGTCTTATCGCTAACAGAGCGATCTCTCCCAGACAAAAGCCAGTGTCATTGAAAACTTTCTTATGAAAGGTCCGTTAGTTCTGGTTAGGTTATTTATATTGTTACTTGCTTCTGCCCGCGATTTCGTCCGCGTGGAATTCGTTCCCGCGGGAACAATATAACCGAACCGAGATAAAAAGTGCCTATTTGTCCTTCCCTCGGACTTGAACTATTAGTTGCATACCAAATTTCATAATTATAAATCCTGCTTCTACCCGCGATTTCGTCCGCGTTGAATTCGGTTATTTTATAGTTCTCCCGCGGGAACTATGCGTTTTTCCGGGATAAAAAATAGCCTAGCTGTCCCTCCCTGGGACTTGAACTAGCTGCATAGCAAATTCATATCCATATTAATATTTAATCCATATTATAATATTATACTATCCATATTTAATATTATAAATGCGAAAGTACTTAACTCTGTCTGTCTGTCTGTTACCTCTTCACGCTTCAACCGCTGGACCGATTGAGTTGGGGTCCCGGGAAAGGACATACGAGGGGTGATCCAAAAGTAATGATAACTGAATACTTATTGAATCGGATTAAAATAAATAGGTATGCCGTTACTAGCCATAAAGACTCCTTAGTAAATAAAAAAATAAAAAATATGGTACTGTCAGAGAGTAGCAGCTGTTTTTTCACGAGCAGTCGGAACAATAACGCAAAAACCGGCCAAGTGCGTGTCGGGCCACGCGCAAATTATAGGGTTCCGAAGTTGACGATGCCCACAGTACCTTTCTAAGACTTATTAGCATCTAGCTAGCCTGTGGTGTGACGTGCCCGCCCGACTCCCCTGCTGCTCGAGAAAAATCATCATTATAAGTTGGTCGACTATTACTCGTAAGTTTGTACAGCCTACTTAGCTCTGATAGTTTTCCTTTCAACTACGTTATATATGCCACAACCGTGATTTTTTTCAGCCATCCAAATACCACCATTTAGCTGGCAGGGGGGGGGGAAACGTGACTCTAACAAAAAATAGCACTTTAAAGCTTAATATTTCACAAACGCATCACTTAATCAAAAAATGGTTTTAACAAACCCACAATATTTTTTCGAGACCTATTCAACGATATGCCGCATCATGGGGTATGCAAGAAAAAAAAATTACATCCCCACTTTACGAGTAGGGGAGGTACCCTATAAAAAAATATATTTCAAAATTTTATTGTACCACTTTGTCAGCATAACTAATATGCATATTCATGCCAAATTACAGCTCTCTAGACCTAAGCATCTCCGAGCAATAGTGCGGACAGACGGACGGACATGGCGAAACTATAAGGGTTCCTTGTGGACTTCGGAACCCTAAAAATGGAGAAAACTGAGGTGAGAGCGGTTATTAAATACTTCTGTTTGAAAAAAAAGTGTACTAAAGATATATACGCTGAATTAATGGGAACTCTGGGCGAGTCCGCTCCACCGTATTCCACAGTAGCACGGTGGTCAAAGGAGTTTAACTTGGGAAGAACATCCACTCAAGATGAACATCGCGAAGGCCGTCCATCTGACGCCATTACTGGAGAAAACGTCGAAAAAATTCATGATCTCGTTTTAACAGATAGAAGGATGACTATCAGGCATCTAGTTGAGCTCACAGGCATCTCGTATGGCAGCATTCAAAGAATCTTAACTGATGAACTACGCTTGAAAAAAGTCTCCGCTCGTTGGGTGCCTAGAATGTTACAGGTGAACAAAAGAAAATACGATGTGAGATTTCGAAGTCTAATCTTGACAAATATCAAACTGATCCCGAATATTTAATGATATTTTAAAGTTTTTTTTAACTTATATCAGTCATTTTAAGTTCATCATCATCATCATCATTTCAGCCGAAAGACGTCCACTGCTGGACATAGGCCTCCCCCAAGGCTCGCCACTCAGACCGGTCCTGTGCCACTTGCTTCCACCGGTTTCCCGCAACCTTCACGAGGTCGTCGCTCCATCTTGTTGGAGGCCTACCGACAGCTCGTCTCCCGGTTCGCATTTTAAGTTATTCTAATACATTCTTTAATTTTAACATATTTTCAGGTATCTAGGGGCAAGTGTTGTACCTGTGGAGGCGTGTACCTTTGGACACTGTCAATATTACAAAAACTATCAGACATAGAGAAATATCAATTTCTCATTCGAAAAGCATTTTTCTCAAATGGTAACACTATGTTGTTGTGATTTTAATAAATGAAAGTAATTGCGACTTTTTCGACTGTAAAAAGTTTTTGTACCAAAAAGTAAGATTTTATGAGTATTTTGAGCGTGTTTTTTTGGAAATTTTCGATGCATTACGAGTGCATATGTAATTACATATTGGATAGTAAGGATTTGTCTATGTATTCTTGAGTTCTCGCTTGCTATCTGTGGCTTTAAATGTGACCAGTGTCGTTTTAAATTTTAAGTGTAGATTTGTACCTGTGGACAAGTTCAAATTTGTACCTATGGACAGTTTACAGGTCCAATATTGGTGTTTGTACCTGTGGACGGTTGAATACTTTTCAACGTTAATTTTAATTAAACCCAAACTAACCCCTTCTACTGAACTGTAAGCCACCTGTAAGCATTTCTTGACTACTGACATCAAAAAAATGCATCTTAGAGATCCATAAGTTAACGAACGTACTTATGTAACGCATGTAAAAATTATGTCAAAAATCTTGATTTCATTGTTTCTTTTGGAAGGCTTTATAAATCAAATATAGCTCTCGTAGACTATAAACTCAATCTATAATCCACCTTCCTCTATCTGTTCCCAATAAAATACCAAAAAACAACTTAACTGACGCAAAATACTTACTTTTGAGTGCCAAAAACTTTGAATCGATATACCGCCGACCATTGGCCCCGGCGAACTGTCAAATGTTTGTGGGTGGCGGGAAATCAGTATTGCCACTTAAAAATAAATTTGCTAATCAAATCGTTCATTAACTACCGAAATAATGCAAGTGACTCTTTCTAAACCTGGCTCTTTCATGCCACTTCTCCCTAATTACGACACGTGTACTGCCTAGTACACGTGTCCTAATTCCATGTGCCGAACGGGCCAGAAAACCGTTGCCGTGTTACGCGGAAACGGGGATCCGGCGACGGGTATTATATACTTCGAATCCCGGATACGACCGTGAGCCCCAAGTTTCTTTGTCATTTTAATTTAATCCCTTCCCTTACGGCTCATCTTCTAAGCATCTTAAAAGTCCATGTTGTACAATAGAAGACGTAAGGTAAACTTAGAATGACAACCTTCAAACAAATCAGCGTACGCCCGAAATAAGTGCTAAATGCGATAATAGATGTTCTGCCTAGAGGTAGCCTGGATACGAATTTGAACTCCTTGAGCTACATCCAGATGGCGCTGTGCAGGCGAAGTATGGAAATTTGAAGCTCCCTAGCTATTTGCGATGTACGCAGTAATGTAAGGAGTTTGACAGTCTTATATAATAATTACATTGTCCAAGAAACTCCTCTTATTTTGTCCCCTAGCGAACGGGACGGAGTAACTACAAGAAATGGTCGATTAACCCAAGTAATAAATAAATAAAAAACATAAACAAGTTTTTATCAAAGTAATCGTCAAGACGGGTCAAACGAGTCCAAACTCGATGGGGTTGCGTCGTTTAACTTCCGAGTTCCTATGGCAACCTTCCGGGTCCATCATCAGATCAGCTCCATGTCATAATAATTTTGCATTGTCATCCGATTTGCACTAATCACCAAAGCTTCAAGGAATAGACCTAAACAGTCTAAAGTTAATTTGTTCTGCTCAAACTCATGCCTAAACTACTGTAGTTAGACTAGTTGCCCAACTGGTCGCTACGAGAATCGACGCGGAACGGCAAAGTTCTAAGACAACTCGGATTTCATGGTATGCGTTTGATGCAATATAGGTACAGCGTAGTGTTGCCAGTGGGTTAGTAGAAATAAAAGGACTACTCAATATTCAATCCATTGTCTATACTCTATTATGTACCTATACTAATAATAAGTCTGTAGAAGAAGTAGCGTCTGGAACTTGAAAATTAAAAGAAACTATCTAGTCGAGGGGACTATATAAACGATACTGAATACGAAATAACGATTTTTAGAAAAAAACATGTATGTATGTTGTATTGTATGTTCGGATTTAACTCAACTACTAGACGGATTGCAACTAAACTCGGCTACTTTTTATCCCGTAAAAACGCATAGATCCCGCGGGAACGCTATTACCGAATTCCACGCGGCCGAAGTCGCGGGCAGAAGCTAGTAATTAATATAAAAGTGAAAGGAACTCTGTCTGTTTGTTATCTCTTTACGTTTAAGCCGCTGGACCGATTTAGGTGACATTTTGTATGGACATAGGTTGTTGGAAAAAGGACATAGGCTTCTTTTAGGTTTCCCCGGGAACGCGATAACAATTTCACGCGGGTGAAATCCCGGGCCGAAGCAAGTTTTTTTTTAATTCTAGGCAAGCATTTGTCCATGTTCTCACCTGATGGTAAGTGACGATGTGGTGGAAGGTTATACATGCTTACTTAGATAAGTACCTGTTCACTCTGGACTTGAAAATATCCAAGTTATAACAATCGGGGAAGAGACCGGCCCCGTTAGAGAATTCCACTCCTTAGCTATTCTCATGATGAAGCATGAAGCGAAGCGCTTTGTACGCGCCGGTAGAATATCCACAACATACGGATAGTTATCATAATAAAGGATTCACAATCAGCCGGAGAAAAATGGCCCCGTCAAAACGGGTGCCCGAACAGCAGCAGCAGAGCAATTTGGCCTTCGTTATAAAGAGGCGTTACATCCATATTAATATTATAAATGCGAAAGTAACTCTGTCTGTCTGTTACCTCTTCACGCTTCAACCGCTGGACCGATTGAGATGAAACTTGGCATGGAGATAGTTGGGGTCCTGGGAAAGGACATAGGCTACTTTTTATCTCCCGCTACTATATATATTTTAGTTCCCGCGGGAACGCGATAACCGAATTCCACGCGGGCGTAGAAGCGAAGGCAGAAGCCAGTATTAGCATATTGGAACGTATTTTCTAATGTCAGTTTGATCCATATATTTTGACATATTCTGTTAGGCACTGTTCGTCCATATGTTATTTTTATTATAGGTTAATGTCATAATAAAACAGAATCTCTGTTCCCAACAGTACTGTAAACCACATTCGACTACATCAGAGTGCACCTTTGTGGAGTTAGCTAGAATAAGAGCGACCTCAAACACCTGCAAACAAACTTTAGTGAAACAAATTACTTATAGCACGAAGGCGTGCGGCAAAGCACTTAAGCCGATGACGCATAGCCTATTATTGCTTAATCCACGTGCCTTCTAAGTTGTGTAAACCCGTACTCTTATATGCCTGCAAGCAAAGGGCTTATTGAATTGCAGATGCACAACAGTAGTACTACTACTACAGCCTATTTGCGTCCCACTGCTGGGCACAGGCCTCCCCTCATCATGAGAGGGTTTGGGCTATAGTCCCCACGCGAGCCCAGTGCGAATTGGGGACTTCACACACATCTTTGAATTACTACGCAGATGCGTGCAGGTGTCCTCGCGATGTTTTCCTTCACCGAAAAGCTCATAATAAATTCAAATTGAATTTCGCACATAAGTAAACTTAGAGGTGCGAGCCTGAATCGAACCCCCGACCCTCGGCATGAGAGGCGGTAGGTCGAACCACTAGGCCAACACGGCTTTTTTAAACACTGTGCTCGACAGTGATTTTTAAATACTTTCCAAATACATTGAAGCGTTTTGAATTGTGGAGGGGCTTCTATCGTAGATCATCTCTTCAAGTATTAGATACAATTGCATCGTCGTGCATGTGGGAGCTAGACGTCGGATAAGCCATTAAAAAATAAAAAATAGGGCTTTCAACAATAATTTATTGTAGTCGAATTCATAGCTAACACACATTAATACAGTATCTAAACTGTGAAAACAGACCTTACTTTAATTAATCTAAAGCGTAGAAACAGCGGTAATTACAGACTCACGATGACAACCATTGATATGGAAGATTCTTCTTCTTCTTCTTCATCAGCGTGTATTCGCCCACCGTTGGGCATACGCCTCTCCAATCTCTCTCCATTTAGAGCGGTTGTCCGCTTCCCTCATCCAGACTAGTCCTGCTGTCGCTTTCAAGTCATCGGACCATCGGGCAGGTGGTCTGCCGACACTTCTCCTATCCAACCGGGGTCTCCACTCCAAAACGCGCTTGCTCCATCATTCGTCGTGTCGCCTGCACACGTGGCCCGCCCAAGCCCACTTCTTGACTTTCAGACTCTGTAACCCACGTCGACCACTTTGGTGCGTTGTCTGATGAGCTCGTTTCGGACTCGATCGCGTAGCGTTAACCCGAGCATGACTCGCTCCATGTTACGCTGCGTCACCTTAAGGATCTGATGATAAGGGTCTGTTGACGTAAGTAGTGGGTGAAATCGAGTGGCGTGGCAACAACAAGTTTTCTACCCTCATTTGTTATTATTTTATTCAAGAGAAATCAAAACCACCCTCATTCTCCCACATGCATATGGCTATTTGTTTCCTTAGACGACACATACGCACATGTAGCCACTAGGTCTAGGTAGGCTGATTGTGCCGCAGGCTTGATCACTTTCAAAGACTAAATAAGGAGAGATGCGACAATTTAAGAGGGTTTACCCCGAAAGTTGGCAACGTCGCAAATATCTGTCAAATATTTTGCTGTTTTCATTAATTTCTGAATGAAAACACGAATTATCGCTCTATGGTTGAATAATACATTAAGCATGGATTGCAACAGTTATCATAGGAACACGAAATTTTTAGTATTATGGAAGTAATATCTTTTGAAAACTTTCTATCGCATTTTCCATGCATTTTAATGTAATCTTATCATTTGAATGCCTAACAAAATGAATGAATCCCTAAAAAACGAGACGCGTCATTCAACCATAGAATGATATCTTCCTTATTAATTCAGCAATATTGAGAAATTAATAAAAACAGCGAAACATTTGACAGCTATATGCGACG
Organism: Aethes cnicana; assembly: GCA_963971205.1. Lineage (NCBI taxonomy): Eukaryota > Metazoa > Arthropoda > Insecta > Lepidoptera > Tortricidae > Aethes > Aethes cnicana. The sequence goes on along the minus strand of OZ020295.1, from coordinate 1,643,974 downwards.
ACGTTGCCAAACCCTCTCGTGATGAGAGGAGGCCTGTGCCCAGCAGTGGGACGCAAATAGGCTGCAGTAGTAGTAGTAGGTCAGTATGTGTGATATGTCCCAAGCATATTATTATAATATTACTAGCTTTTCCCCGCAACTTTGTAAGCGCAGAAATATTAAAATGAAAAATCCTGTTTTTTTCCGTTCCCGTGGGAATTTCGGGAAATCCTCTCTTAGTGCTCCCCTACGTTCCCTAAGGAACCTGCATGCCAAATTTCAGCTCTCTACGACCAGTAGTTTCGGCTCTGCGTTGATCGATCAGTCAGTCAGTTTCTTGTTTATATATATTGATTAACTACCTAAAGCCGCGTCTAACCCTACCTACTCTCGCGTCCCAGATTTCCCAATACCTAACGAGCCTGCCTCAATTAGGTATTAGCCGACAATCCCCCAGGATTGGTCTAATCCAGGGCTTAGGCATAATCGGAATCTATTGACTTAATCGAAATTCTAACGGAATGTATAGAAATCTATAAAACGCTTTTTCGTACTCCTCAACTGTTAAATCCCGTTTTACCCTTACATTTATAAACACCCTTATACAGTGGCGGCCGGATCCAGGATTTCTGTTAGGTGATGAGGGGGTGAGTGGGGGGGGGGGGCTTGTCCATAAGATTTTAGTTTCGGGGGGTTTGGCCCAGCTGAGCGAATAAATAAAGATTGGTCACGAGTAGGTACATTGATATGCTTTGGATCCGGCACAGCCTTTATAAGTACCAATAAGACTTGATTTCAAGTCTATAGGTAGGTATACCCCATAACACCACTATAGTATAGTTATTGTTATTACTCCAAAATGTGTTCTGTACTACCGAACATAACCACAGAATTCACAACTTACTTATTTGTTACTTGCATATATTTAAAAACATCAAACAATTTTTGTTACTTGCTATATTTAAAAACATCAAATACACACAATAAAAAAAAATAACCTTAGACACATGTTTTTGTTGATTTCATTCATCAGTGTTGCTGACCCTAAGGTAGATAGTTTTTTGTCTTTTTTTATAGGCAAACGAGCGCACAGCCCACCTGATGGTAAGTGATCACTGCGGTCCATGGACACATAATCCTTTGATCACCATTAAGAAACCATAAGATCTCGAATGCGTTGCCTACCTCGAGGCCTAAGATGGAATTCCTCTTTAAATTTAATTTTAATTAATGAAATCCCTAGAACCCTTAAGAAGGATAGGCATACATTTATGCCTCTATGCCCTATGCAAGTAGTTAGGTACTTTGTTGAACTAAATCTCTAAAACGGCAAAGAAGGATTACAGTTAGAATTACATTCTTGATACTTTGTTCAAAGATTTTATACAACAGGTATGAGGTTTGCAGAGTTAACGTGAAGACGGTATTCAGTTCGCGTCGCAGAGAAAAGGTATTCTTGCAACTGGAATACCTACTGAGTCAGTCATGTCTGGAAGAGCTTCTAAAGCAATGCATATATCTAATAGGTACTTACTACGTACCAGTAGCGACACGCACCGCCCCGCACCAACACAAGTTACCTCACCCCGCCCGCAGGGAACGTGCGCGGCTCATCATAGTATAGCAAATTAAAACCGGTCGGAACGTGCACGTATTTGTACAAGATAATATTTTAGTGTGCAGATTACGTTCAGTTTGTTATGGAGTGTCGTGGATGTGTTCTAAAGGTACAATTTCCGAACAGATGCCGGCCGACATTGTGTTTTATCAATAACATGCTAATGCTCGCGATTTCGTCCGCGTAGTATTCGGTTTGAGCCTACAAAAATTTCAGCCCCTTTTAACCCTTGACGCTGGAGTTTCCAAAAACAAAATAAATGTCCGTCCAGTAGTTCGAGCTGTGCGATAGACCAGTCAGTCACCTTTGAGTTTTACACAATACATAATTTATATTCAGACTAATTGTCTCCAGCCCGCGTAGGTCCCGTTTTTTCCTGTTCCCGTTTAAACTTCGGGAAATCCTTTTTTAGTGTTCCTTACACTTACAACTCCTTAAATGTGACAAACTTCGGTTTTCTACGAACAATAGTTTTTACCGTGTCATGGCTATCAAAGTCACCAAGTCACCCAATCAAAGTAAAAAATAATAATTGCATATTAGGTTTTGCCCGCGACTTCGCCCGCTTAGAATTCGGTTATCGCGTTCCCGCGGGAACTATGCATTTTTACGGGATGAAAAGTAGCCTACGTCCTTTCCCGGGACTCCAAATGACAGACAGATAGACAGACAGACAGAGTTACTTTCGCATTTATAATATTAGTACCTATAGTATGGATGCAAAATACAAATACAAATAAATACAAAAACAAATTCTTTATTTCCATAAATGATACAAATATTTTATAAAATGACGGTCAAGAACCCAATACCGTCTATTTTTTTAAAGCCTCTGTTTAATACATATGTATTGTCTCTGATGATTTATTTATTTATTTATTTATTTATTTATTTATTAGGTTTACCAACAATTATTACATTCATACTTATGCTACATTACATTATTTTGGTTCTATCTAAATGCATAATCTATTACAGGTAAACACAGCATGCATTAAATATATTATATGTGTAATTAAGTAGGTACTACTAAAACTAAACTGATATGTAGACATCATAGTGAAATAATCCACATATATTCGTATTTCCTTTATCTATTCTGCCACATCCAGAGTCTACGGATCCGCAAGTCTTTACATAAAAAGGTGTTCGTGTCAGCCGGCGCAAAAACGTCGCCTGCAGCCTCGAAGTGAGCTCTTACCGTCAGCAGAATCGTTGACAGTTTGATTAGCTGTTCTATGCTGTCTTTTAATTTTCTTCGAAAAATCCGCTAGAGGCACTAGTGGTGTTGGCATCGGCCGAAGCAGCCATTGGTTAGTGGTAGAGCATGGTGCTAGGTCCGTCCGGGGTGGTATCACAGTCTTTCCCCGCTAACCTGCCGCCAAATAACAGTGCTCGCACTGGCATGTTCCGGTAGGAGGTTAAGGCAGCCGGTGAAATTTCTGGCACAGAGGCATTCCATCTTAGACAGGGTAGGCAACGCATGCGAGATCTTATGGTTTCTTAATGGGGGATCATAGGATTTCGGTGTCCATGGGACGCAGTAATCATTTGACCATAAGGTGGGCTATGCGCTCGCTTGCCTATACCTACCAATGAAATAAATAAGACAATAAAAATTGGTCGCATTGTGCGGTTTGACATTGACTAAACATATATCCCTCCAATGCAGTCTGGAAAGCCAGTGACATCCGCTGGTGAGAAAAAATACGTTTTGCATCATTGGAAGCCTAGAAAACTTGTAATCTTTTAGGACTGATGGCCGATGAAGCCAGAAAGTTCTCGAATGCCGTCCGCTGCCGGGAGACGAGCTGTCAGAACAAGAAGTGACGGTGAAGGTTGCGGGGATACGGTGGATGCCAGTGGCACAAAACCGGTCTGAGTGGCCAGCCTCGGGGCGGGCTAAAGAGCATCGGTTGCAAATATTCGTAGAACATGTCAGTTAATGTGGCGAAAATGCAATTAAACCTTTAACCGACCATATGAGTGCATTTTCATGTCCTATTTTTTATTTAGCAGGGTTATCCCTGGTGGCCTAGTGGTTCGACCTACCGCCTCTCATGCCGAGGGTCGGGGGTTCGATTCCGGCTCGCACCTCTAAGTTTACTTATGTGCGAAATTCAATTTGAATTTACCACTGAGCTTTTCGGTGAAGGAAAACATCGTGAGGAAACCTGCACGCATCTGCGAAGTCATTCAAAGGTGTGTGTGAAGTCCCCAATCCGCACTGGGCCCGCGTGAAACCCTCTCGTGATGAGAGGAGGCCTGTGCCCAGCAGTGGGACGCAAATAGGCTGTAGTAGTAGTAGTAGTAGGGTTATCCCTTGCTTTGTCTCGAATGTTTGTCATTTTATTGTGTAATAAAATAAACCTTTAGGAGATACAGATAATCCTATAATTTTTCTGCAAACCGTACTTGATAATTCGAGCCAAGCGAAGCGTCACTTTTAATCTCAATATTGAGATGAGGATATGAAACTAGCGGAGATGAGTATGAGTATGACACGAGTATGAGGATGACGGGTTATCCAGCTGACTACGGGAATTCTATTATTTGGTTGTCAAAGAGAGATAAGTTGGATGTGTGAGGAAATATTCAATCTCAGATTTCATTTAGACGGGTAACAGTAATACTTCATGAATTATGACAGTGTTGTATTTATAGAAAAGCAAATAAACACGTGACGTGATGGAAAGACAAATTAACAAACACTCTTTTCATTTAGGTATAATATGAGTAGGTGTTGTACTTACCTACTTACCATGTATGTTTGTAGAAATAACAGTAGGGATACTTATCAAAATGCTGAGTTAGGACCATTTCGTGACAGGCCACAACACTTTATTTGTCCTGTAATTGTAATGTTTTTTTAATGTGTTGTTCTGTCATGAATAAATGTTTTTTCTTCTTTCTTTCTTCTTTTTTCTTTATCATTAATAATCATTATTTATTAACATAATATGAGTATTAGGTAGGTACTTTGTTCTTGATTCCTTAGTCCTTTTAAGTTAGTCTGAGTTTTAATTTAAATTTAAACTGTGTCACAGAATATGTAATAGTACTAGATACAGAATGGCCACGGAATCAACCGCCTGAATCTAGCCGGCGCGCAACTCGCGCCCAATTCGCCCTTAACCGTCATTTGTTTCATCCGGAGATGGAGAGTGGATCACTGGCCCGCGTAGTTGGTACACACACATTTACAAGTGTACCTATAGACGTCCTCGCACGCACACAGACGTCTCGCACGCAAACATTGACACTTCATTCCAATTGTGTTCGAAATCGTGCTTTTATAGGCCGTGTCCTTCCTGTGACTGTGTGCCAAATTTCATCTACTTGAATTAGTTCGGGAGTTTGATCATGAAAAATACCTATTAACAGACATCTACAGACATTTACACATAGGTAGGTATGTGGTACATCGACTAAATTGGAATACTGAAGATAGGCCCAATCAAAACTACTCAAAAAACTGACAAGCTTGCTTGAAGAGAGGAAAGAATGTCGAGTAAGCGAGGGAGGGTATGCTTGGATAGAAGGAGGCAGCGTTCTATGGCCTCTACCTGCCCCAACGGGAAACAGGCGCGAGTTTAAACAGGTACATTCACGCTTGTAACATTAGTTAACCAAGAGGAAATTAGCTTCTGACCGCGACTTCGCCCGCGTGGAATTCAGTTATCGCGTTCCCACGGGAACTATGCGTTTTTCCAGGATAAAAAGTAGCCTATGTCCTTTCTCGGGACTCCAACTATATTCATACCAACCAAATAGGTCCAGTAGTTTTCACGTGATGCGCGGTCAAATAAACAGACAAACAGACAAAACATGGTCTCAAACTTTCGCGATACACTCTCATATTAAACGTCGAGGTAAAATATAAATAGTTTTTTACGCGATTAAGTCCCGTTTGTACTTTGTAGTGTGTTTCAAACAGACAAAATTCTAAAAACTGTTGGAATGTGTTCTGTTATCGATTCTAAGTATCCCCAGCCAACTTTTTTTGGAATATCTTCCATGTTACAGACTTTCGACCCTATTTAGCTTTCTTATATGTATAGATAGATAGAAGATAGATTCAAAGATGTGTGTGAAGTCCCCAATCCGCACTGGGCCCGCGTGGGGACTATAGCCCAAACCCTCTCATGATGAGGGGAGGCCTGTGCCCAGCAGTAGGACGCAAATATGCTGTAGTAATAGTAGTAGCGGCAGGTGTTGAGGTGGCGCGCTTGAAGGCAGTCTCGGTCCCGGGGGCAGGAGCATGGTTGCATGCGTTGCCGTCTCCAAATCTGGGCACTCTTCTGGATGATGATTCCTTGCTGGCTGTGGCTCTGCGGCTGGGGTGCAAGGTTTGAGAGCCTTACCTATGCATTTGCGGCTCAACAGTAGAAGCCAACGGTCATCACGCTTTGAGTTGTCACCGCTGCGCAGGCCGATTTCCTCGGCACTACGCGCTTAATGACATCATCCGGAGAGCTTTCGTATCCGCGAATGTTCCTTGCGTGTTGGAGCCCCCCGGGTTGAGCCGTACGGATGGTAAGCGCCCGGATGGCCTCACTCTGATCCCCTGGCAGAGGGGGCGCTGTCTCATTTGGGATGCCACCTGCGTCAGTACATTCCCTTTATCGCGTTTATCCGGGACAACACGGGTGGCAGGCTCGGCTGCTGAGGCGGCTGCTCGGCAGAAACACGCGAGATATTCGGCACTGGCGGCCTCCTACGAGTATCTCCCTGTGGCCGTGAAGAATGCGGGACCTTGGGGTCTGGAGGCGAGGTCACTCGTTTGTGAATTAGGCCGTAGAATTAGATCGAGGTGGTGACCCCCGCTCTGGGTATTATCTCGTCTAGAGGTTGTCCATCGCCATTCAGCGCGGTAACGCCGCTAGCGTGATGGGCACTTTTGGGCGGGAGCAAACTCGGGGCGGATAGTTGATTTGATTTTAGATTTTAGGTTTAATGTTGACGAAGCATGGTGTGGATTTAAATATGTATCTATGTGTAATATTCGTGTTTTTGCAATAAACCTTCATTTATAGTAGTAGTAGCAGTACTTAGTAGATAGATGGACTGTGGTCATCTGACCACAGCCAGTGATGTGACTCATCACCACAATTTGTCGTCATCGATATCTCTCCAGTGCTCGTTAATGGAAACCTTAGTCGGGCTTGGCAGGTTTCCATTGCAACAACGAGTAAAACTACCCCACTTTAGGTATTCAAGGTGAAAAAAATAGGTGGATTTCAAATATCGACGACACGTTACGTTTCGGCCTTTGTAAAAAAAAGTATAAAGTTTTGATTGTCAAAACTTTTACATTCCTTGGCTAGTACGTTTATCTAAATGGTGCTTCAATCAAATTCTCCGATAGTTAAACTACTGCTACAGCCTATTTGCGTCCCACTGCTGGGCACAGGCCACCCCTCATCATGAGAGGGTTTGGGCTATAGTACCCACGCGCGCCCAGTACGGATTGGGGACTTCACACACATATTTGAATTACTTCGCAGATGCGTGCAGGTTTCCTCACGATGTTTTCCTTCACCGAAAAGCTCATGGTAAATTCAAATTGAATTTCGCATGTAAGTAAACTTAGAGGTGCGAGCCGGGATTGAACCCCCGACCCTCGGCATGAGAGGCGGAGGTCGAACCACTAGGCCACCACACTTGATAGTTAAACAGTTCTCTTGAAATACAACGAAACATGCCAAAAAATATCACCATGTTGCGATAAAATCCAACCAATTAAGTTTCTAGTGAAAATTTTCGAATACGTAACGTACCTGCGTCGGTGCACACAGCCATTGGCTTTAAGACGCTGACATGAGCTAATGATCTTGAGCAATCGAGGCAGGCAACTGTCTCAGCAGAGAATGTCTGTTTGCATTGGAGGGAGCGAGAAGCACGACCGCGGCATGTGGGCGGTATAAGTAGAAAATCAGAAAAATTAAGATTAAAAAAAATCCTACATTGCATGAACAATTATAAATCAGCAAACTTTTTAGTATGAGTATGATAGAATAGTATATTTAGTTATAGACGTCTGCGTTAAAAAACGAAACATATAGAACCGTTTAAATAGGAGGAGGATGACGCAAGTTCACGTTTTTTTTTCGTCTAAAAGATTTCATGTAATCATATTTATGAAACAGCAAGGTTTTTAAGCATATAATGAATATTAACATATATTTTACTCACCCTACAAAATCAAATAGTTTTCGTTTAAATACTGTTTAAAGAAAGCTAATTTAGGTCCTCTGAACGCCTTAACGTCAAGCGTCGATTTCCGAGACTCAGTCCGCCCTTAGGCCATAACTTCGTGCTGACTATATGAGCTAAATTAATCATACTAAAAGCATGTTTCTATGAATAGTTTTGTAGTTATTAAGGTAAGAAGGGATATACCAATTCTAGATGACCTTCTAGGTGACATTCCACTTTTCTGACTTACTTAGCCCAACTAAGTCGAAGCTGACGACCTACATACAGTAGCTTGTATGGAGTGTGGAATGTGTCTTGGTAAGGAGCGCAATCTTATATGGCGAAACAGTTGAAAACGTGTCCAGCGGATTTGATAAGCAACAAAACAAAACACACTCTCCTCACAACTGTTTTCGCCTCAGTAGCGCCATCTGAAGGCGCTACTGCAGACTATCCGCCTAGGTGGCTTGACACTTGCGGTGACCGCAGCGCCCCCAACCTACCCGATTTGGTGTTCACTTTTGGAAATATAAAGATTGCGCTCCTTTACTTCAACCCTCCATAGTAGCTGGGGCCGTTCTTCACGTCAACGTAGCGATATTCCAATGTATCGTGGTCCCATGGAAACAGTTACTGTCTGCAATATTTCCGAGGCAATGGCACCGCGTTGCCATAGCGACCATTTTGTGTCAATGGCGAATAAGGTATCTATTAGATATGTGAGATACTTACATGTCATGTACTGACGGCTGACAGGTGTTATTGAGCACTTTATTTATTTATTTAATTCATTAATCTATTATAAGTAAGGATTCACAATCAGCCGGAGAAAAATGGCCCCGTCAAAACGGGTGCCCGAACAGCTGGGGCACCCGTTTGGCCTTCGTTATAAAGAGGCATTATTAGCATATTGGAACGTATTTTCTAACGACAGTTTGCTCCATGTATTTTGACATTTTCTGTTAGGCACTGTTCGTCCATATGTTATTAATTATTTATAGGTCAATGATATGATTTGATTAATTAATTTATTACTAGTTGACTACTTGTGCCCCGCGACTTCGTCTGCGTGGAATATAAATTGCCGATAACTTTTCTTTCCGACATCCGATTTTAATCAATGGCTGATATGTAGCTCCGAATGATGCGTTTGAATTAATGAGTTTCGGAAAATAACTTTAACAGACAGACAGAAGAAAAGATTTCTAAACATCGCTGTTTTGTTGTCTACTATAGGTACATCTTAAGACCGTACAGACACGCTGGGTTCTGCTCTTTTATTATAGTATAGAAGACAGGCAAGCTTTGATCACAATCTCACCTGATGGTAAGTGACAATGTAGTCGAAGGTGAAACATGCTTACTTAGATAGTACCTGTTCACTCTCGTCTTGAAAAGATCCAAGTCATAATAACTATCGGGGAAGAGACCGGCCGGTAGAGAATTCCACTCCTTACCTGTTCGCTGGAGGAATATCCATAACATAATTTATTTTATTTATTTATTTATTTAATATAGGGAAACAAACAGCATTTTATAACACAGGTGAGTAAACAAATCTAAAAATACATGAGCCAAAACAGTTTCCACTTATAACTAATTACATTTCGTTGGACTGTACCTTATTTCTAGTTAAGTTATATACTTTAAACGCGCTAATCTTGTATATATTTCTCTATTTATTTCTTTATTGATTTATCTAAGCGATCTCAGAAACGGCTCTAACGATTTGGACGAAATTTAGAATATATGGGTTTACGGGGGCGACAAATCGATCTAGTCAGGTCTCATATCTGAGGAAACTCAGTTTTAGCTATTTTCACCCGAGCAAACCTCGGTCGCCCAGGTCCTATGAAAGATTATTATGTTAACTCTACTAGCAACTTCATCCGCGTGGAATTTCGTTATAGCGTTCCCGCGGGAACAGTGCATTTTTCGGCATAAAAAGTGGCACTTATTGTCCTTCCCCTTCCCAAATATGATCTAAATCGGTCCAGCGGTTTAAGCGTGAAGTAACAGACGGACAGGCATGCCTGCTGATGGTAATTTGTCTCGTGACCATATTAAGAAATCCATATTACTTATAACATTACTAGCTTCTGTCGCGACTTCATCTACGTGGAATTTGGTTATCGCGTTCCCACGGGAACTATGCGTTTTTCCGGGATAAAAAGTAGCCTATATCCTTTCACGGGACAGCTTTCTCCATATCAAATTTCACCCAACTCGGTCCAGCGGTTGAAGCGTGAAGAGGTAGGTAACAGACAGACAGAATGCGAAAGTAACTTTGTCTGTCTGCCTTGCCTCTTCACGCTTCAACCGCTGGACCGATTGAGATGAAATTTGGCATGGACATACTTGGGGTCTCGCGAGAAATGACATAGGCTACTTTTTATCCCGGAGAAATGCATACTTGGTTCCTGCGGGAATGCGATAACCGCATTCCATGCAGGCGAAGTCGAACGAGCTAGTCATAATATAAGATCACAGTAATATAAGATTTAATACTTCTATAAGTACTAGTAATTTCATCGGCTCTCTCACTTCCTTAGCGGAGCAAAACGCTTTTCTGGTAATCAAAGACCAAATATAAAGAGCATATTTTTATTATTGAAGTTAAAGCGCGCTTACGGAACACAACACTAAATCTGGTAAGTAATCAAAGTTAAACAGAGCAATGTTTTTATAGCTAAAACCAGTTTTAATATTGCGCGCACTTAACTAGTTTTTCTTTCATACCCCAGTTTTTATGTTCATAGTCAAAAAGCTCTATTATAAAGTTAAATCCGAGCACAAACCAACAAACAGACATACTCATAAAATCCATTCCAAAGCCGTGTTAACGTTGGCCTGATTTAAACGGGTCTTTTGGTGGTAGGTACCAATGGTTTGTAACCGAGTTTATTTCGCCCCGCATTGTCCACTTCCTAAATTGACCATGTCCTTATGATGCCCACTTCCCACAATGGCCACTATCATAATGACCATTTCCAACATGACCACTTTCCACAATAATGTTGAATATGTAAAGACTAGGAATAAGATTGCGTCGACGGGGCCCCTATTTCTATTTAGTTGGCCCTTCGGGCGTATATAGATAGATATCTAGCGAACCTAACCTTCCTAAATACCTTTGACTCAATTACACAGTCACATTCCACAGTGTAGTGAAGAATACGAAAATTATTAGTTTTGGGAAATGGTCATAGTGGGTAGTGGTCACCTTGGGAAGTGGTCTTTATGGGACTGGTCATCATAGAAAGTGGTCAATTTGGGAAGTGAATAATGCGGGACGAAACTACCGAGTTATATTTGGTTATGAATACCGGCGACAACTAATGCACAATTGCACATAGGTCTTTTTACGAACTTTCGCTAGGTGCCACATCTGTCATTAACGCATTCACTGCCACTTCTATTTTACGAACTTTCGCCAGGTGCCACATCTGTCATTAACGCATTCACTGCCACTTCTATTTTACGAACTTTCGCCAGGTGCCACATCTGTCATTAAGGGAACATTACAACGCACGTGTGAGTTCAAGGCACTGCGGGAAAGTCAGCAAAACGCATATATGCGTCGGTGGCAGTGAATGCGTTAAGGCAACATTGCAACGCACATGTGCGTTCAAGGCACTGCGGGAAAGTCAGCAAAACGCACATATGCGTCGGTGGCAGTGAATGCGTTAAGGGAACATTGCAACGCACATGTGCGTTCGAGGCACTGCGGGAAAGTCAGCAAAACGCATATATGCGTCGGTGGCAGTGAATGCGTTAAGTCTATGGTTTTGAGTGCGTCTCGGTGTTGCAATGTGGCAGGTGTCGCGAGCGTTTTAAAAGTTCCTTCATATTAATTTTATTGTTTCATTTTATTCTTATTTTATTGTATAAATAAACTTTTTTTTTTTACTTTTACTCTATTTTTGTTGTGTTAGTTGTTTTTTCTTTGTCTCTTGTTCGTGTGGCCGTGGTTTCACCAAATGGTCCTAACGGAAGACCAGCGCTGGCTTTAATGCCAGCTTTACGCTGAGTTGGGACCATTTCGTGACCAACCACATAACCCGTCTTTTTATGTTATTTGCTTTCATGTTATGTGTTATCGTCACGAATAAATGTTTTTCTTCTTCTTCTTCCTAACGACCCTGTGTGAAAGCTCGTCTGTTTATCACTCTATGGACTCTGGTTGTCAATGGTAACGCTCTGGTAAACGAGAACTTTTTAATAGTGTACCAACTTTTCTGCCATATTTCAGAATGTTCCGGCAACTCGCTCGGATTGTTAGAGTGTTTTTTGTTTCCTGTTTTATAACGTTTGATGCTTCGGTCAAAAATTATTATTGACAGTGTTTCACTGTCTTTTGTTTTGACGTTTCATGAACTCCAGGACGCTGATATTATAAACTAGCTTCGGTTTTTTATCGCGATCCCGTGGGAACTATGCGTTTTTTTGGGATAAAATGTAGCCTATGTCCTTTCTCGGGACTCTAACTATCGTCATACCAAATTTCATCAAAATCGGTCCAGTAGTTTTCACGTGATGCACGTTCAAATAAACAGACAAACAGATCAACAAACAAACAGAAAAATAGTCTAATTTATAAAACCTAATGGAATGTGTTCTGTTAACGATTATAAGTAAGTATCCCCAGGCAACTTTTTTTCAAATATCTTCCATGTACATATTTTCGACCCTCTTTATCTTTATTAATTCAAATTGAATTTCGCACATAAGTAAACTTAGAGACCACTGTGCTTTTCGGTGAAGGAAAACATCGTGAGGAAACCTGCACGCATCTGCGAATTAATTCAAAGATGTGTGTGAAGTCCCCAATCCGCACTGGGCCCGCGTGGGGAATATCGCCCAAACCCTCTCGTGATGAGAGGAGGCCTGTGCCCAGCAGTGGGACGCAAAATAGGCTGTAGTAGTAGTAGTAGTAGTAGTAGTTATCTTTATTATTATTATGTATATATATGTGCGAAAGTAAGTTTTTCTATTACTTCTTCACGTCTAAACCGCTGGACCGATTCAGATGAAATTTGGTATGGAGATTGTTCAAGTCCCGGTAGGACATGTATCTCAGAAAAACGTACGTTAAGAAACTAGTAGGTAGGTAATAAAATAATATTTTTGGGATTTTACTAAGTACTATTTATTTGTTACTCAATTATATGTATAAGGTACAACAACACAAACACAAACAAACAAATAAGATAACAAATGAGTCTATCTCATTTGTTATCTCTACTATCTAAAGTCCCGCGACTTCACATTTCAAAACGCTGCAATGTATTTAAAAAGCACCACCAATACTCTCAACACATGTGTGCGAGCTGAGACAGCCATTAACTACGTGTTGAGAGTGTTGGTGGTGCTTTTAAAATGATAATAAAAAAATACAAGCGTTTCTACTGATATTGGAGAGATGTTACATTACATCTTCAAAATTTAACTTTAAATAGAAATTTAAGAAAACTAAAAGAATAATTTAGTCTTAATTTCCATAATTATTTTATTTATTTATCTAGCCTGCACTACCCCACTGCTGGGCAAAGGTGTCCCTCTCATTCTTCCACACATCCTGACAGATCTGTTTGTTAGGGTTAATCTCCGGAACTACTGAACCGATTTGAATGCAATTTTCAAGGTCATCATTCGGAGCTACATATAAGCTATGTTTGATTAAAATCGGATGTCGACAGGAAAAGTTGTCGGCGAATTTCAATTCCACGCGGACGAAGTCGCGGGGCACGACTAGTTTTTTAATAAGCAACTCCAACAAGACAATCCAATGGCCTCCAACAAGATGGAGCGACGACCTCGTGAAGGTCGCGGGCAACCGGTGGAAGCAAGTAGCACAGGACTGGTCTGAGTGGCGAGCCTTGGGGGAGGCCTATGTCCAGCAGTGGACGTCTTTCGGGTGAAATGATGATGATGAACTCCATTGGAATCAAGTCTCCTTTAAAAGGGTAGAAGTGGAGATGGTAGGATAGCAGAAAGGGTTCAAAGGGGTTCAGGCTAGGGAACGCATACTTATCACTCGAAACGCCAAAGAAAGCTATTACTCCACACCATCTCCACACGATCCTTTATTGAGTCCACTTAAGAAGAAAACCTTAATACTTTGTCACATTAAGTGTTACAGACAGACACATTAGCACTCCTCTCTTCGTGTGTAACTTGACGTCGTACTGGCGGCTGTAACAAAGTTTTTTTTATATCATAGATATAGGCAAACGAGCGCACAGCCCACCTGATAGCCCTCTACCGGAACACACCAGTGCGAGCACTGCTATTTGGCGGCAGGTTAGCGGGGAAAGACGGTGGTGCCTCCCCGACGGACGGCTATTTTTAAGCTGGAACCCCAATGCCATAGTATATCTGTCTGTCTGTGATGAATGCTTGAAGTTCTGCGTGATGATGGATGTGCGATTATCAACCGTCAGTACATAGTTATAAGTAATAATGTAATGTGTTATCTATCTATTTTATATTTGACTGTCTTATTTCCTATATAATATCTGTTTTCCACAGTGCTTTAGTTTTCTGTTATGCTGGGAAAATTATAAATAAATAAATAAAAAAATCTAATAGTTACTATAAACGTACCAGTAGCGACACGTAACCGGGGGGGGGTTACGTGTCGCTACTGGTACCCCCCCTTCGCCAGGTTACCTCACCCCGCCCGCGGCGAACGTACGCCGGGAACGTCCACTCAGCAGTCATGCTCATCGCTCGCAGCGCGTAACAAGTTACATAACTTTACAATACGAGTAGAGAGCTCGCGCGTCCTCGTTCCGTCCGCCAACCCTAAACAGTTTCATGCAGCAGCGCGCAGGTATTTGTACACTCACATATATTAGTGTGCAGATTCGGATCCGTTTGTATGGCGTGTTGCGGGTGTGCCGGTACAAAAACAGAAAGTACGAGCACTGGGTAAGACGGTGGAGCTAGGGCATCCAATCCCGCATGATTTTTGTGATCTCGGTATTTGCGGGACCGATAATTTACAATCCCGCAAGATCTCGGAATTTGCGGGATTCCGCATTTTTCGATGTTTGGTAAGCTGATATTTTTAGTCGTTTATTGAGGCTTGTTGGATTTTAGAAAATACCTTATCGTTCATTGGGGTAATGAAACAACCAACTCAGCAGCAAACGTCGTAGTTGACCTGATGAGGACGTTTTTATGTTACTTTCCAGTCCCGCAGATCCCGCGGATCCCGCAATGGTATACTCGCTCCTCGCGGGACTGGGGAATGACGCGGGATCTCGGTATTTCGAGATATCGGTATACCGAGATTGGATGCCCTATCCGGGTTCCGGACGGCCCTTGCACCAGGTAATCCATCCATATATTAATATTATAAATGCGAAAGTAACTCTGTTCTGTAATAGTTCCCGCGGGAGTGCATTAACTGAAGTCCACGCGGGCGAAGTCGCGTTCAGAAGCTATAATTATATAATTACTAACTATGCGTTTTTCCAGTATAAGAAGGAGCCTATGTCCTTTCCCGGGACTCTAAATATCTCAATGCCAAAAGTTCATCCACATCGGTCAAGCGGTTGAAGCGTGAAGAGGTAACAGACAGACAGACAGAGTTACTTTCGCATTTATAATATTAGTATGGATAATACACATCAAAATTATTATAACACTTCTTTTTGCATCGGTCGAATCAACTTACTGTCCAACTTGCAGTAGTGAAATAGGCCGTATCTTCATGTGGAATTCATCCAAGTTTGTAGACGTCCCAATGCTTCTGACGCCCTAAAAAAAGACTAAAGTACACTTTTTTATTGGACCCATTAAAGCCCACAATCACACGCTTGAGTTGTATCGCATATTACGAAGTATACAATATTTTCTTAATAGTTCTCAAAATTGGGAAACTTCATTAGTTGTTTGATACAAAACAAACATGATGATTTTTAGTAATTAATTTTCTACCGTATTTAAGATTTTTATAGTGGCAACATTAAAGTTTTAGTTTAACTTTCTCTTTCTATTTGCCTGTGTAGTAGATCGCATAAAATTATTTGTATAGTAGTTTATGTAGCAGTTACATAAACTACTAGAACAGATTTCTTATCTGTAAAAAAATATACGCGTCGAATTGAGAACCTCCTCCTTTTTTTTTCCTCGGTTGAAAATGTTCTAATAGCTGTATTAGACCATCGAATTCGGTGTCTAATAGAATTCCACTTTCGAACATCTTCGAACAGCAATGCCTGCTTAAATTCTTCAGTCAGACAGAGCGAAAGTTTGTTCAAAATTCAAATTTCGGGTCTATTTAGTCTATGCTTTTTTAGGGTTCCGAAGTCCACAAGGAACCCTTATAGTTTCGCCATGTCCGTCCGTCTGTCCGCACTATTGCTCGGAGATGCTTAGGTCTAGAGAGCTGTAATTTGGCATGAATATGCATATTAGTTATGCTGACAAAGTGGTACAATAAAATTTTGAAATATATTTTTTTATAGGGTACCTCCCCTACTCGTAAAGTGGGGATGTAATTTTTTTTTCTTGCATACCCCATGGTGCGGCATATCGTTGAATAGGTCTCAAAAAAATATTGTGGGTTTGTTAAAACCATTTTTTGATTAAGTGATGCGTTTGTGAAATATTAAGCTTTAAAGTGCTATTTTTTGTTAGAGTCACGTGTCCCCCCCCCCCCCTGCCAGCTAAATGGTGGTATTTGGATGGCTGAAAAAAATCACGGTTGTGGCATATATAACGTAGTTGAAAGGAAAACTATCAGAGCTAAGTAGGCTGTACAAACTTACGAGTAATAGTCGACCAACTTATAATGATGATTTTTCTCGAGCAGCAGGGGAGTCGGGCGGGCACGTCACACCACAGGCTAGCTAGATGCTAATAAGTCTTAGAAAGGTACTGTGGGCATCGTCAACTTCGGAACCCTATAATTTGCGCGTGGCCCGACACGCACCTGGCCGGTTTTTATTTGAAAATTGCATGTGAGACACTGACATATTCGAATTGTCGCCATTGGACATATTTTGACGCATCTTAGAGGATTTATAAAATAAGTGTAGATAATCTATACATAATTAGGCCTTAAAACACTCGTGCGATATTATGAAACTCACCTGGCGGCTCATTTCATAAAACCTCACTCGTGTTTTAAGGACCTTTATTATGTAGCAGTTATATAAACTACTATTATTATGTAGCAGTTACTATTAATTCACAGCGACCCTATTATGATACGAGAGACCTGTGCCCAGCAGTGGGACGAAGACAGTGCTACTTACCTTTAACAGGCAGCAGTTTTTGTCGTATTTCAGACCCATTCTCTTCCAAACAAGCGACACGACGCGATTAGCACAGGTGAGGTTCGCTACTTCATACTCCATTTTTATCGTTTTCTTAATAGAATAGCCAGTAATGGTAGTCTGAAATTATATGAAAGGTTATTGAGTTGAAATGTCGCGTGACGTCACGGTTAGGTACGATTTATACCTAACGGCGACGTAGTTAGCCCCCACTCTGCAACTTTAATGCGTTTTAACTTAGTCATTCTTTGTTAATTTGATCTAAAAAAAAATACGTGTCTAGAATCTCGATTTCTTCACCCTGTCGTCATACCTATTATCTCAGTTGGTACCTACCTCAATTCTGTACTTATACATATTTCCTTACCTTTTCTTTTCCTGTTCCGACTGTCCTGACGGGAGCTTGAAGAACGTGACGTTCGAAGATTTATTATTGTTGTTACTACAACCCTTTGCTATACAATATTGTTTTACCATAATTCAAATTTACCCACACACATTGCACATTTGATTCTTGCGACGTGACGTAATAGAGAAAATTCGCTAGCAGTGCGCGGCAACCACTAACCAGCCCGCCACGGAGGGAAGCCGGCGTGTACTTGTATCGAGCGCGAAGAAATCAAAGAGTGCGCCGCGCCTGGCGAGGAGTGGAAGTAGGGGGATTTCTGCCCATGGGTACGACTGAAGGGCCAATTAGGTAAGCGTGCCCGCTCGGCATAGCGAATGCTGCGTCCCGCACCTCTCTCCCTTTCTTTCTTCTTCTTCTTTCGTTCGACTAAGTTCGATTTGACAGAAAAAAAACTGTAATCTACCATAGCCAGGTGCGGCGCACTCTTTGATATCTTCGCGCTCGATACAAGTACCCGCCGGCTTCGCACCATGGCGTGATGATTAGTGGTTGCCGCGTACTGCTAGCGAATGCACGCGTGCGCGTAAACTCTTAATGTACGTCGCGACGCAAGAGTCAAATTATACCTAAGCATTATACCTAACCTATGTAATGTACTAATACTAGACGCATGATTTAATATGTTCTCGAGTGCGCCAGCCCTAGAGCTAGGGCGTGGCCTCCGAAAGAGCGCGCTGCACCTGCGCTGCTTGTGTTAGAAAGAGGTGGCCACTTTTGGGGCGTACGGTGCAACAAAACCGGTTTCTTGTTAGCAGTCGGCCTTCTGTACGTTAGTACTATTACTTATTCTGTGCCATAGAGTCATATGTCTATCTATACCCAAGTAACAATTTCTGGTTCTATAGTAGCCCATAGAACATTTCTCAAAACACCACCTTAGCCCTATAAAAGGCCATAGAAGGTTGAGTAACGCCGATCTGGCGCAGTTATATCTCCATTTAGTGATATAGTGGAACCGTAGCAGCTTTAGTTGTGACGTTTTAGGTCTGTAAAGGTGATGTAATGATGACTCGTATTACAATTTAGTGACATACGGGCCACAGTAACGCTAATGTAGTGCTTTTTTATACTGTAGTAGCGTTCGTTGATTCCCTTATAGTCCTATTTTAGTCTATAGTAGAATCCGTGATTCCTACTGAGGCGCTTTCTCAGCCAAGTTTGGTATTGTGTGTTTTTGCTGTGAACTTCATTGACGGACAACAAAAATAATTCAATTATATAAAGGAGTAATATTCTATCGTGGTAAGTTTATGTTATCTTATTTAGACATTTAATATTTCGATCAATGCTGCAAAAAGCACGTGCGACTAAAGTTTTACTGATAGAATAGTATTTGATTTGCTTAGTATTTTCAATGCGCCCTCGATTAATTGAGTTTTGAATAAAATATATTGATATTATAAAATTAAATTCAAAGACATTTCTACTTTAGAGCCATTAAGTACATCCGTGGGTCTTATCGGCTCACTATAGTACCACCGACTCCTGTCATGTCAAAGTTTGAGTATAAAAGTAACTGTTCACTTCCTTTATGTGCTTTTTTATCCTATGACCGATCTACAAACTCCATTATAGAACGTTTTGGCCATATAAAAGAGTCATAGTCACAACTATCGTACGAGCCTATAATAGGGATTCAAAAACAATTAGAACACTTTTAAGTACTATAAAAATGTCCTAAAAATCGATTATAAAACAAAACCGCTCTATTACGGCGTCATTATGGCTACTAAAGACCATGTACTATAGGAGTGATTTGTGGAACCACAATATCGCAAAAACCTTGTATAGTAGAACGTTCATCACTGCTAAAACGCAAGATTTATAGCGGTTGTCCGGGAAACCTTATAGCGCAAATTAGATACATAATGGTGATTTCAATCACTTTTATACAGTAACATAGCTCTTTAGTGGCTATATTTGAAGTTTTTATAGCACTTGACTATAATAGCCCTATAAAATGGTTCTATAAACCTTTACATCAACAATTTATAGGATAATTTGGCTCTTTAGCTTATAGAGCAAGAATGTGTTCCCAAACGCCTTTATACAACTGGTAGTCACCGCTAAGACCTTTATACGACGTTTACTCGACCTTTTAGTGATGATAACCCAAGTTATAGGGCCAAAATGTTACTTGGGTAGGTACGCGAGTCGGTCATACGTAACTTTTATTTTTTGCTGTTTTTTTGTATGTTTCGTGCAGCGCGCGTGTTTAGTCTCCCCGCAACCCTCGCCGTCCCCGTTGTCGTCTCGACCCCAACGTCCGTCGCACCCCAGGGACGGTCGGGCACGAATTTGACGACCTCTCTGTCTGTTACCTCTTCACGCTTAAACCGCTGGACCGATTTAGATGAAATTTGGTATGGAGCTGGAGTTTCGTGGGAAAGGAAATAGGATACTTTTTGTCCCAGACGCATTGTTCCCGCGGATAACAGAATTCCACGCGCGCGAAATCGCGGGCAAAAGCTAGTTACATTTAATAAAACAAAGTGAAACATGCAGCCTCCTCTTTTTTAAACTCGGTTAATAAAAAGCGAGTGTTCTTACATAAACTGGCAACGTTTTCTGCTCTACAGTGTAGTTTTGTTGTATGTATTTTTTCTTCTTTACTGTAACAATCTTCAAACAGTGTTCTATGGGATTTGGTTCATAGTCTTTCTTGGCTATGGCACAATCGTTGATAGATACCAGTTCGTTATGAAGTCTCTGGAAAAATTAAATTTTAATTTCTGTAACTGTTACATAATTTGGCCTTAAAACACGAGTATGGTTTTACGAAACGAGCCATCAAGCGAGTTTCATAATACGATCACAATAATTAATTACGTACAGTTGCAAACAACTTTATTTACACTCATAATTATTATAAATTCTCTAAGATGCTTCAAAAACTATTATTTTGTTCTCATGACATAAACATGGAGATACTCATATTCTGGTTATAGAATAACAATAAGATCTCGAATGCGTTGGCTACCCTAAGGCCTAAGATGGAATGCCTCTGTGCCAGGAATTTCACCGGCTGCCTTAACCCCCTACGGGAACAACAGTGCGAGCATTGCTATTTGGCCGCAGGGGTGGTACCATCCCGGACGGACCCAGCATCAGGTTATCTTGGTGTTTTTATTTAGGTGTTAGGTATCTATTCTTGGCCTAGTGGTTCGACCTACCGCCTCTCATGCAGAGGGTCGGGGGTTCGATTCCGGCTCGCACCTCTAAGTTTACTTATGTGTGAAATTCACATTGAATTTACCACTGAGCTTTTCGGTGAAGGAAAACATCGTGAGGAAACTTGCACGCATCTGCGAAGTAATTCAAAGATGTGTGTGAAGTCCCCAATCCGCACTGGGCCCGCGTGGGGACTATAGCCCAAACCCTCTCGTGATGAGAGGAGGCCTGTGCCCAGCAGTGGGACGCAAATAGGCTGTAGTAGTAGTAGTAGTAGTAGTATCTATACTTTACCTCTGCAAAGGTCGAAGCACACCAAATTGCGTATAAAATCAGCACGAAACAAACACACGTTTTAGTACACATGGTAACGTAAAGAATGATTTACCTAATGGTCGTATAATGGATATAAAAATAAACGTTAGGTGCCCGAGATTAATGACTCGTGAAAAAAATAATTGCCGATGTGGATGACTATCATTAGGGATCTTCTACTATCTAAAGTCCCGCGCCTTCACATAATAATAATAATATATTTATTTCAAGTACCTAATCCTGCGAGCAATGTAGGCTGCTGATGGCCGATGGGGCCGGAAAGTTCTCGAGTGGCGCCCGCAAACCGGGAGACGAGCTGTCGGTAGGCCTCCAACAAGATGGAGCGACGACCTCGTGAAGGTCGCAGGAAACCGGTGGAAGCAAGTAGCACAGGACCGGTCTGAGTGGCGAGCCTTGGGGGAGGCCTATGTCCTGCAGTTGGCGTATTTTGGCTGAAATGATGATGATGATGATGATGAAGTACCTAATAACAACTCATATTTGTTAGTATATCTTAAAAAGTAATGTGATAGTATGTAAACTAATTAACTAGGGGCGTGTAATCCCCACAAGTGTTGCATGTAGGGGACATTTATTTCTCAATATCAAATTACAGCATATTTTACATGTCAAAATATGAGAATTAGGTATTAAATAGGCCGTTGTGGTGGAGAGGGCAACCGGCAATCTCATCTTCTCATCGCACGAAATGAAAAAGGAAGCTATTACTCCGCGTAATCACTAATCATTTATTGACTGCACTAAGGAAGAACAGTTCAATACTTTGTCGCATTAAGTGTAGCAGACAGACACATTAGTACTCCTCTCTCCGTGTGAAACTTGACGTCGTACTGGCGCCTGGAACAAAGTTGTTTTTAAGCATTTTTCAAGCGGAAACCTCACTGCCACAATATATCTCATATTCTGTACACTTGTAAATGTGTGTGTACCACTACGCGGGCCAGTGACTCACTCTCCATCTCCGGATGAAACAAATGACGGTAAGGCGAGTTGGCCTCGAATTGCGCGCGAACTAGCGCCCGGTTCCCATATCCACGAAACGCCTCGTTTTGCCTACGGACGGTTAAAATTTGACAGATTCTCTATGGAACAAATGTCAAAAATCAACCGTCCGTAGGCAAAACGAGGCGTTACGTAGATATAGGAACCGGCCCTAGATCGGGTGATTCCGTGGCCATTCTGCATGTAGTAGGTACTATTAAATATTCTGTGGCTACGCGTAACAAGTGCTCACATAATATTCTGTGGCAACGCGTAACAAGTGCTCACATAATATTCTGTGGCAACGCGTAACAAGTGCTCACATAATATTCTGTGGCAACGCGTAACAAGTGCTCATATAATATTCAGTGGCAACGCGTAACAAGTGCTCACATAACTTTACAATACTAGAAGTAGCTCGCATGTGTCGCTACTGGTACGTATAGCAGGACACAACTTAAAAGGCGCGCGGCGAAGCACTTAAGCCGTTTACGCAGAGTCTATTATTGCTTAATTCACACGCCTTCTCAGTTGTGTAAACCTGTAGTACCTATTAGATATACTGCTATTTGGACGGACCTTGCACCAAGTACCACCATAAAATATAACACGACAAAGTTGTAGCACTCGTCTTTTTAGGGTTCCGAAGTCCGTCCGTCTGTCCGCACTATTGCTCGGAGATGCTTAGTTCTAGAAAGCTGTAATTTAGCATGAATATACATATTAGTTACGCTGACAAAGTGGTACAATAAAGTTATGTTTTTTTTTTATAGGGTACCTGGATGTAATTTTTTTCTCTTGCGTACCCCATGGTGTGCATATCGTTGAATATGTCTTAAATAGTTAAAAGGAAAACTATCACAGCTAAATAGGCTGTACAAATTTACGAGTCACAGTGGACCAACTTATGAAATGATTAAAATACCAATGATTTTTCTCGAGCGGCAGGGGCGTCGGGCTGGCACGTCATACCACAGGCTAGCAAAGATGCTAAATAAGTCTTAGAAAGGTAGGTACTGTGGGCATCGTCAACTTCGGAACCCTATACTTTGCGCGTGGCCCGACACGCACTTAGCCGGTTTTCTTTGCATCGGTTAAATCAACTTACTGTCCAACTTGCAGTAGCGAAGCTGATCGTAACTTCACGAAGAGTTCATCCATGTTGGCAGGTACCCTTGTAACGCCTCTGACAACCTAAAAAAAATAAACCTTAACAGTATTTTTTCATCATCATCATCATTTCAGCCGAAAGCTGGACATAGGCCTCCCCCAAGGCTCGCCACTCCGACCGGTCCTGTGCTACTTGCTTCCACCGGTTTCCCGCGACCTTCACGAGGTCGTCGCTCCATCTTGTTGGAGGCCTACCGACAGCTCGTCTCCCGGTTCGCGGGCGCCACTCGAGAACTTTCCGGCCCCATCGGCCATCAGTCCTGCGAGCAACAGTATTTTTTACAATCTTTTATTTACTTTCATCCGTCCCGTTGTCTGTAATGGAATCTTGCAAGTTAAAATTTACCCACTTTCCGGTTTCCGATTGAGCTGAAATTTTGCACGAATATGTAAATCCCGTGACAATGATTTATTTATTTAAACTTCATTGCACATACAAAATGTATACAATTGGCGGACTTAATGCCTAAAGGCATTCTCTACCAGTCAACCATAAGGCCAAACAGAAAGAAAAATGAGTAGGTGCATTAATATCAGAAAGAAACTACAGAAATACAAGGAAGATAACAAATAATTCCAAAAGAGGATAAATTTACATAAACGTACATAAAAATTATATAAAAGATAAACATACATAAACTAATACATACATAAACCAGCCGCACGAAGCAAAGAAAAATATGAAGGATTCCAAATCTACGCGACCTTCTCAAACAAATGCTTACGCAGCATTCGCTTGAAGGAGAGCTTGGTTTGAGCTTGTCTAATATCTAGAGGTAGCGAATTCCAGAGGCGGCCTTGAGGGTTGCCTGAAGGGTGAAAGAATTAGAAACAACACCCGTGGAGTGAGAAGGAATGATGACGTGGACCTGATCTGAAGATGAAGCTGGAAGGTGGCCATAGGAACTCCGTAATAAAACCACATAACCCCATCGAGTTTAGGCTCGTTTGATTCGTCTTGATGGGTAGATGAAGGATTTACAAAGAAAACTACAGTCAGCAATAAAATATTGTCCCAAAAATTTATTTTTTGAAAAAACTCATTTTATTTGAACCCTTTAAGCCGACTTTCTTGTTTTGTATTAACAGATTGTGAATTGTATACGGGGTCAAGCAAAACGGTATCCTACCCACAGAATCATATTATATCGACTAGCTTTTCTCCGCAACTTGAAAAATCCCGTTTTTTTCCCGTTCCCGTGGGAATTTCGCAAAATCCTTTCTTAGCGTATGCCTACGTCAAAACATCTACCTGCATGCCAAATTTCAACCAGATCCGTCCAGTGGTTTGGGCTGTGCGTTGATAGATCACTATGTCAGTCAGTCAGTCACCTTTGAGTTTTATATATTTAGATTCTAAGTTTGGTTTTAGGGTTTTATTTTTTTGCGAGATACTAAAAAAAATTGCATGGGAAACATGTATCGCTCACACCATCAATCCCATACTGGGCCATACAATTTTTTTTTTACTAACTCGAAAAATGTTAAAAACCTAAAAAACATGCTTAGAATCGATAACGATACTGTGGTTAAAATATCGTCATAACGTTTTGCTTGACCCTATATCATTTTCTCTCAATGATGATTGTCAAAATTCAGGAACTTTTAGTATGTAAGTTATCAGTTATCACTTCGTAGCGGCCGTTGGTTGACTATTAATTAAAATTCTTAGCAACAATATTTTTTAGCGTTCGCTGAAAAAAAAACAACAAGCCAACCTTCACACTTTATCCAACGCCCATAGCAAGCAAAGTCATTTCAAAGATTGCGCTGATATTAATGTATGTAACTGCTACATTATAATGCAGGTCCTTAAAACACGAGAGTTTTAAGACCTAATTATGTACAGTTGTGTATGTGCATACATAACTTTATCTAGACTACTTTTATAAATCCTCTAAGATGCTTCAAAAACTGTCCACCATGGCGGAAAATCGGCTTTGTAGTCTATGTTTGACACGGCGTAATCGATGTAATCTCATTTTGAAACTCGGCTGACGGCTTGATTCATAAAACCACACTCATGTTTTAAGCACCTTTATTATGTAGCAGTTATATAATAGTAGTTTTTATGTATATGGGCATTTTTACTAAATCTACAAGATTTAGTAAAAATTAGTGAAAATGTCAGAAAAAAATTAAGACCGCGTCAATTTTGTGACCACAATTAAGAACGAAATTCATATGAAAGCAAACTATTTTCTCGATGTTTTTTAAAGGTTATTCATTAAGCAATTTATAAATCATATGAAAATCTATAATTCCATTAAACTTAATGATTAATGATGGTCACAAAACTGACACGGTCTTAATTTTTTTCCAACATTTTTTTAATTGGGGTACAAGATTAAGTAAAAAGGCCCATATTCATAATAATATTGCATGAGTGTTTTAAGGCCTAGTTATGTACAGTTGCATACATACACAACTTATCTACACTCATTTTATAAATCCTCTAAGATGCTTCAAAAGCTGTCCACAATGGCGCCAATTCAAATATATACGTCAGTGTCTCACATTCGATTTTCAAACAGCATAGACTAAATAGAGCCGCTATTTGAATTTGGAACTAACTTTCGCTCTGATTGACTGAAAAATATAGGCGGGCATTGCTGTTCGAAGATGTTCGAAATTTGAATGCTATTAGACCATCGAATTCGATGGTCTTATACAGCTATTAGAACATTTTCACAGATAAGAAATCTGTTCTAACTAAACAGTTTATCTTAATGCTGGTCATAATTTGCGATTTTTGAACGCATCATAGAGGGTTAATGATATGAGTGTAGATAAAATAGGTACTATATTAATCAACACCGACCCTATTATGAGTGGCGAGCCTTGAGGGAGGCCTTTGTGCAGCGTGACGTCTATCGGCTGATATGACAATGATGACCCTATTATGATGCGACAGAGGCAGATCTGTGCCCAGCAGTGGGATAGACAGTGCAACATACCTTTAACAGGCAGCAATTTTTATCGTGTCTCAGACCCAGTTTCGTTAGAGCAACCGACACGACGGGATTAGCGCAGGTCAGGTTTGCTACTTCATATTCCAATATCTTCGTTTTCATAATTCTATAGCCAGTAATCGTAGTCTGAAATAAAATGGACCCCCTTCAAAGGTCTCGAAAACAAATAAAATAGGTAGGTATACGCCCCGGCGGATCTTGAGCGTTGAGCGAAAGTAGAGTGGACTTCTGCGCATGTAATACGACTGAAGGGCCAATAATCGTGCACGCACGGCACATAGCACCCGCTGCGTCCAGCACCCCTTTCCCTATGAGACCTTATTTTCGACTTTTGCGCATTGAAGGCCGCCGCACGAGTTCCGTGCCGATGCCACAGAATATTTAATAGTACTACGGACCGAATGGCCACGGAATCACCCGCCTGAATCTAGCGCGTATGCAATTTGCGCCCAACTCGCCTCACCGTCATTTGTTTCATCCGCAGATGGAGAGTGAATCGTTGGTCCGCGTAGTGGTACACACACATTTACAAGTGTACAGACGTCCTCGCACGCAAACATTGACACTTCATTCGAATTGTGTTCGAAATCGTGTCCGCCGTGTGCCTGTACTATAAGCCCGAGGTCGATCCTATTAAAACAGATGATTTCACGAAATCCTAACAGGAACCGGGAAAAAATAGGACCGTATACCTCGGGCACGGCGAGTATACACAGTAATCCATACTAATATTATGCTTATTATTTTTCGAAAGAAACTCTGTCAGTCTGTCTGTTGCCTCATTAAGTACACTTCAACCGCTGGAACACGAATTTCATCATCATCATCATCATCATCATTTCAGCCGATAGACGTCCACTGCTGGACATAGGCCTCCCCCAAGGCGCGCCACTCAGACCGGTCCTGTGCCACTCGCATCCACCGCGTTCTCGCGACCTTTACAAGGTCGTCACTCCATCTTGTTGGAGGCCTACCGACAGCTCGTCTCCCGGTTCGCGGACGCCACTCCAGGACTTTCTTGCCCCATCGGCCATCAGTCCTGCGAGCAATGTGCCCCGCCCACTGCCACTTAAGGTTCGCAATTCTTCGGGCTATGTCGGTGACCCTAGTTCTACTGCGGATATCCTCATTTCTGATTCTATCACGCAGAGAAACCCCGAGCATAGCCCTCTCCATTGCCCTCTGGGTGACCTTGAGCCTTCTTATGAGGCCCATCGTAAGCGCCCACGTCTCGGAACCATAACTCATCACTGGCAACACACACTGGTCGAAGACTTTCGACTTAAGACACTGCGGTAATTTGGACGAAAAGACACTGCGAAGCTTCCCGAACGCTGCCCAGCCGAGTCGGATTCGACGATTGATCTCTTTCTCGAAGTTGGACCTACCTAACTGGACTGTTTGTCCCAGGTATACATAATGGTCAACAACTTCGAGCGCAGAGCCTCCGATTATTACTGGAGTTGGCACAACATGGACATTGGACATGATTTTCGTCTTGTCCATGTTCATTTTCAGACCAACTCGATCGGAAACTCTGCTGAGGTCAACGAGCATAGCACTGAGGTCTTCCATGGTCACAGCCATAACTACTATATCGTCGGCAAATCGAAGGTGAGTGATGTACTCGCCATTTACATTGATGCCTCGTCCTTTCCAGTCCAGCACCTTGAAGGCATCCTCCAATGCAGCGGTGAACAGCTTCGGAGAGATTACGTCTCCTTGTCTGACTCCCCGCTGCAGTGGGATGGGCATCGTGGTCTGGTCCTGTAGTCGGACGGACATGGTGGCATTTTCGTACAAACACTTCAACACTTCGATGTACCGGTAGTCAGCTTGGCACCTCTGGAGAGACTGCAGCACAGCCCAAGTCTCGATCGAATCGAAGGCTTTCTCGTAGTCCACACATGCAAGGCAAAGGGGGAGGTTATACTCTTCGGTCTTCTGTATAACCTGTCGCAACGCATGTATGTGGTCTACGGTACTATATCCCTTTCGGAAACCGGCTTGTTCGGGAGGCTGGAATTCGTCAAACCTGCGCGTGAGACGGTTCGTAATGACTCTCGAAAACAGCTTGTAGACATGACTCAGAAGTGAGATGGGTCTATATTTCTTCAGCAAGGTGTTATCACCTTTTTTGAAGAAGAGCACCACCACACTTCTGTTCCATGCTCGCGGCGTTCTCCCTTCATGGATGACGGAATTAAACAGCGTCTGAAGGGCCTTAAGGACTGGTTTACCACCCGCCTTCAGGAGTTCAGCTGTAATTCCGTCATCACCGGGGGCTTTGCCGTTCTTAAGCTGTTTGAGAGCCATACTAATCTCGTACAGGCTGACGTCCGGGATATCTTCGGTATAGTGTCGGGTTAATCTAGCTCTAGGGTCTTTAGCTGGATCAGCGACGGGTGTTCGGATTGTCGTGTATAACTGCCCATAGAACTTCTCGACTTCTCCCAACAGCTCCGGTTTGGATGAGACGATCCTGCCGTCTTCGGTCTTCAGCTTTGTCAATTGGCTTTGGCCAATAGACAGATCTTTGGCAAACACCTTCGAGCCTCTGTTACGCTCAATAGCCTTTTCAATACTGTTGGTATTGAATCGGCGTATATCACGCTTCAGAGACTTCGAGATCTGCCTATTGAGCTGCCGATAATGACTAGCGTCACCTGAAGACTGCAGAATCATCTCACGCCTCACCTCCATGAGCTTTAGGGTTGAGTCTGAGATTTTCTTGGTTCTTGTACGGCGGGTCTTGCAGAACTTGGACCCAACCGTATGGAACACGAATTTAGCAAGATGAAATTTGGCATGGAGCTGGTTCGAGTCCCGTGAAAGGACATTTCGGTAGCCTACTTTTTGTCCCAGACGGGCAGAAAGTAGTTTTTAACGGTCTACAAAAAAAAAGAAGGAGGTTTTCTTTTTATTATCTGTATGTTTATTTTTTTATTTCCGCCATAACTCCGTCAATTATGAACCGATTTCAATGATTCTTTTGTTAATCAAAAGTACCTTCGGCTTGATCCCATTTTAATTTGGTTCAGTTCTGGGGATCCATGAGAAAATGAGGGAAATCCTCAAAATTTGTTTGCACGTGTATGATTTTGGCATCAATTTCAAAGACTACAGTGAGACTTACGTCCCATCGTAGCAATGTTTGGAAATTGTAGCCGTATTTTTTTTAAATAGAAAAATAGAAACCGACTTCAAACTCCGACAACCTATAAAGTCGCTAGTCGGTGTCAAGTGAACCGAACCAAAGCTGATGACAATCTTATAGTGAACTTGACTTCAGAAGTGTTCTTGAAGTTGGTTTTTATATTTTATAAGTTAAACATGCAATCTCATCTTTTTTAAGTCGGTTAAAAAAAGGCGAGTGTCCTTACAAAGACTGGCAACGTTTTCTGCTCTACAGTGTAGTTTAGTTGTATATTTATTTTCTTCTTTACTGTTGCAATCTCCACATAGTGCTTTATGGGATTTGGTTCATAGTCTTTCTTGGGTATGGCACAATCCTCGACCGACACCACTTCGTTCTTTATTCTCTGAAAACAAAAAACAATAATTTATGCAACTCTTACGTAATTTGGCCTTAAAACACGAGTGTGGTTCTACGAAACGAGGCGAGTTTCATAATACGATCATAATAACTAATTGCAAACAACTTTATCTACACTCATAATTATTATAAATTCTCTAAGATGCTTCAAAAACTGGCCACGATGGCAGCAATTCGAATACGTCAGTGTCTCACATTCGAGTTTCATTTAAAGGATAGGTAGAATAGACTAAATAGAGCCGACATTTGAATTTGGAACAAACTTTCGTTCTGTCTTACTGAAGAATATAGGCGGCCATTGCTGTTCGAAGATGTTCGAATTTTGAACTTCATTATGAAAATGAAAATGAAAATATTTATTCAGCAAATAGGCCACATCTGGGCACTTTTACACGTCACTTTTAAATGAATTTAACAGAAATGATATTACCAGCGCTTCCTAGAGCCATTGCTTGAGAAGAAGCGCCGCAACAAACTCAGCAGAAGGCCTTTTTTCAAAATTTAAACATATATAGATTTACATTAAATTTACGTTAATATGTATAAAAATCAGCACAGAAGATCTCATATTTGGAAAACCGACTATCCTACCTTATCTAACTGATTTGTTCAATAACATCTTACAATCCGGAAAATTACCACCTAAAATGTGCCATTCTAATATAGTGCTTCTCCATAAAAAGGGCGACAGAAGTGAGATCAACAATTATCGACCTATAAGTCTTGTCTCACATATCTATAAGGTTCTCATGAAGATTATAGAATGTCGCATTGCTGGGCAGCTTGACCAACACCAACCCCCCGAGCAAGCCGGCTTCCGTCCTGGATTCTCCACCACAGACCACCTCCACGTACTCAACCAATTGATAGAAAAATTTAACGAATTTAACAAACCACTCTATTTAGCATTTGTCGACTACTCCAAAGCATTTGATAGCTTAAGACATTCCGCAATAGAATCCGCTCTCATTAACCAGAATATAGATCCGACATACATTTCACTCATTAGATCAATATACAACAATAGTACAGCAAGCATCATACTCCAATATCCTGGTCAGGTATTCAATATCGAACGAGGTGTCAAACAAGGCGACCCGTTGTCTCCCAAATTATTTACTAGCTCACTGGAGGAAGTTTTTAGAAGTTTGGCGGTTTTGTGGGAGTCGAAGGGCATTGTCGTCGGCGAGCGTAGGTTAACAAATCTTCGTTTTGCTGATGACATTGTTCTTTTCTCCTCCTCTGCGGCAGAACTCCAGCTAATGCTGCAAGATTTAACTTCTGCAAGCCTTCAAGTTGGACTTCAAATGAATCGGACAAAAACCCAACTCATGACCAACAGCACGAAACGTAGGGTCGAGGTAGATGGGCAAGATATACGCTATGTCGACGAGTACACTTACTTGGGCCAGATAGTCTCTTTCAGGAACAGGCAAGACAAAGAGATCGAGAGACGGATCAATAACGCCTGGAAGAGCTTCTGGTCCATGAAAGAACTAATGAAGGGCAACCTCCCGCTGACACTCAAGCGAAAACTCGTCGACATGTGTATACTACCCATCCTAACCTACGGTGCTCAAACATGGTCCCTTACCGAGTCTCAAAAGTCCAAGTTGAAGGTTTGCCAAAGGGCTATGGAGCGTAGCATTCTAGGTGTTAGAAGAACAGATCGTGTTCGGAACACCACGCTGCGCTCTCAAACACAAATAGCCGACGTAGGCCACAAAACCGCCAAGCTCAAGTGGGACTGGGCCGGACACGTTTGTCGTATGCACCCAGAAAGGTGGGCTCATATTGCTACGCAGTGGGTGCCACAGAACGCTCAGCGACGGCGCGGCAGGCCCAGGCGGAGGTGGCGGGACGACCTGGACACGTTCAACAACAACTGACCTACAATGGCCGAGGATAGGGGGAGTTGGAAGGTCACGGGAGAGGCCTTTGCCCAGCAGTGGGACATTCAAATAGGCTATTTAAAAAAAAAAAAAAATGTATAAAAATACATATATAGGTACATACTAAAAATCACATTTAAGGGATGTATAGTCCCTAACTTAAACTTAAATCTAAGATCTTAGAGATGGTCTTATATAAGGTAC
The DNA here is from genome assembly GCA_963971205.1 of Aethes cnicana. Taxonomy (NCBI): domain Eukaryota; kingdom Metazoa; phylum Arthropoda; class Insecta; order Lepidoptera; family Tortricidae; genus Aethes; species Aethes cnicana. The sequence continues at coordinate 1,612,198 of OZ020295.1, read as the reverse complement.
AAATTAATGAAAATATTAATTAAAGTACTTATCTAAATATGTATACTAAAAATAATAATAAAAATCGCAAATGTTTAGAGATTGTATACATCTCTAGGTATCCTAAAGTTGTATTACAACATCGAACTCGATTTTGTTAAATGAATTTTAATTTTTGACCACAGAATATTTAATAGTACTTCATACAGAATGGCCTACATACCAAAAAAAATTTTTTAATTAAAAAATAGAACCGACTTCAAACTCCGATAGCCTGTGAAGTTGGTGTCAAATTCACTATAAGATAGTCATAGCTTTGGGGCGGTTCACTTGACACCGACTTCACAGGATTTTTTTCGGCTATAGTTTCCAAACATGTGTACGATGGGACGTAAGTCTCACTGTAGTCTTTGAAATTGATGCCAAAATCATACACATGCTAACAAATTTTTGAGGAGTTCCCTCGTTTTGTCATGGATCCCATCATCAGAACTAAACCAAATTATTAAAAGGGTTCAAGTTGGAGGTACACCTTTCAATTAAAAAAAGAATCATCGAAATCGGTTCACAATTGATGGAGATATGCGTGGTCATACATAAAAAAAATACGCGTCGAATTGAGAACCTCTTCCTGTTTTTTTTCGTCAGTTGAAATGGATAGCGATATGAGTGAGAAATAAGAAAATGTTTTAGTGGTAACTGGTGGGTGACGTCATTTAGCCCTTTCTCTTATACGGATGAGCGCTACGCGGAGAAGTATGGTCAACCCTCCATACTTCTGCGCGTAGCGCTCATCAGTAAAGGAGCGCAATCATATAGTTCAAAAGTGGACACCAAATCGGGTAGGTTGGGGGCGCTGCGGTTGCCACAAGTGTCAAGCCACCTAGGCGGATAGTCTGCAGTAGCCCCTTCAGATGGCGCTGCTGAGGCGAAAACGAAGCGAAAACGGTTGTGAGGGGAGTGTGTTTTGTTTTGTTTGCTTATCAAATCCGCTGGACACGTTTTCAACTGTTTCGTCGTATAAGATTGCGCTCCTTACCAAGACACATTCCATACTCCATACGCAGAAGTACGTCATTTTTTACTTACGCCATTATAAATAGAGGAGTTATTAATTTCAATTTTAAGTATGAAATTTACGAATTACGAAAAAATTAATTATACGTCCCCTTTTAAAATTTTCAAACTTTGTAATAAGCTAATACAATATAGGTATATACATGTTAAAACACCGGCCAAGAAGCGAGTTAAACTCGCGTGGAGAGGGTTCCGACCATTGATTATTTTCAAACCGTTTCACAGGCTAAGCTCTTTTATATGATAGATTTCCAATACCATGGACTTCTCAATAATTTTCCTGTAATCTATAGGTGAAAACCTATTCTCCGTATTTTTTCCAAAAGTTTAGGTTCAGTAGTTTCGGAAATAAGGGGTGGGGAATGGTCATTTGATTCGTCGCCTATTCTCTTAAATAACTCGAAAAGTATTGACCAAAAAAGAAATAAAAAAATATATTTGAGATCCTCATAAGAAGTACTTTCATTTGATATGTCACACGATATAGTTTGAAAAATCGTCTTTGGGTCACAACCTTACAAATACGTACTAAATTTCAACTTAATCGGTCCAGTAGTTTCGGAGAAAATCCAAAAGACGGACGGATAGACACACGAGTGATCCTATAAGGGTTCCGTTTTCACCTCTTGAGGTTCGGAGCCCTAAAAATTAAATATTGTTGATAAATAGTGGTGTTTTTATTTAGGTAGTTACCTCTGCAATGCTCGAACCACACCATATTGTGTATAAAATGAGCACAAAACAAACATATGTTTTACTCCACATGGTATAATGTAAAGAATGATTTATCTAATGGTAGTTTAATAAATATAAAAATAAACGATACCGGAGTTTAATGATTCGTGCCAGAAATCATTGCTGATGTGGTTGACAATCATTATAATTAAATTCCAATTTGTTTTATGTAACCTATATATGTGTGTATGTGTGTGTGTGTGTATTAACAAATCATTTGCATTTGAAAATGACGATTGACCTTTTTTATTGCAAACCGACCGAGCAGGCAGACGGCCCACCAGGAAAACGCACACCGAAAAACTTGTTTCAAACTTTTAAAGATTTTGTGGTCCCTGCTAATAATGACGAAATCATAATGGTTCCTGATCAAGAAAAGTTTGCGAACCGCTGTCTTAAGGCCATCGTCGAATTGGCTATGGGTGAAAAATGACAATGTGCTCGATTATTTTTTTATGGATAGGAATAACCTTCCGTATCAAGAGAAAAAAATCTCTGAATTTTCCGTGCCGTAGATTTCGCGTAAAAAAAAGTAAATTCTGAGATTTTTTTCGTTGTTGTGTTCCGGTAGGGGGTTAGGAGGACACGCTAGTGGTCATTTTTTCATACAAACGTTCTCGACATATTCCTCCCTGGATTTTGATCGTAGATCAATGATTTTTAGGGTTCCGAAGTCCACAAGAAACCCTTATAGTTTCGCCATGTCCGTCCGTCCGTCCGTCCGTCTGTCCGCACTATTGCTCGGAGATGCTTAGTTCTAGAAACCTCTAATTTGGCATGAATATACACATTAGTTACGCTGACAAAGTGGTACAATTTTTTTTTTATAGTGTACCTCCCCTATTCGTAAAGTGGGGATGTAATTTTTTTTTTTGCGTAATTCATGTTGCGGTATATCGTTGAATAGGTCTTAAAAAATATTGTGGTATCGTGTTACACGAGTTACGGTGACGGGTGAGCTGGGTATAGGAATGGCCTTAAATTGATATCCGGTATTCATAATATTCCTGGCACCTTCACTGCGATTGTCATTAAATCTAGTTAAATTATACAGTATTGTTTTTTTATGTACCTCCGTATAGCTTTTCACGGAACCCGATAGCATTTGGAACAAAGGTCCTCTTTGAAACGGGACTCTAAAGTGACTCTGCAAAGGGGAGGTATATGTCAATAGTTGAAGAAATAACAATTTAAAGCACGCCGAAGACAGTTCCTTTCCTTTTATATTGGCTAACAACTAGGGATGGGACACGGCTGTCTTTTAACTATCGATGTGTCGATACTTTGAATAAGGTCCGCTCAGCGCTGCGGGCTGAGAATGATAAAGAAGTAAATGTAAAATAAACATCTTGGGACATTTCACACAAATTGACAACCATGACTTGGGTACAAATACTCGTGCTCCACACAGAAAAGTTTTCCCCTTGCGGGATTCGAACCCGCGACCGTTTGGAACAGAGGGCAGGGTCAGTACCGGCCATACCTGTCGTCTTGTCAATGATTTGATTGATGGAATGTCAACATCAGTAAATGTCATGTCAAGTGAGTCTGTGTGTGTGTTGAAAATAAATACATATAAACCCACTCCTTTTAGAAGGTGTACAATTTCATACAGTAAACATTATACTGACTAATACATAATAGCTTTGGGTTAGGTAGGTGAGCTTACTTTTTTTAGTTTACTGTTGCCAGATGAATATTTTATTTCACTACGTAAGCCGCAAAATGGCGAGGTCTGCTGCCGGGGCTTAAAATGGTTATTGGGTTAATTTTAGTAAATAAGCGTTTAATTTTTAATCATTCAACCATGGATGGATGTACTTTAGTAACATGCTGGATTTAGAATCACAATGTAAGTAGGAGGTGGACACGGCCTATAAAAGCACGATTTCGAACACAATTGGTAGTAGGTAGTGTCATATGTTTGCGTGCGAGGACGTCTGTACACTTGTACAATGTGTGTTTACCACTACGCGGGCCAATGATTCACTCTCCATCACCGAATGAAACAAATGACGGTAAGGGCGAGTAGGGAGCACGTAGCGCGCCGGTTAGATTCAGGCGGGTGATTCCGTGGCCATTCTGTATGTAGTACTACTAAATATTCTGTAATTAGAAGTAGGTAGTAGATTTGGTAATGTGAAATTATCAATTATTCAATAATTTAATAGACATGAAAGTAACAGTGAAGAAGATATGAAATTTCTGGCACAGAGGCATTCCATCTTAGGCCTCAAGGTAAGCAACGCATTCGAGATCTTATGGTTTCTTAATGGGAGATGAAAGGGTTTCGGTGTCCGTGGGCCGCAGCGACCATTTTTTCCATCACGTGGGCTGGGCGCTCGTTTGCCTATACCATCGACATAAAAAAAATACCGATCCCAATCTATCGACAACTTCATCGACTCGTGCCCATCCCTAGCGCCGCCGCGGGGCACAACACTCGGGATTATGATAGAAAATCTTGCAACAATAAATTGCGGTCCCGACGATAGGGTGGGGACATATTTGTCGAGTCAAATCAGAGCTAGTTGAAGATACTTTTACGGGAAACTGAAATGATTTTCCCTTTAGGTTTGACGTTGTTTGTTATAAAATACATATTGTAGTCGAGTTTCTTTTTACCCGAATGCGCTAGAAAGAGGGTTATGTTTTTCGAATGTATGTAAATAAATAAACAAATAAATATCTTGGGACATTTCACACATATTGACCTAGCCCCAAACTAAGCAATGCTTGTACTATGAGTGCTAGACAACGATATAAATACTTATATAGAGAAATACATACATATATAAATACTAAACATCCATGACTCGAGTACAAACATTCGTCGTGTTCATCACACAAAGTTTGCCCCGAGCGGGATTCGAACCCGCGACCATCGGAACAGAAGGCAGGGCCACTACCAACTGGACCAATCCGACCGTCAAAGTCAATCTATGTATGTATGTATATTTCTTTGGCACGCTCTGTAGCCTAAATGGCTGGATGGATGGAAACATGCGAGGTGTCGTTAGATTCGTCTTAATTGTGAGAGTGACACAACGTATATCGAAATTGCAAGAAACAAAATGGGTGACTTTTGGAGGCATTCTAAACGTTTCCAATAATATATTTTTTCGTCAAAGTCTATCGAGTGGGGTATCAAAATAAAGGATTTAATAAACGGATTACAAAAATATATAATGTGACATCAAAAGTTTGTTTGCAGTGGGGTATATTTTTTTTTTTAATCGAGTTATTATAAATACGATAGAATGAGGAATGATGATTTTCACTGTATAACTAAGGTCACCGACTTCCAAATTCGCTATTAGATATAGGTATCTGATCTGAACAAACAAGGGTGACCATAAATATCTGAACATGTGCTCCAATCTTATCGCGTATGCAAACGATCTCAGAGAAACGGCTCTAACGATTTGAACGAAATTTGGAATACAGGCGGGGGCGACAAATCGCTCTAACCAGGTCTTATATCTGAGAAAACTCTCATTCCAAATTCCAACTCTCTAGGACCAGCAGTTTCGGTTGTGCGTTGTCATTAGTCAGTTATTCAGTCTTTCAATAAAGGAAGAGTTTTAAAATTTTATTTATTAGGTAGACTTATTAATGATATTGAAATTGATTTACATGTTACGCGGAAGCCGTGGTGGCCTTGTGGTTCGACCTACCGCCTCTCATGCAGAGGGTCGGGGGTTCGATTCCGGCTCGCACCTCTAAGTTTACTTATGTGCGAAATTCAATTTGAATTTACAACTGAGCTTTTCAGTGAAGGAAAACATCGTGAGGAAACCTGCACGCATCTGCGAAGTAATTCAAAGATGTGTGTGAAGTCCCCAATCCGCACTGGGCTCGCGTTGGGACTATAGCCCAAACCCTCTCGTGATGAGAGGAGGCCTGTGCCCAGCAGTGGGACGCAAATAGGCTGAAGTAGTAGTAGTTGAGATCTCAGTAAAGTAATCTTCGTCAACATTTTCCTCTAAAGCTGAGCTTACGTAATGGATTGTAATGGATTCCAGCTACACACATCTAATCCGTGAATAGACCGGCAGTTTACTGGGAGATACGCACCTGGCAGTAAGCCCGCTGACATATGTTATTGTCAATAACTTACAGTAAAGCAAGTCTCAGGGAACTCGGACAGGAATGATGTGGAGTCGGAAAATATAAGTAGTTTAATAACAATTTCATTTATTTTTCACCATTTTCTTAACAAGATCGTTTCATTGAGTGTGGGAGTAGAGGGCTACTACCGCTTCATGATCATCGGCGCACTCTCTAAAAATATAAATGTACATAATTATTAGCGTTAACTAAATGAAGCACATTCCAAAACCAACACCACCACTGTAGCTTATTTACGGCCCATTGCTGGGCACATATATGCCTCTTCTGATCAAGAGAGTTAAGCTATAGTCCCCACGCGGGCACAGTGCGGTGAGGGGACTTCACAAACAATATTGAATCATTTCGCAGATGCGTGCAGGATCCTCACAATGGTTTTCCTTCACCGAAGAGCTTAAATTTAAAGTTCAAAGTATAAGATAACGGCGTTCCTCTGAATTTACTTTTCAAGAAAGCAACAATAGCAAGCTCCACAGATGTCCCTGTTCTAACTCAGGCACGTTTGGAACTTCAATAAAACGTCTGCACTGTCCTGCGTCTAGCTTATTGACTGAGCAAACTAACAATTGTTAATGCAGTGCAATTGCACTGAATAAATAAAGTGCCTTGTTAGGATTTAACAAAGGAACGATTCGGTACTGTTTAAAAGGAGACCATGTCCTTTAGAACCTCCAAAAAGATGGAGTGATGACCTTGTAAAAGTCGCGGGAACGCGGTGGATGCGAGTGGCACAGGACCGGTCTGAGTGGCGCGCCTTGGGGGAGGCCTATGTTCAGCAGTGGACGTCTATCGGCTGAAATGATGATGATGATGATGATGATGTCCTTTAGATGTTCTTTTAATACAGACCCTTAGTCTCTGAGGTCTCTAGTTAGTAGCCTATTTGCTACTACTACAGCCTATTTGCGTCCCACTGCTGGGCACAGGCCTCCTCTAATCACGAGAGGGTTTGGGCTATAATCCCCACGCGGGCCCAGCGCGGATTGGGGACTTCACACACATCTTTGATTATTACTTCGCAGATGCGTGCAGGTTTCCTCACGATGTTTTCCTTCACCGAAAAGTTCAGTGGTAAATTCAAATTGAATTTCGCACATAGGTAAACTTAGAGGTGTGAGCCGGAATGAGAGGCGGTAGGTTGAACCACTAGGCCACCACGGCTTCACGGACTCTAATACATAAATCTCCAAAACCTTAGATAACGTTTACTGTAGGGATACTGCATATACCTTGAAATGTAGATTAAGTGTACTTTTCTCAAACATGCTCGGAAATGTTCGCGTTACTTTCAAAAAAGAAGACGCGAGGCTGTCCATTGCCGGCCTTGGCCAGCAAAAACATTATTGTCGTGTGTGTTTTTTTGATTCGCTTGCTATTTGAGACACCTCTGTAGAGAAACTGACAAATCCATGGAGGTAATAAGTACAACTTCCATGGCCTAATCATCCACGATCATGGAAGTAGTAAATACTGATGTGGGGTAAGTGCGCCTAAATATATTTCGCCCCTATGCCTTGTAAACAGCCAACTACTAGTTGAGTAAGTTGAGTAATATTTATAGGTTTCGATATATTTATGTTAGGCGCACTTACCCCATCCTGGCGCACTTGCCCCGAAACTGACAAATCCATGGAGGTAATAAGTACAACTTCCATGGCCAAATCATTCACGATCATGGAAGTAGTAAATACTGATGTGGGGTAAGTGCGCCTAAATTTATTTCGCCCCTATGCCTTGTAAACATCCAACTACTAGTTGAGTAATATTTATAGGTTTCGATATATTTATGCTAGGCGCACTTACCCCATCCTGGCGCACTTGCCCCGACTGACCTTACGTATTTCCTCGCTGTTTGAGAAAAGCATTATATATACCTCGGCCGCAATTGCGATTGCCGGACTCGTACTAATAGAAGGCTTCGCTTCGCTCAGCCTTCTAACTGACTCGTCCGGCAATGCGCTACTTGGCGGCCTCTGCAATAATGTACTATTATTTTAAGTATACTTTGACCAGAAATTCATCAGACTTCGCCATATTGCGGGTAAAATAGTGAACTAAACTTTGAATGTGTCGCTATATGAAACGCAGAACTAACGCCCTCATTGACAAGTGATACGACGGCTGCAGAGGCGGCAGAAATAAAAATTCTCTGATAATTTCACCGGTTGTATTTGCGCCTGGACAGAGTAACAACTTACAGCAGTGTTCAGTTTGGAATGAATTTAAAAATGAGAAACCATGCTTTTATACATTTTCTAAACAAAGATAATTATCTACTAAGATGTTAGTCAATTCGATTACTTAAATCATTTGCAAAATTTGGTAACAGTATCAAACGTTAAGAAAACTATGAAAGATAATAATCCTACAGAATATCATAATTATTACAGTAAATACTGTCATTTACAAAGAAGAAGTAAATTATAATGAATTTAAACAGTGTTAAGGTACCCGGACTTCCGTGACGTCATCGAACAAACAATCAGTTTTAATAATTGGAAAATACAATTAAAATTCCACAAGCTGGATAATAATTTTTCTCAAACATGCTCGGAAATGTTCGTGTTACTTTCAAAAAAAGAAGACGCGAGGCTGTCCATTGCCGGCCTTGGCCAGCAAAAACATTATTGTCGTGTGTGTGTGTTTTTTAATTCGGTTGCTATTTGAGACACCTCTAGAAACTGACAAAAATCCATGGAGGTAATAAGTACAACTTCCATGGCCAAATCATCCACGATCATGGAAGTAGTAAATACTGATGTGGGGCAAGTGCGCCTAAATTTATTTCGCCCCTATGCCTTGTAAACAGCCAACTACTAGTTGAGTAATATTTATAGGTTTCGATATATTTATGTTAGGCGCACTTACCCCATCCTGGCGCACTTGCCCCGAAACTGACAAATCCATGGAGGTAATAAGTACAACTTCCATGGCCAAATCATCCACGATCATGGAAGTAGTAAATACTGATGTGGGGTAAGTGCACCTAAATTTATTTCGCCCCTATGCCTTGTAAACAGCCAACTACTACTTGAGTAATATTTATAAGTTTCGATATATTTATGTTTGGCGCACTTACCCCATCCTGGCGCACTTGCCCCGAAACTGACAAATCCATGGAGGTAATAAGTACAACTTCCATGGCCAAATCATCCACGATCATGGAAGTAGTAAATATTGATGTGGGGTAAGTGCGCCTAAATTTATTTCGCCCCTATACCTTGTAAACAGCCAACTACTAGTTGAGTAATATTTATAGGTTTCGATATATTTATGCTAAGCGCACTTACCCCATCCTGGCGCACTTGCCCCGACTGACCTTACGTATTTCCTCGCTGTTTGAGAAAAGCATTATATATACCTCGGCCGCAATTGCGATTGCCGGACTTAGTAGGCTTCGCTTCGCTCAGCCTTCTAACTGACTCGTCCGGCAATGCGCTACTTGGCGGCCTCTGCAATAATGTACGATTACCTAAATTAAAGAAATACCTAACATTAATTAATTGACCATGTACGATTAAGTTCTATTCGGTTCCTGGTTTGAAGGCTTGAGCAGGACGGAAGTAGCATTGGCGGGCCTGTTGGCGCCGCCCGCGGCCGGAATCGGTAAGACAAGTTTCATGCATTCCTGGCCACACCCATGACACTCCATTCCATAAAAACTGAACGTAATCTGTAAACTAAAATACGTAGCTTGTACAAATACGTGCGCGTGTGTGCGAGAGTGCACGTTCTGGCCGGTTTTGCTATGGTGAGCCGCGCTCGTTCGCCGCGGGCGGGGTGAGGTAACTTGTGTTGGAGCGGGGCGGTGCGCGTCGCTACTGGTACGTTAGTTCCTACTAGATATACTGTGTCCTGGTCGATTACCGATAGACGTCAGACGTAGACCTTGTCTACTATCGATGTCGACAGTTAAACGTGAAAACGAGTAGAAGCCTTACGAGACAGCACTTTTTGTACGACGTACTTTTTATCGTCACTTTCAGATGTGTCAAGTACAGACTTTTTTTGTTAGGTACGTAGTAACTTATAATTATTAAATACTAGTTGGCCCGGTGAACTTCGTATCACCACGGATTACTTCTTTTTTTTAGTTGTTTCTTCAGATATCTCCCAAGTTTTCTTTCTTTCTAAACCTTCCCTCAGGGGAAATTATTCTATTCCCTCTTCCACAGGGAATAGAATAAAACAGAAAAAGAATCAGCCAAATAGGTTCAGCAGTTCTCGAGCCTAAGCCAGACTAACACACGGCGATTAATTTGTATTTATATATACAAATTAATCGCAACATTTAGCTGTGTCTGCGTCGCGAAAGACGAGCTGTCCTATCGGTAAGCCTTCAGCAAGATGGAGGTATGGCATGTTTGTGTAAATGTAATGTGGTTTAACTTTAATATCTAAGTGGATTTTCATGCTCAGTGAACGAATTCTAACTAGTAGAAAGTTTTGGCTACCGGTATTCCCAAGTACCGCGTAAAGTGAAACAAAAGTTAATAAAATCTGCTCAATCAACTTCAAAAATGGCAAATTACGTGGAGCTTTTGCGGAACGTTTTTGAAGCTCAGATCGCTTTCGATTTCAAATTGGCTCTGATTTTACTAAAACCACGCACTCCGCCGGTTTGATTAAGGTACGGCTTTTTACCATGCTATGCTATGGGAAGCTAGTGAAAATATATGAAAATGAAAATATTTATTCAGCAAATAGGCCACATCTGGGCACTGTTACAGAAATGAATTTACCAGCGCTTCCTAGACCCATTGCTTGAAGAAGCGCCGCAACAAACTCAGCAGAAGGCCTTTTTTCAAAATTTAAACACACCGATTCACATTACATTTACATTAATATGTATAAAAATACATATATTATATAGGTACATACTAAAATTACATTTAAGGGATGTATAGTCCCTAACTTAAGACCGGAATAACAGTGTCCAGTACTTAAATATTAAATCTTAGGGGAGGTGATTCGCCATAGAATTAAAGTAACCGAAACAGCTCAAAGAATCAGCAAGCTAAAGTAGCAGTGGTCTGGCCATCTCCGCAGAAGGACCGATATGCACTTGAGCAGACGAGATACCACGAATCGGCGAACGAAGTGTAGTAGTGCATCCTGTAGTTAAGATGAATCGTCACGGCTGAACCCCATACAAAAATCTGGACTTATTTCCTCCGTTTACGACTGCTTTTAGTTTCTTTTATCGTTCTAATAAAATATTACACTATTCCCCGAGCGCGCATAGATCAAAAACACCGCAAAAAATCAAAGAATAAAATAATTATAAGCCTTTCAAAACCAATAAAATTTCGGTCGAACCTAAGCTTGTGTGAGAGAACGTTTACACTGTAAGCATCGGCCAATATGGCGTCGTGGTCTATGAACAGCTGATTTGCTCGTGCTAGTGTCCGTCCGATTCCTATTAATTTCCAGAATGCTCACAAGATGGCGTTAACCCGCCGTTAGTTGAGTGATAACATGCAATATAATATACTTTATTGAGCACCACACATTCAAGGAACAGTACAGACATTGTAATTACACAAAACGTATGGCATACAGCAGCCGGTCTTGTCTTATCACTTAATAGCGTAGGGTTGCTGGTCACCATCATCATCATAATTTCAGCCGAAAGAAGTCCACTGCTGGATATAGGCCTCCCCCAAGGCTCGCCACTCAGACGGGTCCTGTGCTACTTGTTTCCACCGGTTTCCCGCGACTTTCACGAAGTCGTCGCTCCATCTTGTTGGAGGCCTGCCGACAGCCCGTCTCCCGGTTCGCGGACGCCATTCTCGAGAACTTTCCACACCACACACACCGACACAGTTACCTCACACCACTATAGCAAATCTGGTCGGAACGTGCACTCACGCACACACGCGCACGTATTTGTACAACATTATATTTTAGTAGAAAAAAAGCCGTGGTGGCCTAGTGGTTCGACCTACCGCCTCTCGTGCCGAGGGTAGGGGGTTCGATTCCGGCTCGCACCTCTAAGTTTACTTACGTGCGAAATTCAATTTGAATTTACCATGAGCTTTTCGGTGAAGGAAAACATCGTAAGGAAACCTGCACGCAACTGCGAAGTAATTCAAAGATGTATGTGAAGTCCCCAATGCGCACCGCGTGGGGACTATAGCCCAAACCTTCTCATGATGAGGGAAGCCCTGTGCCTAGCAGTGGGACGCAAATAGGCTGTAGGTAGTACATTTTAGTGCGCAGAATTTACGTTCAGTTTGTATGGAGTGTGGTGTGAGTGCTTGAGATCTATCTAGTAACATCTAAGATGTCCGATAGCCATTTGCAAATTAGCCCGACTAGACTGGCCGCCATATGTCCATAGTATAGCGGCGAATGAAGCTATGGAACGTGTACCTAATGTTCTCGCTATAACACCATTACGTCCGCTCTCCGTGTCTCTATGGAGACAGATACAGTGGGCTCAGAAAATAAATTTATGATGTTTACTAGCTTCTTCCCGCGACTTCGCCCGCTTGCAATTTGGTTGTCGCGCTCCCGCGGGAACTATGCATTTTTCCGGGATAAAAAGTAGCGTATGCCCTTTCCCGGGACTCCAACTATCTTTTTCATCCAAATCGGTCCAGTGGTTAAAGCGTGAAGAGGTAACAGACAGACATACAGAGTTACTTTCGCATTTATAATATTAGTGTGGATATGGATTCCACTGGATAGTGGAGATTAAATATCACAGATAACTGATTCAATACAATTTTACGTACTTTAAAAAATTGCCTTTGGTAGCCTAGTGGTTTGTTTGACCTACCACCATATCATGCAAAGGGACGACCCTGACATGGGTTCGAATCCAGCTCACAACTTTTCATTTATGTTCTCTCGTTCATTTATTAGCGAAATTAATTTTGTATTTACGTCTGAGCTCTTCGGCGAAGGAGAACATCGTGAGGAAACCCGCACGTATCTGAGAAAGTAATTCAAGGATGTGTGCGTGAATTTCCCAATCCGCACTGGGCCCGCGTGGGGACTATAGCCATCTCGTGATGAGAGAACTATGCCCATCAGTGGAACGCAAATAGGCTGTTTGTAGTGGAGGCTTTATCACGCTGAAAATTGCAAGCTTTGGCTTATGGAGTGTGGAATGTGTCTTGGTAAGGAGCGCAATCTTATATGGCGAAACAGTTGAAAACGTGTCCAGCGGATTTGATAAGCAACAAAACAAAAGACACTCTCCTCATAACCATTTTAGCTCCGTTTTCGCCTCAGCAGCGGCATCTGAAGGCGCTACTGCAGACTATCCGCCTAGGTGGCTTGACTGGAGTGGCGATCGCAGCGCCCCCAATCTACCGGATTTGATGTCCACTTCTGGAACTATAAAGATTGCGCTCCTTTACTTCAACCCTCCATACTTTGGCCGTATTCGCCCTGTGCTATGGGACATGACAAAATGATGTTTCTGTATGGAATGACAGCTCGGCGGCCATATTTAATGACCAATGAGTCCATCAACTGGGCTTGACTCAACCCAGGCTTAGTCTATAATCAATCATCATTTGCTTGCCCTTTTCCCACGTTATGTGGGGTCGGCACAACATGTTATCTTCTTCCATTCGCTCCTATTAGCAGTCATCTCTCTACTAACGTCTTTCATACACATATCATCCTTCACGCAACCCATCCACACCTTCCTAGGTCTACCTCTTCCTCTATATCCATCCACATCCATATCTAATACTCTTCTAGAAATATGACTTTCATCCCTCCTCATCACATGCCCCAACCACATCAACCTTTTACTCCTCATATTTTCTGTTATTGGCGCTACTTGGCGCTACTTTAGGCTTACTTTATGCTACTTACTTTAGGCTTAGTCTATAATATATATTTTTTTACTAGCCTATTTGAATGTCCCACTGCTGGGCAAAGGCCTCTCCCGTGACCTTCCAACTCCCCCTATCCTCGGCCATTGTAGGCCAGTTGTTGTTGAACGTGTCCAGGTCGTCCCGCCACCTCCGCCTGGGCCTGCCGCGCCGTCGCTGAGCGTTCTATGGCACCCACTGCGTAGCAATATGAGTCTATAATATGAAATTTAAAATTTTAATATTTCCTACTGCATTGTCACCACTACAGCACACACTGATTTATTAGATTTCTATCCATTACTCCGCCATAGGACCCGGAATGACGGAATCTAATTTAAAAAACCGGACCCGGGAATTGAAACAAATCTAAAAGTACCTAGTTTAAAGACTTCGGCTTATCTATGTGACAAATAATAGGATAGGTACTAGCTGACTCTGCGGACTTTGTACCGCCTTAAGTAGAATCAAGAATCAAGAATCAAGAATCGTTTATTTGCCAGAATACGTATACAAGATCTTAAAATTTAGTGCTAAGTCAGTATTCAGCCTGCAATGGCATGCAAATATTATAATGCACCTACCTACAATATATAGAAAGTATCTACTTTTATTATTATAATAGTAGATTTATTTGTGTATGAAAAATAGCTTACGTCCTATTCTCAGATCTACTGAACATACACTCCAAATTTCATAAGAATCGGTCGAGTCATTTCGGAGGAGTTTGGTTACAAACACTGTGACACGAGAATTTTATTATAGGACTAGCTGACCCCGCGGACTTTGTACCGCCTTAAGTAGATTTATTTGTGTATGAAAAATAGCTTACGTCCTATTCTCAGACCTACTGAACATACACTCCAGATAAGAATCGGTCAAGGCGTTTCGGAGAAGTTTTATTTTATATATTAGACAGATATTTATCCAGCCAAATTAACATGTCGGACCACGGCCTATAAAACCACGAGTTCGAACACAATTCGAATGAAATGTCAATGTTTGCGTGCGAGGACGTATGTACACTTGTAAATGTGTTTGTACGCAGGCCAGTGATCCACTCTCCATCATCGGTTGAAACAAATGACGGTAAGGTAAGGGCGAGTTGGGCGCCAGTAGCACTACCATGAGTTTACAGTGACCGTACTCGCTAGCGACTACGTAAAGGATTAGTATGAAGAATTTTAGTTCAACGAGTGACCGCCAGGGGCGCTGTACTCATAGAAATCGTTTACGTAGTCGCTAGCGAGTACGGTCACTGTAAAGTCATGGTATTGCTACAGTTGCGCGCCGGCTAAATTCAGGCGGGTGATTCCGTGGCCATTCTGTATGTAGTATGTACTATTAAATATTCTGTGCGAATACTATAAAATGCGAAAGTAACTCTGTTCGTCTGTCTATTACCTCTTCACGCTTTAACCGCTGGACCGATTTAGATTACAGGCATGGATATTGTTGGAGTCCCAGGGAAGGGCATAGGCTACTTTTAATCCCGGGAAAATGCGTAGTTCCCGCGGGAACGCGATAACCGTATCCCAGGCGGGCGAAGTCGCGAACAGAATCTAGTTATCAATAAAAGGGTGTTACGTCGAAACTGATTTCGACAAAACTCAAAAACTACTAAACCGATTTTATAAATTGGACACCTAAAATCCATAAAGCTGTTTAGGCTACAGATCGTGCCAAGTTAATGTACAAACACACATAACTCTCCTTCTGGCACAGTCGGGTAAAAACATTACTCTCCTTCTGGTGCAGTGGAGTAAAAAGATGTAATCGAGCAATCAGGTTAGTAGTACTGCCGTGTGTGACGATTCTATTGTACTTAAATACTCGTTATGATACGGTTCAAGTCATAAACTACCTACTACTACTACAGCCTATTTGCGTCCCACTGCTGGGCACAGGCCTCCTCTCATCACGGCAGGGTTTGGGCTATAGTCCCCACGCGGGCCCAGTGCGGATTGGGGACTTCACATCAATGAAAGTACTACTTATGAGGATCTCAAATAAAAAAAAAACTTTTTTGGTATATACTTTTCGAGTTATTCAAGAAAATAGGCGAAAAACGACCACCCCCCTTATCTCCGAAACCACTGGAACTAAAATTTTCTTTGAATTAATTCGCAGATGCGTGCAGGTTTCCTCAAGAGGTTTTCCTTCACCGAAAAGCCATAAAATAGTAGAAGGCTTCAATGTCAAAGGGTGAACCAGCTTCGCTCGAGATGAAAATAGCTAGAAATTCGTTTTCCCAGGTATAATACCTAGCTAGACCGTAAAACTCAATATTGAAAATTTCATCCAAATCGTTATATGTATTTACCCGTTTTTGAGATGGTTGGTATGAAAGTTACAAGGTTATCTAGATCGTTAAAAGTAATAAGATAAAACCAAAATGCTCTGTATTTGTTTAAATACAGAGGATCTTCTATCTATCTATACATATAATAAAGCTAAAGAGGGTCGAAAGTCTGTACATGGGAGATATTCCAAAAAAATATCCCCACTAAGAATCGATAACAGAACACATTCCAACAGTTTATCTTTTTATTTGACCGCGCATCATGTAAAAACCACTGGCTCGATTTTGATGACATTTGGTATGAAGATATTTGGAGTCCCTAGAAGGACATAGGGTACTTTTTATCCCGAAAAAACGCATAGTTCCTGCGGGAACGCGATAACTGAATTCCACACCGACAAAGGCGGGCAGAAGCTAGGTAGGGATAGAGGTGTAGGTTTGTAGGAATATCGGTTTGAAAGTAAGAACTACTACAACAGCCTATTTACGGCCCACTGCTGGGCACAGGCCTCCTCTCATAACGAGAGGGTTGGGCTATAGTCCCCACGCGGGCCCAGTGCGGATTGGGGACTTCACACACATCCTTGAATTACTTCGCAGATGCGTGCAGGTTTCCTCACGATGTTTTCCTTCACCGAAAAGCTCAGTGGTAAATTCAAATTGAATTTCGCACATAAATAATTTCAGAGGTGCGAGCCGGATTTGAACCCGCGACCCTCTGCATGAGAGGCGGCAGGTCAAACCACTAGGCCACCACGGCTTTAAAGTAAGAACACTGTCTCGATTTTTTTATTATTCTATTCAATTCAATTCAATCATTTATTCAGCAAATTGGCCACATAGGGGCACTTTTACACGTCAGAAAAAGAATTTACCAGCGCTTCCTAGACCCATTGCTTGAGAAGAAGCGCCGCAACAAACTATTAATTATAAGCAAGTACTTATTTGAATACGATTTCAGCTGATGGTAAATGACGATGTGGCCGAAGGTGATACATCCTTACCTAGATAGTACCTGTTTACTCTCGACTTAGAAGAACTTAGAGTACCTAAATCGCTCTAAAATGCAAATCGCTCCCTCTTATGACTTATAGCGCTCGGAGATTACACAGTGACGTACTTAGGATATTATATACGCACCATTTATTTCACTATTATACCATAATCAGTGCATTAAAATACTCAATACACTGTATGACACAGTAACATAAATAAATAAAACGAATTCTACTACAACCACAACAGCCTACTTACGTCCCACTGCTGGGCGGAAGCCTCCTCTCATCACGTAGCTTAAGCTAGAGTACCCACACTTGTCCAATGCAGATTGGGCACCCCATACACACTACTACTACTATGCTATGCTACTACTACAGCCTATTTGCGCCCCACTGCTGGGCACAGCCTCCTCTCATAACGAGAGGGTTTGGGCTATAGTTCCACGCGGGCCCAGTGCGGATTGGGGACGTCACAGACATCTTTGTATTACTTCGCAGATGCGTGCAGGTTTCCTCACTATGTTTTTCTTCACCGAAAATCTCAGTGGTAAATTCAAATTGAATTCCGCACATAAGTAAACTTAGAGGTGCGAGCCGGAATCGAACCCCCGACCCTCTGCATGAGAGGCGGTAGGTCGAATCACTAGGCCACCACGGCTTCACACACACACAATTTAATTAGTTCGCAAATGCGTGCGGGTTGACTTATGATTCTTATGAAATTTATTTCTTATGAAAAGCTCAGTGGTAAATGAAATAATTGGATTTAACCAAGACTTTCTACATTAAAGGCTCTAGTACCACGACATTTTTAAAACCAATTACTAATTCTATCTATAGCTATTATTACGGAAGTGGAAAAGATATAAATTAGGTACGCTGCTTACTTAGGTATATATCTGTATCATAAAAATCCAAAAAACACATACAAAACTCTAGTATTCTTCCATACAAAATCGTATACAATTATTTCACTACAGTGGCGCCATCTAGTCATTACCAAGCAATCCCAATCTGCTTTACGGGCGGGTATTACCATCGGTGAATAATTCATGACTTAACCGCCTGTTGCTAATTAACGGTTTAACTGGGCTTTCCTTGAGGGAAATTGCGTTTTGTTGATGGGAGATGAAAATAGGAGTTTGATAGTCACGTTGGTAAATTAAAAAAAGATTCGTAGGTCGCGGTAACCCGATGTATGTAGTCGACACAGAATAGATCCCAACCCCCCAACCACAACAGCCAATGAGGGCTATCGCATGTGAATTTGCCACTAGAGGCGCTAGTGTCGCGTGAGGTAGAATAACTTTCACTTTTCACTGGTTTTGGCGGGCTTCGTGATATAAATTATAATTTCTATAATTTACTTGTTTAAAAGTGATCTCCTTCGTGAAATTATCGCAAATATGGATTATTTGGCGATGAATGTGAACGCTTTGAAATAAAATGAATAAAATCCGAACAAAACGGAACTGCACAACATTGCGGCATAGCTACTCGATATGATGATAGTTATTTATAATTCATAAACTTAATGAGATTCAAGATTTAAGACTTTGTTTCGGCGCCGATCTTATAAAGTCGCCTTTGACAGCTATACCTCTGGACCTTAGTCAACAGTGGCGCTAACTGGTGAGCAAAGAAACGATAGTCCCCATTTAAGTCCTACTGGTGCAGGCCTCCTTTCATCGCGAGAGGGTTTGGGCTATAGTCCCCACGCGGGCCCAATGCGGATTGGAGACTTCACACACATCCTCGAATTACTTCGCACATGCGTGCGGGTTTCCTCACAATATTTTTCTGTCAGCTCAGTGGTAAATTAAAATTGAATTACGCACATAAGTAAGCTCAGAGGTGCGAGCCGGATTCGAAACCCCGACCCTCTATATGAGAGGCGATAGGTCGAACCACTACCTATACTATAACGGCTTACCTTTTGCACATTTTGCTATCTGTTTATGTGAAAACAACAGTCTGTTGCTGAAAGTAGCTAGTGAAAGAAGAGTCGGCCTAGAAATCAAATAGCCTACTCCATAGGAAATTTCTAATTCAAGATCAGCTCGTCCAAGATCGAACCGGCGACCTGAGCTCTAATGGCCGACGTGAGGGGAAAATCGGACGCGCGGGAAATTCCCACGGTCCCTCGGGATGGGATGGACTCGTAGGTTACCTTTATATTGCGCTCATTGGCGTATATAGGCGAAGAGCCGTGTTCTTTGATTTGAAATATACTATAGGTCTAGGTATAAAATTTATAAGAACGTCGAGCAGCATTGTTGAGAACGTCTAGTTAGCATTTTTGCTATTTAATGCATACATAATGCAAATAAAGAAATCAAAACCACATATCAGCTCATTTTTACACTAGGTTTTGAATGAAATATAAGGATTCTGTGACATTTGATAGTTTTGTATTCAATTTACGTTTTGATCCTATCCGATATAATGCTTGAACAGAAATTAAGCACACCTCGCCGTGTTACGGCTTACATAAAAAGTTCATCTGGCAACATTAAACTTTAAAATAGTAAGCATATTCAATGCTATTAAGTAGTTAAGCCTTGCTTAAGGCTCCATATAAAATGTACACTAAAATAAGTCAGTTTATATTTGACAATTACTTACACACATACTCATGTCGACATTACAATTTGGTACTTATTGCTATATGAAACGCAGAACTAGCGCCGTCATTGACAGTTTGAATTCTTGGTCAAGCTTAACCAACCAGACATGTAAATAAAATGACTCCAAAAACAACAAACAACAACAACAACCGACCGACAATTGGGGTGGTCCAAAATCGCCACAACCAATAATAATATTTTGTAATAACATTGATGCAATTTAATTTTTAATTTAATTCAATCTATTCTTTCGGAAGGAGTGTTTTTATAGTGTTTTTTTTGTAAATATTATGTTTATCTATGTTAATACTAAGTTACTATATATTTATTTATCAGTTTAAAAAGATAACCTCGAATTCCCTGTCCCAGTAACAATCCAAAATATATAAGTATTGAATTAATTGTATCTTCTATAAAAATAGCTATTTGTTATTTAATCTAACACTAGCTCTTGGCCTAGCTACTCGCATGATGCGTGCGCACCTTATAAAAGAACGGCGTCGACAGAATTGTCAAATTGACGATATTGCCAGCCCTGCGCATGAAAATTTGATGGCAGCCCTAATAACGTTACGGCAGGGCTGCCCAAACAGGGTTGAGGTAAGCGTATTCATACGCTGTTATTGCAGTCTTTTGCTGGGACTTCGTTTTTTTAGGGTACTATTATTTAAAGCAAAAAAGTTTGCTTCAAAAATTCGTAGCTCGAAAAAATAAATACTTGTGCAAAAACTACAAACTCCGTCTGACAGCAAACACGATTAAAAGCGATCCGATGAAAATCAAGGATACAGCTATATTAATAAAGCATTTTTTTTTTGCTTTTGACCTCTAAGTAACACATATGTATATTATAGAGTGAGTCGATTCATGCATATTTGAAGGACTCCTGGTGGTTAAATATGGCTGTCATTCCATACAGAAACGTCATTTTATCCCATAGTAAAATATTTAACGTTAACGTTAACTTTAACGGAGACGGTTTGAATCAACCCACCCTTAGTCTTTAAACTCGAAGTTAAAATCATTATCATCGTGCCAACATGAGTTTTTTTTTTTTAAGAAAATAATTAAAAAAAAATGTTTACATCACGCTTGGCCGTAAAGTGGGATTTTCTGCCCGCTACGCGGAGAGAAAATCTCACTTCTTGGCCAAGGCAAGACGTAAAACTTTTCACAGAAACCTGCGATCTGGGACATTTACGAATTCACCACCCTAGGTCTGTAATGTACTATTAAAGAATTGCACGGAAAATATTAACACCAGGTCTGTAATGTACTATTAAATGTAGGTGTCCTATTGTACCAGCATATATTAAATTAGCTTCCTGCCAGCGATTTCTCCCGCGTGGGATTCGGTTATTGTATTCCCGAGGGAACTATGCGTTAGCCTAAGTCCTTTCCGTTCTCGGGACTCGAACTATCTCCTTTCCAAATTGCGTACAAATCGGTCCAGCGGTTGAAGCGTAACAGACAGACAAACAGAGTTACTTTCGCATTTATAATACTTATTAGTTTGGATATCAACTCGCATATCGCCAGTCTTTGTACCACGCAAGGCGCTGACGTTGTGACAGATGATCTGACAACCGTTGACAGCTGTCATAATTATGCAGGCATTATGCCACTTGACGATGACAGTTGCATATGATACATGGTATGGAGGGTTGAAGTAAAGGAGCGCAATCTTTATAGTTCCAAAAGTGGACACCAACCCGGGTAGATTAGGGGCGCTGCGGTCGCCACTCCAGTCAAGCCACCTAGGCGGATAGTCTGCAGTAGCGCCTTCAGATGGCGCTGCTGAGGCGAAAACGGTTGTGAGGGGAGTGTGTTTTATATTGTTGCTTATCAAATCCGCTGGACACGTTTTCAACTGTTTCGCCATATAAGATTGCGCTCCTTACCAATACACATTCCACTCTCCATAATACTAAGAAAACCCGTCACGTCAAAGTCGTGTTGCCACTTCATTGCAATTAAACAAAAATGGTAATTTTCAATTATGGTTTTATTTATTAATTATGTGTCTATTCCACTCTCCAAGACACATTCCACTCTCCATAATACTAAGAAAACCCGTCACGTCAAAGTCGTGTTGCCACTTCATTGCAATTAAACAAAAATGGTAATTTTCAATTATGGTTTATAATAAATAATTTTTAATTCATAAATATCATGTACTACTCTAAAATGATGCTCAAACAGAGATTATCATGACACCATTGATTGACTTTTGATCTGACTTCACAGAGGCGTGAATAAAGCAAACACACAGGTAGACACAATTATGCATGTCATACATACATAATTACCCCAGGGAAGGTAATCATACTGTACTGGTAATGTGCTCATACCTCCCGAGGGCTGAAAAGGATATTGGGCAATTTTAAATTATTGACGAGGCTTGAAAACCAAATATGAATGAGGATAGATATATTATTTAGTGTATTCAATGAAATTATGTGTATTCCTCAGGGTTGAACTGTCATTATTTACAATGAATAGAAAGTTTCTGATATATTAAAAAAAAAAAATTGCGAAAAAAAAGCGATGCGCTAAATCGGTTCTTGTTCGCATTGCTAAACTTTGGAATTCCCTCCCTGCGTTTATGTTTCCCAGTTCCTATAATCTTGGTGTATTCAAGTCTAGAGTAAATAGGCATCTTCTGGGTAAGCGTGTTCCACCTGAGACCCCAGGTATGATTAGGGCAAGCATATTCGTAATAAAAAAAATTGCTCATGATGTTATCTGCGTGATAGAATAAGAAATACGACCGAGCTTTTTCAAGGTGAAAATAGCCAAAAAATTACTTGAGATTTGAGATTAGCTAGATCGACTTTTTTGCACCCGTAACCTTTAATTGCAAATTTCGTCGTAATCGTTCGAGCCTTTTCTAGCTGGATTAAATTATAAAAGGTTCGCGCGTTTAAAGTACCTAAGTATATATATGATATTAAAAGTAGGTCAACTATGCAACCACAGTAGCAGTAACAACCATCTAAATTACCGAAATAACCCAAATGATTGTGAAGAACGCTAAAAAAGTAAGTTGTTACTAATTTTTATTTTATTTTGTCTTCCATATAATTTACATTTTCCATATAAATTAAATTTACAATACATATGCGTAGTATAGTATGTATGAAAGGGGAGAGAACAAAAACCGTCAGCTAAATTATATTATACTCCTTACATTCAAAATTTCATAAAGCGAGCTGCCATTTTCAACAGAAAAATTAAATCAAAACACAACAACGGTTCAAAGAGCAAACACTCCGAATTCGAAATGATTTTTTTTGCACAATTGGCCACTTTATTAGCAGCGCAAAAGGCAAGGCGTTTTAAAAATATATTTAAAATTCTCAAAGGGACGTCCGTCTGTTTGTCTGCACGTTGTTTAATATTCGGAAACGTATTTACTTGTTGTTTGTGCAAGTTGATTGTGTAAGCGTTCACGCGTAGGGTACAGTAAATGTTGTTGGGACAGCGCGAAAGGGGAACAGGTAGGAGAAGTAGTAAGAACAAAGCACAAGTAATTGGGCGTATGAGATTTGCTCCGGTGAAAATAGTTAGTAATGAGTTTACACAAATATGAGACATAGCTGGATCGTTTTTTCGTACAGTCACGGGCAAAGATATAGCCAAATCGTCAAAATATGTATACTCCGACTCTATTACTATGTCAGTCGCGATATTACATATTTTGACGTTTTTGATGGATACTTTTCCCCTGCTTGAGTTTGTTGCGGCGCTTCTTCTCAAGGTCTAGGAAGCGCTGGTAAATTCTTTTTCCGACGTGTAAAAGTGCCCCTATGTGGCCAATTTGCTGAATAAATGAATGAATTTGAATTTGAATTTGTCTGTACTCGCAAACCCCTATATTGCAAATTTTATCCAAATCATTAGACCAGTTTCTGATATCGTTTCTATAAATAAATAAACAAGATCAGCTTTTTAAAAGTATAAGATTAGATACAGTACAACAGGTAAGAAGTGAAAGATAGTGAAAGGTGCGAATAAGTCCTGATTCAGAATGTACAGTCGTGGATCCAACGATGATCTTCCGTTGAATGTTGAGACTGCTCGGTGAAAAAAAACGTAGATTAAAAATATTTATACCCTCACTAGCTTCTGCCCGCGACGTCGCCCGCGAATTTGACTATCGCGCTTCTGCGGGAACAATGCGTTTTTCCGGGCCCCAAGTAGCTCCTGTCATGTATAACTCTATGGCTTTTTATTAAAAATACCGAAAAGGTATATAAGGCTCTTTAAATCGGCCAGTTGAAGGCAGAATACTGTTTCTACACTGTGCACTGTGCACGAACGCAATATGCGGGCTACGTGAACCTACTGCCGGATTTTTGCTTTGTGTTTTTTACCCGTTATCCAACAATGAGGGTAAACAGGGCGCAAATAATACGCGCCTGTGTAAGCGAGCTCTGATTTACCCCACTCGCGAGGGGAAGAGGATCACAAGTGTCTATGGTGTGAAACTCAAACTGATGCTTTGTGAAGCAAATTCGCCATAGTAAATACTAGCTTCTGCC
This sequence comes from Aethes cnicana, assembly GCA_963971205.1. Lineage (NCBI taxonomy): Eukaryota > Metazoa > Arthropoda > Insecta > Lepidoptera > Tortricidae > Aethes > Aethes cnicana. The sequence goes on along the minus strand of OZ020295.1, from coordinate 1,587,970 downwards.
CTCGACTTCGCCCGCGTGGAATTAGTTTATCGCCTTCCCATGGGAACTATGCGTTTTCCGGGATAGAAAGTACCCCATGTCCTTTCCCGGGACTCCAACTATCTTCATACTAAATTTCATCCAAATCGGTTCAGCGGTTGAAGCGTGAAGAGGTAACAGACAGACAGACAGAGTTACTTTCGCATTTATAATATTAATATGGATTCTCATCATCATAATAGCAGCTGGGTGCTTTTTATACAATACTTTTATTAAGTCGTCGTGTGCACACTTCCATACTAATATTATAAATGCGAAATGCGAAGGTAGTTCTGTCCGTCTGTTACCTTCACCACACTTCAACCGCTTGACCGATATAGATGAAATTTGGCATGGAGATATTTTGAAGTCTCGGGATAGGACAAAGGCTACTTTTCCCCCGAAAAAACGCACGGTTCCCGAGGGAACGCGATAAATGAATTCAGAAGCTAGTACATACATATAGATACCACTACAGCCTATTTGCGTCCCACTGCTGGGCACAGGCCTCCCCTCAATTCATCGTGAGAGGGTTTGGGCTATTAATAGTCCCCACGCGGGCCCAGTGCGGATTTTTTTTAAAAGCACCACCAACACTCTCAACGCATAGTTGATGGCTGTCTCAGCTCGCACAAATGTGTTGAAAGTGTTTGTGGTGCTTTTTAAATACATTGAAGCGTTTTGAAATGTGAAGGCGCGGGACTTTAGATAGTAGAAGATCTCTACATCTGTGTAAAGGTCGGGCTGTATTGCCACCTACTTTACCTTGTGCATACATTATTTAATTTTCTTTGTGGCAATAAATCATTATCTTATCTCATCTTATCTTATCTTATCTTATATACTGGATGTTTTGTCAGAAATTGGAGAAATCCCAGCAAAGTGTACAACCACCGAAGTTGTTAATTCGTACCGTCGAGGACAACAAATTATAAGTTCGAAGTAATTTTGTACGGGCGCTGAACTTCGTCAAAATATATACGGCAAATCATTAGAGATGTGACGAGGAATATCGATGGTTTGAATATATAAAATTCTCGTGTCACAGTGTTTGTGACCAAATTCCTCCGAAACAGCTCGACCGATTGTTATGAAATTTGGTGTGTATGTTCAGTATTTTTATTCCCAAAAAAAATCTAAGGCGATACGAAGTCCGCGGCGTCAGCTAGTAATATATAATATATTTAATATTAAAACTGTACGAGTATAATATATTATCAAAGACAATGTAATTATATAAGACTGTCAATCTCCTTACATACGGCGTACATCGGAAATAGCCAGGGAGCTTAAATTTTTCATACTTCGCCTGTACAGCGCCATCTAGATGTAGCTTATGGAGTTAAAATTTGTATTCAGGCTACCTAGGCTGCGACTATTATCGCATTTAACACTTATTTCGGGCGTACGCTGATTTGTTTGAAGGTTGTCATTCTAAGTTTACCTTATTTCTTCAATGGTATTATTTAATTTAAAGTTTGTTCAATTATTGCTAACTAGCTTTTAACGCGTTCCCGTGGGAACTATGAATAGAATAGAATAGAAATAAATTTATTTGACATACAATCGGCACAGAGATACACAAGTAAAAACTGAAAAGAAAGAAACATGGAAATATGAAAGAAAAAAAAAAGAAAAATACCTCTGTGTCGTAGTGCCAAATAGGGAGCCACTCAGCATTATGCCGCGGCGCTCGAAAGCGTCGCTATAACTATCTCCATATAAAATTTATTCGATAAGCATGAAAACGTAACAGAGTTATTTTCATTAAAACATTAGTATTTGTAATAAAATCCGTTCAAAAAGGATGCACCTTGATATATTTTCGTAGGTTAATGGGAAAGAAAATCTTTGAAAAAATTAAGGAAAATTCACAGCTTTCAATCTCATTTTAATTAAAAAAAAAACTAACGTTTGGCGATTTTTTTTTCAACATCTTTTTTAATTGTTAACCTTAAGTTGTACCGAAAACAAATTGTCATTTTCTTCATTAATATACATTGGTATTTTTATCTAATTACAAAACAATCGGTAAATATGTTTTTACGCGCATCGCCTTTCCCTTATTATCGTGGCTACTTGTGGCGGGCGATCTGGCTCTTTCATTGACGGAGTAGCATTATTTACACGTACCGATATGTATATTTTATACATGTAATGTAAATGTTATAACTATGTGTAAATTTTGAAAAAAGGCCTTCTGCTTGAGTTTGTTGCGGCGCTTCTTCTCAAGCAATGGGTCTAGGAAGCGCTAGTAAATTCTTTTCTGACGTGTAAAAGTGCCCCTATGTGGCCAATTTGCTGAATAAATGATTGAATTGAATTGAATTGAATTGAATTGAATACATAACCAACAAGTTAAAATACTTTTACATCACCCATGGCCATAAAGTGGGATTTTCTGCCCGCTACGCGGAGAGAAAATCTCACTTCTTGGCCAAGGCAAGACGTAAAACTTTTGACAAACCACGGGCGGTAATTCGTAAAGCCCCAGATCGCATATTTATGGCCCTCACCTTCGGTTCGGGCCACAGAAACCTGCGTTCTGGGATATTTACGAATTCACCACCCTAGGTCTGTAATGTACTAATATTCCTTTAGGACAAGATGTTTCTGTCGAAGCAGATCGATGCATATTGGTTTCCTGAATAGCATCTTGGCCTCCCCTATGTCGGGAGAGGCTGAAATGTTATTAGATTAGTTTATTTAGGTCTAAGTAAGAATTGATTGTAAGTGATGTAATTGTAGTCATCAACAGGGCGATATGGTCGCACAGCGACAAAGTCCCTTAAAAAAAACTTATATTCGAATTCGTAATAACTATCGATAAATGCGTTCACATCCCTAGTGAGGTCGAGTATTGGATTTATTTGCCACGCCGTTGAACACAGAGTTATCGATGAATTGCACGAAATATGGAGCGAATCGAAGTTTTATTAAAACTTTCAGAACACTGCGAATGTAATTTGATTTTGCAATAATATCACCTACTACTACAGCCTATTTGCGTCCCACTGCTGGGCACAGGCCTCCTCTCGTCACGAGAGGGTTTGGGCTATAGTCCTCACGCGGGCCCAGTGCGGATTGGAGACTTCACACACATCTTTGAATTACTTCGCAGATGCGTGCAGGTTTCCTCACGATGTTTTCCTTCACCGAAAAGCTCAGTGGTAAATTCAAATTGAATTTCGCACACAAATAATTTCAGAGGTGCGAGCCGGATTTGAACCCGCGACCCTCTGCATTAGAGGCGGTGGGTCAAACCACTAGGCCACAACGGCTTGAAATAACATCTCTTTAAATAGGAAATAGTCGTGATTTCCGTAAATAAGGAAAACTTCGCTCAAAGTCGAATAAATGTTTACAATATTTTATTAAAACCTGCACGCATCTGCGAAGTAATTCAAGGTTGTGTGTGAAGTCGTGAAGTGAAGCAGTGGGCCGTAAATAGGCTGTTGTAGTAATATTTTATTTAATACAATATTCTCGAGCGATATTGGAAACTATAACTAACAGACATTTATTAAAAGCACTAGAAAAGATTTATGGAAATTCGCCTTATTTAGAGGAAAGATTGTCCTCTTTTGACATTTACATTTTTGTTTTCATTTATTAAAAAAATTGGTCTCCTTACTGTCAAAAAACCGAAATTACTAAAACAATTTTTATTTTGTCGAGATTGTGTAGAAGTCGTAGCGGTGCTACGGTACCGTAGAGGCTTCGTAGCACGTGCCCGTAGCCTCTACGGGGCCTCGACGCAGTTTGGTAAGTTTTTATCTCAATCGGTCCAGCGGTTTAAGCGTGAAGAGGTAACAGACAGACAGACAGAGTTACTTTCGCATTTATAATAATAGTATGGATTTATAATGTTAGTATAGATACTAACATTACAAATGAGAAAGTAACTCTGTCCGTCTGTTACCTACTCACGCTTAAACCGCTGGACCGATTTAAGTAGATGAAAGTTGGTATGGCGATAGTTGGAGTCCCGGGTTTGAAGGATTGCGATATCGAAATTCCACGCGGGAGAAATCGCGGGCAGAAAAAAAAAGTTTAATGTTTGACATTTTTAATAGAACTCACGCTACACCAGCGCCCCTAGCGGCAATCTCCATCACTTGTAGTCCTCATTGAATTAAATATGAAACTGATTCTAAAGCACGGCCATTTTATTTAATACTCCATAATCTCAAATTACGGTAAACCATGTTCACGGTCCAAAAAACCGGGATCACCTTCAAAATCGTTTTATTGCCCCCCCCCCCCTCCCTCTACCCCCTTTTGGGAGAGCAGGTGAGAACTAATATCGCAGGTACGGATTTTAATTACGTACACTCCAAACAATGGAATAGGGGTGGTGTAGAGACTTCCAGTGACATTTAGGTTTTCAATTTGTAGATTAAAAAAAAACACATTTTGTTATAGGTTATTTACTAAATCAATTTCAAGCCATATCTGATCTAGATCAATCTCAAATTACATACTAACAAAACATTGGAAAAATATCATATGTCATACTGCCATAAACATAATCTTTTCAGCGAACATACGCGAGTCAATATTTGGTTGTAATAGTGAAAAAGTTGGGCCTTATATTGTGTTTATAAGTTCACCACCGCGAAGCCGGGCGGGTAACTAAAAAGAGCCAACTGTAGGTAAGTAGGTACTTAGAATATGTTGATATCACGCCTATTAATTTGAGCATTATCACTCTCCCTAGTGCCATAGTTCGAATCTCCGCGTAACATCAATGCGCTTAGGCTCGGTTCCATATCAACAAAACGCCTCATGTTGCCTACGGACGGTTAGAATGATATTTGTTCAATAGAAAATCAGTCAAATTTCAACCGTCCTAGCCAAAACGAGGGTTACTTGAACCGGGCTTTAAACAGTCTTCCAAAACTACAAATAGTTGAAATAGTACGCTCCACGCCACCCCTGTTCTAGAAAGATATCTCCTATTGAGTGCCTATAATTCCACTGAAAATTCAACTGCTCCGATAAAACCGATTTTATATTGGCCCCGTTCCAAAGCAAGCCCTAATAGCTTCCCTATTGTACCGAACTAATGAGTTCTGGACAAAAGGCCTTATAATGCATAGATGATATACGGGCGGGTGTCTTTGAGGATTCATTATTGGAATGGACATTGGGTGACGGATTTTAGAGGCAGAGTTGAGGCTAAACACGCGCGATGCACGAAAAATAATGGCCGTCAGCAAAAATCAGCAAAAAAAGCTACGTATGACTGACTTGCGCGCCTAAATAACATAAAACTCTATGGTATAATTAAAAAGGAAAAGGGGTCCTGATAATTTGACAATTATTTTCTGTAAATTCTAACTTAATCAAACGAAAGGATGGAAGAGATGGGGAGAGTTATATGTCATTCATGATAAGTCCCCTACACCCATTACCCTAGATAATATATTAATAACATATGGACGAACAGTGCCTAACAGAATATGTCAAAATATATGGAGCAAACTGACATTACAAAATACTTTCCAATATGCTAATAATAACGCCTCTTTATAATATGTGTCAAGATAAATAACACTATATGATTTAAGTGTCAAATTTACTGAGCAGCAAACGGGTGCCCGAACCGTTTTGACGGGCTATTTTTCTCCGGCTGATTGTGAATCCTTACTTATAATAGATCAATGCCTTCGCCACCGTTCCGTTGTGCTGAGTTTCTCGGGCGTGCGCTTGGTTCAAGCTGTGCTGCATGACGTCATCAATGTCACGTGCTCCCCTGCCGCCCGCCCGACCGTCTCTAAACCCCGGGGACACGGCTTATAAAAGCACGATTTCGAACATAATTCGAACGAAGTGTCAATGTTTGCGTGCGAGGACGTCTGTAGAGATCTTCAACTCTCTAATGTCCCGCGCCTTCACATTTCAAAACGCTTCGATGTATTAAAAAAACACCATCACCACTCATGTGTGCGTGCTGAGACAGCCATCAACTATGCGTTGAGAGTGTTGGTGGTGCTTTTTAAATAATAATAAATAAATTGAAGCGTTTTGAAATATGAAGGCGCGGGACTGTAGATAAGATCCCTACACTTGTAAATGTGTGTGTAGCACTACGCGGGCCAACGATCCACTCGCCATCTCCGGTGATTCCGTGCCTATTCTGTACGTAGTACTATTAAATATTCTGTGACACATCATGAAATTAAAATAATCTACCAGCGCTTGCTAGCCCATTGCTGGGAACTTTAAATGTGAAAACGGATTTGTAGCAAATAAAGCCGGCCAAGTGCGTGTCGGGCCACGCGCAAATTATAGGGTTCCGAAGTTAAGGATGCCCACAGTACCTTTCTAAGACTTATTAGCATCTAGCTAGCCTGTGGTATGACGTGCCCGCCCGACGCCCCTGCCGCTCGAGAAAAATCATCATTATAAGTTGGTCGACTATTACTCGTAAGTTTGTACAGCCTACTTAGCTCTGATAGTTTTCCTTTCAACTACGTTATATATGCCACAACCGTGATTTTTTTCAGCCATCCAAATACCACCATTTAGCTGGCAGGGGGGGGGGGACGGGACACGTGACTCTAACAAAAAATAGCACTTTAAAGCTTAATATTTCACAAACGCATCACTTAATCAAAAAATGGTTTTCACAAACCCACAATATTTTTTTAAGACCTATTCAACGATATGCCGCACCATGGGGTACGCAAGAAAAAAAAATTACATCCCCACTTTACGAGTAGGTACCCTATAAAAAAATATATTTCAAAATTTTATTGTACCACTTTGTCAGCGTAACTAATATGCATATTCATGCCAAATTACAGCTCTCTAGACCTAAGCATCTCCGAGCAATAGTGCGGACAGACGGACGGACGGACATGGCGAAACTATAAGGGTTCCTTGTGGACTTCGGAACCCTAAAAAGAAAGTTAAAATAAAGTAACATTGCGCTCTTCAGTGCCGCGGATCTTCAACTTACAAAGTAATTGTTATTTCTAACGCCTTTTCCCGCCGTCTAGACGACTGGGTGAGATCTGCCAGAATCAACATGGCTGCTAGAACTGCCATGTTGGGCACTTGAAATTAACGAAATGTAATAGTGATGTGACACAACGAGAACAATTGACAACATTACAAATGTTTATCAGGCGTAACTCAAAAGCCATTTGGGTATACTATGTTTAATGGCGTCCGCGTAAGAGCTGTCGGTAGGCCTCCAACAAGGTGGAGCTGAACCTGTGAAGGTCGCGGGAAGTCGGTGGATGCGAGCGGCACAGGACCGGTCTGAGTGGCGCGCCTTAGGTTATCGCTCCATCTTGTTGGAAGCTCGAAGAATTGCGAGCCTTAAGTGGCAGTAGGCGAGGGCACTGACGACCGATGGGGCCAGAAAGTTCTAGAATGTCGTCCGTGTCCCGGAAGGCGAGCTGTCGCGCCTACAACATGGTAAGTAATATTATTTAGGGGCGGCCTATGTCCAGCAGTGGACATAGAGCAGTGGAGGTATTTCTGTGGAAATAAGGATATCCGCAATAGAACTAGACCACCGACATAGCCCGAAGAATTGCGAGCCTTAAGTGGCAGTGGGCGGTGCACATTGCTTGCAGGACTGATGGCCGATGGGGCCGGAAAGTTCTCGAGTGGCGTCCGCGAACTGACGAGCTGTCGATAGGCCTCCAACAAGATGAGCGACGATCTCGTGAAAGTCGCGGGAAACCGGTGGAAGCAAGTTGCACAGGACCGGTCTGAGTGGCGAGCTTTGGGGGAGGCCTATGTCCAGCAGTGGACGTCTTTCGGCTGAAATGAAATGATGAATGTCTATCGGCTGATGTGACGATGATGATAGTTATCCGTGGATAATTATTATCTTATCTTATCTATCATTATAATTCAATAAAATTTTAATAAATGTTTTTTTCATTAGATACTTTACATAAACTTTTATTTTACAGAAACTTGACGTCATCGCTACACTGCCATCCTATTGTATTATATGCGCAGAATGGGTTACTACGTAATCTTTGACTTACGCCCTTTTTGAATGAGAAGTTTTTTGAATTTCAATATTATGCTTTTCTACGACATATGAAATACATTCGTTATTACGAAGTTGGCAAAATTTAAAAGGACAATGGTTAATATTAAAGCCTTGTTTAATTTTGATGTTCTTTTTTAATTTTTAAAATTGTTAAAAATTTCATGAAATGTTGACATTTCTGGGTCTTATTAATAGAAGGATAGAGAGAGATGGAAAAAGATGCAAGAGGAGGCTTCAACCTATTAAGGGTCCATGTAAATAAATATATAAAAATACTGGCTTCTGCCCGCGACTTCGTCCGCGTGGAATTCGGTTATAGCGTTCCCGCGGGAATTGAATGTTAAACTGTAATAAATTATATACTAAAACCTTCCTCTTGAATATCTCTATCTATTACAAAAACCGCTTCAAAATCCGTTGCGTAGTTTTAAAGATCTAAGCATACATAGGGACAAACAGCAGGGAGCGACTTTGTTTTATACTATGTAGTGATAGATAAAAAATGTACCTACATTAACTGAAAAAATGGAATAAAGAAGCTTATTATTATTTATTTTATTTGTGAAATTCTCTTATTTTGACATGTAAAATATGCTGTAATTTGATATTGAGAAATAAATGTCTATGTCTATGTCTATGTCTTACAACGATAGGTGGGATTTGTGGCAACAAAAATAAAAGAAACGAAAAATACAGACTATTTTACTAAACCAACTTGAAAAAATCTTATAACAATTTAATTTGATAAGACCACCTGCTGCATACCATACGTTACTGTTCCTTGAATGTGTGGTGTTCCATAAAGTGTATTGTATTGTATTGTATTTCAATTATTATTATAAACTAGAATATTTTACAACACTAGTACAACCACGGTCCATGCTAGTCGTTAGCGTGGAGTGCATTCGAACTAAAATGGTTTAGATATAATGGGAAAGTGGGAATCGAAAGTCATCTCAAGTTTGGATATTTAAAAAAATCAAGTCAGGACGCTCTGGGAGATAAAAAAAAATCGGCCAAGAACATAGACGTAAATAATATAGACCCGGTCTAACGTACACGTAATATGCCCCCACTTCCACGGTGTCCAATCCAAAGTTCTGTCACCGAGCGTGCGTGACAATAAGCGTTTTAAAAAACTTTTTTCGAAACTGTTTCTCAGTATCTAAAAACTCGTCTTGTTGTTGGAAAAATGTGACCCAGCTTTAGTGTCACGATACAAGTTTAACTTTGGATTGGACACCAATGAAGTGGGGAAACATGACATGTATCTACGTTAGGCCGGGTCCATACGAAGTATTATTTATGACTATGGCCAAGAAGCGAGTTAAACTCGCGTGGAGAGGGTTTCGACCTTGTTCATTTTTAATGACGCCATTTTTAAACCGTTTCACAGGATAAACTCTTTTATATGATAGATTTCAAATACCATGGCCTTTTTACAAAATAATATAAAATTTTATAAAGGTCTTTACTTATGTATAAATAATGATAAATAATTGAAAAGTCAAAGCTTTTAAATTTAGAATAGCAGAATAGGTATTTATACAGGGTTATTACTCAAACTCCATTCTTTACCATTCTTATGATAGATTTCAAATACCATGGATTTCTTAATAATTTTCCTGTAATCTATAGGTCTATTATTATCTTCCGTATTTTTTCCAAAATTTTAGGTCCAGTGGTTTTGGAGATAGGGGGGGGGGGGGGGGTCATTTTTCGCCTATTTTCTTAAATAACTCGAAAAGTATATACCAAATAAGATTTTTTTTTCTTTGAGATCCTCATAAGTAGTACTTTCATTGATGTGAATTCGCCAATCCGCACTGCGGCCGTGTGGGGACTATAGTCCAAACCCTCTCGGGATGAGTTGAGGCCTGTGCCCAGCAGTGGAACGCAAATAGGCTGTAGCAGTAGTAGTAAAACATCGTGTGGAAACCTACACTGTGAAGTAATTCAAGGATGTGTGTGAAGTCCCCAATCGGCACTCGGCCCGCGTGGGGACTATAGCCAAAACCCTCTAGTGGTGAGAGGAGGCCTGTGCCCAGCAGTGGGCCGTAAAATAGGCTGTTGTGGTGGTGGTGGTGGAGGTAAAGGTTGTCCTTTGTGACATTGAGTTTAAAGGACAACGGAAAGGGCAATAGTCTGCGTTTTTAAAGAGATCTTCTCGATCTTTATTATCTGTTCTAAAAACTGTCCAATCGCGATATTAATCCGAGAAATTGAAGTCAAAGATATGAAAAATGCAAAGTATAAGAATCGCTTTCTTAACTGACTGATGAGAATCAGTGAAAATAAAATTGAAATCCGTACCTATGACCTTTCGTAGTATTAGCGATGCGTCATTTTAAAGACGATGAGTAAAAGTAAGCACAGTTTTTACCCGACTGCGCACCGCAAAGGAGGGTTATGTGTTTACCTGTCTATGTATGTATGTATGTATGTATGTTTGTATGTATGTATGTTTGTTCCTTTGTGGCACACTAGAGATCAAACGCGTGGGTCGATTTTAATGAATCATACGTCAATCGATTCGTCTGAATTGCGCGAGTGTCACTGAAGATATGAAATTTATCAAAATTCAAAATGGCGGCTACCAGACGCCATATTGTACAAAATAAAAAAATAAAAGTCAACCAACTATGGCATGTGAGGTATCGTTGAATAGGTATTTAAAAATCATTATTAGGTTTCTTTGACCATTTTTCAGACAAAAGAACCGTTTATGATTTATAACGATTCAAAGTTCCTTTACTAACCACGTAAAGTAGGTACCTACCTATCCACCCAGTAGTACATCCGTTCGAATTAGCAACACAGGAAATAATCTAGACCAACGAGTCTTCAAGCAGGTCACGACGACTATAAAATACTTAATAATAATGTTTTTCATAAATCTCAAACTTCAATCAAGTACGTACGCATGTGCAATGTAGTGTACCAGTAGCGTCATCTATCCGTTGACTTGAAGACTTTTAGTTTCGTTATTACATTTAAAGTGTCAATAGTGTGTGTGATACAGTGAAATATAACCTAATTGATTATAGGTACCAATTAGGTACACTAGTCAGTACTCAGCGCTCGTAAATAAATAAAATAGCTACCTAATACTCTTATGTAGTACCAGTAGCGCCATCTATCGGTTGACTTGAAGAATTTTAATAGGTTCAGGCTTATGTAGCGTTTTGAGCCGGGTTAGGTCTCTAGAGGGATTAATAATCAGTAATTTAGATCATCACAAGCTACTTAATAATCCCCACGATAGCAACTCTCTCCATGAAATGACAAGATTGCGGAATTTACGGTCTTTTAATCCCTAACTAAAAATAATAAAATAAAAAAGTTAATTAAAAAAACCAAAAAACCCGACTGCGTAAAAACTAAAAAGAAAAAAACAAGACTACTTAGTTCAGTAGTAGCTAGGATTATGTTAAGTAATTGATTGCTATTGAGGAATCTAAAGATGCCTACAGTCGGGACCCATTTAAAATCTAGGTTAAAATGTTACAAATAATGGGTCCCGATAGTAGGCATCTTTAGATTCCTCAATAGCAATCAATTACTTAACATAATCCTAGCTACTACTGAACTAAGTAGTCTTGTTTTTTTCTTTTTAGTTTTTACGCAGTCGGGTTTTTTGGTTTTTTTAATTAATTTGATATTGGAAATGTCTTTTCGTTCTCTCCAGTATAGGCTCCGATTTCACGAAAAAGTGCGATTCCCTTATATCTCGGAGACTTGTGAAGATATTATATTTAAAAAAACCGGCCGAGAACCGAGTTAAACTCGCGTGGAGAGGGTTCCGACCCTTGATTATTTTCAATGACGTCATTTTCTAACCGTTTCACAGGATAAACTCTATTATATGATAGATTTCAAATACCATGGACTTCTTAATCACTACATAGTATAAAACAAAGTCACTTTCTCTGTCCCTATATCCCTATGTATGCTTAAATCTTTAAAACTACGCAACGGATTTTGATGCGGTTTTTTTTAATAGATAGAGTGATACAAGGGGAAGGTTTTAGAATATAATTTAAACACTCAATTCCCGCGGGAAGTCGCAGGCAGAAGCTAGTAATATTATAAATGCGAAAGTAACTCTGTCTGTCTGTCTGTCTGTCTGTCTGTCTGTTACCTCTTCACGCTTCAACCGCTGGACCGATTGAGATGAAAATTGGCATGAAGATAGTTGGGGTCCCGGGAAAGGACATAGGCTACTTTTTATCCCGGAAAAACGCATAGTTCCCGCGGGAGCGCGATAACCGAATTCCACGCGGGCGAAGTCGCGGTCAGTAGCTAGTAATTTTATAAAAGTTTTTACTTATGTATAAATAGTGATAAATAATTGAAAAGTCAAAGCTTTTAAATCTAAAATAGCAGAATATTTATGAAGGGTTATTATTCAAACTCCATTCTTTACCATTCCTATGATAGATTGCTATAGCAATTAAGACAATTTAAAAACTTAAAGTTCCAACTTCAGGTCGTTAATCTTAAATCAGAAAACATCTTGACTAAATAAAACAAGACAGGGGGTTTGTCGTTCATTGCTGCCTGAAATTAGGTACATAGTAGGTACCTACCTACTAATAATAGGGATGACGACAATTTTTCTTCCTTAGTCTATCAGAAAGATTATTGAAAAGTATTAGACACGTATTTTTTCTTTTTTCACGTAATCAAACTTATTATACGGAGATACGATTTATACCTAACGGTGACGTAGTTAGCCCCCACTCTCCAACTTTAATGCGTTTTAACTTAGTCATTCTTCTTTAATTTGATAAAACAAAAAATACGTGTCTAATATTTTTTCATTACCTGACTGACGGACAAATTAGAATTTCGATTTCTTCACCCTATCGTCATCCCTATTTTTCCATGCGTTTCCGTCCCTTGCAACGTGTTTAAATAGAATATTAAAATGTAACGTCAATGTACAACTAACCCTTTTCCCGTCCATTCTCCGAACGGATAAAGCACTTCTTTGTGCAACTGTTGGCAACTCTTTTATCAAGGATATTGTCCGATTCATTTGCAGCGTGGAGTTTGCGATAATGGCCGGAGCGCGCCATTTTGTTTGTGGAACTGATTGCGACAAAGTTTTACTGTTTTTAGAGTGTTTGTCAAAAACTGTGACAGTATAGGTAACTGAGCAGGCCTGATCTACTAAGCCCCACTTGCAGCAAGTTGCTAACCTCGTGTTAACCGCTTACCTCAGATTTATTTGTATGATTATGACGTGGGTTAAGAGGCTAACTCGAGGTTAGCGGCTTGGTGCAAATGGGGCTAAGCTAGCTAGCTTCTGCTCGCGTAAAATTCGGTTATCGCGTTCTCACGGGAACTATGCGTCTTTCCGGGACAAATAGTATAATGTTTATTTCTCCGGGATTCCGAATATCTCCATAACAAATTCGTTCTAAATCGGTTAAGCGGTTTAAGCGTGAAGGGGTAACAGACAGACCTTTAAATATCAAATATCACCACCTTCCTTAAGAAATGGTTGAGGGAGGCGATGGCTGAGATACGCGTCACGCTCGTGAACGGGTGCTGTCTGTGGGGTCCGGTCTGTTCATGCTTGCAAGGACGTTTAAAAATAATCATTAGCTTTAAATATATTACTAAGTCAAACATTTTAAGCGAGAGACCTCATCATGTTCTTATTGACATGTATTAATGAACTCTTTTATACATGATGTATTTCATTATTTATTGACATTTTGAGACTGTCGACATCTATGGAATTTATATTTATTTGACAATGGAGGCCATCTCCATAAAATTTTTTTTTCTGGACCCTTGGGGACTATACATCTCTAAGATCTTAGATTTAAGTTTAAGTTAGGGACTATACATCCCTTCAATGTAATTGTAGTACGTACCGATATGTATATTTTATACATGTAATGTAAATGTTATAACTATGTGTACATTTTGAAAAAAGGCCTTCTGCTTGAGTTTATTGCGGCGCTTCTTCTCAAGCAATGGGTCTAGGAAGCGCTAGTAAATTCTTTTCTGACGTGTAAAAGTGCCCCTATGTGGCCAATTTGCTGAATAAATAAATAAAAAATAATAATAATAAATCAAGTATCAAAATTCAAATTCAATCATTTATTCAGCAAATTGGCCACATAGGTACACTTTTACACGTTAGAAAAATAATTTACCAGCGCTTCCTAGACCCATTGCTTGAGAAGAAGCGCCGCTACAAACTCAAGCAGAAGGCCATTTATTTGTCCAGAATACAGGTAAAATATTTTAGGTGTTACATAATTTTTAGGTACACTGTTTCTCGCCACAAGGCGCACAAATATATTTAGTTACAGATCACGCAGTTGCTAATGCAATCTTTACTTATGATAACCGGTCATTTAAATATTCTTGTTTTTTTTTAATTAAACATCTTAGATTTTCGCCAAACTGCATAACAGTTTGTTGGCAAATAGTACACTCTTACATTATAAAAACCTGCTGTACACTATGGATGGTATAGTACGTCTTTTGATGTAGGAACGATAACAATTTGTTTCTGAATTCCTTAGCGTTTATAATTAGGAGTATGGATAATCTCCGTAGCTACTGCAAATAGATTCGATATCCGGATAAAACTCGTGTCCTTAATTAATTCAGGTACCACTATCCTGATTACGTATTAATTATAAATAAATAAATATCTTAGAACGTTTAACACTACTTGACCTAGCCCCAAACTAAGCAAAGCTTGTATTATGGTTGCTAGACAACGATATAAATACTTATATAGAGAAATACATACATATATAAATACTAAACATCCAGGACTCGGGTACAAATATTTGTGCTCACACAAAGTTTGTCCCGAGCGGGATTCGAACCCACGACAGTCGGAACAGTGGGCAGGGTCACTACCAACTAAGCCAAATCTGTCGTCATCCGCGTCAATAGCTTCAATATCCGGATAAAAACTCATGTCTATAATTATTAATTCAGGTACCACTATCCTGATTACGTATTAAGTACATATATCCGGATTCCCGGTGAGCACGGCATAGCCTGGGTGTATGTCGGCTAATATACATTTTATATGCCATGGCGCGAGGGCAATTTACCCCCGTTTATCCGGCCAAGTATAAACATAGGGTCCAAGTGATAGAAAACTAGAGATCAAGTGAGGTAATGTATCATAGTCATCCATACTAATATTGTAAATGCGAAAGTCTGTCTGTCTGTCAGTCTGTTACCTCTTCACGTTTCAAAGGCTTGACCGATTTACATAAAATTTGGTATGGAGATAGTTGGAGTCCCGAGAAAGGATATAGGCTAGTTTTTATCCTGGAAAAAGTCACAGTTCCCGCGGGAACGCGATAACCGAATTCTACGCAGACGAAATCGCGGGCAGAAGCTAGTCTAAATATATAAAACTCAAAGGTGACTGACTGACTGACTGACATGGTGATCTATCAACGCACAGCCCAAATCACTGGACGGATCGGGCTGAAATTTGGCATGCCGGTAGATGTTATGACGTAGGCATCCGCTAAGAAAGGATTTTCCGAAATTCCCACGGGAACGAAAATAAACGGAATTTTTCATTTTAATATTTCTGCGCATACGAAGTTGCGGGGAAAAGCTAGTAATATTATAAATGCGAAAGTAACTCTGTCTGTCTGTCTTTCTGTTACCTTCATGCTTTAACCGCTGGACCGATTGGGATGAAATTTGGAATGGAGATAATTGGGGTCCCGAGAAAGGACATAGACTACTTTTTATTCCGGAACAACGCATAGTTCCCGCTGAAACGAACGCTATAAACGAATTCCACGCGGGCGAAGTCGTGGGCAGAAACTAGTAATCCATATTAATATCATAAATGCGCAAGTAAGAGCCGATTTCACCATACTCTGTCAGTGATTTTCTAAATCAAACGTTAGCTAATTGACATTTAAAATTAACAGAGATACTAACATCCCCCTTAATAATATACGTCCTATGTCGAAAATGTAACAAGCCATTAATAAATCAAACATTAAGTGAATGACAATTACATCATTCACTCTCACTTTACCCAACAAAAATAAAATGTCGTTACTTGTAATATAATTGTTCCGGCCACAAGCACTTTTTATATTAGTCACATAGTACTTATGTGCTTGGTAAAGCGACCGACTTGAAAAGCCGTTCATACGGTTGAATTTAACCAGAATCGGGTCACTTTTATTTTTGCTGGTTAGTAAGGTTGACATTTGTAGTAGGAAGTTATTTTTACTTGCCGTTCTGATGGGTATTCAAGTTTGTCTTCAATTAATTCCAGCACATTCAAAATGGATTCTTTCGATAAACGAAACCTTGTGCGAAAGTCAACATCATCATACTCCTCGAAATAATGACGCCGTTCTTTGAAAGTTCTAGGGCGTCGTACTATATTGTCCAAATTATGTATATCTTCCAAAATATCACCGTTTTCGAAAATGAAATTATACGCCATGTCCATCTTGACAGCAGTAGTGTCATTATGACGTATAATAAGTAATGGCTTGTTACCAACTTAACGGACCTCTAGAGCAGTAATTAGGTTTAACAACTCATTAAGGAAATTAAACATTCGTTAGAACATGGTGGGACACTCACTTGCCTTAACAGTCCGGTAAACGAATTAACAGGGATGCTAGCTAACTAACAGAGTATGGTGAAATCGGGTCTAACTCTGTCTATCTGTCTGTTACCTCTTCACGATTCAACCGCTGGACCGATTGAAATAAAATTTGCCACGGAGATAGTTAGGGTCCCGGGAAAGGCTAATTTTTATCCAAGAAAAACGCATAGTTCCTGCGGGAACGCGATTACCGAATTCCACGCGCTAGAATAAGCTAGTAATTTATATAAAACTAGCTGAACCCGCGGACTTCGTACCGCCTTAGTTTTTTTTATAAACCTCATGGAGCCCGAGACCTTTCCAACGAATGCAAAACCGTGGAAATCGGTTCGTGCGTTCTGGAGTTATAGCGTCAGGAAGGAAAACCCGACTTATTTTTATATAGTAGAAGAAGATTTTAAATCGCTATTCTCTTATACCTTATAAGAAACAAAGAGTTGACCCAGGCGACCTCGATGAGCCAGCTTCTTATTAATACTTGCTCTCTTTCGTTCCCCTCAAGCGTACACTCCCCGCAAATATATACATTTTTGAATTTTATCACGAAGGACGAAGGTTCACTAGTGTACGTACAGTTCCCACAGCGTGTTCCCCTTGAACTTTATGTAAACTAGAAGCCTTGAAAGCGAAACTTGTGTTTCCGCTCCGCTAAACTGGATAACCCGGTCGCTACGTCGTGTCGCTTGCGATTATATTTTCAGTATTATTAGTATCCAATTATTGTTCAATGTTTGATGTTTTTAGCAAAGAAAGAAACAAGAGCAATACCTTCTTAAGTTCTACTTAAGTAGAGGCAATTTGAATTGGAGTTACAATTTGGCATTGTTTTTAGTATTTCTTTTACCCTAATTGGAAAATCGAATACCTAGAAAAAATAACGCGCTGCTTTTAAACAGGCCATTTTTAAACCGGCTTAATGAGTATGTTTTTATTATTATTATTATTATTATAGCCTATAAAGTGTCCCACTGCTGGGCAAAGGCCTCCCCTCTTTTTAACCACTCTCCTCTATTTTGTGCAAGCTGCCGCCAATCTGGGTCAAAATGCGTCCAAGTTGTCCCGCCATCTCCTTTTGGGTCTGTTTTTTATCGACGCAGAAATTAATACATCAAGTTACTCATAACTTATTAGGTAAAGACTTGTTTTACCTGTGGAATATCTATGTAATCACTTGAAGATATCGGGATTAAACTATCGTGTTATTTGTCCGTATTTCATCAAAATTGGCCCTGCCGTTTTGTCGCGAAGGATTTGCAGGATGTACAAACAAATAAACAAACACCCATTTGCAATATTATCATGGATGTAGTAGGTATGGATATCTAATAAGAAACTTAGCATTCTTTGTAACATTTTCCCCAACCGATAAAAACTAGAAGAAAATATATCATAAAATATACTTACTATATACTTGAATCTCATAAAAACCTCTACATCAAGTTAATACGCAAAGCCCTATCTTCCCGCGCGTGCGAGACCTTTGTGGAGATCATCCGGTTTTAACCCGGTATGATCTAGTTTGATCCGGTTCTGGCAAACGGTTGTAACACGACCGAACGCTTTGTGCGGGGTATTTTGTACCCTTCCACTTTAAGAGGGGAATGCGTAGGGAGGGGGTTTGTTTGGTGTACAAACTTATGTATTCAAACTGAGATTCATGCCTACTGTATTCTACGAAAAGTACATAAAATCAAATTAGAACAGATTAAAAACAAATGGAACGACGAACCCGTGAAGGTCGTGGGAATTCTGTGGAAACGAGTACAGGACCGAGTCTTGGGGGTGGCCTATGTCCAACATTGGACGTCTTTCGGCTAAAATGATGATGATGAAAAAAATATCTAAGAATCCCCGTGGCATGCTACCGAAGATGCTTGCAGCATTTCCTCGTTGTATGAAAATGCTCAAACGTTGATGATAACAGTAGGTTAACTCATGCGTAAGTATGGAGGGTTGAAGTAAAGGAGCGCAATCTTTATAGTTCCAAAAGTGGACACCAATATCGGGTATGTTGGGGGCGCTGCAGTCGCCACTCCAGTCAAGCCACCTAGACGGATAGTCTGCAGTAGCGCCTTTAGAAAGCGCCAAGTAACATTTTGGCCCTATAACTTGAATTATCATCACTAAAAAGTCGAGTAAACGTCGTATAAAGGTCTTAGCGGTGACTACCAGTTGTATAAAGGCGTTTGGGAACACATTCTTGCTCTATAAGCTAAAGAGCCAAATTATCCTATAAGTTGTTGATGTAAAGGTTTATAGAACCATTTTATAGGGCTATTATAGTAAAGTGCTATAAAAACTTCAAATATAGTCACTAAAGAGCTATGTTACTGTATAAAAGTGATTGAAATTACCATTATGTATCTAATTTGCGCTATAAGGTTTCCGGGACAACCGCTATAAATCTTGCGTTTTAGCAGTGATGAACGTTCTACTATACAAGGATTTTACGATATTGTGGTTCCACAAATCACTCCTATAGTACATGGACTTTAGTAGCCATAATGACGCCGTAATAGAGCGGTTTTGTTTTATAATCGATTTTTAGGACATTTTTATAGTACTTAAAAGTGTTCTAATTGTTTTTGAATCCCTATTATAGGCTCGTACGATAGTTGTGTCTATGACTCTTTTATATGGCCGAAACTTTCTATAATGGAGTTTATAGATCCGTCATAGGATAAAGAACTCTAATTTTACTCAAACTTTGACATGACAGGAGTCGGTGGTACTATAGTGAGCCGATAAGACCCACGGATGTACTTAATGGCTCTAAAGTAGAAATGACTGTGAATTTAATTTTATAATATCAATATATTTTATTCAAAACTCAATTAATCGAGGGCGCATTGAAAATACTAAGCAAATCATATACTATTCTATCAGTAAAACTTTAGTCGCACGTGCTTTTTGCAGCATTGATCGAAATATTAAATGTCTAAATAAGATAACATAAACTTACCACGATAGAATAGAACTCCTTTATATAATTGAATTATTTTTGTTGTCCATCAATGAAGTTCACAGCAAAAACACACAATACCAAACTTTGCCGAGAAAGCGCCTCAATAGGAATCACGGATTCTACTATAGACTAAAATAGGACTATAAGGGAATCAACGAACGCTACTACAGTATAAAAAAGCACTATATTAGCGTTACTGTGGCCCGTATGTCACTAAATTGTAATACGAGTCCTCATTACATCACCTTTACAGACCTAAAACGTCACAACTAAAGCTGCTACGGTTCCGCTATATCACTAAATGGAGATATAACTGCGCCAGATCGGCGTTACTCAACCTTCTATGGCCTTTTATAGGGCTAAGGTGGTGTTTTGAGAAATGTTCTATGGGCTACTATAGAACCAGAAATTGTTACTTGGGGCTGAGGCGAAAACGCAGCAAAACGGTTGTGAGGAGAGTGTGTTTTGTTTTGTTGCTTATCAAATCCGCTGGACACGTTTTCAACTGTTTCGCCATATAAGATTGCGCTCCTTACCAAGACACATTCCACACTCCATATGCATAAGTAACTACATTTCAACTTTTTTCTCTATTGTACTCATTGACGTAGTGAATTGGTTAAAGGTTTTTTTCAAACGGAACATTTTAAAGAATACCTAGTATGTAATATAAAATACATCTTTACGTGTAATCTGGAACCACCGGATAATGGGTCACATCCGGGCAGATATCCGGTCAAATGTCACCCGGTCATGGGTTTCAGATAAAAGGTCAAAGTCCAATGTAGGAACCTAGGGGCGCGTTGTTTCGTTATGTCTCTATGAAGTAATCATAACATCATCATCATCATCATCATCATCATCATCGTCATCATCATCATCATCATCATTATCATCATCATCATTTCAGCCGATTGACGTCCACTGCTGGACATAGGTCTTGTGCCACTCGCATCCACCGCGTTCCCGCGACCTTTACAAATCAAATCATATCCATACTAATATTAATAATGAATGCGAAAGTAACTCTGTCCGTCTGTTACCTCCTCACGCTTCAATCGCTGGACAGATTTAGATGAAATCTGGTATGGTAGTTCGAGTCCGGGAAAGGACATAGGTTACTTCAATATGAATAGAACTAAAACGATTAATTACTTAAACATTTTTTTCATTATCAAAGTACACCTCAGCTTTGACACCTTTTATGTATATAGATTTTTTTTGTCTATGGCCTAGGTCCGTTCGGGTGGGTACCAGTCTTAACCTAAGCAATACCTACTCACACTGTTGTGTTCCGGCAAAGGGTTATGGCAACCGGTGAAATTACTGGCACAGAGGCATTCCATCTTAGGCCTCAGGGTAGGCAACGCATTTGAGATCTTGTGGTTTCTTAATAATAAATACTAAGATTTTGGTGTCCAATTGTCCATGGGCCGCAGTGGCCGCTTACTATCAGGTGGCCTGCGTGCTCGTTTGCCTACTAACGACATAAAAAAGTGCCGCGTGCCATTTAAGTCATGTCGTATTGTTGAGTTTGTTCAATTTGAATTTACCACTGGGCTTTTCGGTGAAGGAAAACATCCTGAGGAAACCTGCACGCATCTGCGAAGTAATTCAAAGATGTGCGTGAAGTCCCCAATCCGCACTGGGCCCGCGTGGAGACTATAGCCCAAACTCTCTCGTGATGAGAGGAGGCCTGTGCCCAGCAGTGAGACGCAAATAGGCTGTAGTAGTAGTATTGTTGAGTGTCTTTAATTTTTGCTCCTAAAATCTGTGACCACGATTTATGGTGGACCATAATCCACAATTAGGACCAAGACAATGTGCAATTAGGGATAATGCCTGGGATTAAGGGACGCTAGCGGGCGTGGACGAGGCAGTTTAAACCAATGATGGGAAAATGGCTGTGGTCCGGTTCGAAGAACCATTTGGTGAAGGACGATTTTTCAAGTAATATATTTAGTTACCTATACCTACTGTTGAATGAAGAAATCGCTGTTAAGTAGTTAGTTGGCAGATTGATAATTTTGTCTTTTTAGTTTTGTATGCGGTGTAGTCTACCTACTTATTTTTTTAAATATTTGAGTAAAAAAAATGTTTTCTTATTTTTATTGCATTTTTTTTACATAATACCTAAGTAATTTCAATGGAAAAGCAGGTATAAAAAAAACGTGTATTTCAAGTAAATTATTTATTTAATTATGTAGGTACCCAAGTTAATGACATCAAATTTTAAAATCTCCACAATTATTTAACTACCCCCTCCAATTTTCAAAACTCCTTCCTAAAGCCCACCATTTCTCCGAACCAGTCATTTGCAGCGGCGCCTTATTCTCCCGGGCATAAGGTTCATTATCGCCCAATTTATCTCTTTGTTCTGCCTATTGTGGCACGTTATTTATGTACTTAGTTAATAGAAGTTGTATTTAATTCGGCTCTGTCTTTGTGCTTGCGACGTGACGAATGAGACGCGATGTACTTTTTTATGATAGACGGTTGAATCGAGCTATTAATTACTTAGGTATCTTAAGTATCTCATATTAATATAAATATTATAAATGTGAAAGTGTGTTTGTTTGTCCTTCCTTCACGTCGCAACGACTGGACCGATTTGGATGAAATTTGGTATGGAGGTAGTTTGAGAACCTGGGAATAACATAGGATACTTTTTATCCCGATATTCCCACGGCGACGTGTTTTCTACGAGTCAAGCCAATTTTTTCAACACTTCTATAACTGTAACCATCTATACGAGTACATGGTGGGTCAGAAAATATGGCAAATAATTAACCCACACTATCGGCTATAGATTCTAAGTATATTGTATAGGTCTTTAATTTTTTTTTGAGTTGGTAAAAAAAAAACATTTTGTATAGGATTCAGGCGTCGCTCACACAACCAATCCCATATACAATTTTTTTTTTACCAACTCAAAAAAAATTAAAGACCTATACAATATGCTTAGAATCGATAGCCGATACTGTGGGTTAATTATTTGCTATATTTTCTGACCCACCGTGTATACTCGTAAACCTATCATCGGGTAGGTACGCAAATTCTAAGTCTACGCGGGACTAAGTCGCGGACATCGGCTAGTAATATTATACATGCAAAAGTAACTCTGTCTGTCTGTCTTTCTGTCTGTCTGTCTGATACGTCTTCACGGTTAAGTATTTAAATCTAGAGTGAATAGGCATGTTCTCTGTAAGCGTGTTCCACCTTAGACCCAATCATCACTTTCCATCAGGTGTGATCAGGGTCAAACGCAAGCCCATTAGTAGTAAAACAAAACAAATAAGTAGAATATGTAGAATAATAGCTAGTAATGAAACTTTTCGAAGATGTGTTTGAAGTCTAAAATCCGCACTGGGCCCACGTGGGGACTATTTGCCCGAACCCTTTCTATCGTATCTTCATTGACATAATTATTACACAATTTTAGTTACTCGACCCTCTAAAAACAGCCTTATTTTAAATTCATTATGAACCTCAACGTTTCCAACGGTCGCTAAAATGATATTTAAAAACAGAACGTGGAAAATTTTAAAAGTCGTTAACTGTTTGAAATTCGACACCGGGGATTCGAATTACAAATCAGCAGCCCACAAAGGGGTCTCTTTGACGTTGAAAAACATTTTTTGGCGGTAGTTTTACATTGGCGTGAGTTGGATGGTATAGAGGGTTCTTTTATCGTTACGTCGGGTGAAATGTAATTGGTCCTGCGCCACCCATATCCATCGGACTCCCGCTAACTCCACGTTTAATAATAATGTGTAACTAACTACCTTGTACATTTTTAACCCCATATTAAAATGGGATGGTTAGATGGGCATTTTTACTAAATGTTGTACCCCCAATTGGTGAAAATCTCTGAGAAAACTAAGACCGCGTCAGTTTTGTGACCACAATTAAGAACGAAATTCATATGAAAGAAAACTATTTTCTCGATGTTTTTTAAAGGTTATTCATTAAGCAATTTATAAATCATATGAAAATGTATCATTCCATTAAACTTCATGCTTAATGATGGTCACAAAACTGACACGGTCTTAATTTTTTTCTAACATTTACATTCATTGGGGTACAAGATTAAGTAAAAATGCCCAGATATTTCTCGGGATAGGGTAGGTACTGTAGAGTTGGTATAGCCCTCGCTATACGATCTCTTTAGGGCTGTAGTTTTGTAAAACGTTCTAGAACTGCTAATAATTTTAAAAATTAAAAAGAAAGCGGTTCTGGAATAACAATAGAGTAGTATGAAGCTCGTCGTAGTAACGTCGACATGTACTTACTTAGGCCCCAATATAAAAAAATATATATGAAGTATCTTTTTAAGAGGGTTTACTCCAAGAGTTGGCAACGTCGCAAATAGCTGTCAAATATTTCGTTGTTTTCATTAATTTCTGTATATTACTGAATGAAAATATGAATTATCGCTCTATGGTTGAATAAAACATTAAGTATGGATTGCAACGATTATCATAGGAAAATGACATTTTTAGGATTATGGAAGTACTATCTTTTGAAAACTTTCCATCGCATTTTTCATGCGTTTTAATGTAATGATACTATTTGAATGCCTAACCAACAAATATAAAACGAGACGCGTCATTCGATCATAGAATGATAACTTCTTTTTTAATTCAGTAATATTGAGAAATTAATAAAAACAGCGAAACATTTGACAGCTATATACGACGTTGCCAACTTTAGGGATAAACCCTCTTAACTCCATTTTTTAATTAACCTCAAGGTAGTACCTACAAGCGCTACCATCTGACGACCCCCAAGTGTGACTAAAAAAATTATTTAATAAGGAAATTGAACCAACCAAACCAATGGACCTCTAAAAATATTCAAAAAGAAACTTAATTTAAAATGTAAACACCTGCGCGAAGATGTAAATGTTACTTACTATTCTTCTAAATTGCAAATTCTTAAAAAATCCTTACTTGTTCATTAAATATTGGTGGCTCTCATGCAGAGGGCTTCAAATTTTGACCTGCATCTTTACTCTAAAAATGCAAGTACAACTGAGTTTTTTAGTGTAGGAAACAGACCGCGAGGTAACCTGCGCGCATCTATGAATAAAGTTATTCATAAATGGGTGTGTAGTCCCCATCAGAACAAAAACTCACTGATTTTTGGTCTGATGTTTACCCACTGAATAATTTTTCTTTTGTTCGAGCCCATCGTAATTCGGAACGCACCCGATCGGAGCGTTTCTTGTCTGTCATGAACTGTCACTTGAAAAAACGAACTTGTTTTTTAATTGTTGGAATCGTGGCGTGTGTTAAAAATTAAACTTTTGAATTGGATAGTTATATACCGCGGCAACGCGAAGTGCGTATGTTTTGGTCTGCGAGATTTGTCACCAGTTGAGTTGTGTTTTGTATGTAATATCATAACATTGTCGGGAGTGCGACTTGGTGCGCTTGTTGGTGCGGCGAAGCTGTTCTCAACACCTTGGAGTGAGGATAGTGTCCTAGGCGAGCTTCTAGATGGGTACCCAGATAGGTAGCTAGCTTAGGGGTTTGGCAGCAGCGCGAAAAACGATGGACTTGAGGTAAACTTAGTCTGTAAGTTTCGTATTTAGGTTAGGTAGGAAAATTAAGATCCACGAACCGTGGACGTTCAGAGCAGCTAGGCTGTGATAAGAACATCTTTCAAACATAAATACTTATCTAATATATAAAATTCTCGTGCCACAGTATTTGTCACCAAACTCCTCCGAAACAGATAAACCGATTCTTATGAAATGTGGTGTGTATGTTCAGTAGGTCTGAGCAGGGCTTGTAACCGGTTAATTAAAAAAACCCCAAAATAGGCAAATGTTTAGAATTTTGTTATACTCTTTATGTGGAACTCCATAGTGTATTTAGGTTATTACTTTCCTATTATATTATCGCTTTATTAAAAAGGAAATAGTAAACGTAAGAACGATAAGAAAACCGGTTTATTTATATGGGGGCAAAAACCGGTTACAAGCCCTGGGTCTGAGAATAGGACGTAAGCTAATTTTCATAGGTATCCAAAAAAGAAATCCAAGGCGGTACGAAGTCCGCGGGGTCAGCTTCTAATTTTATAATAAACTATCGACTTTACTCAATTACTATGAAACAAAGTATAATTCGATTCTTGAAAAAAAAAAACTCGACTGCTACAAACTTTTGATATAACAGTGACGCCCTCACAAATAAGACGAAATCCAACTCCACCTTACAAGCTAAAAGCCATCAAGCCGATTAGGCTATAGAGCGTGGCAAAGAAATACACATAATACAAGGTGCTAACAAATTAGTCAAGGATATTTTAAGAGATAATAAATTACATTAAAACAATTAACTTTTAACTATAATTAAGGAAAAAAAAAATCGGCGGGAAAACGGCAGGTTCTTAAACAGGGTGTTTTAACGTAGCAAATTTGTTTCCTATTTTTCTCCAAAAAAACATAACAAAACCAATGATGTTTCATACTTAAATGTACTTCGAGAGCCGAGTACTATCAGCTGTAAAAATATCCGTGACTAATTTGTTAGCACCTTATATATACATTAAAAAAACATAAACATAATCCTTGGCGAAGTCGGGTTTGAAACAAACCTAGAACTCGGTTCATCTGTCGCGAGCTAAAAATATTCTCAACAAGAAAATCCACATTCCCTATCAACACAATATTCATCGGCTAGTTACGGTATTTTCCTTCACGGCTGCAGGTCGATCGTAAATTACTGTTGCGGCTCATTCGGCCGGGGCGTCGGGCGAATTTACGGGTTGCGAACTGGCGAATACGTCATTCTGGTGAAACATACGGGAAAATAGTGTGCACTGAGCCACTGCGTTTATTAAGGCGCGGTTCCTATGCCCATAAAATGCCTTGAGCAAATGTCAAATGTTTACCATCCGTAGTCAAACCGAGCCGTTTTGTGGATATTTTGCTAGTGCTAGCGCCTGGTGCTAGGTCCGTCCGGGGAGGTACCACCGTCTTTCCCTTCCAACCTGCCGCCAAATAGCAGTGCTTGCACTGTTGTGTTCCGGTAGGGGTTAAGGCAGCCGGTGAAATTTCTGACATAGAGGCATTCCATCTTAGGCTTTAGGGTGGGCAACGCATTTGAGATCTTATGGTTTCTTAATGGGGGATCAAAGGATTTCGATGTCTATGGGCTGCAGTGATCATTTACCATCAGGTGGGATGTGCGCTCGTTTGCCTATACCATCGACATGAAAAAATATGGCCACGATTTCGTGAGACAGCGGCAGCGGCGAGCGTTTCGGGCCCTCGCCCACGGTGACTTTTTGTAGCGATGCTGCCGCGCTACTCATATCGCTTTTTTTACATCTTTATTCTTTATTCTATTGCAGAACATGTCCGTGTTACGGATGAAGGTGTTAATATTAGGTAATTAAGTAGCTACATGTTACCCTGTCAGGGCATATGCAATGTCTTAAAAACTAAACTTAGATGTAAATGTCGTTGTTAGATACTGATACGTAGGTATTAGGACACACTGTTCTATAGCAACAATTTATATTATTACAGTGATTTTTAATAAATAATAAGTAGGTGTAATAGATTATAAATAATTTATACATAAATATTAATTTCAGGTTAATTACTTTAAAGTTTTGTAATGTATTACAATAATAATTATCGTTATATTAAATTAAATTAAATTATATACATATGTCCTTATTGTTTAATCGTTACTCTATTTTTTATCATCAAAGAATAAAGCTTATATAAATAGCGGAAGCGGGTCCGCCCGCTTCCGCTTTCAGTATGTCCACCTTATACAGCGCGCAGCGTTCACAACGCATAAGCGATTCAATCGACGGCGCAATATAGCGTTGACTAACTTGTTCAGTGAACTACTAACTGGAATATCGTAATGCGTATTGCTAATTAGTAAAGTTACACTTTAGTGAAATGTGATTTCACAATTTAAACAAACAAAATAGTACATTTTGATACAAGTGCGAAATAGTGTTTAATGCAATAGCTGTATAAGAGAGGTAAATAAAGCGAGTGCCACAGGTTACAATGTGAGGTTTGCCATGCTTGGCTTTACCGGAACACGACGATGCGAGCATTGCTGTTTGGCAGCAAGTAAGCTAGATGGTGGTAGCCATCCGGACGTGTCCTGCATTAGGTCCTACCACCGCCGAAATAGAAGCTTATAAGGTCTTAGTTAAGAGCCAGTAACGGGGCTTATAAACAAATAACATGACTAAATAAAATCAGGAAGATCCCATTATTGACAGTGCAGGAAAAACAGCATACTTTGGCAGCAAAATATACTATAGCACTATTTTGAGGATCTGCCGAGTCCTACCAAAGTTAATGGGTCACACCCCTCTAAGATACGAAGGGTAAAAAATGTGTTCATAAACAAATTTTTTAACACTTATCCCGCTATATCACACAGTTCTTCACAGAGAGACTTATTGTGATGATGTTTTGGAATGCATCGGAATTATGGTACCACGCAACTTTACTAGAAAAGCTATTACAAGTATATTCAAGCTTCCCTTTACTAGGACTAACTTACGTCGTAACTCAACAACTTACCATATATGTGATCAATTAAATAGGTACATTGAATGCTAAAATTCCTGATGTTGATGTATCCCATGATTCGTTGGATGTTTTTGTAAGTAAGGTGCTGTCGTCGTTTCGCAAGTAGAGCTTTTCTTTTTGTTTACTACAACTTCTACTACAACAGCCTATTTACGGCCCACTGCTGGGCACAGGCCTCCTCTCATCACGAGAGGGTTTGGGCTATAGTCCCCACGCGGGCCCAGTGCGGATTGGGGACTTCACACACATCTTTGAATTACTTCGCAGGTGCGTGCAGGTTTCCTCACGATGTTTTCCTTCACCGAAAAGCTCACTGGTAAATTCAAATTGAATTTCGCACATAAGTAAACTTAGAGGTGCGAGCCGGAATCGAACCCCCGACCCTCAGCATGACAGGCGGTAGGTCGAACCACAAGGCAACCACGGCATCAGCTTATTTTTGTTTAATGTCTAATATCTCTTAAAGGTAGCTTATTTTTTTGTTTATAACCGTTTTCTAAAGGCCGTGCCAGGATAAGCTAAGTCATTCTGCCTTCCTCGAGTTTGGGCTTGTAATTTTTATGGACAATGTGGCTATACATTAGTAATTAATGTGCAAAATTTGAGCAGCCCAAAACTTTATATTTTTTGTTTAAAAAAAAAGTTTTATCTTCGATTTTTTTTTCTAGCCAACCGATTTTGACGTGCGTCATATATGTTGTACATTTACTAAGGATGATTATATATATGACATGAATAACATTTTCATTAAGCCATACAAAAAAGTTAAAAAACTGCTGAGTAAACTTTTCAACTATTTTTTTTGCCTACTTCCATTTAAGCGACCGCTCCAATTTTTTCACCAGTGATACACCCACTAACAAGCTATAATATATATATTTTTTAAAATTATTACGAAGGGAGAACATGGAAAAATCTTTACATACATTCCCTAGAAACGCTGCTGTAATATAAAGCGGAATGATTGAAACCTCTTTAGATAAAAATTACAAGCCCAAACTCGAGGGGGCAGAATCACTTAGCTAATCCTTGCACGGCCTTTACCATTTCATACCCTTATTCATACCTTATGCCTTTATCTAAATATATAAAACTCAAACGTGACTGACATAGTGATCTATCAACGCACAGCCCAAACCACTAGACGGATCGGGCTGAAATTTGGCATGCAGGTAGATGTTATGACGTAGGCATCCGCTAAGAAAGGATTTTGCGAAATTCCCACGGGAACGGGAAAAAAACGGGATTTTACATTTTAATATTTCTGCGCATACGAAGTTGCGGGGAAAAGCTAGTTTAATCAATATTAAGTAAGAATGTTACATGTAAGTATTTATTTAGAGAATGTTGTACATGCCTGTTATAGGCATACATATCGGAATAGATCTTACCCTTAAGTGTTTATGTTAAAGTTGAATATGTATGCTGTTGGTGTGTCTTATTGAAATAAATAAATAACATAAAAATAAATATCCTATAGTATGGGTATGGTTTTTTCGATTCAGCGCAAAAAAGTAGGTAGGTACTAGGTACATGGAAGATGACACTTCACTCTTCTAGTTTGTAATAGTACATTACAGACCTAGGGTGGTGAATTCGTAAATGTCCCAGATCGCAGGTTTATATATAATAAATATGCGATCTGCGAAATATGCGAAACTAACCTTGTTGCGAAACGAATTTCAGTACATTATCACTTTTTGCTTTTACAACGCGGTATGTCGTTTTACTTTCTTAAATTGGAACCGCAAAATGCTGTCTCGCAGAGGAAGCAAGGCATCTGAAAAAGACTGACTCTAAATTGTTTCCTAGACTCAAGTGTTTCAGGATGGTTTCGGGCTTGTTTTTATAGCTTAAAACTAACAAGTTTTAAAAGAATGTGATGTTTTTTCAAAGGAGTTTTCAAGTTTTCTGTGTTCAAGTGTTTTATTTTTCGACTTTCTGACTTTGTCCCGAGTAGAGTTTGAATATGCGTACCCGTTCATATTATACGAATAGATGGTCCTAGTTTCTATAACTAGAACCATGTATTGAAGAAATATCGGAATAAAATTATTCTATGTCATATACATAATAATTTGAGATCCTGGGCCCCGGAACATATACTCATTTTTCTTATGTGGCCACCATGATGATGATGATGATGATGATTTGCACGGGAAGGGTTCTCTACAGATAACACCAGGTTTATCAATACTTCTATAACTACAACCATCTATTTGTACACCTAGTATCATCGGCTAACACAAATTCCAAGTCTACGCGGGACGGCTAGTTAACAATATGGCAATATAAACTGTATTCTAACCTCTATTAAGCTTGTTTAATGTTTTCATTAGATTGCGGCCTGTACATCCTGTAGACTAAACTCGGGAACTAGGACCAACATTGCTATGGTAATAACTGTTTATGCACTAAATTGTGCACTAATACTAGAAGTTTAGGTGGTTCGGGGAACGTCTATTGAATTCCCGGTGCATAGGTACCTAACCTATACTAGCTTGTATATGCTATGTCGTCTGAGTCAGGTTTAGATGAATTTTGGTATGGAGTGGGTTGGTGTTGTCAACCAATTTGGATGTCTAAAGTGTGGGCACAGGGCGGACATACGGCCTATAAAAGCACGATTTGGAACACAATTCGAATTAAGTGTCAATGTGTGCGTGCGAGGACGTCTCTACACTTGTAAATGTGTGTGTCTACGCGGGCCAACGATTCACTCAACATCTCCGGATGAAACAAATGACGGTAAGGGCGAGTTGGGCGCGAGCTGCGCGCCGGCTGGATTCAGGCGGGTGATTCCGTGGCCATTCTATATGTAGTACTATTAAATATTCTGTGGTGCGCACCTTAAAGCTTATGTAGGATAAGGAGCACAATAAAAAAAACGTCTTTTATTGTGCTCCTTGACATATAACTTCCCAAGTTCCCAAATATGTAAGTATTTTAGTGCAGTCTAGTTTAGGAAGCCGTGGTGGCCTAGTGTTTCAACCTGCCGCCTCTCATGCAGAGGGTCGGGGGTTCGATTCCGGCTCGCACCTCTAAGTTTACTTATGTATGAAATTCAATTTCAATTAACCACTGAGCTTTTCGGTGAAGCCTGCACGCCATCTGCAAAGTAATTCAAAGATGTGTGTGAATTCGCGAATCCGCACTGGGCCCGCGTGGGGACTATAGTCCAAACCCTCTCGTGATGAGCCCCTGTGCCCAGCAGTGGGACGCAAATAGGCTGTAGTTAGTAGTAGTAGTAGCATTCTAGTTAGACTTTCCCAGTTCATTTCAGTTGGAGTCCTGGGAAAGGACAGAGGCTACTTTTTACAACGCGTTTATTAGGTCGTCGTTATAACTGACAAACAACACTGTAAGGAATTCTGCAAGCTAAATTTTAACCCACTTATAACTATCGTCATCATCATCATCATTTCAGCCGAAAGACGTCCACTGCTGGACATAGGCCTCCCCCAAGGCTCGCCACTCAGACCGGTCCTGTGCTACTTGCTTCCACCGGGTTATTTATAACTATCGTATCATGATGAAACTGGCACGTATGACACTGGATGACAATGCAATAATATGGTACCACCGCCGAGCTGATCTGATGATGGGGCTTGGACGTGGGCACGGAAGAGTAAAAGCGTTGTTTAGTTTTTAAACTATAAATTTATTATTCCCGAAAAACGTATAAGTAGTTCCCGCGAGAACGCGATGTGACACGCGTTACCTTGCACCAGAGTACCTGGTAGTTACCTGGTGCGAACCGAATTTGAACCGCCGACCCGCTGCATGTGAGGCGATAGTTCAAACCACTAGGCTACCACGGCTTCACAAAGCAAATTAGTGACAATAGGGTGATCGATTGGACCAATAGTCGCCGGGAAGTTACACTTCGAACAGACTCGAACAGCGAGGTTTGTGGAGTGACTCTGCGAGTGCTACCAGCAGTTAGGACGGGAGCGGCGTTATAAATGGCCTACTTTATTTGACATCTAAGTATATAATGTACTACCAATAATATGTCTGTAGAAAAGTCGCGGACTATATAAACAATTCAATTCAATTCAATTCAATCATTTATTCAGCAAATTGGCCACATAGCGGCACTTTTACACGTCCGAAAAAGAATTTACCAGCGCTTCCTAGACCCATTGCTTGAAAAGAAGTGCCGCAACAAACTCAAGCGGAAGGCCTTTTTTCAAAATTTACAAAATTTACATTACATGTTAAACGATATTGTTACCTAATATAGGGGACTATAGGTCTATAATTAAGTTAATATGTATTTCTTAAATTTATGTAAACGCCTGTTTGTCTCTGAAATAAAATTAAATAAATAAATATTGACCACAAAAAAACGATTTTTAAGAAAAATTGTCTGTATGTATGTCCGGATTTAACTCGAAAGCTACTGGTCGGATCGCAACGAAATTTGATGTGGGGGTAATTTATAATACTAGTCAACGTATAGGCTACTTTTTATCCCGGAAAAACGCATAGTTCCCACGGGAACGCTCTTACGGAATTCCACAGACAGTTTACTTCATTTATTAGTAGGGATGTCCGGTTTGAACTCGAAAACCACTGCTTGGATTACCACCAAATTTGAAATGGGATAGATACACATACATTAAGCTTATTTTTAAGTTCAAATTAAAAATATCTTGGAAAACGCAGAGTTCCCGCGGGAATGCCCTAACGATATAACCTATGCTCATCTGTGGGGACATAGCTTAAATGACGATAGACTAGATTCTGCCCGCGACTTTGCCTTCGGTTATCGCATTACCGCGGAAACTTTGCGTTTTTCCGTGATAAAAAAATAGCATGAAAGTCCATCCCCTGGACTCCGATAATCATACCAAATGTGATCTAAATCGATCCAGCGGTTTAAGCGTAGAATAGGTAAACAGACATACAGATAGAGACAGACACAGAGGTGCTTCTGGTCTAGAGAACGGTCGGTCCGTCTTATTAGCAAACAAACCCCTGCTAAAAACCAAACCATTAAAAAAGAATAACAATATAAATTCCCGCTCCCGCTCAATCCATTTAAAACCACCGGATAAATCAGGCTTCTTTTCTCTGCCTAATATATTCGCAATCGGGCGCCTATAAATCCTAATAAATTATCACCAGTGTAATCCACTATGCGGCGTTTTTAGATAATCCGTGTTAACCGGTAATTTAGCGGTATGGGATTACGGTATCGGTATGTAAAGTTAGCCTTCCATTAACGGTTTTCAGTAACGATTATTACGGTATATTGTTAATGTGTTTTGAAAGATGCTCTTGTAAGTAATACTTAAGAGGGTTTAATCCGAAAGTTGGCAACGTCGCATATAGCTGTCAAATGTTTCGCTGTTTTCATTAATTTCTCAATATTACTGAATTAAAAAAGAAGCTATCATTCTATAGTTGAACGACGCGTCCCGTTTTATATTTGTTGGTTAGGCATTCAAATGATAAGATTACATTAAAATGAATGAAAAATGCGACGGAAAGTTTTCAAAAGATAGTACTTCCATAATCCTAAAAATTTCATGTTCCTAGGATAGTTGTTGCAATCCATGCTTAATGTTTTATTCAACCATAGAGCGACAATTTATATTTTCATTCAGTAATATTCATAAATTAATGAAAACAACGAAATATTTGACAGCTATTTGCGACGTTGCCAGCTTTGGGAGTAAACCATAGACATAAATAATACTTCGTATGGACCCGGCCTAACGTAGATACATGTCATATTTCCCCACTTCATTGGTGTCCAATCCAAAGTTAAACTTGTATCGTGACACTAAAGCTGGGTCACATTTTTCCAACAACGAGACGAGTTTTTAGATACTGAGAAACAGTTTCGAAAAAAGTTTATTTAAAAATGCTTATTGGCACGCACGCTCGGTGACAGAACTTTGGATTGGACACCGTGGAAGTGACCGGGTCTATATTATTTACGTCTATGGAGTAAACCCTCTTAAACGTCCTTCTTAATTTTTACTTAAGCTCCTTGAATCTTGATTGCAAATTTTTCAATATCAAGATTCTTCAAATTCTTACTTCAATAATAATGAGAAGTTTTTAAATTCTAGAGCACTGTTAAATAAATACAACACTACTTGATACTGACAGCTGTCACTGTCGGTCGGTTGACGTTTGTGACGTTTCTCTTGTCAATGCCATTCCTTGCTACTAAATTCATTATACGTTCTGTTCAATACGAAAGACATCTTTAATTTCCCTATGTACAGTTTCCTTAATATTAAACAAATAGTTCCATTAAGCACTCTATTTATTTTGTTGGTATAAAATATTATATCCATCAAATGCCTAAATTAAGGCTTTGACGGATGGTCCATTGTATGGGCGAATTTTAAAAGTTTACCTTAGATTAACTTCGATGGAACCGCTGAATTAATTGATGGATTATTTAACCCAATTAAAAAAGTAGGTTAAAAATTCGGTACCATTTTTTTTTCATCAATCCTCGAGTTTTTTTTGGACATTAAATATTTACTTTTTATAAAAAAATGTACGTGAATACTATTTTGTGTGGATGTTTATCCCTTTTTTTTGATTAAGCTTCATAATGTATTGATGGGTTTAAAACGAGCAAGGGGTCAAAACATCGAGGTAAACTTAACATAAAATCAATTAAAAAAGCGACATACCTAAAGCTTCTAAAGAAAGCCGATCATCATGTAACGGCTCAATCGATTCTTTTTAAACAAAGCTTAAAATACTGTCGCCTATAAGTACCAAAGAAAAAAAAAATACGGGGCTAACGTCGGTTATTGCCTAGATAATCTTTGACTTATAATAAGTAATAACATATGGACGAACAGTGCCTAACAGAATATATCAAAATATATGGTGCTCCATATATTTGAGACTGACATTAGAAAATATGTTCCAAAATGCTAATAACGCCTATTTATAACGAAGGCCAAACGGGTGCCCGAGCTGTTCAGGCACCCGTTTTGACGGGGCCATTTTTCTCCGGCTGATTGTGAATCCTTACTTATAATAGATCAATGCCTATAATATACAAATGTCTGTCAAGTGGACAACGGCCACATTTCTTAAGATTATTCGCGGGGCAGTCCTTCTCAGAGCTAGAAGACGTCGTGTTAGACAACGTTGGAGGTGTGGTAAATTTATCCGGGATTGTCTACGAGTGCTGGTTTGTGTCAATCTTGTATGTTAGAACACAGAATATTTAATAGTACTACGTATAGAATGGCCACGGAATCACCCGCCTGAATCTAGCCGGCGCGCAACTCGCCCTTACCGTTATTTGTTTCATCCGGAGATGGAGAGTGAATTGGCTATGGGTGAAAAATGACAATGTGCTCGATTTTTTTTAAGGATGGAATAACCTTCCGTATCAAGAGAAGAAAATCTGAGAATTTTCCGTGCCGTAGATTCTGCGTAAAAATTAAAATTGGTTTTGCGTTATGACGATTGAAATAAAGGTGTTTAATTGGTCCAAGTATGCAGCACTACTTCTTGAAAAAAAGTGTTGACACTATTGACATTATTTCTATTAACATAAATGTAAACATTATTTTAAACTGTACTATAATAATATTCTAACAAAAAATAGGAACTATTTATATACATATAAATAATAATAAAAATTGTAGTGCCCTTACAGGGTATCATATGTGAAACTCTCTGAAATAAGACCATCTGTATAACCATATGATTGCAATAAAAATTGAATTGAATTGAATTGAATATTGATTTTTTCAAGAAGTAGTGCTGCATACTTGGACCAAGGAAACACCTTTATTTCAATCGTCATAACACAAAATCAATTTCTTTTTTTTACGCGAAATCTACGGCACGGAAAATTCTTATTCCTATCCTTAAAAAAAATAATCGAGCACATTATCATTTTTCACCCATAGCCATCTCAGAATTTTCCGTGCCGTAGATTTCGCGTAAAAAAAGAAATTGATTTTGAGTTACGACGATTGAAATAAAGGTGTTTCCATGCTCCAAGTATGCAGCACTACTTCTTAAAAAAAAAGTGTTGACACTATTGACGGTGACAGTTCTTGCTTCATTCGCTTTTCATTCGTAATAACGTGTTTAAAGCATACGTCTTCGTTGGGTCTAAGCAGAATCGAAAGTCCAGTAAGCAAAAGCAGTCATCAATAAGCTATTTTTCCAATAAAATTGTTAAAACACGTAAAGTTATGTTCGCACGAAGGAAGCGAGAACTGTCAACGTCAAAATGTCAACACTTTTTTTTTCGGAAACATGTGCTGTGCTTACTTGGACCAAGGAAAACCCGAATCTTTTAATCGTTATAACGCAAAACCAATTTTATTTTTTATGCAAAATCTACGCCACGGAAAATTCTCGGATTTTTTTCTCTTATCGCGGAAGGTTATTCCTATCCATAAAAAAAGAATCAAGCACTGTCATTTTCTCACCCATAGTCAATTGTGTTCGAAAATTTGCTTTTATATAGGCCGTGTCCGCCCTGTGGTTAGAGGTTAAAAATGACATGATAGCCATTTCGTTGTTTTACAGTAAGTTAAAATTACTATCGCTTTTAAAACCAATTACAGACAAATATGTGTTTTATGCCTTTTTAACGATTAGTAAAGTTGTTTAGCGTCGAAGTCATAAATACGACGAACACTTCAGTTCGCCGTTAAAGTGCCAGCTATTACTACATCATAAACTACCGATACGTCGTAAATTGATCTCGTAAATGCGTAGAATCATGTTAAAGGTGATTAACAACACAAGTAGTTGCTAACTGACAACGTACAGTCATTTTGCGGTGGTAGGACCTTATGAAGAAAAATAATCCATTTATTGTCACACACCACGTTTCAAAAATACAACAGTAGCACTACCATGAGTTTACAGTGACCGTACTCGCTAGCGACTACGTAAACGATTTGTATGAAGAATTTTAGTTCAACGAGTGACCGCCAGGGGCGCTGTACTATTCTTCATACAAATCGTTTAGTAGTCGCTAGCGAGTACGATCACTGTAAACTCATGGTATTGCTACAGGCATTAGGAAAAATTACAGATAAACAACACAATTCCTTAAATTTCTAAAGGTTACATATAGACTGTGGAAAAGGGCTTATAGGCTCAGCGTACAAAAAACGAAAAAAGAAAAATAACCGTCCATGCTCCTTACAATGTACCTACACTAAAACAAAGCACAGTAATACACTCAACAGAAATGAATTCGGGTAAATTTTATAGAAAATGCCATACAAAGTGACCCAA
Organism: Aethes cnicana; assembly: GCA_963971205.1. NCBI lineage: Eukaryota > Metazoa > Arthropoda > Insecta > Lepidoptera > Tortricidae > Aethes > Aethes cnicana. The sequence goes on along the minus strand of OZ020295.1, from coordinate 1,550,490 downwards.
ATTCATTGCTGTAGAGTGTAATTATCCATATTAATATTATAAATGCGCAAGTAACTCTGTCTGTCTGTGTTGTTCCTCTTCACGCTTCAACCGCTTGACCGATTTACATGAAATTTTGCATGGAGATAGTTGGGGTCCCGGGAAAGGACATAGGCTACTTTTTATCCCGAAAAAACGCATAGTTCCCGCGGGAACGCAATAACCGAATTACACCCGGGCGAAGTCGCGGGCAGAAGCTAGTAATGTATAAAATAAACACGCTTTTGGGTATTGGGTTAACTCGTATGACCTAGCTCGAAACAATTTAAGCTAGACGCAGCTCAAAGCTAGTTACGTCTGTAGGAATTCCTAGGGAAATTATTCATAGTTAAACTCTACAGAGTTTCCCGGCCTGAGAATTGTCGGAAACTCTAGAGCGAGTAAAGCTGCGTTTTAAAACAAGTATCTTGTAAAATTTAGAGAATTTTCATTTTATTTTTTAACACTAGTTTTATGTTCCTGTATTGTTGGACACAAGACCTCTCTTTGAGAGAGTTTACAAGCCATATACCGATCAGGGAATATATCTCCGTATAAGTTTGATTACGTGAAAAAAGAAAAAATACGTGTCCAATACTTTTCAATAATCTCCCTGATAGACTAAGGAAAAAAAGTTGTCGTCTCCCCTATTAAGACATATCCTGGAATTACTTCGCAGATGCGTGTAGGTTTCGTCACGATGATTTTACTGAAAAAACTAACATTAACAAGGACTAGGACGAAAGCTACCTATTACACCGAGTTTAAGCGAGAAGTTTCAAAATTCGACTGTGTAATGGTGCCTTTTGCCCGAGAAATAAACACTCTACTTTTCGTTTCGAACATGAGGGAAGTAAATCAAATAACTAAATGTTCGCTAGTCACTAATAGTACATTACAGACCTAAGGTGGTGAAGTCGTAAATGTCCCAGATCGCAGGTTTCTGTGCTTTACGAATTACCGCTCGTGGTTTGTCAAAAGTTTTACGTCTTCCTTTGGCCAAGAAGTGAGATTTTCTCTACGCGTAGCGGGCAGAAAATCCCACTTTATGGCCAAGGGTGATGTAATAGTACATTACAGACCTAGGGTGGTGAATTCGTAAATGTCTCAGATCGCAGGTTTCTGATATGCAAAGATATGCAAACTGGGGCTTTACAAATTACCGCTCGTGGTTTGTCAAAAGTTTTACGTCTTGCCTTGGCCAAGAAGTGAGATTTTCTCTCCGCGTAGCGGGCAGAAAATCCCACTTTATGGCCAAGGGTGATGTAAAAACATTGTACGCTTTAAGTAGAAGCTTATTACTTTCTACTTCTTACCTGTCTTTCGAAATTCGTGGTATAACATTTGCCAAAATCTTTTGACAGGGTAGGCAACGCATTCGAGATTTTATCGGTTCTTAAAAAGAAATCATCAAGATTTCTGTGTACATGGCCCGCAGTGTCCGCTTCCCATCAGGTGGCCTGTGTACTCGTTTGCCAAACATAGTAGTTCTATAGCCGTGGTAGCCTAGTGGTTCGACCTACCGCCTCTCATGCAGAGGGTCGGGGGTTCGATTCCGGCTCGCACCTGTAAGTTTACTTATGTGCGAAAGTTCTTTAAAATAAAGTAAAACAAATCTAGCCATGTGTGAACACATCTCAGCCCAAATTCAAAGTGTGGCGTATCTTCAGATGGTTTAAAATTTCAAATTCATACTCGTACTTTTGATCCTATAATTGGCAAGTTTGAGTTTATACTTTAGCCAGTTTTCCTCGACACCGGGTCGAGTTTCAAACGTCTGCAATTTAGGAATTTAAATTTCATATGAAAAGTAAAAGCCTTGGTGGCCTAGTGGTTAGATCTCCGCCTCCCATGCAGAGGGTCGGGGGTTCGAATCCGGCTCGCAATTCTGACTTCACTTATGTGCGAAATTCAATTTGAATTGAGCCTTTAGGTGAAGAAAAACATCGCGAGGAAACCTAAAGACATCTGCGAAGTAATTCAAGGATGTGTGTGAAGTCCCCAATCCGCACTCGTGATGAGAGGAGGCCTGTGCCCAGCAGTGGGACGAAAATAGGCTGTAGTAGTAGTAGTACATAAACTACTATTTTTCATTGTTTCTTGATATTTACATTGATTTTATTTTGATTCTGAACAAACTGTTTTAGGTGACATTCATTTCAAGGGGCCATCGGTTAACGATCCTACGAGTAATCCACGATTGAACTATGACAATTCGTTTATTTGGGTATATAATTGTACACTGTTGAGAACACCACCCACGTTCATAGTTATTTTTAACATAACATCCAATACTCGTATTGAATAGAAAAAGCTTTTAGGGTTGCGTATCCTTTGCTCGACCTTTATGAAACTGTTTTCTTTGGAAATGCTTTATAATTTAGTTTATCGAGATACATCTGAAAGGAATCAGATATCGGCGAACTTCAATCGTGTTTAAGCCCTTCGATACGACCCGGGCAGAGATTAAAACAGAGCGGACATTTTATTAATAAAACGCTATTTTGTTATTTTTAAATTGTATACACACTGTATGACTGGTTGTCACGCGATAAACACTCGAAAAATGCTATGCTTTATTTACATTTACCTTTTTTTGCTTGTCCCGATGTTTCGACGAAATTGATTCGGCCGTGGTCACGGGTAGACCCCCGGCGTATTAGGTAAATAATAGTGTTCGAGTGTTTATCGCATGACGATCCGCCATATAGTGCATATAAAACGCGATTTTTTTTAAATGCTCCGGCCGTGAACTGTCACGCTGTCTAGGAAAGGATATTAAAATTAAATCAAACATTTCAGCTTGGATTGTAAACATATGACAAAAAGCAAAAGTTTTATTATGAAGACAACGAAGTGACAAAATGACCATTTATATTGGTAGATACATAATTATCATAAAATTCATGATCATTCAGGAGAAGGATGAAACTGTTTAACTTAGCCATGTTTCTAAAGTACGCCACAAAGATCGACAAATCAAATAAAATCCTTTATTTATAAATGGCAAATTTACATCTCATTTATGATTCTATTTAACATAAATTATCCTTGAATTTATTTTGTCAGTTTGCTGACCAAACTTAAAATTAAATGATGGCGGTAGCTCTCTTTAAGATAGTGACTATACCTACCTGTGACGTAGACCATACCTATCTATTTGAATATCGAAGAGCTCGCACAAAGAACTTAACAATTTGAGCGTATTAGAGAAATGAGATATTATACATTAAAAAAAAATCTTGAAGACATCGAACACAAAAAATACCACGGGTTTTAACCAACTTGGACTTTCGTGTTACACAGCTGTGGCAGGGATCCTTCAGCGAATATTTCGTTTATCGACAGCATGTAAAAGGCTGACCCCGCTCATATTGTTTCACATAAACTGGTATGAGCTTGCCAGGGACAGCAAAAATCATATTATTATAAAACCATATTGGGAGAAGGAATAACCATTTCTAGAATAGGCAGACGGCGGACACGGGCTATAAAAGCACGATTTCAAACACAATTCGAATGAAGTGTCAAAGTTTGCGTGCGAGGACGTCTGTACACTTGTAAATGTGTGTGTACTACTACGCGGGCCAGTGATCCACTCTCCATCTCCGGACGAAACAAATGACGGTAAGGGCGAGTTGCGCGACGGCTAGATTCAGGCGGGTGATTCCGTGGCCATTCTGCATGTAGTACTATTAAATATTCTGTGATAATGGTGAAAATCTCTAATATTTAATGAGCAGCTCGATTCACAATCAAAAACGATGTACACTCAACCGCAATGAACTCGTGTCACTTTGTATAGAAAATCCTATACAAGGTGACCCGATTTCCCTGCAGTTGAGTGTGTTTTCTCTTTGTCCCACTCTGACTAATAAGGAAACAATAAAAAACATTAAAATTCAAAGTAAAAAGAATACGAAATGACTTTGTAACAGTTATAATATTTTCTCATTTTCTGCCAACCGTACGGTGTTTTCACAGACAAGGTCCGTTGAAATATCTTCGAATGGAGGTTTCTATATTGGATGTGCTGAAAAGGAAACCGTGGCCATGCAAAATTTTAATAAAATCTCTACTACTACAACAGCCTATTTACGGCCCACTGCTGGGCACAGGCCTCCTCTCATCACGAGAGGGTTGGGCTATAGTCCCCACGCGGGCCCAGTGCGGATTGGGGACTTCACACACATCTTTGAATTACTTCGCAGATGCGTGCAGGTTTCCTCACGATGTTTTCCTTCACCGAAAAGCTCAGTGGTAAATTCAAATTGAATTTCGCACATAAATAATTTCAGAGGTGCGAGCCGGATTTGAACCCGCGACCCTCTGCATGAGAGGCGGTGGGTCAAACCACTAGGCCACAACGGCTTGAAATAACATCTCTTTAAATAGGAAATAGTCGTGATTTCCGTAAATAAGGAAAACTTCTCTCAAAGTCGGATAAATGTTTACAATATTTTATTTAATACAATATTCTCGAGCGATATTGGAAACTATAACTAACAGACATTTATTAAAAGCACTAGAAAAGATTTATGGAAATTCGCCTTATTTTTGTTTTCATTTATTAAAAAAATTGGTCTCCTTACTGTCAAAAAACTGAAGTTACTAAAATAATTTTTATTTTGTCGATTTTTAGAAGTCGTAGCGGTGCTACGGTACCGTAGAGGCTTCGTAGCACCTGCCCGTAGCCTCTACGGGGCCTCGACGCAGTTTGGTAAGTTTTTTCCTTTGCGTCTATTTTGGAACCTATGTCGAAAGAAATGTACTAAACGAAGTACAAAGTTAAAACGTTCAACGAATTTATGTTAATCAATAACAAAAATGAACTTAACGAAGCTAGCTGAGTATATTTTAACTTGTATTTGACATTTACGTTTCTTAATTAATAGTTGCAAGTTACAATATAATATGTTCTAGTTTGTAGAAAAGTAAATAAATCATTATACTAATGAATCACTGCATCGTACGTAATACTTTGTAATGAAGTAAATGAAAACACTGCAATGATATCTTTAGATTTTTATTTATTGTATTAGTATTTAGTTCATACTATAGAATACCTACATTGTATTATTGTTATAATAACTTATTTCATTATAATATGTCATCAAATAACAATTACACAATAACATTACGAACACAACAAGCACTCATCTAGTCGTCCTACACTCTCCTCGTCGTCTACATTCTCATAAGAATAAGAATAAGAATATAAGAATATTTTATTAAACAAAAATACACAGTTACAAGATATAGAAATATCCGGTGGATCCCAAACTAGGCTGAGCCTGTATCTTGGGGCCCACAGAGTCATTCTCCTATACTTCATCATTTACGTGAACTTTCAAAGTAAACGAGACTATTATCAGATCTTAGTATTTTCAATTAAGAGTTTTAAAGTCAAAATTCAATTTCTCAAAATTAAATATTGACTTCAAACTTCCAGCAATTAATTTATGAAAGATAATGATATTGATGTTTGATATTAAATCAAAATGTGTGAACACGTTACTGAAATTCGATTGACGAGAATGTATTTAAAAGTTACCAATTTTCATTCTTTTCACACTTGGTTCAGCGTTTAGGCATAACGCTACAATATGATCGAGCATTTACGTTGTGATTTTCGTTGTCCTTTTCCCTTAAATCGAATCAATTAAGACATTTTTAACTGACGTAGGAACAGAGGTATTATACATATATATTACTAGCTTCTGCCCGCGACTTCGCCCGCGTGGAATTCGGTTATCGCGTTCCCGCGGGAACTATGCCTTTTTCCGGGATGAAAAGTCCTATGTCCTTTCTCGGGACCCCAACTATCTCCATGCCAAATTTCATCTCAATCGGTCCAGCGGTTGAAGCGTGAAGAGGTAACAGACAGACAGATAGACAGAGTTACTTTCGCATTTATAATATTAAAGATAAGATAAAGATAAAAACCATTTATTCAAGTAGGATTTTACAATCACTTTTGCATCGTCATTATGTACAGTTTGATGTAGTTATCATTAAAAACATACCGTTATCCGCTGCAAGCTTCGTCATTGATTTAGGTACCTACATCTTCTACTTTGTATCACACATTTTTTTAATCACACGCACTATATCGAATTTTAACTAAGTCCTTAAGCGCACACATATTTATTACTACAATTCAGGCCAGGCATTCTTGTCACTTAAATAATCTTCTACACAATAGTAACCTTTGCGCAGCAGAGCACTTTTTAAATATTTTTTAAGTTCCGGGAGGGGCAGGTTCATGGCTTCTCGGGGTAGTTTATTGTAATAAAGAATACATTGACCCATAAATGATCTAAAAACTTTTCTCACACGAAATTTTGGTACTGTTATTTTATGTTTAATTAATTAATTAATAAAATATTAATATGGAATAATATGGATATACGGTGTCCGGCACATTGTCCGTCAGATTCAAAGTCAAAGGACCCAAGCTCCAAGGGTGAAAAGATAGCAAATAACAACATTCCAAAAAAAATTGACCGCCCACCCTACCGGACAGCCTGTATATCGTTGATAAAGACTTACTTCGAGTCAAAATTAAAGACTTACTTCGAGTCAAAATTAAAGACTTACTTCGAGTCAAAATTAAAGACTTACTTCGAGTCAAAATTAAAGACTTACTTCGAGTCAAAACTAAAGACTTACTTCGAGTCAAAATTAAAGACTTACTTTGAATCAAAATTAAAGACTTACTTCGAGTCAAAATTAAAGACTTACTTCGAGTCAAAACTAAAGACTTACTTCGAGTCAAAACTAAAGACTTACTTCGAGTCAAAATTAAAGACTTACTTCGAGTCAAAATTAAAGACTTACTTCGAGTCAAAATTAAAGACTTACTTCGAGTCAAAATTAAAGACTTACTTCGAGTCAAAATTAAAGACTTACTTCGAGTCAAAATTAAAGACTTACTTCGAGTCAAAATTAAAGACTTACTTCGAGTCAAAATTAAAGACTTACTTCGAGTCAAAATTAAAGTCTTACTTCGAGTCAAAATTAAAGAATTACTTCGAGTCAAAATTAAAGACTTACTTCGAGTCAAAATTAAAGACTTACTTCGAGTCAAAATTAAAGACTTACTTCGAGTCAAAATTAAAGACTTACTTCGAGTCAAAATTAAAGACTTACTTCGAGTCAAAATTAAAGACTTACTTCGAGTCAAAATTAAAGACTTACTTTGAGTCAAAACTAAAGACTTACTTCGAGTCAAAATTAAAGACTTACTTTGAATCAAAATTAAAGACTTACTTCGAGTCAAAATTAAAGAATTACTTCGAGTCAAAATTAAAGACTTACTTCGAGTCAAAATTAAAGACTTACTTCGAGTCAAAATTAAAGACTTACTTCGAGTCAAAATTAAAGACTTACTTCGAGTCAAAATTAAATACTTACTTCGAGTCAAAATTAAAGACTTACTTCGAGTCAAAATTAAAGACTTACTTCGAGTCAAAATTAAAGACTTACTTCGAATCAAAATTAAAGACTTACTTCGAGTCAAAATTAAATCCTCGTAAAGAACTCGAATCATATTTACGAGTCTCCAGAGCTTAAAAAGAAGCCGTGGTGGCCTAGTGGTTCGACCTACCGCCTCTCATGCAGAGGGTCGGGGGTTCGATTCCGGCTCGCAAATTAGTAATTTGAGTTGGCGAATCGTGCGAATAACTAAGGAGTGGATTTCTCTACCGGCCGGTCTCTTCCCCGATAATTATAACCTGTGGATCTTTTCAAGTCGAGAGTGAACAGTTACTATCTAAGTAAGCATGTAACCCCCTTCGACCACATCGTCACTTACCATCAGGTGAGATCGTGGTCAAATGCTCGTGGCGTGGTGTTATAAGAAATTATCTAAATATACGAGTATAAAACTCAAAGGTGACTGACTGACTGACTGACTGACATAGTGATCTATCAACGCACAGCCCAAACCACTGGACTGATCGGGCTGAAATTTGGCATGCAGGTAGATGTTATGACGTAGGCATCCGCTAAGAAAGGATTTTGCAAAATTCCCACGGGAACGGGTAAAATCGGGATTTTATTTTTTAATATTTCTGCGCATACGAAGTTGCGGGGAAAAGCTAGTAATAAATAAATAAAAGAGTTGGGAAATATCCTTATTAGATGTAAAGAAAACACTCGAGTCACTATAAAAAACAAATTCTCCAGTATCGGATGCACCCTTATGGCGACTAGACAGGGAGTGGTAACTATCCGGGAAGACGAAGCCTCGCAGAAAACCTTTCGTGCCCATTTCTAAAAAACCTACTTCTTAGTAAATTTTCTATATATTTTTACTATATTGGTATAGGCAAACGAGCGCACAGCTCACCTGATGGCAAGTGGTTCGGTTCCTACCCTACTTAACTTACCCATTGATCTATTAAGGATTACCCATTGACCTAGTAAGGATTCACAATCAGCCGGAGAAAAATGGCCCCGTCAAAACGGGTGCCCGAACAGCTAGGGCACCAGGGCCTTCGTTATAAAGTGGCGTTATTTAGCATATTGGAACGTATTTTCTTATGTCAGTTTGCTCCACATATTTTGACATATTCTGTCTGTGTTTCTGTAGTGTTAGGCACTGTTCGTCCATATGTTAATACTTATTATAGGTCAATGAACTTACCCAACATTTTTATGAATCAACAAAATCATCAACATTACACTCAGTTTCACAAATATCAGCCACACGCCGTAGCATCCCGGTGTTATTGCAAGCCGTGTTTTCTTTGGACGTCGTCAGTTGGTGCGAGTTTTAGCTATTAACATATCAATATGTATTCGACGGCGCAATGACTTTGGTTCAAGTTATGAGATGTTGTTGTCGAAATAAACAATTTTTTGATCATATTTCAGACTAACGGTTTCGACCGTGTGACATTTCGTTATAGGATTTCCGCGGGAACTAAGAGAGAACGGAAGCTAAAAAGTAGTCTAAGCCCCTCCCAAAGACTCGAATTATCTCCATACCAAGTGTCATCTAAAACAGTCTAACAGTTTAAGCCTGAAGAGGTGACAGACAGTGTTCCTTTCGCATTTGTAATATAAATATCGACTAAATTCTGCCCGCGTCTTTGCCCTCGTGGAATTCTTCTTCTATCTTTTTACGCGGGAGTCCTTGTATCTCCATCTAAATTAGCCCAAGGAGCTCAACGTGAAGAAGTACTAGAAGAGGGTTTATTCCGGAAGTTAGTAACGTCGCAAATAGCTGTCAAATATTTCACCGTTTTCATTAATTTCTCAATGTTACCTACTAAATGTAAAAATAAATTATCGCTCTGTTAGGATTCACAATCAGCCGGAGAAAATTGGCCCCGTCAAAACGGGTGCCCGAACAGCTCGGGCACCCGTTTGGCTTCGTTATAAAGAGGCGTTATTAGCATATTGGAACGTATTTTCTAATGTCAGTTTGCTCCATATATTTTGACATATTCTGTTAGGCACTGTTCGTCCATATGTTAACCATATGTGTGTTACTATCATAGGTCAATGACGCGTATAGTTTTAGATACACCGGAAACCTCATTGAAATGCACGGAAAATGCGATGGAAAGTTTTTAATCTGTCACAACTTCCATATTTATTTTATTTATTTAAACAATTTGAACAGAGAAATATTTGTCAACTATTTGCGACGTTGTCAACCTTCGGAATAATAATAATAATAATCATCATCATTTATTCCAGACTTTAAAAATCCATATTTCACATAACATTATATTAAAACAGGCAGAATCTAAAATTACAATAAGATAAATTAAATTTAAAGAAATGAGTTAACAATCATACAATATTATTAAATTATATATATTATTATTATAGCCTATGAAGTGTCCCACTGCTGGGCAAAGGCAATATATATTATACTGTTAATTTTTCAGTGCAAAGTGTTGACACCGCTGCGACATGCTGCAAACAAAATCCACACAGTAACTAAGTTTAGTAAAAGTTACGAAACTGTTACTTAAAACGCGAATTTTTGAAATTTTGTATGGATATATTTTGAAATGGTTGTATGGGTAGAAAATAAAACTTAAGTAGAGATCTTCTACTATCTAAAGTCCCGCGCCTTCACATTTCAAAACGCTTCAATGTATTTAAAAAGCACCACCAACACTCTCAACACATGTGTGCGAGCTGAGACAGCTATCAACTATGCGTTGAGAGTGTTGGTGGTGCTTTTAAAATAACAATAAAAAATAAGCATTGCCATCCAGCGCGACAATGTTGCCAGCCTTTTGGGAACCTTGCCGAGCGACACTGATCTGTGCCAAATTTTTTATTTATAAGTTATTTTTAGTTACAGTTTTTAGTTTTATTTTTATTGTAAGTATTTTAGTTTGTGTTTAAAAATAAAATAATTACTACCATACAAAAAATAAAGCGTTTTGAAATGTGAAGGCGCGGGACTTTAGATAGTAGATCTCTACGTATACTAATTTAAAAAACCTATCACAAGCGCCTGGGGACGGACGCGGCCGGCGCATGAAACTGCACATAGCGCTGCAGCAGAACCTTCTTGTAGTATGGATGATGACATTGATGACATAAAACAAGAGGTTTTTTATTTACTCGCTCCGCTTATGGCTTGCACCGCTTCCGTATCCAAACTCGTCTGGGTTTGACGTTTGGCCCTCTGTATTTAGCATATTAGGTTTAGATTTAGTCCACAGACCCGACTTGAATAATATCGTGCACTGACTGCATCTGTCGATATTTCCATTACTACTACTACTACAGCCTATTTGCGTCCCACTGCTGGGCACAGGCCTCCTCTCATCACTAGAGGGTTTGGGCTATAAGTAGTCCCCACATGGGCCCCGTGCGCATTGGGGACTTCACACACATCTTTGAATTACTTCGCAGATGTGTGCAGGTTTCCTCGCGATGTTTTCCTTCACCGAAAAGCTAAGTGATAAAATTCAAATTGACAATTACCATTTCCATTGCCGCCTTCAAAATAACCTAAACTACCTGATGTGTTTTCCAAATGTCTATTTAATTGTGTAAGTGAGAATGCCAGGATGCGTTAAGTCCGCCTTTTCTACAATTAGGTACCTTTATTGGAATTCGATTTTAGCGCTCCGGCGGGAAATATTCGCTTTTCCGGGATAAAAGTAGGAGCTATGTCCTTTCGCAGGACTGGAACTATCTTCATACTTAGTTTCATCTAAATCGGTATAGCAATTTAAGCGTGAGGAGGTAACAGACAGACCTAGCCTAGTGGTTTGACCAAATCCTCTTATGCAGAGGGTCGGGGGTTTTCTTTGAGTCACAGACTAAATATTAATACTAACGTAAGTATCTGAGTTTACTTATGTGCCAAATTCAATTTTAATTCACCATTGAACTTTTCAGTGAAGGAAAACGTCGTAGGGAAACATGCATCTGTGAAGTAGTTGTGTGTAAAGTCCATAATCCGCATTGGGCCCGCGTGGGAACTAAGCCATGTGAATAAGTTATTTGTCGTTGAAATGCCATAGTATGTTTTTTTACATGAAATTATCATCTTCTGAAGTTAAAAAAGAATACCGTAAATCTTTATAAATTGAAGACCTTTGTCCAAAATATTTGGTCGACCGCCGATGCAACTTACTCTCCGGTGAATCGTTTTTCCTTTTATGCTTATCTGTAGGTATGTTAGCACGGTATCTTAAGTAGATCTATTGGGTAGGTAAATCGTACCAGTAGCGATACGTACCTCCCCGCACACCAAATCTGGTTACCCCACACCGCCCGAGGCGAACGGGCAGTCGGATTATAGCAACGGGCAATCACTCACATACGGGCACGTCATTATCATCATCCTCATCATCATCATCGTCATCATGTTCAGTTCATGTTCATCAAATATTCAGTTCAAGCACGGGCACGTATTAGTAGTATTAGTACACAATTATTTTTTAGTGTGAAGTTTAGGTCCTGCTTGTTAGGAGCCGTGGTGGCCTAGCGGTTTGACCTACCGTCTCTCATGCGAGGGTCGCGGATTCAAATCCGGCTCGCACCTCAGAAATTACTTATGTGCGAAATTCAATTTGAATTTACCACTGAGCTTTTCGGTGAAGGAAAACATCGTGAGGAAACCTGCACGCATCTGCGAAGTAATTCAAGGATGTGTGTGAAGTCCCCAATCCGCACTGGGCCCGCGTGGGGACTATAGCCCAACCCTCTCGTGATGAGAGGAGGCCTGTGCCCAGCAGTGGGCCGTAAATAGGCTGTTGTAGTAGTAAGTTGTTAGGAGTGTCGTGTTGCGCGCGGGTGTCATATTAGAGTAAGGATAGACACAATGTAATTTTATATAAGGCTGTCAATCTTCTTACATTACGGCGTACATCGGAAATAGCCATGGAGCTTAAAATTTTCATACTTCGCCTGTACAGCGCCATCTAGATGTTGCTCATTGAGTTCAAATTTGTATGCAGGCTTCCAAAGCAGCGACATCTATTATCGCATTTAACACTTTTTTCGGACGTACGCTGACTTGTTTGAAGGTCTTCACTAAGCTTACATTACTTCTTCTATGTTAAGGGTTAAGATTTGGTATAAAATAAGAAAGTCCTTCGTAACATATACGTCTTTTATTAAATTTAATGTTGATTACACGATGATGAGCTTTAGTAATAGTCACATTTGGAATTACCGAGCAATTTACAACCTTATACCTTTAACAAGTGAGTACAATTTACAATGAATGATTCCAATTTAAAATGTGGCAACAATGAAACAAGTTGGAAATTAGAACTATAGAAACTTCATAATGTTACTTCATATCGCTATCCTTTTTACTCTTTGACGTGAAAAAAGGATAGCGATATGAGTAGCGCGGCAGCAACGCTACAAAAAGTCACTGTGGGCGAAGGCCCTTAACCAGTCAGAAGACATTTGGTTACAGGTGTAGTGTATGAATATTTTCCTCTGGGAAATCTCGGCAATCCGAACTGTCAATCAATTACCGGTTTTTCTGATTTGTCCCTTAGGAATGTTAACCTTTATTATTTCATTGTCATATTGAATACTTTAATGATATCTTGACAACGTTCTATAAAGTATCAAGGTTGTCTGGAAGATATCGCTATTAAGCGATAAGACCGCCTGATGTATGCCATAAAAGTTTCTGATTTCTGATTTCATACCTTTTGTGTAAGTAATTACTTATGTCTGTACTTGAATGTGTGGTGTTCTATAAAGTATATAGTATTGTATTGTATCATATTAAAGAAACATACGTGTGAGTCATTAAATTCAGTCAGTTTTCAGCAAGACAGTTCGGGTCTTCTCGGATTCCCGAGATTTCCCGATGGAAAATATTTATTCTCACAACACCTGTAGCCCGATGCAATCGACTACTAACGCCATCTGTCGGCGATTCGGTGAAACTGTAAAGTTCTCCTGTTAAAAGTGTTAAAATAAGGACAATTTGAAACAAAGTGTTAAGAAAATGTTTCAAATCGAAACTCCTCGAATCATCTCAAAGTTCCTTAAGTTTATTAGGTTAATTAATTTAGTCACTGAAATTATTTTGTAAGGATTGATGAATCAAATTTAATGAATTTCATCATCCAATCTAACTTTGGAAATAAAACACGTTATTCCAAAATTAATTGACTTAGTTATTGCAAATTTATTATTTACGTAACTTCCATAATTAAAACGCATTTATTTGTAAAAAGGTAAATAAATTTGTTTCTGATTTATAAATAAGAAATGGGGATGGCCGTGTTTTATTTTCAAAGTTTCTTTGTATAATATTATTAATTTAGTTTTTTTTATTTATCTGTATTGACAATATGATTTGAACATTTCGATTAGCACTTACACTAACAATGACAAGCTCTTGAGTTTTAGGAAAAAAAGAAAATCAGTCTTCTGACAATCATTTTCATTTCAATTGAGAGTTAATATTTAGAAAAAGTCCAAGCAAAAAGAAACTTCTAGTATTAGCCTAAAATTGGATGTTCTGAAATTTCAAAAGCTTTGCTGGTTTAGGATTTGTTTACGTATCTTCCATGTTATAATACCTACTGTACAGTAAGGAGTTCTTTTTTTAGTATTTCAGTCTTTCCTTAAAAAAAAGCTGCGAAATTTCAGAACTAGTTAATGTGAAGCAAAAATTCCAATAAGAAATTAATTTACGAAATAATGATGAACTCTTACAACCTAGAAAGTTCGTATTTCGTATTTTATTTAATCTAAGTTTTGGCATTACTTTAAGTGATATTTTAATTTCAAAATGGCATAAAAGTATAAGGCACGATTTAATTATATACTAAATTACATTTAAGTGTATCTTTTAGGGACGTCTGACTCAGCTAAATTTTTTTTTCTAGCTAGATTTAGTATTAAGTCTCGGAAAAAATTGAAAATTTTGGCACTCATAAACCTGCATTTACGGTAGGCAAACATTTTTTTTTCAACTTAAAAGTGGCTGTAAAGTGTACTGATATGTTTTAAAACTGGATCACAACCAACACAAAATATAAATGCAAGAACGGAAAGGAAAAAATAAAACAAAAAGTTAAAATTAGTTTTTTATTTAAATTCGAAATGTAACAATAAATATGTTTGTTCTGTATCTGAAATCGCATTTCAATGGATGGATTTCTAATATGAGTTTTTCAATCAACAGACAAAAAATATTAAGAAATCAGTCTATTGCGTTTTACGTTTGATATAAATTAAAATGAGTTACAAAATCGAGAAATAAGAATATAAAAAGTAAGTAGCTTAATAACTTAAAAATAAAAATTAGTAAAAACTTTGGTATCTGTATTATTAAAACCGATTAAATTTTCGAGTAGAAAAAGCTATTAATGTAATAGAAAAAATACAAATAATTTATTTACAGTATTCTTAGCGGGAACATAAATTAAATTTAAACAATAAAACTTACATTTATTGTCAGTTCGCGATTTGAGTATTATTTTTATTTACATTTTGGTGAAGATACAGAAAATAAAATCTAGTACAAAATGTACATTATTTATAAGAATGAAAATTTGGCAATAAAACATAGCTTAACCTAATCTAAGAAAAAATCAAAATAGGTAAGTCAAAAATATTTTTAAGGTTTCTATAACCTTTTGATAGTCATCATACTGTATTTATATAAATACACAGAGCAAAAAAAAATACAATCAAAATTATTTCAATCTCATTTCAATAATCTGTCTTTTTTATTAAACACAGATAGTTATTATAATTATAATGCAATAACAACAAATGCACTTCAGTATTGAATAATCCTTAAAACAAACGACGATCACACCGTCGTCGGGCAAATTCAAAATTTTCCCATAAATTTTTCGTAAAAAAGATCAAGAAGTTTTCATTTAACAATTAATAAGAAAATCTATTTAAACTTAATCAAAAGAGATCCATCGCAGGGAATCATCTGAATCAACGCAATTTATTTAGCAAACATTTATAAAGTAGAAACGAGCTTCATTAGTTTCAAATACGATTTTGGACAAGTATATTCAATAATTCGCTTAAGATTGGACGATTAATTAATTAAAATTACAATCATATTGATAAATCAGTCGAATCATCAAGGGGCTCACCCAAACAATGACGTAGTCATTTCGAAAAATACTTTCAAGACGGCCATTTCTTTACATCTACATTTATAAATAAAGAAATAAAAGATACGCTTCAAAATTGACGAATTATTATAGTGAAAAACATACATGGCCTGACCTGAAGGTATTTTGCGAGATTCAATGTACAATAATACCTAGAAATGTACAATGCCTCTGGCCATTATTAGAAACTGTCCATTTTAGTAAACATTTTGGCCATTAGAGGACTTAGTACCGTTTAGGAAGTATAACACATCTTTGTATTATATCGGTAAGCTTTATAAATGGTAAAGGCCTTTCTTTTTCGTCTAACAGCAATCATATGCTCAAATCGTCTTGGTTTTTGTGTAGACATTTTTTTTTAAGGATTCTCATTTACCTTCTGTCTCATTCTTGAAGATTTAAAAATCTTGTGTATTTATAAATTGAAAATAAATACAAATTGAAACACGGGCTAACAGTTTAACCTTTGCTTTGCTGTATAGAAAATCACTGTTTTAATACGTTATGTAATTACCAAATTCCAAGATAATTTGAGGTTTTTTGATAAACAACTATTCAGTAACGCCTTCACAGCACACCATTTGGCATTGACACAACATTTACCATTCCAAAATCTAAATCTATCTAAGCGCACGAGCGTCCGACCACTTATCACATTTAATAAATTTATAAATCTATCTACATTTAACTAACACTTGTATTTACACTAACACTTTGTCTTAGACGACGTGGGTTTCACTTCTTTTGTTGTACGATTCGTCTATCGTAACGTTTTGTTTTTTGTTATCTTTTCTTATGGTACCGTACTGTGGTACATCAGAGGTGAGGTTTTGAACGGTGAGAATTTGACTCGAGCTATTTTGTGGAGTGCTAGTCGATATGGGACTACCATACTGGTTTCCATATTTGTGTCTTGAAGGGTCCTTCAGGATCGACTGAGGCTGCTTTGGGACCGGAGTTTGAGAAAGCTGGTGCTGAAACAAAGATCATCGTTAGAAAAAGATTTTGGATGGAAAACGTTGAATTGAGTTATCCGTTTCATATTCTCCGTCAGGTTGTATAGTTACTCGATTATCAGATAATGCATTGTTTTAAATTTGATGGCAAGTGGAACGTTTTTGTAGTGTTAATTTTACAATTAGTTATTTAAACATTTTGCTATTCTTTAATTAAATTGAATGTTTTAAAGTTTTATGTTCACATACGGGATCTTAGTAACTGATAGTATCATGAATGCGTAGTCTTTTATTAGACTTATTACTTTATTGAGTTAGACACGATAATGTTTTGTTAATTAGACCCAAACATAACTTTAGCAATAACAATAGAAATCACTGATTTTTCCAAGTATCTAAGACAATTAACAATTTGTCACTGATATTGTATCAACAAGTCCCGATTATAGTATTAAAATGAACAACAAACAACATAATCTCCGGGAATCTGCCGGGTGTTGGGCGTACAGATTAAATTGTCCTATTTTTGTTTTTCACCGTGTCAAAGGAGCTTAAATCTGTCTCCACTTCTCTAGGATAAGTTTCGTGAGCTTCGTATAACTTTAATTCAGCTAATTTAAAAGCTGCAGTTTTCATTTTGTATTTAATGTTACCTCTTTAAGAAAGTTGTGTTGGTTAAGTTCAGGCTTTCTGAGGATTACTTCTAAAAGAATATCCTCATGTTTAAACAACAAAGCCTTTAAATTTTTAGTTATCTATAGGTACACTCTTTTCCCCATTTTATTAGGTATCAGATTGGTGGTAAATATTTTTGTCAACGTTATTCTGCGGCGTGAGTGTGCCCGCGACTTCATCAGCGAAACTATGCGTTTTTCCGGGATAAAAAGTAGCGTATGTCCTTTCCCAGGATTGCATAGACCAGGTACCGAACTTCATCTAAATGAGACTCAGATGACATCGCAGATATAAGCAGTTGTTGAAGGAACTGGAAGCGGGGGACTACCAAATTTCATCTAAATCGGCTCAGTGATTGAATTGTGAAGATGTACCTAGCAGATAATATATGTATTTTGTCAACAATTTACTAACACTATCCTATCCTATAAGGGGTAAGGGTAAGGAGTTGACAGAAAACCTTACTTGATTGCACCCAGGATGTAAGACCGTGACGTCGGGCGGTGGTACAGGTGCCATTTTGTCGTTGCGCCGGCGCAGCGTGCCGCCCGCTGACTGCCGGTCCAATGAGACTGCAACAATAACAACAGACGCCTCGTTATGGTGGTGTTTGGGAACGCGCGGGCAAGAGATTTTAACAATGTTTTTGGGGTGTTTGTGGCAGAGGACGGAAATTCCGAATTGCTAATACGAGTAAAGTTTTAATAGAGAAGCACATTTGAACATATAATCAGAAGGGATCAGGCGGGCCGCGGGCGGTACGATTGCGAGAGTTAATCGCGTGACGGTTCGTGGACGACTGGCGCGGCTACCAGAGTCCCGTTGCTGGAATATGCAGACATGCTAAATGAGGTGACGCCACCAGATCAAGTGCGATTTTGGGTGATTCTAGTGGTATATTTGGTAAACGGTAGTCACCATTTCTGCATTTTGTGCATTTGCAAACAAATGCGATAAGACACCGTCTATTTTGATTGTATCTGAAACTACTATTGTTGCGAATGTTTTCTACAAGTTGTACAATGTATTGGTCATGATGCATAGCGCTTAAAATATTGCACTATAAGTATATCTGCTGCCCAAACACTGAATGTATTAGGTATACTTTTGTACACTTTAGTATTCTGGATACGGGAACCTGGCAGTGACTCATCATCCTCATCATCATCATCATCGTCATGGTCATCGTCATCGTCATCGTCATCGTCATCATCATCGTAATCGTCATCATCATCGTCATCGTCATAATACCTGATTGTATCGTCATCTGATATGATATTCATGTGAAAATTGTTCATGTTTCCTCACCATCCATCCCATAGTTCATCGGCGGGCTGGCAACGTGAGAGGGCGAGCCGCTCATCCCGTTGAGCATGTGCTTCTGTAGCGGCGCCGCGCCGTACTGCTGCGGCGGAGTCGGCGTGCGACCGGCTTGCTGTGGGAGAAATAGTTAGTGAAAACAACAAGCAAACAAAATAAGGTACTACACTATAAAGCAAGGAAAAAGCCCCTAGTGGTTTGGTATGACTTACCGCCT
The DNA here is from genome assembly GCA_963971205.1 of Aethes cnicana. Taxonomy (NCBI): domain Eukaryota; kingdom Metazoa; phylum Arthropoda; class Insecta; order Lepidoptera; family Tortricidae; genus Aethes; species Aethes cnicana. The sequence goes on along the minus strand of OZ020295.1, from coordinate 1,531,699 downwards.
CTCATGCAGAGGGTAGTGAGTACGAATGTGCAAAATTCTATTTGAATTTAAAACTGAGCTTTTCGGTGAAGGAAAACGTCGTGAGTAATCCTGCACGTGAGTTAACTGAGTGATTTTTGAATGCAGAAGCGTGAATGTTTCAATGAATATTCATGTCTGTATTTCCAACTAAGGTGATATCATCTTGAAAAATATTTTCCAGACGTAAAAAAAGCATTTTAAGTAAGACTATCCTGGTGAAAGAAAACATCATGCCGATTTCCGTACGAATGTAGCTTTGCAAAGATACATTTCATATTTTAGACGTCACCGATTATTGAACGAAATATTGATGTAAGTAGGTAAAGTCGGATTATCCGTAGTTGTTTTATTTGGTTCACAAAATATTAACCTCCATGTGGGATAAGATAGGTTTATTACTGTATCCAATCATCTTAATTAAACATATGGGACATCTCTTGGCTCCTTTTTTATTTATCCTTAAATAGCCACAAATAGTACAAGAATCAAAAGGACACAAAGTCAAAATGATAAATTATAATGGTACTGGTAAGAAATTACCTGTTGTTGTAAATATTCTCCAATCAGCGGTGGGTACGAGAGGTATCGGTCGGATGCCATGTTGTAATAAGAACCGTCCAGCGGAGGCATTGGAGATGGAGCGGGGACGTAGTTTTGCTTTCCTGTGCGACAAAGTTTATCGGTTATTTATAATAAAGGTTGATAACATTTAGCAGATGTTTAAGGTAGTATTTACAACTTTTGCTGTATCTAAGTATCTGAAGGAGCAAGAATGACAGAATGAGGAAGTGGATAACTGTAATGAATTACTGTTATCTTATCATGATCTCAATGTAAAAGGCTATAGTGATGTATACAACGACATGACCAATATTATATTTACTTATTTAGATCACATGTCTTCACATAAAGACGTTTTCTAGAAAATAATACCTAAAAATCTTGATAAGTACGCCTTACAATTGAATAAAAAATTATAGCGATATAAATTAAAGTTAAGTAATTATAAAAAGAAAAGAATACAAAAAAAAAACATTGAGATATCATTTTAAACTTCGCACAATACCTACTTGACAGGTGTAGGTAGAGATAACCAGATCAGTATGGTACTTGAAAAAGCTGCCAAACGATTTTAGTAGAATAAAAATAACAAAAGAAACCGTTGTTAAACTTAACTTTTTACTGGCAATGTAGAATATCAAAAATACCTATATATTATAATATTACTCAATAAAAAAAAATCTCATCTAATACATACCAGCACTCCGTCCCAGCGTGCTATGCCCACTGATATCTTTGTGCCTATGCGGGTGCGGTAAGGTCCTGGCATGGTCTCCATCCGCGTACACGGCATAGTTCGGTGGGGGGTAGTCCAGGGGAGGGGGGATGAGGCCTTGGTCGTCCATTAGATATGCATCCGTTTGCTGAAAGGGTAGAGATGGTTAATAGAATAAAGAAGAGAGTAGGTCTTTTTCTGACAAAGACCGAAGAATTTATAAGGAACTTTGAAAAATGACAAATGACGGTTAGTCTTAAAAAAACAGAATTCGGAGAATGATGAAGTTTCACAGGTAGTTGGGGATAAACTTTGAAATTGTGATTCATTTTGTGGTTTTTGAAAGAAGGCCTATTGCTTTAGTTTGTTGCGGCGTTTCACCACAACTACGTAAGTCTAGGAAGTGATCACATTCAAAAAAAATTGGCACGTATGAAAGTGCAAATGTTTTATGAACGTGGCCAATTCATAAAACATACTCATTTAATAACATCATGCTGTATAATGCGATAAAAGTTTTGAATATTGTGAACTTTGGCGATTCTTACTTTAATATTATTATGGTATGTTAAATCGGTAAATGGATATTAATAATGATTTTTAATGTATTTAAGATGATTTTCATAGCAAAAAACTTTTCCAACTAGCGCATTGGTTATTTTTGTGTCCAATCGAATCACAATTTGTTCCTTACCTGCAGCATATGCCGGTTAGGCATCGACGGCACTTCGGGTATCGGCGGCGGTTGTCGTTCGTCCATCCCGTCGTCTTGAGAATACGTCTCGGATTTCTCTGACACGGAACTCAAGGTTTCTCCGGTCATGGTATCGTTGTATGACGATGGAGCGTACATCTCTATCGTGGCTGACTTAGAAGCCTGGCCCGCTTGCTCTGTGGAGGATATAGACATGTAAGTGGTAGGTCTGAAAGCTTTATAATGCCCTGCAGCTGAAACGTGCTATCTCAACCAAGAATAATTCGAAAAAAAAGACACAAAGTTGATTTTGAAAAGCATACTTCAACTGACATCGCATATCGGCTTAGCAGGACACAAAACGATGTTGACGAATGTGAAAAAAAAGGAATCAAATAACATAGATTTTTAAGATGATTGTCATTGCATTTATAAAATGTGCTACATAATTGCTATGGCGGGATCGGGTAAATTCGAAATTTCAATTTCAACTTAATTAACTAGCGATCCGTTCCGGCTTTACTTCGCTAGTAAAACACTGAATTAAACACCTCAAACTTCCACATAAATCATAAACTATTCAAACACGCGGCGGGGAGCATTGCACGTAACAACACATGGAGTCTAATGGGACACAAAGAAATAGTCATGTCATTACCAAAGCCGTAATATACACGAAAATATTTCAAACAATACTTCATGCCTTTATTTCACGGGAGCAGATTACAAACTCTACGAATTGTGAATTGATATACGGCGTCCATTCTTTATTCACAAAGGTTTATCTATGTTAATCGTGACACTCAATTTAAAGTTGAAATTGATGCAGAATTGTAATCTTTTTTGGGCCTGAAATGATCTAAGGCGTAGCGTTAATATTTAATGAGAATTTTGCTTACGCAGCCGAATCAATATCCAACAAATGAATGTTAATTTAACCTAATGTATGCGGGGTATTAATGGGAAAGAAAATGGAGATTAAAACGGACCCGCAAAATCTATGCCGACAGGTTTATTGCAATTTGTTGCAAGACCATTTTCACATGTATGTAGAGTATTATTTAATTGTTTACATTATTTTCAAATACCCTAACATTATTTTCGGATACTTGCAAAAATATGTGTACATGTAGCGAACTGTGCGAATGTGATGACAACGTGCAATGGAGTACATAATTATTTTGATACTTTGGCAATGTACAATTTATATTTTCTTTTAGAGAGAAAACAGTGAATGAATGACATTGAAAGGAATATGCTTACATGCTACTATAACCACTACCTATACTCACAATACAGAATATAAAATTACAATTAGAAAAATTGCTAAATAAAAGAAATAAAGACTCACCTTTCAACCGTCTAGAACGGCGTTTCAAAACAAAACAAGCGACCAAGGCGGCGTTTATCAAAACCAGCACAGCACCGGTTATCGAGACATAGACAATGACGTTTTTCGAAACGTCAGCCGTTTCCACATACTCTGTGGTCACTACGTTCAACTCGCCTACTTCCGAAGAAGCTTTAAAAATAAAAATAAAACGAAAAATCAGCAAAGTATATAAAAACATAAATGATGCAGTCAATGAATAATCAGTCAATTCCAGATGGTAACGATATAAAAATAATGAAAACCAGTCAATTAAAGTAGACGTAATGTATGTTTTGCCTATTTAAATAATTGAACATATTTATATTAAAGATTCCATAGAATCAAGTTAAAATAATAATGACAAAAACATCTAAGTGGATGTCAATGTAACAAAAACACACAAAAACGTTACCTCGTAGAACACAGTGGTACCTAATGTCGAAGACAGACTAAACATCAAATCTATAATTCTCGTTACCATCTGCAATCAACTCTGAAGCTTCACTAACTACAAAAGCCTTAAAGTAACACAGACTTATTTGCACATTTGCACACCTCGTATCCTTTTATTAGTCCTCCTGTGAAGACAGAATCCTATCAACAGTACGTTCAGAAGAATCAACGCTGTACCGACAATGGTACCGGTTATTATAAAGACACCTGGTACGTTATAGGAATTGTATTCTTCTGAACTAGAATGTACTGATGATGGGACAAAGTCTGAGGCAGCGTGGAAAAGAGGGAATAATTTATAATTTGAATGAAGTAAATAATTATGTCCAATAAGGGTTTCTTGAATGAAATGATGATGATATTAAAAGTAATAAATGTGGATTCAATGTTTATGATTCGAAAGAGAGACTTTGTTTAGAATTGACCATCTTTCTTCCCTTTAAAAAGTCCAAGTATTAAGTACTTCAAGTTGCACAACTTACAGCACGATACTGACCAATTATATTAATTTACTTTAAACTGAATGGAACCATTATTTCGCTTTTAATTGGAGTTAATTATAAATACACAGTGGCAGGTTATGAAGGGACGAAGTGTATCGTTAAACATAATTATAGTACCATTCCCATCATCTACAGGCATAATTTAAATTAGCTCATTTTGTATAAATAAGGCCGTCTTTTGAATAATTAATTCCGATTCTTTAATTATTTAAGAAAATTTCCCTGTGAGATGTCCGTCAAACGAGACTGTAATTCTTTGAAGTATTCTTTTTTTTATGTTAAACAAGCTTTATGGACGCCTTAGTTCCCTTTTCATCTGGTGCATAATTAAATTCAAGATTAATTGCATTTTAGACACGGACTATCGTCCATGTAAACGACAAGTTTCTACTTTTCTGTAGCAAACTCGTTAAATGCTGCCGATGGAATAGTTTCCAGTGTTAAACCACAATGACTACAGTGGCGCAAAATCGACAATTTGTGGCTCAGATTTAAATATCACTGACTGACTGGTGTAATGTATCCGGAGCGCTGGTAAATTTTAATGTGACCAACATGATGAATAAAGTAATCAATATCTGACAAATTGACAACCGAATTGGCTCAGTACCATATATTAATTCTGCCTACGGTGTCCAGGCTAGTATCTTATCTAAGAAGAAAATTTGCCAAGTTAGATATTTTCGAGTAATGTAGAGTAGTATCTACTTACTTAGTGTAGTGATTTTGGTGTCATCCGGTCGATATTTGCTCTGACCCATTCTGTTGATGGACATTACAGAAAACACGTAATCTGTATTCTTCTCTAAACCACCGATGGTGTAGGAAGTGGCATTCTTTGGACTAACATCTTCATAGCGGTAAGTTTCTTCATAGGGTTTGCTATAAATGAAACAGAAAAAGTCACTAGTTATGATAAATTGAAGTTCATAATGATTGATATGAATAATTCAAGGGACATAGATTTTAATAAGACAACTAACAGTTTCAATCATCATAATTACCTATGCTGGTTAAAAAAGGCACACATATGTATACAGGTTAGTTAACGAGGCCCCCAGAGATAATCCTAATAAAGCCCCCGAGGACCCCGAATGTTACATTCATTCTCTCGCTACCTCAGCCGGGAAATAGGTAGCTACATTTTTAGTAGTCTCACGAACATACACGATTTCATATCCGTACCAGTATTGTAAACATTGGGTTTAAGAAGATTATACAAATAGATTTAAAAGAATCATACATACCGATATCTTATTCTGTACCACGTTAGCAATCCGCCATCAAAACCAGGAACCCATTCTAACGTGACAGAGTTGTATGTGACGTTTGTCACTGAAATTGACATAACTTGATCTGTGAACAAAGGAATTGAATATTAAATTGATCCCATAAAATATATCACTTGAGGTAAAGAACTGTAAATAAAGAAACAACCAAATATTAAACATCTGCAATCACCCGACCGAGTTGTTAAACACGTTTATATAGCAGACGTTAAAATATGAATGGGCGTAAAATACCACCAAAAGATACTAAAAAATGTAGTAAAAAAATTAAACTGGCGCCCCAAGCCTCTATCTAACAATTGTAGCATTGAGACTATTCAGCAGAAAATATCCCACTGCAAAGCTTATAAAGGAATAAAAAAGTTAGTTAAAAACATAAAAAGCCGGCGATTAGGAAGATTTTTGCCTATATTTAAATGGGTCCCGACTTTAAAAATCGTCAGACAGTAGTCGACAAGATCGACAGTTAATAATTTCACGTTTTTTTTTCGTTTCATACTTTTTAGTAGAAGTACGGTTTTGGACATTTAAGCGAAAATTTTTGGTAAGCCAACTTTGAATAATTATAAAACCTAAACGGTTCTTTGAACTGAAAATGATTAAAGAAACACAAATAACAAATAACGCGTGGGTATTTTTTGCATTTATGACACAACTAGCTTCTAGTTCATAGCATTCCCGCGGGAACTTTGCATTTTTACGGGATAAAAATACCCTATAATGTTGACCAGTGTTATAAACTACCGCCATACCAAATTTTACTGCAATCCGTCCAGTAGTTTTCGAGTTAGATCCGGACATACATACATACATATGTAAAGACATTTTTTCTAAAAATCGTTATTATGTGTTCAGTATCGTTTATATAGTTCCCTTCGACTAGATAGTTTCTTTTAACTTTCAAGTTTCAGACGCGACTTCTTCTACTACTACTACTACTATTACTACGGCCTATTTGCGTCCCACTGCTGGGCACAGGCCTCCTCTCATCACGAGAGGGTCTCGACTTCTTTTGCAGACTTATTAATAGTATATAATATAGACAAGAGAGAAAAGTACATACCAGGGCCACTAGTAACATCCAAATTGACGGTCGCCGTACTGAATCCCAGTTCGTTTCTAGCGTCGCAGACGTACGAACCATAGTCCGAAGAAGAAACATCATTGATGAGAAGAACTGAGGTGTAAGTGATAGGGTCCAGTTTGTGAAACTCCGCGAAGTATTTCGTGGATGTGTTCACGGGTAGCTTTTTGCCGGATTTTGACCACGTGAAGTTGGGAGCTGGGGCAGCATTGCATCTGAAAGGAAGGAAAATTAATATTTCTAATTCGGAGATAAGATAATGGAAAAAATAAAGACCACTAATTTAATGCAATGCAAAAGCAAATAAGTACAACGTGATATACCTTACTTAAATGATGATTTTAGTAATAAGAACGATTAGGGGTAGCTTACATTTGAATTCTTGGAAATATTATTGAACCATAACCTATTGATGTTCTCAATTTTCATTTTTCTTATTCTTGTTAACAAACACTTACTTGCAAATAAGTCGTCCAACTTGTCCAACATTGGTGGCGGATTTGACATAATTTGGCGCAGTGTCGACGGTAGGTTTAAATTTCACTACCAACATAACGTCTTGCCTCGTTTCTCCTCCGATTCCATTGTCTACCACACATTGGAAATTTCCCACGTCATCTTTGGTGGCTTTATCTATTACTAGGTAACTGGTTTGATTCTTTGGATCAAAGGTCACTGTCTTAGAATTGAGGTTATAGTCTTTCCTCTCCCAGCGTATGTGCTCAGCGGAAAGTGGATTGCCTAAAATAAAGAAGGCGTTATTACAAATTATTATTTTATTTTCGAGGCTAGTATGGTCACAAAATAGTGGACTAAAGACTCCATTCATATTTATTAATTGGTGAAACATAAGGATAAAATTTACCAGTAGCAGTACAGGACAGAGTAGCGTCCTCATCAGGGTTGGTGATGCCGTTTTGACTAACTGATAAAATTCCAGCTGAATCTGAAAAAGAATTAAATCGTTATTTTACTGACTATAGGATACCGAACGTCTTTTTAAAATCAACTTGGGTACTTAAATTAATGCTAAATTAACAATAACACCAATTACACTCCACGCGAAATTTATTAACACTAAAAATAGACGTTTCAACAAAATTGAGAACTTAATCGAATTAGAAACTCTAGCAACCGAACAAGATTCAAACGACAATGATAAACTCATTAGAAACTTAGATACTGAAATTTGAAACAAAAATAAAGTAATCTTTGAAATATCAGTTGAATCTTGAGTGCTGTAACATCTACCTAGATAAGTATATCGCTGTGGAATTTAGTGAAGCAATTTTTGTTCATGTTGTTCATAGGCAAATAAGACGAGACGAGCTGTCGGTAGGCCTCCAACAACATGGAATGACGACCTTGTACTTAAAGGTCGCGGGAAGGCGGTGGATGCGAATGGCATAAGACCGGTCTGAGTGGCCCTCCTTGAGGGAGGCCCATGTCCAGCAGTGGACTTCTTTCGGATGAAACGATAGTGATGATGATTCGTAGGCGAACTACCCAAGCCATCTGATGGTAAGCATCACTGCGGCCCATGGACAAGACATAATAAGATTTCGAATGCCAGTAACTTTACCGGCTGCCTTGTTGCATATGGTTATGTTTATGGTTGTAGGCTCTAATTTCCGTACTTGGCTCGTTAATTTTGAGCCTTTCTACGTTAAGTGCCGGCTAGAGACCTAGCCAGGCTAGCTCCAGAAGCCCAAGATTTTTCTGGTGTCTCCGCAGGCTTCACGAAGTGACCCCGGTGTCCCGAGGATTTCAGCCCGTATACAGCCACCGCCTCGCAGTCCAGGACGACATGGGCAGCTGTTTCTTAATGCTTAGTTGCATATTGATGGTGTCTCCTATGTCTCGTTATGAGAGGAGGCCTGTGCCCAGCAGTGGTATGTAAATAAGCTGTTGTTGTGGTGGTGAGCATGGTGTTCGTGAAGAACTTACAATGCACAGACACGGTGATATTAGCGGTGGCAGCGCCCTGGGAATTGACGGCTTCGCACGTGTAGACTCCGGCGTCGTGGCGGGACAGACGCGTCATGTTGAGCATGCTGCCTTCGGAGGTTATGCGGTCGTCTGTGGAGGAAGAGACTGTTAGGGTTTCTAAGTATTGGGAAATTATATTTTCACTCCTCTATTTCAAAAAGAGCATTTTGCTACCGCATATTGCTATCGGAGCAAAGTACGATTTTGCTGGTTTTCTCATAGGAGGAGTGAAAAACAGAGTGTATAACTCGGTGGCAAAATTGGTAGCAAAATTATTTACACCTTGGGTGATTTGAATTGAATTGAGCCTGAATCCTAAGAAGATTCCACATTTTGGATTTTTTCTCTTCACTTTAGAGTGAATCCGTCACTGGCGGTAAAATATACTTTAGCTCCCTAGTAATACAATATATTCTACTCAGCCTATATACTCTACTCATTCTATATACTCTACTCATTCTGACCGCATTGAGTCTATACAAATGAAGTTTATTCGCCATTTATGCAAGATGACTGGAGAGCGACGCACTATCCCTCAGTACAACGACAGGTTGATTCGTTTTAAATTTCAATCCTTACAATCAAGGCGTAACCTTACAGATTTAATAACATTACATAAAATTCTGCACAGTGATCTTGACACTGATCTTCTGAGTCTCATCTCTTTAGTAGCGATCAAAAGGAACACGAGATCTCAAAAAATATTTAGCTCACCTCTATCTAATAATAATGTTTCATATAATGCTACAATTTTCCGAATGTGCCGCCAATACAACAATCTAGTCATTGAAGATATGGATATATTTTCTGACAATCGAAATAAATTTAGAACAGCATTAGTCAATTTCTCGCGAAAACTAAGTTAATTTTTTATTTACTTTCAGTGTATCATTTCATTAATTAAGTAATTTTATCTTCACTGTATCATTTCTAGTGCAATGCCGTGTACAATTATTATTGTGTTGTTACCACTATTTTTTGTAAACTATAACCTATGTTCAATGTTTGGTTCTCAACATGTTATTGTACCTTAATAAATAAAATAAAAAAAATATGATAGCATTTTTGACTGTAGAACTTGGACTTTTAGGTACCGAAAGGTCTGGTAAAATACCGAATGATATCGTATAAAAATTTGATGTACCTAATAATTTTAAGACTAACATGCATGTGAAATAAGGATGACTAAATATTAAAATGTCGTCTATGGAAATGGCGGTTTTGTCTCTGGATTAAATTTTCTTTCTTTTTATTTCTTCGTCGTTGCTAGAATTACGGCCAAAATTTGCATTTAACAAGAGCGTCATCCAATTTTATCTAGAGGCATAAATTTTATAATGTTTTTGGTGTGCCGACGCTTAATTTCTTGTGTATTAGATTAGACGAACACTAAAATTAGGTACAGTATTTTCTCCTAGCAAAACATAAAACTACGAAACTACAGTCCTCATGCTTCTGGTTTACATCATATATGAATCTGTATTGTTCTCTTTATCCTAGAAATTTATCAGGTAAAAATTTAGCCATCATCATTATCAAGTAGATACATATCTGTAAAAAATACATTTTCAATGTGTTTAGTCACATTCTAACGAAGTAATGTCATTGTGTTTGGTAGTTGACTTTGACGGCTATCTCAGCCAGCACGTACACATGCGTTAGGAATCCTAGTGGTGCTTTATAAATACTTTCACAAATACATTGAAGCGTTTTGAATTTTGGAGGCCATGTTATCGTAGTATATTTATGTACTCATCGTACTTACATATTTAAGACGGGCCAAATAAAAAGTACTCGAAACCGACGAGCTTGAATTAAGAGCAGTATTAATGTGGAGGAAGCGACGAAGATGCTTGAATAGAAGCTGGTGGCTTTCTACGGTCTCTACCTATCCCAACGGGAAACAGGCGTGAGTTTATGTTTGGATGTTTTATACTTACTAGGCGTGCTATACGATGATTGCGTGATAGGCAGCCCATCCTTAGTCCAGGTGTATGTGATGCTGGCAGGGTTGCCGTCAGCTCGCAGCATGATGATGAGGGGCTCATTCTCCACTCCTACCGTGTTCACAGGAGTGCTTTCGTCGAAGATAGGAGCATCTGCAGCAGGAGATTGGTAATTAGTATGAATAATATTTGTTGTTTCAGTTTTGTTATTGTTACAATTTTGTTCAAGGTTGGAGAGTCAAATATAAAAATACGGGTAGTTGAGACCTCGTTATTTTTAATCTTTCGCGTTTACTACACATTATTCACACTGATATACGACGGGTTGTCACGGGTCGGGCTTTGAGTTTTTATCTCGTGACGACCCGGCGTATATAAGTGTTTATAATGTATTTGAGGCCTAACTAGTATTTGTGTTTTGTCAACGGGAAACACTGATCATTTTAAAGCAAAATTGCTTGTTAAATAACTGCGTAAAATATGCAGTACGAATAAAAATTCAAGTAAGTATTTTTGATAAGTTAGCAATTAACATTTTAGGTAGGTATTGCGACTAAAAATGATGTTGTTTATGAACTCTTGATTTCGGTAATATTCTCAAAAAATAAATTAGGTGCAATGGTTTATGTGGAGAGTCACCAAAACAACAATCATAAAAAGTTAAAAGCAAATAGTTCTCAGCTAAAAAGTGTATCCATTAAAAAGTTTAAAAAGTCCTCATGAAACATTATCCTGCGCAAAGTTGTAAAAATGACACAACAACTAAAATTAGCACCAAGAAAGGGAACAAGAAAATGCTTATTAACATGATAAATGAACTTACATAGAACTTTCAACGCTGAGGCGTCATGGACACTCCTTTGCAACACTTCGTTCATTGCTTGACAGGTATACACCGCTCCATTCATCTCTTTAGTAATGTTCAACTTCAGTTCTATGGTCGACACTGTGCCTCCGTGTAAACCTTTCTTTAGCTGCATTTGTGAACCTGAATAAAGAAGAATTTTCATTGTAAACTACCTTCTGTCGGCAACTTAGCCCGCGAGTAATTCGATTATCGCGGGAACTAGTATAGCCTATATCAAACTACCCCCCATAGTAAATTTTGTTGGAATCCGATAAGTATCTTGTTTCGAGTTACGTCCGGACATACATACTTACAATACATGCAATATTTGTAAAAAAAGATATAATAATGTTTTTTTATGGGTTTAGTATCGTTTATACTTGATCTTTTTTTTTTTTTCAAGTGGCAGACACGACTTCTTTACAGACTTAAGTATTGTTAGTAGTAATAGATTAAATAAATATATTTAAAATAATACTGACGACACCAGTTCATCATCATTTCCATGATCGTAATCATTTTTAACATAATCAGCATTCCTGTTCTTATTTTTCCAACTTGATATAAACACGAGACAAGCCATTTGATACAGGCTACGTCGTAAAAGGCGTCATATAATCCTTTGTCTACATTACAAAGGTAAATGTATTCAAAAACGTCCCTTCAAAGTTAATTTTATGAAGCGGCACGACCACTAATAAAACTCGAAAAACAAAGCAATTTATACTGTTTTTAATAACATTATTATGGACTCTAGTTCCATTTCACTCGAAAGGGATCGTAAAATATATTTTTACTATTCTGTAAACGCTTTTCAGAGTTGATATCATCTCGGTTTTATGAGCAGTTAAAAAAAACTTCATTTCGCTACAGTTCTTTTGTGGTAACATTGTCACTTATTTAAGAGTTATGTGTTATGATATGACACATACGAACTTTGAAATTAACAGCGTTAAATTTTAAAAACTAGCAAATTTAATGCCTCTTAGCTTGCCTGTCTTATTAATAAAAGTAAAACTTTGTCATTTCGTCTGTAGCATACAAATCATAGTTGAAAAAAAAGCGCTAAATTTAACTCCACTATCACTATTACGTTCTTGGTTTCAAATAAGAAATCTGGTACTACTATAGAGGACGGCCTCCCTGATGTGTCGCGTGCGGGGCAGCACCAACGGCATCCTGAAGGCTATTGGGGAGAGGTTGGACAATCCTTTCCTTCAATCGTGGATGTCTAAACATGAGCCCAAATACAAAGACTACAAGTGAGCTTTGTATCCCTAGTTCTAGTAGGTAACAGACTGTACACTAACATAGTTATAAGTTCTAACGGTTACTAACAAAATATGGACCTTGTATTTGTTTTGTCCGAAATAAATGTTGATTATTATTATTATTATTATATCATCCACTACTTGAAAAAATTTTATATCATTCTAAATGCAGGGTTCCTAGTTTCAGAATCGAGTACAAGCGATCGATTTCTCTGGTGTAATAGGGATTCACAGGAAATTGTGATCTCTTACCGTCACTCGGGAGGGCTTGCTTGTTTGCCACTTTTAGTTGTATAAATAAATAAAAAAATAAAAACCGCCTTCAAACTCCGACTTTCAATTTTTTTTTCTGCTACAGTTTCCAAACATTACTATAGAAGTACATAAGTAACCCTGAAGTCTTCGAAATTGACACCAAAATCATCTACGTGCTAGCAAATTTCGAGGAGTTCCCTCATTTTGTCATGGATTCCATCATCAGAACTGAACCAAATTAAAATGGGACCAAGTTGGAAGTATCACCTTCCGAACAAAAAAAGAATCATCCAAATTGGTTTACATTTACTATTTATTTTTGGTGAACATACATAAGAAAAAAGATTCCGACGAATTGATAACCTCCTCCTTCTTTTGAAATCGGTTAATAAAGAAACATTATTGTCTTCTTGCGGTGGAAGCAAGTAGCACAGGACCGGTCGGAGTGGCGAGCCTTGGGGGAGGCCTATGTCCAGCAGTGGACGTCTTTCGGCTGAAATGATGATGATGATGATGATTGTCTTCTTACCTTGAACTGGTATGCCATCTCTCCACCATGACAGTGTAGCGGGTGGATTACTTGACGCAGAATCACAGAAGAGTGTAGCTTCAATTCCTGGCTTAAGCTCGTTCGGCTCAGTTCTCACTTTCACAGCTTCGGGAGCGACTGGAGACGAAATATTAAACAAATTAGAATGGAACGGTATGTAAAATCATTAAAAAGTAAAGTCCTAATCGTTAGACACTTGTAATCAATTAAATCCCTTAATGATTTTTATTCTCCAGGTCAATGTTAATATTTAACACAAAATTAGAAATGTAATGAAATGAAAATTGGAAATGTTTTTTGCCCATAAAGAAAACTAAGTAAACCTACAAAAGGTGGACTATAGCCTCGGTATTCTCTACCAGTCATCTTAATTAATATCTCCCTAGCTCAATAGACAATACTCGATCATTAAAATTTATTGTATACCACTTGTAAGTAATTGGCCCAAAATCGCGATATTTTATACTCAAGTAACGTTACCATTGTCATTTATAACGATGCTTATAAAATAAGAATTGATATTCTGAAATAATACGAGAGACGAAATAATAGACGTACTTCTTGAAACCGACTCTATTGATTCTATAGAAGCTAAAGATCAAAGAATAACAATAGTTGTTTTACAATTTGAAATACAATATCCGGGACAAAAGAAACATCGCGAATCGAATGGAATAAACAAGTCTCAAGAGGAAAATAAGGGTCTTAGTTATAATAATGATTATACCTATCAACAAACAAGCTAAAATCTGAAATGAACTTCAGCAGTGTTATTAAATAATGCTTGGAATTTGTATCTCAACAACGCTGTATAGATTTTGCTCAGTTATTAACTTTGATTATTACACTAATAGATGATTTGCGAATGTAAACTGTATTCGGGCGGCTGCACTTAATTGAGAGGTGTCCTAGAATTCCAAAGCCTGCCCAGTTTCTCTGCTGATTTAAAATAAATCGCGTCTCTTCGATTTACATAGGATTTCAATTTAAATTATCAGTGACTTGTGAACTAGGTATTAGAATCATTTTGAGTTTTCATGTTTAAAATGACATCAGGGTTTAGGTAAATAAGCTTCAAACAGTCTTTTAGGTCGATTTTAAATGTAAATGTAGGTAATGTGTATAGATTACCCTGTATAGGAAATTTCAGATTTTTTATCTATTATTGTATGAGATGGGTGCCTTTTTAATTGCGCCAAAACAGTTCCCATTTGTCGCTTTTTTCCTTGCTGTCTTTTATATTTACGTGTAAAATTATTTTATTTAAACATTCTGTGTAACATACATAACACCGCTGCCATTTTGAATAGCCTATTTACGTTACACCGTTACCTTAAAACTTTAATTTCTGCCACAGGACACGGCCTATAAAAGCACGATTTCGAACACAACTCGAATGAAGTGTCAATGTTTGCGTGCAAAGCGTCTGTACGCTTGTAAATGTGTGTACCAGTACGCGGGCCAATGATCCACTCACCATCTCCGGATGAAACAAACGACGGTAAGACGAGTTGCGTGCGGGCTAGATTCAGGCGGGTGATTCCGTGGCCATTTTTTACATACCTATATACTATTATAGTACATTACAGACCTAGGGTGGTGAATTCGTAAATGTCCCATCCAGATAAAATATTTTACATCACCCTTAGTCGTAAAGTGGGATTTTCTGCCCGCTACGCGGAGAGAAAATCTCACTTCTTGGCCAAGGCAAGACGTAAAACTTTTGACAAACCACGGGCGGTAATTCTTATAGACCCAGATCACCACATATTTATGGTACTCACCTTCGGTTTGGGCCACAGAAACCTGCGATCTGGGTCATTTACGAATTCACCACCCTAGGTATGTAATGTACTATTGTGGATCTGCTAAAATTGCCCTAGAAAATGGAAATATTATCGAGCAGGATACTTACAATGTACATTTAAGGTGACAGTCTCGAACAATGGTATCTCAGTGGCGCTGTTAGTAGCTTCGCATCTGTATTGTGCCTGGTTATCGGTGACATTGGTCAGGATCGAGATTTCTGCTGAGACCGACTTGTCTGTCGTACGCATTGTTGAATGGATCTGTTGAGAGATTGATCGAATTAGAAACTGTATTGGTGGCTTGTGAACAAAAGCATAGTACGTTTTACACAACTTAGAAGGCGCAGGCGTTATGCAATAATAGTCTCTGCGTCAACTGCTTATGTGCTTCGCCACGGGCCTTCTAAGTTGTGTCGTGCTCTACAATACAACACACATACTTTTCATTGATCACCTAAAAACAATTACGCAAGTATATCTAAATATATAAAACTCAAAGGTGACTGACTGACTGACTGACTGACATAGTGATCTATCAACGCACAGCCCAAACCACAGGACGGATCGGGCTGAAATTTGGCATGCAGGTAGATGTTATGACGTAGGCATCCGCTAAGAAAGGATTTTGCAAAATTCCCACGGGAACGGGAAAAGTCAGGATTTTACTTTTTAATATTTCTGCGCATACGAAGTTGCGGGGAAAAGCTAGTACAAAGTATAAAGAAGATGATAACAGGCTGCATCATGGCTAAACAGCGAGTTATGCCAGACAACCTTATGACAGGATATGTCCGTCCAGATGGCCAGTTGGTGAATTTATTATCAGCCAACAAAGTTCATATATACATGGTGGGTCAGAAAATATGGCAAATAATTAACCTACAGTATCGGCTATCGATTCTAAGTATATTGTATAAGTCTTTAATTTTTTTCGAGTTGGTAAAAAAAAATTGTATATGGGATTGATTGTGTGAGCGACGCCTGAATCCTATACAAAATATTTTTTTTAACCAACTCAAAAAAAATTAAAGACCTATACAATATACTTAGAATCGATAGCCGATACTGTGGGTTAATTATTTGCCATATTTTCTGACCCACCGTGTATAATATCCTAATAGAGTAACACACATAATATGTAAACTTGATTCGCTGCTCGATTTTGATTCGCTGAGCCAGCCTAGTTAGTTTTCAGTTAGCATGGCAATCAAAACTCAATAAGTAAATGTTTTGTTCGATATCGTCAGTAATAACCCACCATATAGGAAAACACCGCTATTTTTCCACTCCTTTTATCTAAGTGAAACTACTTATTGCTCATCTTAAATCAAACCACTATAAGTGGCAGGCTATTCCGCGATATTTTCGGAGCCACGACCTTCAAGAAAATTTCAGCGCCGAGAATCTGCGAGGAAAGTCTGTCTATCTTGTATAGGAAACAGGCGACGTTGACATCAAAAATACTATCACTTATCTTTTAGTGTAAGTATCAAATAACATTTCGTATAGACGAAATGTTCAAATTATGAAATAACTACCTTTTCCCCGCAACTTCGTATGCGCAGAAATATTAAATGTAAAATCCCGTTTTTTTTCCCGTTCCCGTGGGAATTTCGCAAAATCCTTTCTTTAGCGTATGCCTACGTCATAACATCTACCTGCATGCCAAATTTCAGCCCGATCCGTCCCGTGGTTTGGGCTGTGCGTTTATAGATCACTATGTCAGTCAGTCAGTCAGTCAGTCAGTCACCTTTGAGTTTTATATATTTAGATGGACATATAAAGATATGTCGATGATTTCTTCATTCTTCTCATTACACAGAATAACGGGTTTTGAAAATAGTCCGATACCTAAATGGGGTTCAAATTTCACTCATGCCTCCTGATTTTATTTAAACTCGTTATTTTATTGCAATCCATACTACTACAGCCTATTTACGTCCCACTGCTGGGCACAGGCCTCCTCTCATCACGAGAGGGTTTGGGCTATAGTCCCCATGCGGGCCCAGTGCGGATTGGGGACTTCACACACATCTTTGAATTACTTCGCTTTCACCGAAAAGCTCAATGGTAAATTTTTTAATTTCGCACATAAGCAAACTTAGAGGTGCGAGCCGGAATCGAACCCTCGACCCTCTGCATAACCAGGCCACTGCGGCTAACGCATATCTGCAAACTTATAAATACCTAAGTAGTATGTAGTAAATCTGTCATTACCTTTTTATCATTCTTGAACCACGTAAGCGTAGCAAGTGGGTTGCCGCCAGTTGAGATGCAAGAAAGCTTCTGCACCGTGCCAGAGGAGAGCGTCGTTCCCGGAATGTAGCCCGTGATCATCGGCGCTGACGGAGGATCTGCAGAAGAAGGGACTAGTTGAATTATTTGTCACTAGGTTCTGGATAGAATTCGGAATAAAATGGAATGTGGGCCTCCGTGTTCCTGCTTCACCAGTTAGCGCCGCTGTCGTGCCAGATTGCAGTAGTCGAAATTAATAATAATTGTATTGTTATTTTTTCTATATGTACTAATAATAAGTCTGTAGAAGAAATCTCCCAATCCGCACTAGGCCCGCGTGGGGACTATAGCCCAAACCCTCTCGTGATGAGAGGAGGCCTGTGCCCAGCAGTGGGACGCAAATAGGCTGCAGTAGTAGTAGAAGAAATCTTGTGTGCAAGCGACACGACGAACGATGTAGCAAGCGCGCTTTGGAGTGGAGAGTTGGATAGGAGAAGTGTCGGCAGACCTCCTGCCCGATGGTCCGATGACTTGAAAGCGACAGCAGGACTAGTCTGGATGAGGGAAGCGGACAACCGCTCTAAATGGAGAGAGATTGGAGAGGCGTATGCCCAACGGTGGGCGAATACACGCTGATAAAGACAGAAAGAAGAAGAAGAAATCGCGTCTGTAACTTGAAAATTAGAAGAAACAATCAAGTCGAGGAGTCTATATAAACGACACTGAACAGATGGAGGCTAATCGCGGGTCAGTTCTACATAAAAAAAAAAAACACAAAGTAACGACTTTAAGAAAAAAAAAAACTGTATGTCCGGATTCAACTCGAAAACTACTGCACGGATTGCAACAAAATTTGGTATGGGGGTAGTCAACATATACTTTTATCCCGGAAAAACGCATAGTTCCCGCGGGAACAGTATTACCGAACTCCACGCGGACGAAGAGTCACGGGCAAAAGCTAGTATAAAATAATAGTGGTAGGCAGCGCCATCTAGTTGGTAAAGTTTAAACGTCAACTTGTCATTACACTTGAGTTCCGGTGTAGTCTGTAGCTTTATAAAAGATTCAGTTTGTTCTTAAGCAACTCGGCGTTTCATTATCCAAACTAATATTATAAATGCGAAAGTAACACTTCACGCTTCAACCGCTGGATGAATTTAAATGAAATTTTGTATGAAGATAGTTGGAATCCGGATGAAGGACATAAGCTACTTTTTGACCCGGAAAATGCATAGTTTCCCAGGGAACGCGATAACCTATTTCCACGCGGGCTAAGTCGCGTGCAAAAGCTAGAAGATTGTAAAGTAGAAAATTAGCCTACGTGGAATTTTATAACTAGTTGAAACGTATGTAAATAACAAGGTTTAATACACAAACTTTGTGTATTAAACCTTGTTTCAAAAGGATACCTAGTCAGTCAAAATTTAAAGTTGGTACGTACTTGAAACATCAAATTACCAGGGGACCACCCATAGTTTTCGCGGCCACTTAACATACATAAATGTCAAATGAAACATTAAGTTAACTCTTATTAAACCCGCAGTTAAAAACTGACATCTAACTCGGCTCATAATTGAGTTTTTGCTCGACAATTTCAGAGCAAAAGGGTGACCTTTCATGACGACGCCTGCATACCTTTTTGCTGTCATATTCATTACGCGGGTGTTTTGTTGTTGTTTCAACCAACAAATTTATCGTTTTTTTCTATAAGCTTTTATTTTACAAAGTTTTCAAAGAAATAAAAGAAAGATACGATTTATCGCCACACATAAAATACAGTAGAAAATACCAGAAAATAAGTAAAATATTATTTTAAGAGGGCTATGCTCGGGGTTTCTCTGCGTGATAGAATCAGAAATGAGGATATCCGCTGTAGAACTAGGGTCACCGACATAGCCCGAAGAATTGCGAGCCTTAAGTGGCAGTGGGCGGGGCACATTCCTCGCAGGACTGATGACCGATAGGGCCGGAAAGTTCTCGAGTGGCGCCCGCGAACCGGGAGACGAGCTGTCGCTAGGCCTCCAACAAGATGGAGCGAAGACCTCGTGAAGGTCGCGGGAAACCCGTGGAAGCAAGCAGCACAGGACCGGTCTGAGTGGCGAGCCTTGGGGGAGGCCTATGTCCAGCAGTGGACGTCTTTTGGCTGAAATGATGTGATGATGATGATGATGATTATTTTAAGACAGTGGCAATAGGCTCAGTGCATTTGCATGTGCACAGCTTGCGCAGCACTGGTTTTCAGCCTGCCTGCATCAATTTATTTTTTATGTAACACTAGCTTCTGCCCGCGAGTTCGTCCGGTTATAGCGGGAACTATACGTTTTTCTTGGATAAAAAGTAGCCTATTCTCTTTACCGGGACTCGAACACCGGCATAAATCATCTCACGAGAATGTTTGAGGGATAGAATCCACGGGTTCAGTGTGGATTAGGGAATTCACACACTCTTAGAACTGCTTCGCAGATGTTCTTCATTCACCGCGAATGTCAGTGGTACGTACGTACATAAGAGCCGTAACTTGAAACACTATTTCTACGACATATTTTTAACAACTACCCACAGTAAATTTTCATTACCAAACAAATTAGCACAAATTCACTTAATTGGTTATACATATAATTTGAGAGTACTAATTAAAATAACGATCTCACAGCCAAAGGGATATAGTTACGTATTATGTTCATTAATTATGTATTATTTGTAATTACAACGCGTTGATTATATTCTGTGGGTTGGCTTTTGTTTAAAATTATAAAATAAGGCTGCTTTTCATCCTTTAGTATTTATATAATTACTTAATTAGTAGTAACTTCATTCATGTATGAAAATGAGAAGCGCCTTCTGAATAGTGCTCACATATATAGCTTTTCCGATGAATGCCGCAATGTTAGGAGATTGTCAATCTATACTTATAATTTCCTTGTTTCTGGCACAGCTTAAAATCGAGAAGAAATTTTTTAAATAAAAAAAAACTAAAAAAATCGGCCAAGTGCATATCGGGCCACGCGCAAAGTATAGGGTTCCGAAATTACACAGTACCTTTCTAAGACTTATTAGCATCTAGCTAGCCCGTGGTATGACGTGCCCGCCCGACGCCCCTGCCACTCGAGAAAAATCATTGGTTTTTTAATCATTTCATAAGTTGGTCGACTATGACTCGTAAGTTTGTACAGCCTACTTAGCTGTGATAGTTTTCCTTTCAAATACGTTATATATGCCATAACCGTGTTTTTTTTCAGCCATCCAAATACCACCATTTAGCTAGCAGGGGGGGGGGGACACGTGACTCTAAGAAAAAATTGCACTTTAAAGCTTAATATTTCACAAACGCATTACTTAATCAAAAAATGGTTTTAACAAACCCTTTTTAAGAACTAATATGTATATTCATGCCAAATTACTGCTTTCTAAAACTAAGCATCTCCGAGTAATAGTGCGGACAGACGGACGGACGATACTATGGCGAAACTAATAAGGGTTCCTTGTGGACTTCGGAACCCTAAAAAACCGACAGCCTATAAAGTCGGTGTCAATTTCACTATAAGATTGTCATCAGCTTTGGGTCCGTTCACTTGACACCGACTTCGTAGGCTATCGGAGTTTGAAGTCGGATTTTTTTTTATCGGCTGCAGTTTCCAAACATGGCTACAATGAGATGTAAATCTCACTGTAGTCTTTGACATTGATGCCAAAATTATACACGTGCTAACAACTTTTGAGGAGTTCCCTCAGTTTCTCATGGAACCCATCATCAAAACTAAACCAAATTAAAATGGGACCAATCCGAAGAAACATTAAAAAAGAATCATCGAAATCGGTTCACGATTGACGGAGTTATCGCGGAACATACATACAAAAAAAAAACATACAGACGAATTGAGAACCTCCTTCATTTTAACCGACTTCAAAAAAAGGAGAGGGTTCTCAAATAAATAGTAAACGTGAAGTTATTTCTATAGTAATGTTTGCAAACTGTAACCGAAAAAAAAAGGAATAAAAACCCAAGAAATGTCAAGTTCACTGTATGAATCATTTCTTTGGGTCATTTCACTTGACACCGACTTCGCAGGCTGTCGGAGTTTGAAGGCGGTTTTTATTTATTTATTTATTTCAAAGTCGGTTAAAAAAGAAGAACTTTTTCACTGTCTCAGCAGATAGGTACGTTTTACGAGATACCTACGTGGCAATCAATTATTACCGGTCTCTACGGAATGGGGGCGATCCAACACCTCAACCGGCCCAGATTTGCCCAATAAATACTGTTTAGGTTATCAGTTAGGGCGCGATTCCAGTCACGTAGTTGCGTTAGTCAGCAAGTTTGGTGCAAGGGAGAAGCCGTTTCTTTTTTATGTCAATGGTATGGGCAAACGAGCTCACAGCTCACCTGATGGTAAGTGGTCACTGTGGCCCATGGACACCGAAATCCTATGAACTCCCATTAAGAAACCATAAGATCGCGAATGCGTTGCCTACCCTGGGGCCTAAGTTGGAGAATGCCTATGGAAAAAATCACCTGTTTATTTCAGTAAAAAATACATTTGAATTACATTGCTAACCTAGCACAATCTCTATGAGATAAGTTGCTATGCGTTGTCTGGTTAGAAAATTCTTAAAATATTTTATTTAAGTAATATTATTATTCATACACATGGTGGCTCGTATCCTATAGCAAATAATTAACCCACAGTATCAGCTATCGATTCGAAGTATATTGCATAGGTCTTTAATTTTTTTTGAGTTGGTAAAAAAATAATGTAAATGGGATTGGTTGTATGAGCGACGCCTGAATCCCATACATTTTTTTTACCAACTCTAAACAAATTGAAAACCTATAAAATATGCTTAGAATCGATAGGCGATACTGTGAGTTCATCATCATCATCATCATTTCAGCCGAAAGACGTCCACTGCTGGACATAGGCCTCCCCCAAGGCTCGCCACTCCGACCGGTCCTGTGCTACTTGCTTC
The DNA here is from genome assembly GCA_963971205.1 of Aethes cnicana. Lineage (NCBI taxonomy): Eukaryota > Metazoa > Arthropoda > Insecta > Lepidoptera > Tortricidae > Aethes > Aethes cnicana. The sequence continues at coordinate 1,509,138 of OZ020295.1, read as the reverse complement.
CACCGGTTTCCCGCGACCTTCACGAGGTCGTCGCTCCATCTTGTTGGAGGCCTACCGACAGCTCGTCTCCCGGTTCGCGGGCGCCACTCGAGAACTTTCCGGCCCCATCGGCCATCGGTCCTGCGAGCAATGTGCCCCGCCCACTGCCACTTAAGGTTCGCAATTCTTCGGGCTATGTCGGTGACCCCAGTTCTGCTGCGGATATCCTCATTTCTGATTCTATCACGCAGAGAAACCCCGAGCATAGCCCTTTCCATTGCCCTCTGAGTGACTTTGAGCCTTCTTATGAGACCCATCGTGAGCGCCCACGTCTCGGAACCATAAGTCATCACTGGCAACACACACTGGTCGAAGACTTTCGACTTGAGACACTGCGGTAATTTGGACGAAAAGACACTGCGAAGCTTCCCGAACGCTGCCCAACCGAGTCGGATTCGACGATTGACCTCTTTCTCGAAGTTGGACCTACCTAACTGGACTGTTTGTCCCAGGTATACATAATGGTCGACAGCTTCGAGCGCAGAGCCTCCGATTATTACGGGAGTTGGCACAACATGGACATTAGACATAATTTTCGTCTTGTCCAGTGCTGTGAGTTAATTATTTGTTATAGGATCCGACCCACCATGTATAACTATTAATATTTACTATTAGCTATTAATATTTATTTATTTAATTTATATTTATTTATTTATTATTTATTTATTTATAAAAAGTTTACCATGACCTTACAGCTAACGCCAATGCGTCATGAAAACAAATTAAAACTATTTAGGCGACGAAACGGCGTGGCTCCGCTGCGTCGTCATCTCCGGTGTAGGATTCGGTATATGTCTTCAAACATTGGTCTTTTAATAGAGAACTTCCGAAACTAGAATAAAACAAATCAATGGTCATCCAAAATCGCTGCATCTTATGACCGGCACCTCTCACCGGTAACCATACGTCTAAATCGATGCGCACCCTTATTTATGGCACAATTGGCTTTCGCTGACAACACGCAGTTTACCCCATGGACTTATACAGCCTGTATCTTTATATGGGGCGTCATACAATCTATGGATCGATTTAGCTTGCACGGCGGATTCTATAGGGCCTGCGAAATCGACAGCGGTTAAGGGTAGGGTGAGGTTTTTTAAATTAATATTTTTCTATTATAATATTCAAAATTCAATCATTTATTTAGCAAATTTGCCACCTAGGGGCACTTTTACACGTCAGAAAAAGAATTTACCAGCGCTTCCTAGACCCATTGCTTGAGAAGAAGCGCCGAAACAAACTCAAACAGATGGTCTTTGTTCAAAAAATCCACATAGTTACAAAATTTACATTTGCATAACATGTATAAAATATACATGTAGGTAGGTACGTACTAAAATTACATTGAAGAAGGGATCTATAGTCCCTAACTTAAACTTAAGACGGTTAAGTATAGTCTCCACAGGTTATTATTATTGATAATACTTTTGCAATTGGTAAGTGACAGTCGTTTATCTATATTATATTACTTTTAACTACACAGACCTGAATATTTATAATTGCTTTAGGTAACATTTGACAGTTTCAGGATCGAAACTCGTATTTAAACAACCTGAAAAATGCTGAAACATGTACGATAGAAGGATTAGAAGCCACTGATTAGACATAGACATAGACATAGACATTTATTTCCCAATATCAAATTACAGCATATTTTACATGTCAAAATAAGAGAATTTCACATTGAGATCGTCAGAAAGAATACAAAATACAAATATAATGAAAATCAGGAATCAAATATTTCACCGTTAGGATCGTTTAAGTCTTGAAATATTTGAGCTGTTAAACGGCTCACGGAAGACGAAAAGTATTTAAATACCCAATATAACGTTACATAGTCAAAAAAAGGGCCAGGATCGAGACGGGCCTCGCTTATACGAATGGTTCCGTAGCTACCAAAATTACTCCAAAATTATCCGATGTGTCAAAAACTACTTACACTGACCTAGTTCATACCTGATACTAAGCGCCAAGGCTGTCTAATCAGTCAATCGATTATGAAACGTATAGCGGTCCCGTGTGCCGCCTGATTTTGATGGATGACCCCTTGACGTTTAGGGGAAAATTATATGAAGCCGTGTGGAAATGACGATACTGAGTGACACGGGCTCGAGTAACATGCCTACCTATCACTCATCGTGTTAGGTGAAACTATTAGACACAAAATTGAATCCGCTAATGGTATTTTGAGCCTACATTATTACCTTGTTATCTTTGATAGGAAACCTTTTAACAAACTTTTATTTAAACAGCAAAACTTCTTCCGTTGATTATGATAGCTTATCATTAAGGTAACCATTTGTGAATTTAAAAAATACTGACCTGACAAAGATCGCTGGAATAGGTATAGTGGATGCAAGTGGCAAGAGATAAAGGGGAAGGCCTATGTCCAACAGTGGACTTCTTTCGGTTGACATGATGTTGATTTAAAAATCAGATTTGAGTCACTATAGCTCGAAAGCAAATCATACGTAATACGTCCACTTTGGCGTGTAATATTATTTTTAACTAGCCGGTTGCCCGCGACTTCGTCCCGCGTGGACTTGAAGTTTTCGTACCCGATGATACTATAGGTACATACAGTTATATAAGTATTGTGTGTGACGTCTCAATCCGCAGTGGGGACTAGCCCATACCCTCTAGTGATGAAAGGAGGCCTGTGCCCAGCAGCGGGACGCAAATAGGCTGTTGTTGTGATAAAAGCAAATAATGTTCTTGCGCTGTCGCTTATGACGGCAAAAAGCTATGGAATGCCATTACAGGTTTTGTCAGCGTAGGTAAGGTATAATGAGATCTGCCTGGGATTTCGATCATCGCAGTAAGTGTTCGCAGTGTGTGTTAAGTGTGTGCAAGCCGTGGTGGCCTAGTGGTTCGACCTACCGCCTCTCATGCAGAGGGTCGGGGGTTCAATTCCGGCTCGCACCTCTAAGTTTACTTATGTGCGAAATTCAATTTGAATTTACCACTGAGCTTTTTGGTGACGGAAAACATCGTGAGGAAACCTGCACGCATCTGCGAAGTAATTCAAAGATGTGTGTGAAATCCCCAATCCGTGCTGGGCCCGCGTGGGGACTATAGCCCAAACCCTCTCGTGATGAGGGGAGGCCTGTGCCCAGCAGTGGGACGCAAATAGGCTGTAGTAGTAGTAGTAGTAGTAAGTGTTCGTAAACATGGGAAATACTGAATAGTACTTCAATATCTTGTTGCAAAAATGTATTAATAATATAAACATGAAAGTTTATGTGCGTGGTGTTTCTTTTTTTTATTTCTGGTACCCCACTGAACGGATTTTGATGGCAAAATGTTTTTATTTTGTAATTTCGGTTTGGCAAAAGAGCACCCGGGTCACCTGATGGAAAGTGGTCACTGTGGTCCCTCGACTCGTAAGATTACGAAGGCGTTACAAACCCTTAGAACTAGGATTCTATGCCAGTAATGTCTTTATTAACAATACCAGTTTAGTACAAAAACACTTCGATAATAGTTTTAGACAACTTGTCCCTCTAAAAATGTTGTTGGTTTTGCTGTAAAAGCGAACCGTTTGCAACAGTAAAATCCAGAGCATCATCCTCTGGTTTTTATCAAAGGGAAAAGTGGAATATATCCATACAATCTAGCTCTACGCCGAATTGCGACGCAATTCGATAGCTTCGTAGTTCCACAGAATATTCAACAGTACTACATACAGAATGGCCACGGAATCACCCGCCTGAATCTAGCCGGCGCGCAACTCGCGACCAACTCGCCCTTACCGTCATTCGTTTCATCCGGAGACGGAGAGTGAATCATTGGCCCGCGTAGTTGGTACCCACACATTTACAAGTGTACAGACGTCCTCGCACGCACACAGTCGTCCTCGCACGCATATATTGTCACTTCATTCGAATTGTGTTCGAAATCGTGCTTTTATAGGCCGTGTCCGCCGTGTGGTAGTTCTCAAATTACAAGAGAAAACTACAGACTTTTTAAAATGTACGATATATTTATAGCTTTAGCATTCCACGGGAAATCCAAAAAAAACCCCATAATTTAACCATATTTCTATACACGTCCCAGCGTAATCAGTTTTACATTTTAAGTGACCCAGGGCTGCCACGGATGCGGGCAAAAATAAAATAGTGACGTAATTAATTCCCGGCCCTCATTACATTAATGAGGGCGACGTGACGCGGTGACAACCCTGGGTAGCCTACGTGGGGCTATGTTTATGACCCTTGTAGGGCTGCCGACGTGTTTTTTAAATTGAGTTTTATTTTTTTCGGTAAATTGTTGTTTGGGTTTGAAAAAAGATAGGCTTTTGCGGTAATGTTTTTCTAATGAAAGATTGTAATGTTCGTTAATTGCTTTTTGCAGCTATAAAAGGTTACGCTTATACTATTTACAATTTATAAGGGTCCTAGGATATACAGACAACTTTTTTTATTGCCTACGTATATGAAATATGCTTCAGCACATGTCACAATCTATTCAAGATGCGAGATGTGATCGAATCTTATGACTCAGCTACATCTATTTTGAGTAAGGATTTACAATCAGCCGAAGAAAAATGGCCCGTCAAAACGGGTGCCCGAAGAACTCGGGCACCCGTTTGGCGCTCAGTAAATTTGACACTTAAGTCTTATAGTATTAGGTTTACATTTGTATAAAATATTTATCTTGACACATATTATGAAGAGGCGCTATTAGCATATTGGGACGTATTTTCTAATGTCAGTTTGCTCCATATATTTTGACATATTCTGTTAGACACTGTTCGTCCATATGTTATTAGGTCAATGTGACTCAGCGATTTATCAAAGCTGACATTTAAATGCCCAGTAGTGTAATAATGAAATGATTTATAAAATTCGATTAATTGAACTCCTATTATAATCTTACCTACTTGTATGCCTTTTTAAAGTATAGACAGAAAAGCCACCGGGCACACCTGATGGACAGTCTATAGAGAAACGCGAACACTTTATTTCATCTCTTCAAAATTCACAAACCGTACCGAACCAAACTCCAAAATGAAGGTAACTCCAAACCTAAAAAAAGGTCACACCCTCTCACTTTTCATCAGTCTGGAATAAGACGTGGGGCGTGTATTTGAAACAGGCTGTGAGGCTGTAACATGCGTGCTCATTCATACATACATCTGAATAGGGTTTTTCGCCTTGTCACCTCGGTACAGGGTGGGGTTTAGGGTAAGAGCGGGCGCGAGAGCGTTTTTGAGAAAGCGATTTTTCCGTGATGTGTGAAACAATAGAACTAATACCGTAAATATCTTCCTTTTTAATAAAGCTCAGGTTTTTTAATTAAGTTTTCCTTTTTTTAATATCTTTGTATTCAATATCTTTTTGTATGTCGATGTTATAGGCAAACGAGCGCACAGCCCACCTGATGGTACCTAATTAAGTGGTAACTGGTTTTACGCTTGAGAGCTTTTTATTTACAAAATTTATGAAAATTAGCCCCTCGCCCTGATTTTGCACGGGAGTGGACACATTTTGGTACATTTTTTTTCACGTTTCAAACAATTTTATTGTTCTGACAATCACATGAAAAAAAGACATAATAATTATAAGAGCGATAAGACCGCCTGCGGTATGCCATACCTTTTTGTGTAATTACATTATGTCTGTACTGTTCCTTGAATGTGTGGTATTTTCAATAATAGTACATTACAGACCTAGGGTGGTGAATTCGTAAATGTCCCAGATCGCACGTTTCTGTGGCCCGTGGTTTGTCAAAAGTTTTACGTCTTGCCTTGGCCAAGAAGTGAGATTTTCTCTCCGCGTAACGGGCAGAATATCTTACTTTACGGCCAAGGGTGATGTAAAGTATATTGTATTGTATAAGAGTAGCTTTTCGAAGTGATGTGAACACAAACATTTGAGATAATAGGTAAAAAAAAAAACATCGCCTACTGTGGCAATAAATTTATATTTTTATTTCGGTAAATGTAAAATACCAATTCGCTTCTAACTCATCACTTGCACCATGTACCAGAGGAAGAAAATGATTAATGCATGCGAGATAACAAGTTTGTGTTACCCAATATGCTGGCAGACATAGCATACGGTATACCGACTGTTCAAAGGGCTGTCTCATCAAAAGTAGAGACGCACTAACGGCGGATTTGAAATATACAATTGGGAGTTTAATTATTAATTACGAGACCAAAACTACTACTACTACTACAGCCTATTTGCGTCCCACTGCTGGGCACAGGGCTCCTCTCACCACGAGAGGGTTTGGGCTATTAGTCCCCACGCGGGCCCAGGGCGGATTGCACTATCACACACATCTTTGAATCATTTCTTAGAAAATTCTGTTAATCTGAAGAGGAGTCACAATTATAATAGCTATTCTATTAGTAGCTTTTTATCTTTGAATTACTTCACAGATGCGTGCAGGTTCCCTCACAATGTTTTCCTTCACCGAAAATCAAGTGGTTAATTCAACTTGAATTTCGCACATAAGTAAACTTAGAGGTGCGAGCCGGAACCGAAACCCCGATCCTCTGCATGAGAGGCGGTAGGTCGAACCACAAGGCCACCACGGCTTTTAGGCCACTACGAACAGTACACGCACAGCCGAAACTAATGTCCGTAGATACTTGGAATTCGGCATTAAGGTTCCTTGTAGTACTAAGAGAGGATTTCCCGAAAATCCTAACGGAACGCGAACAAACCCATTTTTTTCGCGTTCCGGGAAAAAATGGGCGCCTCTAGGCGGCTTATACCTACCATTGGAAATGACTAGTATGTGATTAAAAACATGGTTCATACACAGATATAAAATGTTACACACGTACCACTACCAAACGTACGTCACAACCAGAACACATTTTAGAGGCTACCTTACGAAAGAGTCTGGAATACACGCACACGGACGTAGTAGGTTAAGAACTCCACAAATCAAAATCAAATTACTTATTCAGCAAGGCAAATCAAGGCCAGATCTGGGCTCTTTTGACATACATATTTAAGAACAAGAAAAAGAACGGTTTATTCGGCGTAAAAATAAAAGAAATAAACTTAAAAAACAGCAAAAATAACGATCAGCCGAAAGGGCTGGACAGCTCATGATGCTGTGGCTAGGAGCCACAACGGTGATTTTCAGCTGCAGCCTAAAATTAAAAATTACAAAAGAATACTTAGTATTAAAACTAAGAAATTAACAGCAAATAAAATCACTTTGAAAAGAGAAAACAATATCGAAGGAAATCTAAAAGAACACAATTATTTGAATTATGGCGCAGATTCTCAACGGTAAATGTGATTTAAATCACACTTTAATTAGTGGTGCGAAGCTAGAACAAGGTGGCCGGAAAATGATATAAAATGTCATACTTACATCCTAACCCACTATCCTATAGGTGCAAAAAGATGAAGTAGGCTACAATGGCTTTTTAATACAGGTGCTCAAAAAGTAAACATTTCGATACCTGTTTAACGTGCCAAAAGTTCGTCATTTCCGAACGAGCGTATTTGTTTTTTGACAGCTAGTGAGCGTGCCTATAGTTGTTTTTTTACGAACTAGTGCGTAAAGTATTAATTTCGAGCTTCACGACATTTTTAATACATTTGCGAATAAAAGAATAAAGAAATAAACGAACAGGTCGTTTATTTCTTTATTCTTTTATTCGCAAATGTATTAAAAATGTCGTTTGATACACTTGCGAAATTGACATTTTCCCTCGTCCTCATAACTCTAGGGACTCGTGATAAAATGACAAACTTTTCGCACTTGCACCAAAATATACTATTTATGACCTAACAAGTCAAATAAGTCTGCAAGAGCCATTGACACCCGAATGATGGAACTGATGTCAAAAATGAACCGTCCGTAGGAAAAACGAGGCGTTCTGTGGATAAAGTACCCGAATCGTACAAATGAAATCGAATTTTTGCCAGAAATTGAAAAAAGAATAATTATTACAGGCTCAACCGGCAAATCCGCAAAAACCACGGCTTCACCTTTACGAGGGAAGCAAATGACTTGATAAAAATCTAGAGAAAATAATCAACACTAAAACGAACGAACGTGACGGGGGGTGGGGTGGGGTGAGATGGGGTGAACTGGGGTGTGGGGTGGGAGGAAAAAACACGAGGACGTACTTAAAGGCAGCTTTGGCCCCGTTGGGGTTTACCATGTTCAGGAAGAGAGAGTGGAGGTGAAAGAAAGAGTTCCGTACACTTACATGCAGACTTTAGAATTTAGAATTTGTAACTGTAACAAGCGAGGGCGGCGACAGACGTCATTCTATCAGAGATGCTCCGAAAAAAACGAGCCAATTTTATTTAAATTTGGACTCAAAATGGAACTAAATTCTCAAGATATTTTTTAAATGCCTAAAATTGTAATATAATAATAGAAGAACTTAATTCTAATGAGGTATGTACGTTATCACAGGCAAATTCGAAATGGTCTGAAAAAACGTACACAACAAGAATGAATGTCATATATCAATTTCAGAGAGTAATATTGTAATAAAAAAACTTATATGTATGTACCTAGAGATATTTATGTATATTTTTGCTCGCTCTGTAGCCTAAACGGATTGATAATATGGATTTTAGCTTTTAAGGTATCAGTAGAATAGGGATGACGACAGGGTGAAGAAATAGAAATTCTAATTAGTCCGTCAGTCAGGTAATGAAAAAATATTAGACACGTATTTTTTGTTTTATCAAATTAACAAAGAATGACTAAGTTAAAACGCATTAACGTTGGAAAGTGGGGGCTAACTACGTCACCGTTAGGTATAAATCGTACCTAACCGTGACGTCACGCGACATTTCAACTCAATGTATCTCCGTAAAAGTTTGATTACGTGAAAAAAGAAAAAAATACGTGTTCAATACTTTTAAATAATCTTCTTGATAGACTAAGGAAAAAAAAGTTGTCGTCATCCCTATTATCTTGGTTGTAAGAGTGACACTGGGTATATCAAAAGTATGGATGCAGACGGTTTTTTTTAAGCAAAATGTCGAGTTATTAAGTTTTCTTTCAAGAACATTTTGGAACGGGACCCTAAAACACACGGGAGCAGGATTTTCCCGGTCTGGCGAGCAGCGTAATTTTTAAGGCATTACGCCCATAATACTGTTTCTTTATAATTCCACCTGCAGATCTTTCCGCCGCCATTGTCTTTTGGCTGTAAGAATGGGGGTTACAAGAATCTTTTTTTTAAAGAAAATGTTTATACTAACAGTTAGGTAGTTTAAAAACTAGAACAATGCTTTGTACTCGAAGCCGACGAGTATGTATGCGGACCACTGAAGTTGAAAAGTTGAAGAAGCGAGAGAAGTATATGACCTAAGAGTCGTAGCAAATGGAAGGAAGTGGTCTCTGCCTTCACCCCTATGGGAAAAAAGCGTGATATTATGTATTTTGCGAGTCCACCTTCGAGCTCCATCATCAGATCAGCTCGGTACTACCATGATATTTGCATTCAATCGTCATATCTGTGCCCGTTTCATTATAATACGATAGCTAGAAGTTGGTCAAAAATTACTACTACAACAGCCTATTTACGGCCCACTGCTGGGCATTGGCCTCCTCTCATCACGAGAGGATTGGGCTATAGTCCCCACGCGGGCCCAGTGCGGATTGGGGTCAAAAATTAGCTTACTAGATTTCTTTAAACGTAGTGCTAGTTATAATACCTCAAACAAAAGAAGTGTTGTAATCATAGCCTAACTATTATGATTCAAAGCGCATCAACCACAACACTCTATTTACGTCCCACGGCTGGGAACAGGTCTCCTCTCATCACGAGAGGGTTTGAGCTATAGTCCTCACGCCCAGGGCGGATGGGGGACTTCACACACATCCTTGAATTACTTCGCAGAAGAAAGTTGCAAACCGGGATCGAACCCCCAATCCCAAAAACATACTATAGATAATTCGATTTTTGAAAAAAATATATACCCAACTGCAAACAATCGTTTGATGTCACATTATAGATTTTTGTAATCCGTTCATTAAACCCTTTATTTTGATACCCCACACGATAGGCTTTGACAAAAAAATATATTTGGAAACGTTTAAAATGCCTCCAAAAGTCAGCCATTTTGTTTCTTGCAATTTTGATATACCCAGTGTCACTCTCTCAATTAAGATGAATCTAACGACACCTCGCAAGCTAAAATCCATCAAGCCATTTAGGCTACAGAGCGTGCCAAAGAAATATACATACATACATACATTCAGTCGAAAAACATAACTCTCCTTCTAGTGCAGTCGGGTAAAAAGGGCGTAATATGATCTAATAGCCACCTCATGTGGTTTGACCTACCGTCTCTCATGCAAATCGGGACTTTAAATCTGGTTTAAATATCTTTACATCACCCTTGGCCGTAAAGTGGGATTTTCTGCCCGCTACGCGGAGAGAAAATCTCACTTCCTGGCCAAGGCAAGATGTAAAACATTTGACAAACCACGGGCGGTAATTCGTAAAGCCCCAGATCGCATATTTATGGCCCTCACCTTCGGTTCGGGCCACAGAAACCTGTGATCTGGGACATTTGCGAATTCACCACCCTAGGTCTGTAATGTACTATTATACACTTATTCAAAGATTGTAAGGTTGTAAAGTTAATGTTTCGCTAAATAAATCATTTCATCATTTACTAAGCTAAAGGGAGTAAAAGAATGTCAATTTTACTCTTTTCCATAATGTTTCCATATACATATTATTTTAAAACGTTAACGTCAAGCCCGTTAACAATTTCGAAGCACATTTCACGGTGCGGCATTCTCGTCATCCGAAAAACGCAGCAAGCCTTAAAAATGGCCGGCCGGCGCTTCCGTTTCCGGAAATATGATAATTCTACCGGAAGTCCGCCGGCCGCCATGTTTACGTCACGGATAGTTCCGAATTCAAACTGTGATTTACGCTAGTCGTAATTTAAATAGTTTAAATTTGAAATTAAAGTTTGACTGTGGTTGTTTCTGCTTTCTGATGTTGTTGAGAATTGCGAACCATTTATAAAATATGACGACGTTATTTTACCCACAGAATCAGCTATCGATTCTAAGCATGTATTTTAGATAGGTTTAGGTATTTGCGAGTGCGGTGGATGCGCGTGGCACAGGACCGGTCTGAGTGGCGCGCCTTGGGGGAGGCCTATGTCCAGCCAGTGGACGTCTATCGGCTGAAATGATGAGGATGATGATGATTTTAGGTTTTTTTTTTTGATCTGAGACTTTCTTTACTTGACCGCCCCAGGTGTGTAATGTACTATTGTATTTGATTCAGGTATCGCTTACACCATCAATCCCATACTGGGCCATTACACTTTTTTTTACCAACTCGAAAAAATTTAAAAACCTCAAAAACATGCTTAGAATCGATAGCTGATACTATGGTTAAAATATAGGCATAACAACAACAACAACATCATCAACAACATTCAACAACAACAATACTCTTTATTGAACATATAAGGTGTTTAAAAACAAAACACAGGAAATACAGAAAGGATACACAGATACACAGATATTAATGAACTTTTTTATACATTTTTTTTTTATGTAGAACTGACCAGCGATTAGCCTCCATCTCACCTGATGGAAAGTGACGATACATGATGTATTTAATTATTTATTGACATTTTGAGACTGTCGACATCTATGGAATTTATATTTATTTGACAATGGAGGCCATCTCCATAATATTTTTTTTTCTGGACCCTTGGAGACTATACATCTCTAAGATCTTAGATTTAAGTTTAAGTTAGGGACTATACATCCCTTCAATGTAATTTTAGTACGTACCTATATGTATATTTTATACATGTAATGTAAATTTTGTAAATTTTGATAAAAGGCCTTCTGCTTGAGTTTATTGCGGCGAGTGATCCGCGAGTCCCTGTCCGGTGTGGAATCCGGGCTAAAAGCGACCTCCAGGCCTGCTGGGTGCTGGCTCCCGCCTCTCTGGAGACCGGGGAAACTGCAGTCTGCACATTTCATCTAACAGCGTCTTATCCGGTGAGTTCGTTCCATAATACATGTACATGTAATATAACTATATAAATTGTGCATGTATGCAATACACGTAACAATAACAATATTAATAGTGACCATAAACAACAGCCATAATTTCGGCGCTCAAATTCAAATCAATCGGTATATATAAGTACGTCCTTTTGTTATATAGAAAGTATTTGAAAATTTAAGAGTGCATTGCATAAATAAGCTTAAAGTATATAAACCTTAACACATGCGGCTTAAAACTTCCCGCGACCAAACCCTCTTAATAACAGGCGTCCATTAAAATAGTTAAAACCTTCACAAAATCTCACGAATTCCTCGAACTGAATGTGCAGATTGCACTAGAGACGTAAAAAAAGGGTCGCCTTTGTCTTACTTACATCACTAGTCAACATCTGGTTGATCACAAGTTAAGCCAGCCTTGCCTGCCCGGCAAGCAAAAAACTTTAAGTACTTAGTTAACTCATTTTTTCTACCTACTTTGTGCTATCTAGATGACATAAATATTATAGTTATATATAAACTTACATTTAGGTTAGGTATAAGCTTGATCTACAGGGCACCAAGATCTCAAGATGCCGGAATTGGTACAGATGCCCCGAGACGGAAACTGCTTGTTTCTTAGGTACACTAGCCCATCAACTAACCATGTTATTTGGAGAAACTTAATTATGACCATAAGGAGCTCAGAAGGGTACTCGATTGGTGTGCAGACAAAAAACCAACAGGCGAAGGCCATCCTGATGCGAGTGACTCACAGCGTCGTCGGCGTCATGCGTCATTAACAACGTCACCCGCCTCACGCCCAGGAAGTCTGTTCGGCAGCAGGGCCTACATGATGGATCCGTCGATGTCAGCGTGTCTTCACAGCGTCGTCGGCGTCATGCGTCATTAACAACGTCACCCGCTTCACGCCCAGGAAGTCTGTTCAGCAGCAAGGCCTACATGATGGATTCGTCGATGTCAGCGTGTTTTCACAGCGTCGTCGGTGTCATGCGTCATTAACAACGTCACCCGCTTCACGCCCAGAAAGTCTGTTCAGCAGCAAGGCCTACATGATGGATCCATCGATGTCAGCGTGTCTTCAAAGCGTCATCGGCGTCATGCGTCATTAACAACGTCACCCGCTTCAGGCCCAGGAAGTCTGTTCAGCGGCAAGGCCTACATGATGGATCCGTCGATGTCAGCGTGACTCCGCAGCGTCGTCGGCGTCGTGCATCATCAACATCGGCACCCGCTTCACGCCCAGGAGGTCTGTTCAACAGCAAGCCCTACATGCCCCGCCCCGCCAACAATTCCTAGTAGAGCGACGTGCGAGAAATGTTCAAGGACGGACTACGGCGGACTACGGGAACTGCACATCTTGAAGCCAGCTTCACTCAGCCCCGCCCTCATCTCAGAGTAGAGCGACGAGCGCGAGCAACGTTCAAGGACTTCGACGGACTACGGGAACTGCACAACATGAAGCGAGCCTCACGCCGCCCCGCCCTCATCTCTCAGTAGAGCGACATGCGCGCAACATTTCAGGAATTCTATGGACTGCAAGAATTGGATAAGACGGCAGATACCGTCATCAACTCTGTGTAGAGCGACTCACACGCAACATTCAAGGACTTCGATCCCGGAGCGGCGGGGTAGCAGAATATAAGAGAAGAAAACTACCTTTTCCTTATTATATATAACACACAAAGTATATTATCTATCCTCCCTACGCTGGTTAATTACGTTGATTTTATACGGGCTGGCTCTACATCTTCCTGTCTCTCCAAGTTCCCACTCCACCTACACTTCCGTCTGTATCTACGTGGCTCACCGGTAGCTCGGATAGAGGCCACGTATACTGAGGGCATGGGGAGCAGTCTCAGAGATCTTTTCATAGGCAGAGCCTGGGGGCAGCATGGTATACTTTAGGCGGTTAGCCGCAAGATGGGCAGTAGCTTAGTTCGGCATCTGCTTGTCTAGGCAACCACCGAGTGATAGCATGCATCTTCCAGTCACACCCTTGATCACATAGATGGCCCCCCACTTCCCTCAGTAGGCGACCTTGGGTCCTTGCAGCAGAACTGCTGGCTGGTGTTGTCAATTGAACTGAACTGAACTGAACTTCTGCTTGAGTTTATTGCGGCGCTTTTTCTCAAGCAATGGGTCTAGGAAGCGCTGGTAAATTCTTTTTCTGACGTGTAAAAGTGCCAATTTGCTGAATAAATGATTGAATTGAATTGAATTGACAGTTAATAGGTAAACAGGCGGACTTATTGCTAAGCAGCGATCTCTTCCAGTCAACCTTAGGAAAGTGGAGAATGCGAAAAGAACAACAATGATGGGTGGTATAACGTTTTGTTTGACCCTATATAAATGAAACTACCTCATACTCGTCCCGTTGATATGATCAGCGGTTACAAACCGGGGACCGTAAAATTATTCCCAACCTTGGCCCGTCTTCGCATCAAAACGTTACGTTTTTATCAGCTACGGAGTGGGACCTCTGTAATGTCTCAGTAACTTGGGTGCGCGCGTGACGCGAAACCTGATCGGGTGCGGACGTTATGAACATATAGAATGATTATTATGTTTCGATGGAATAAGTTGTATTTCAAGTTACATAATAGTGGTTGGCTCCTTTTCTAACCAATGCGATAAAGAAGGATGTTTTCGATTATTCCGCCTGTGCACTTTTTGTGAAGACTCATTTTTGAACACAAAAAAAATATAATGAATAACTAAATACACTCAACCACAATGAAATCGGGTCACTTTGTATACGATTTTCCATATAAAGTCACCCGATTTTATTGCGGTTGAGTGTAGAAGAAATGTTTGTTTAAAAAGCCGTGGTGGCCTAGTGGTTCGACCTACCGCCTCTCATGCAGAGGGTCGGGGGTTCGATTCCGGCTCGCACCTCTAAGTTCACTTAACCACTGAGCTTTTCGGTGAAGGAAACATCGTGAGTAAACCTGCACGCATCTGCGAAGTAATTCAAACATGTGTGTGAAGTCCCCAATCTGCACTGGGCCCGCGTGGAAACTAGCCCAAACCCTCTCGTGATGAGAGGAGGCCTGTGTCCAGCAGTGGGACGCAAATAGGCTGTAGTAGTAGTAGAAGAAATAGAGGCAAACTCTTATTATTCAAATATTCATGCACCGTTTAAGAACGAGTCGTTTGATAGTAAGATGGTTGGAGATAGAAAAGACATCTAAAGATAATAAAGAAAAGCGTTTGGACGTCAGTGAGTCCTAAAAGTATTACGGCCAAAGTTGAAACGGCAAATTTACAAACAGCACTTCGCGAAGCGACTTTTTGTTTCGTCTTCCTTAACACAAAGACAATGCCGGGTGACAAGGCAAGTTTGTAGTCTTTTCTGGCATCACCATTATTTTCCAGAGACTTCCTTTGCCTTTGAGTTAAAGGATTTTAGCGTCGCAGTTTTTTTGAAACTAGAGACGATGGGGTAAGGTTTATTCTCAGGTAAAACTTGAAGAAGAATTCAGTAAAAATGTTTTAAAATTTGTGGTCTAAAATATTGTTAAATAGCTGTAAATGTCAAAAAAGTGAAGCCGTGGTGGCCTAGTGGTTCAACCTACCGCCTCTCATGCAGAGGGTCAGGTGTTCGATTCCGGCTCGCACCTCTAAGTTAACTTATGTGCGAAATTCAATTTGAATTTACCACTGAGCTTTTCGGTGAAGGAAAACATCGTAAGGAAACCTGCACGCACCTGCGAAGTAATTCAAAGATGTGTGTGAAGTCCCCAATCCGCACTGGGGCCGCGTGGGGACTATAGCCCAAACCCTCTCGTGATGGGAGGAGGCCTGTGCCCAGTAGTGGGCCAGAAATAGGCTGTTGTAGTGTAGTAGCTGCAAATGTCACGGGAGAAAAAATGGGCTAACTATATCGTAGACTAAATAGGTTAGGACTAAATCCTGCTTATAATATTATTGCATGAAAGTTCGACTGTGTTTTCAATGGACGTTAATTTGTTGATTGTAGCCAAAAACTAGGAAAGAAGCTTTGATGATTTTAGATGATTTTTCATTTATTTATTCATTTAAGAATAGTATTTAAATTGTTACTTTTTTGACAGTCATCAAACAGTCATCAGACATCAATTCGTACCTAGAAGTTAAAACATTAGTTAAAGGAGGGGCCATAGCTACATTTAGACTATGAATCGACAATCGGTCTATCTGTTTAGACCATTATTAGGTATCGATACAGTGATGTTATATGTTGCGACGACATTCATTATGACTAAGTCACATAATTGAATGATCTTTAAATTTTTATCTGGATAGAAAATGATACTATCAATCAAGAAGATAAAGACGAGAATATAAAATGATAAAGAAACACGGAGAAAATTGATGGTATACGTTTCAATGCCTATCAAGCGTTACGATGACATCCTCTACGACTTCACTTATTTAGCTTGCCCTTATTCTTTTTCTTGCTAA
Source organism: Aethes cnicana (assembly GCA_963971205.1). NCBI lineage: Eukaryota > Metazoa > Arthropoda > Insecta > Lepidoptera > Tortricidae > Aethes > Aethes cnicana. The sequence goes on along the minus strand of OZ020295.1, from coordinate 1,492,665 downwards.
GTAATGAAAGTATACCAATCATACATAAATTCATTGATTTAATGCATAGCCTTAATAGATTTAATGTTATTCTCTACGAGACGAAGTTGATTTAGCTCCTTAGTTTCACGTCTTGCTAGATAATGAGTCTACCGATCAAGAAGGTTTAGAAGATGATAAAGAACAACTTACAGAGGACATTGATGGTATGAGTAGCGACGACATTTTCCGTCAGTTGCGCGTTGATCCCGTGACAAACGATGACCACCGACCGACGATTCGGTTCAACGGTCACCGTTATATTGGAGCTGGTGATCCAGCCGCCTGCAAAAGAAAAGTGATTTGTGATATCAAAGAACAATAAATAAATAAAACAGAGTTCAGAAAGATGCGAATTTTGTGACGAAGAAAGAATAAATAACTAGCGTGACATGATATTTCTGAAAAAAGTAGCAATGTTATTGTTCGCTGCAATAAATTTATCTCTCAGGGAATTCAATAATTGATAAGATGTCGTTAATGAACGTGTTCCTTTTCAATTATTAATAAAATGTCTGGGAAGTCCAGAAGATATAACAAATTATTAACTTGGAGTTTTTATACCCCCTATCATCATCATCATCATACCCCCTAGTAGGCAATAAAATGCCAAGTAATTCTTCCAAATCAAATGTATATTTGAACACGAGTCACTAATACAGCCTGCAGCATTAGATGAGCTATTCTTATTCCATCCCTAGAAATATGTGAAATGGTGTTGAGCTGCTTTCCATAATTAAAAATCATCAAGAATCTAAACAGAGACTCACCTTCAGGCGATATCACGGTGCGGTTGCTCGTATCCCGATGGTGTTTCCCGAGGACCAACCATTTGATCTCAGCAGCGGGGTTAGAGGGGGCCGTGCTGCAGGTCAGGGGCACTGGGTCCCCCACCCTGGCTTCTGAGGGGCCCGTGATGGTCACGTGAGCTGGGGCGACTGGGGGAGAGAAATATCAAATTAAATCAAAATATTTATTCAGCAAATAGGCCGCATCTGGGCACAAAAGTGTAAAAACACGTCATTAAACAATGTTACGCGAGAATCCAGTATATTGTATTGTATTAGGTATATAAAATTAAGGAAAATACTAGGTAAGGCAAATATAAAGTCATAAACTGCGGGAGTGTTTAGTAAAAGGTACCATTTCATGTCGTTTAGTTTAGTGTACGAGTTACAAGTTTTTTGTAGAAGCAAACCGGTTATGATGGAAGATTCGCAAATTCAAAAATTGAAAAAAGCAAATAGTGATTACACCTCATGAGTCATGATTCTTCATTAAAAAAAAACAATTTGAAAGGATAATTCCAATTCATCTTTTTTGTAAATATAAACTGCGTTTTGTGTTCTCGTCTGCTAGTCAAGTTGTATGTAAAACATTTTATTAAGACTGAAACGTCTTCAAGCCTCTACAAATTATGATTTAAGCCCTAAAATTAAGGGTGTTATTAAACAAATTCCCGTCATTGACTCGGTGAAGGCAATTATCACAGTTCGATATGAGACGAACTTACAAATATTGCTAGGTTGTCTAGAGGGCTTATTCATTAGAGAAGAAAATTGCTATGTAGACAGACAACTACGGTTTCTCGAAATCAAAATGCATGTTTGTTTACTCGATGATTTAAATATATGATCCATATTTCTTAAATACAGAGAAAAAGTGTCACTGCGTATTACCATACACAAGGTAATTAGGTACCTATATCTAGGCTACAAATCAATAGTATAGGCAAACGAGCGCACAGCTCACCTGATGGTAAGTGGTCACGGACCATGGACACCGAAATCCTATGAGCCCCCATAAAGAAACCATAAGATTTCGAATGCGTTGCCTACCCTGAGGCCTAAGATGGAATGCCTCTGTGCCAGAAATTTCACCGGCTGCCTAACCTACCGGAACACAACAGTGCGAGCACTGCTATTTGGCGGCAGGTTAGTGGGGAAGTACGGTAGTACCACCCTGGACGGACCTAGCACCAGACCCTTTTAATAGAAAACTAGCTATTATCACATGTAACACTTATTCGCCATGTGCTGATTTGTATTAAGGTTGTTCTTCTGTATTACGTAAAACAGGCAATGTAAAGTTTATAATTGGGTAGGTAAAGTTTTCTAAAGAGTACTTAACTACTTCAATTGTGTTCTTAATTATAAAGAATTCGGCTCAAGGATTGTGAGGTTATTAGGTACTTGTTGTGCTTTTGGATGAAAGTTTAATATTTTGAAATCTGTGAGATCTTAACGAGTTTCTACAGTAATGTTTCGTTATTAGATATAATTTCAAACAAACAACCTAACAACTTACTTAATATCACTAACTAGAGATGATTCCTAGATGAACAACAGCATTAGGTTTACATGTAATATTTTCATTTAGATTATAGAAGGAGAACAATTATTAGAATAACAAATTTGATTTATTGTTACTGCATAAAATGATTCCATTCATCATCATCATCATCATTTCAGCCGAAAGACGTCCAGTGATGGACATAGGCCTCCCTCAAGGCTCGCCACTCAGACCGTTCCTGTGCTACTTGCTTCCACCGGTTTCCCGCGACATTCACGAGGTCGTCGCTCCATCTTGTTGGAGGCCTACCGACAGCTCGTCTCCCGGTTCGCGGGCGCATTTTTCCATTGCTAGACAGAATTTTCATTTTTATCTAGAGGCCAAACAGTCACTTATATTCAAATTCCTTTGTTATAAAACAGAATTTTAAAATACATATTAAATAATAAGTATATACATTAATAAAAACCTTTTGAAATTCCCAACATTTTCACCGCATTTTTCAACTCGGGCATAAGAAATCCTAATCTAAACAAGCCCGTCACCGCTTAAGTGTTAATAAAAAAAGTTTTATGGACTCCTTGGGAAAAAAACGTCGATCGGAAAGTTCCCTTGATTTGACATTTATTTTCGTTCAACGCAAATTCTCAAGTTTTAATTTCTTTTCACAAGTCCATCGACGCGTCCAACTTGGGGAATTTACTTGAAAAAAAACCGGTCTAGACTGAGTTGGGAAACTAAAATGGAGGGTTCCGTTAGGTTAAACGACCAAGCCTTCAAAAAATCGACATAAATAGTACCTACATAGACGCACATTGGTGATGCTTCTGGTACAAATGTCCATAAGCGTGGGTAACACATTTCCATCAGGTGGGCAGTCTGTCTGTTTCTCAGTGTAATATCATTGACTAGGTACATAATTATTGAAGCGGAAGAGTATGAATTTACTGGCTGATTAAAAAATAGAAATACGTAGCATGCAAATCCTGTAGCTCACCTCTGCTTTGCTGCTTTGAGTTATAACAAAAAAATCTAAGGTATTTTTGAAATAAATAAATAAAAGTATGTCAAGCAAAGTGTCCATTATCATTTAGCTCATATTTATTGACCTGCATCAAAACTCAAAATATTATATTTTTTCCAGTTTTCCTATTTATTCTGCAAAAATAGTAAGGAAACGCTAAGAAAAGATTTCAAAACCAACGAAATGTTTGAAATTTAACTTTAAATCTCATCAAATTTTCATTATAATATTATTAATTATGTAGAAAGGAACCCTAAGAAAGTTAGTTGAAATGATCGCTAAAGTGAATGGTTTTATTGATTGCCTTTATAAAATATTGGCATTTCTAGCCTTTTGTAGATCAACTTTGCTGGGTTTGTTTGCGTCTGTTTTTTCAATGTTCTACAGAAAAACAAATCTTTATTTTATGTGTTAAACACTGCTAAGAAAATGTACGTAGGAGCTTGTTTGAAATGTCCCAAGACAATCATTAATTTATTTTTATTTTCTTTCTACTTACTAAGCAGTTGTAAGTTAACGTGTCAAAGAGCTTACCAGTAACACACATGCTTAGCTTTGCTTAGTTTTACTTTAGCACTTAGGTTTACTTTACCAGTAACACACTAGTTTTGCTAGCTTAAGGCTGTGTTTCCACCAAAGCTGTGTGAGGGATGTGTTTCTTATGAACCAATGGAAACGCTCCATTTAGACACACTCCACACAGTACACATAGTTCCACAGCGTTGCTATCATCGCACCGCTCACTGCTCAGCTACCTAGTACATCATATGGAAACGCAGCCTTACCTTACTTAAAAAAAAAGTTTGATACAAAGTAGAAGATGTAGGTACCTAAATCAATGACGAAGCTTGCAGCGGATAACGGTATGTTTTAAATGATAACTACATCAAACTGTACATAATGACGATGCAAAAGTGATTGTAAAATCCTACTTGAATATATTTTTTTTATCTTTTATATTTATCTGCCCTGAATAATAAGTAAGATCATAGAAAAATAATGAAAACCTTCAAACAAATCAGCGTTCGTGTTAAATGCGATTATTAGTGTCCAGGTCAGTATGAAACTGCGAATTCCTGAGCAATATTCATGGGGCTATTATACAGGCTAAACCCCTGGATAATGCCGACATACGCCTCAATGTAAGGAGGTCTATTATAATTTATTTCTTTCTAGTTTGATGGTTTTGAAATATACTTACAAAGCACAGTGAGGTCGATCTCCGCCTTCAAAGTATGATTGATCATGACATTCTTGGCTTCGCACGTGTAACGGGCCTTGTTGTCCGAGGCGTCGGCCTTGAAAGACAGCACGTTTTCAGACATCCGCCCGCTGGTCCTGTAACAAACGGAAAATTTTTCATTGCTATGTTGCTGCTTTAAGCTTAAGTAGGTTAAATAGTTTCGGAGATGGGAGCGAACAAACATACCTACAGATGGAAAAGAATTCTAAAAAATGCTGATGTACTAGCTCTGAACTGTAATGCAATAAAATTGTCCATTACACAAAAGACATTTTGATTCCTTGATAGGTAATTAGCACACATCGTAAAATTGTTCTTCATGTCATTCATTATTTACAATCCTACGTATCATTGGTTATTTTCAAAGACGAGTAATTTACACTTATTACAGTCGATAATTATAGAACACATCTGTATTATACAATTGGAAGCTTTATAAAAGTCTTGTTTAGTTTAAGACAAAAACTATCTATCCGTTTACGGTGCGGTGATTCCGTTCCGCCCTGCTGACTATCCCACGGTGGATCGTGTGAATTGATTTTGATATCATTTCTCTTACGTAAGAATAGGAGCCGTGTGTAACATGAATCAGTCTTTCTAGTGCTAGCAAACGGGGAAAGATTTGGTTGAATTAACGGACTAGGCTTCTTGAGACCGTGATGAGTTACATTAAAGTTATTTAGATTTATTGGTTACTAGCTTTTCCCCGCAACTTCGTATGCGCAGAAATATTAAAAAGTAAAATCCCGATTTTTCCCGTTTCCGTGGGAATTTTGCAAAATCCTTTCTTAGCGGATGCCTACGTCATAACATCTACCTGCATGCCAAATTTCAGCCCGATCCGTCCAGTGGTTTGGGCTGTGCGTTGATAGATCACTATGTCAGTCAGTCAGTCAGTCAGTCACCTTTGAGTTTTATATATTTAGATTACATCTATATTCCGGGGGGTCTATATTTAGGACCGGTCTGAGTGGCGCGCCTTGGGGGAGGCCTATGTCCAGCAGTGGACGTCTATCGGCTGAAATGATGATGATGACATCTATATATTCTATCTATATTTTGCGAGCGAATAAATGATTTATTATTATATTAGGCCTACGTCCAGCAATGGACTACTATGGCCTGTTGATGATGATGATGACAATATTCGCTAAGGGGCTATAATAGAGGTCATTATAATTCATTTTAAAATACAAAGTAATGCCCATATATTTAGGTACCTAAAGACAAATATTCCTAAACTAATGATATCATCCATACAAGGTAGGTACAAGCAAAGCCGGTGGAAGCAAGTAGCACAGGACCGGTCTGAGTGGCGTGCCTTGGGGAGGCCTATGTCCAGCAGTGGACGTCTTTTGGCTGAAATGATGATGATGATGATGAAGGTAGGTACATCAAATAAAACACAATCCCACAAGCCAGCAGTCGGCCGTGTTCACTGGATATTAGGTCAAAAAATGAACTTCCCCGTGGCGCACTTGCCCCAACTGACGTTATAGCTCACGCTAACTGATCGATATATTTCCTTTTCTCTAAAAAGTAACTAAGTATTTTTTATCGCCCAAGTCCTGCACGATCTCGTCCATTCCGAAAGGATTTAGCTCGGGACTTGCCAAGAATCTTAGGTCAAAAAAGAAACTTCGCGGCGTGGTCTCGGTAAGATCTTTTAAAAAATAAACACGAACATTTTCACCGACATTTTCCTAACATTGTTCGAAGAATTGCTAAACCCCGGCGAAGTACAGCAAAAAGCCTACTTACGAAAGAAGTTGTTGGTTGCTTCTCTTCGGGCAGGTATAGGTACTTTGTAATGGCTTATCGAGCTTTTTTTTGTTTAATAAGTACATAGGTATTACTTACTACAGCCTATTTGCGTCCCACTGCTGGGCACAGGCCTCCTTGTGAGAGGGTTTAGGCTATAATCCCCATAATTACTACTTCTACTACTACTACAGCCTATTTGCGTTCTACTGCTGGGCACAGGCCTCCTCTCATCACGAGAGGGTTTGAACTATAGTCCCCACGCGGGCCCAGTGCGGATTGGGGACTGCACACACATCTTTGAATTACTTCGCAGATGCGTGCAGGTTTCCTCACGATGTTTTCCTTCACCGAAAAGCTCAGTGGTAAATTCCAATTGAAATTCGCACATAAGTAAACTTAGAGATGCGAGCCGGAATCGAACCCCTGACCCTCTGCATGAGAGGCAGTAGGTCGAACCACTAGGCCACCACGGCTTTTTAGGTATTAAAATTTACATAGGTATTAAAATAAAAAAAGATAAAAAAATACGGAACATTCTCCAAAATGTAGCAAAAACGATTTTCTTTGAAACCAACTAACGCCCGGTTCCTATATCCAAACAACGCCTCGTTTTGCCTACGGACGGTTAAAATTTGACAGATTCTCTATGGAACAAATGTCAAAAATCAACCGTCCGTAGGCAAAACGAGGCGTTTCGTGGATATAGGAACCGGGCCTAAGTCACACTCAGAATTACCAATCCTGTTCCACACAACAGCTTCCTCAGAAGTTGCCTAAAGTAGCAATAAATGTCTTTATTTTTATTCTTAGTCCATTAGCAATAATAAGTTTTTTCAAAAATTTAATTTTTGGACACGCTTTTATTGCTGACTATACTTTTCTTTGTAAATCCTTCATCTACCCTTCAAGACTAATCAAACGAGCCCAAATTCGATGGGTTCATGTAGTTTTATTACGGAGATCCTATGGCCACCTTCCAGCTCCATCATCAGATCAGCTCCACGTCATCATAATATTGCATTGTCACGCGATTTACATATTCGTGCAAAATTTCAGCTCAATCGGAAATCGGAAAGTGGGTCAAATTTAACTTGCAAGATTCCATTACATAATTACATACAGGTCGACCTAATAAAAGCGTGTTAAAAATAAAGACATTTCTTGCTCTTAAATAGTTTTCTATAGATTTTACGAACTACTCTTAAATTTTAAACCATAAAGTTAAACTTCGTTTTTAGGGTTCCAAAGTCCACTAGGAACCCTTATAGTTTCGCCATGTCCGTCCGTCCGTCCGTCCGTCTGTCCGCACTATTTCTCGGAGATGCTTCGTTCTAGAAAGCTGTAATTTGGCATGAATTAGTATATTAGCATATTAGTTACGCTGACAAAGTGGTACAATAAAATTTTGAAATATATTTTTTTATAGGGTACCTCCCCTACTCGTAAAGTGGGGATGTATTTTTTTTTTCTTGCGTACCACAAAAAAAACTAGGTCTTAAAAAAATATTGTGGGTTTGTTCAAACCATTTTTTGATTAAGTGATGCGTTTGTGAAATATTAAGCTTTAAAGTTAAAGCCCCTGCCAGCTAAATGGTGGTATTTGGATGGCTGAAAAAAAAACACGGTAATGGCATATATAACGTAGTTGAAAGGAAAACTATCACAGCTAAGTAGACTGTACAAACTTCCGAGTCATAGTCGACCAACTTATGAAATGATTAAAATACCAATGATTTTTCTCGAGCGGCAGGGGCGTCGGGCGGGCACGTCATACCACAGGCTAGCTAGATGCTAATAAGTCTTAGAAAGGTACTGTGGGCATCCTCAACTTCGGAACCCTATACTTTGCGCGTGGCCCGACACGCACTTGGCCGGTTTTTCTGTATTGATTTCGTTAGCCCGCTGTCTTCTGCTTCTCCCAACCTAATCCCATTCTTAAGTAAACAGTAATACAATTCAAACTCCCCCTGCCCTTTAATCCTACACCTACTTCCACTTAGCTTTGGCACAGTGCAATAGACCATACAGTAGATTGACAAAACTGTTTAAACACAGAAATATAAAAATAAATATCTTAGAACATTTCACACAAATTGACCTAGCCCCAAACTAAGCAAAGCTTGTACTTATGGATGCTAGACAACGATATAAATACTTATATAGCGAAATACATACATATATAAATATTAAACATCCATGACTCGAGTACAAACATTTGTGCTCATCACACAAAGTTTGCCCCCAGCGGGATTCGTAGCCGCGACAGTCGGAACAGTGGGCAGGGTCACTACCAACTGAGTCAAACCTGTCATCAAAATAGTGCGGGAAGAGTATTTCCGAACTAAGTATAGTTCTTGGGTTTTAGATTTGACTACTACTACAGCCTATTTGCGTCCCACGTGCTGGGCACAGGCCTCTTCTCATAGTTAGTTTTGACTAATCTACTTGAAAAGAACAATGCCTTTGTATCCTTAACCACAAAACACGATAACGAATACGTAGTTGTAAAGACCTTGAAACTTTAATTCACTATCGACTGAATCTCCTTTCCCAATAAGTCGCGTTTACAACACACCCTTGGCTTTTATCTGAGTTTTTTTTTTAATAAACTGTTTATACTAAAGAGGAGCGAGCTTTTAGACGAAGCGACGACCTCGTGAAAACCGGTGGAAGCAAGTAGCACAGGATCGGTCTAAGTGGCGAGCCTTGGGGGAGACCTATGCCTAGCAGCAGACGTCTTTCGACTGAAATGATAATGATGATTTTATACTAAACTAGCTGATCCCGCGAACTTCGTACCACCATAGATTTTTATTTTAGGTATACAAAATAGCTTACGTCCTATTCTCAGACCTACTGAACATACACTCCAAATTTGATAAGAATCGGTCGAGCCGTTTCGGAGGAGTTTGATTACAAACACTGTGACACGAGAATTTTATATATTAGATAAAGCTGGCGTGTCTTGGGATCGCTCTTCCAGATCAAAGGAGACCTACTGTATATATTCTTACACAGTGACTTTAGGTAGCGATTATCTAAGCTTTAATTAGCAATTCAAAAGCATCAACAACTTTGGGTGTTTCTTTTAGGGGCATTAATTCGAGTAAGTATAAGGTGGGAATGAAAACAGGTGACGTCTCTTGAACCCGTACACTGAGAACTTCAGTAGTTCACTTTTATACTGACATAATAGCGAAGGAGAATTCGAGATTCACTTACTTCGAGACTTTCTAGAACTACAGTAAAGTAACTTGTTAAAAAGTTCAGCAATTTCATCTAAATTGGTCCAGCGGTTTAAGCATGAAGAGGTAACAGACAGACAGAGTTAATTTCGCATTTATAATATTAAGTGGACTATTTGCCTTGCTTTAGTTTACATTTCCAGGAAGAGATAAATTTTAAGACCGCTCCTCAAAAGTGTTTAAGCTGAAACTAAAAAGTAACTACTTCGTCAGTTTCCTCTATTTTCTTAGAATAATTCGGAATGTTGAAACTGATGGGAGTTGGTAGTTTTCTCGAATAATTACCGAGTTTGTTTTAGACTTATTTGCTCGTAGACTGGCGGTTAACTAGTGGTTTGTTTTCTACGGTTTTGGTTAGTTTAGTTTCTAAAGCTACTTTCAATGCAAAATCGTTGGAGTCTACCTGTGCTAAATCTGACAATGACGTATCTACAGTTTACTACTACTACAGCCTATTTGCGTCCCTCTGCTGGGCACAGGCCTCCCCTCATCATGAGAGGGTTTGGGCTATAGTTCCCACGCGGGCCCAGTGCGGATTAGGGACCTCACACACATCTTTGAATTACTTCGCAGATGCGTGCAGGTTTCCTCACGATGTTTTCCTTCACCGAAGAGCTAGTGGTCAATTCAAATTGAATTTCACACATAAATAAACTTAGAGGTGCGAGCCGGAATCGAACCCCCGACCCTCAGCATGAGAGGCGGAGGTCGAACCACTAGGCCACCACGGCTTTTTAAAAATAAGCAAACATTGACTTAATACTCCCAAGTCTTACTCCTTATTAGACACGTCAACTGCTCGACATAGATAAACATAGAACACAAAGCGCTACAATGAAGCTGTTACTAAATAATTAACCCTTCAACTGCCAGGCTATTATTAATTCAATTAGAGCAACCCAATATTAGTACCTAACACGAATGATCCGAACAGTCGTCGAAACAAGATCCCGTGGGAGAGAGTGACCACAGGGGCTAACCGTGGGATCCTTGAGATCGTTAAGAAGGTTAGAATTATTATTTATAAATGCGTGGACGGATAAATAATACTTTTTCTCAAAAATGGCGGGGAAACTCGTCATTGTCTGCTTTCTATCAGACCGCAAAGTGCGTCATTGACGATCAGTCAAAAATTAAAAAAAAAACTCAACTGCATGCCCCGGAAATTTGTATGAATTTACTTCCGCGGCATGTATAAGCGCAGGGAATGTTGTATGAAATTTCATTGTCGTACAGGTACTTTTTTTTTAAACTGATAAATACGCGAAGGAATTCCCAAACAGCCAAGTCTGCATGTTCTGTATCTGTCAATTGACGCGAAACCAAACGTTTTTATCCGTGCCTGAAACAGCGCAATGTATTTCAGAACGGAATTTAAAAAAAGAACGATCCATAAAGAGCGGGAGTTCTTGTCTTGTATCAGATTTATTTAGCTAAATTTCATGAAAATAGTTTACTAGTTTGGTTTAAAAATTAATAAAAGGTCTTAATTTTTATAAAAAACGAGAAATCTACATGCGAGTTTTTAACTTGCCGTGTTAGTGTGTCTGTTAAAGTCAAATATCGGTGAATACGAAATAAGACTGGCATTCCATTGGATTTGTTGTAAGTACTTGACTACCTTTGCGTGCGTGTCAATGCTGTATTATGAATACCTAATATCAAGGTTTTTTTTCATTTTTGAGAAAAGCACTATATAAGCCTCGGCACGTGAAAGGCTTTGCAGGCTTCGTACATATTAAAGGGCCTCGGCGAAGCCTCGGCCCTTTAAACCAGTACTCAGCCTGCAAAGACCTACTTTCCCGGCCACGGCAATAATGTACTATTTCTTACATAAATTCCTTTATAAGAACCAATATAATACATATGGAGGCATTGATCTATTATTAGAAGTAAGGAAGGATTCACAATCAGCCGGAGAAAATTGGCCCCGTCAAAACGGGTGCCCGAGTCGTTTGGCGCTCAGTAAATTTGACATTTAAGTCTTATAGTGTTAGGTTTACATTTGTATAAAATATTTATCTTGACACATATTATAAAGAGGCGTTATTAGCATATTGGAACGTATTCTCTAATGTCAGTTTGCTCCATATATTTTGACATATTCTGTTAGGCACTGTTCGTCCATATGTGCGTGAAGTCTAAGTTTTTGGCGTCTGTAAAAAAAATCCTCATTGGTATGTGTGATATGAATATGGGAGACGGATAGACAGTAACTTCCTACCTTATATACTTAATAGCTTCCCTAGAAAAGTCATAGATAATATATTAGAGAAACCAAAGTTAGTAAAAAATATAATTAAGAAAGCGCTTAGTGCTAAAATGTGAGCTTAAATACCTACTAAAACTACATGTACCTATACTAAAATATTCTATTCCTACTGATATACTTTATAATAGACGGGGGTTATGCCCTACACTCCATAGTTTATAAAATCTTAGAATTAAAAGATTAAAGCTATGTTTCAGATAAAATGTAAATTTCTTTTTTTTGTTGAAATAAACAGTTTAAATTTTAATTTTTTTTTTTTTTTTATGTGTCCATACAGTCTTGATGAATATTATCAGTTGAATAACCCTAAGTACTCGTAATTAATCAATTTTACCTACTAAGTATTGTTGTAATCATAACACTGACATTTGTAATTTAAAAAAAACTTTAGACATTTTAATTTCTTGTATGTATGGATATAATTTGTAATAAGTAGTTTTTAAGTTATTGTAAATCTGTTGTAGCTACACCCTTTGGGTAAAAATTTTCAATTTATGGCTTTAAATAAATAAATAAATATTATTATAGGTCAATGTATGGAGGGTTGAAGTAAAGGAGCGCAATCTTTATAGTTCCAAAGGTGGACACCAAATCGGGTAAGTTGTGGGCGCTGCGGTCGCCACTCCAGTCAAGCCACCTAGGCGGATAGTCTGCAGTAGCGCCTTCAGATGGCGCTGCTGAGGCGAAAACGCAGCGAAAACGGTTGTGAGGAGAGTGTGTTTTGTTTTGTAGCTTATTACATCCGCTGGACACGTTTTCAACCGTTTCGCCATATAAGATTGCGCTCCTTACCAAGACACATTCCACACTCCATAATAATACATCTGAATTAAAAAATCTATAGTTTATACCCCATAACAGCACTGGTGATTGTTATACACCAAAATGGTATTCAGTAATACCACCATAGATACAGAATTCATCCAATAGTTTTTGTCACTGGCATGTAGCCGTCAATTAAAAAATAAAGTAAACAGGTGTGTCTATACACAAATGGCTTTTTTTCAATTTCCTATTCATAGCTTAATTCGTGTGTGACTAGTTTATTCACTTTTAGTTTGTTTAATTTGGTGTGGTACAAAACTCATTTTTCGCAATACAGTAGTTGTATAAGAGAAGTTGGAGATTAAATAAACTAACTAGCCAGTTAACAAAAGCGTCAGCATCGAAAACCGACTAAACGATTCAAATAGCTCAGAAATTGGCCATTTAATAGAACCAACAAAATGTAACCGATTCGCAAGTAACAAATGGTTATGGGGCAATATTCGGCGATTATCGGCAATCATTAGCAGGCGCGGCCAATATTCAACCGCTAACTGGCTGTACTTGATCTACAATGTCTAGACCCAAATTATACGGGATAGTAATCCACACTACCTAATAAGGACATACCTCTAGACAGATTTTATCTCTGATTATATTCTTTAAAGGGGTTAAAAGGGTGGATGAAAATTCACTATCGAACGAATACAATTTTTTTATGCGTGAAGTGAAGTCTCCGAATATCACGAAAAAACAGCAGTACAAATGAAACTGCCAATTTTTCAAATGAATATGTATTAGTATTATGTCAAATGAAAATGTAATTTTAATAGTATTATGTGCTACTTAAACATTACTTAATTGATTGTTTGTTATAAAACTGGAACATAATTGCCATCAATATTGACGTCGGATGGGCTTAAAATCAGCATTAGCTGTGCCCATACCCTTTTTCCATAGTAAATGCCTATGATTGTTTGTTAAAACTAAGGAATGTTGCATGCTAATATGGAAAATAAACGAATTTGTATTTGTAAAAAGATATTGTACTAACCTTTTTAATAATAACACTAAACCACATTTGGAAGAAGTACTGACATTTACAAGTTTAATCTTATAAAGAGCTTGTGACAGACACTTACAAGAGCAATTGTACTTATAAAGGTTTTGAGTATACCTTTTAGGACCATTTGTACTTCTTCAACGCTATTACGAGCATGTTATAGGATGTAATAGCATTCTGTAGGTTGATTATAAGACTGTTACAAAAACAAATGCTCCTATAAGTGTGCCCAAATCCAGGTTTGTAGATAGCTACAAGCACTTTATAAGCGCAATAAAAATAGGCTTGAAGAGTACTATAAGTACATAATTTGCTAGTTGGGTAATTAATTACAACAGAGCGCCAATCGAGTAAGTAGCTGAGATCAATGAATCGTCAAGGAAAGTGCAGCCAGAACTTGGGAACTTCTTCACGCCGCTAATTTGTTTTGCGATGGTGCAAGTTATTGGCTTTTAGTGCAATTCTCACAGAGCGGATCGAACTTAACCGCATGGCAGTCGACGCTGTCGCATTGGACGGCATTCGATCGCATTTCACCGAGTTCAATCACAATTAATTTGGCGGAATGCGATCAAATTCGGCGGAGGACGGTTGCGTCGATCGAAGTTCGGTTGTCTCTTTCTTATTCTCGACAATAATTAGCATTCGACGGCACGCGGTCAAACCGAGTGCCGAGCGATCTCGTTCGATCGCATTCTATCGAAGCTAACCGCAGAGATGATGAGAGATGTGTGTGAAGACCCCAATCCGCACTGGGCTCGCGTGGGGACTATAGCCCAAACCCTCTCGTGATGAGAGGAGGCCTGTGCCCAGCAGTGGCACGCAAATAGGCTGTAGTCGTAACCGCAGACGCCAGGAGCCGAAAGGACGCAAAATCTATGCAATTCCTTTAGCATATAGTAAAATTTCGTTTGATCCACTAGGTGTAAATCGTCCTTTATACCTACGGACCGCCAACTGTCAACTGCAAATTTTGATGAAAAGATGAGAATTACATACCTAAGGGGCCGTCCACATATTACGTCACGCAAAATTTTTCGTCACGCGTTTTTGGTATACCTTTAACATGTACTGTCACGTTTGGCATCCCCCCCCCCCCTTACGCTGTTACGTAATATATATGTGGATGACACCTAATTACATGCTTAGTTCTTGATTATCTTCTTGTTGTCTACTGCAGGAATGGATGCAGGTAGGTATATTCCTTCGTGATTATTTTAAGAAATCTAAATTGCGTTAGGCCACGCACCATTTTTGAAAATAAGGTGTTATTATTCAGTATTTTTAAGTTATTTTTAATTGTTATAAGTAAAAGATAATTAATCATTTCAATCGCTATTACCTTGATACTTAGGCTCCAGTTTCCAATCACAGCTAGTTTATACAAAGACAGACTTCCCAACTTTTAGGTATATATTCTTCGACCTCGTAGTTCCAGCTTAGTTTACAATTTCCGAACATCAAGCCAAGAATTAAATTACGAAGTTTAATTAGGAAATGCTTTTGAATAATTAAAGATTAGGCGTTTTGACGTTAAAGTCTAAATAAATGTTTTAAGGTTAGAATATCGATATTCTATATTAAAAGGGCAATTTTTCTGTATATTTCTTTCTGTCTGTCTGTTTGTTAGAGTGGGGATTAACTACTGAACCGATTTGAATTCCATTTTCAAAGCATCATTGGAAGCTACGATTGGATGTCGGAAAGAAAAGTTATCGGCAATTTTATATTCCACACAAAATAAGGCGCGGGGCACAACTAGTTGAAAAAAAAATGTTTAGGAGTTTTTTGATAATTTGTAGTTTAAGTGGGAGTTTGCGAAAAAACCGTTGTTTACTCAAGGTCATTAATACTACACTTTTGGAGCACATTCACATTTATTGCCTAGGTACCAGGTACCAGTCAAAATATGGATAAAAACATACCTTCGTAAATATCCAAGAAAGGTATATATTTTTTCCCGAAATCTAAATTAAACCTCAAAGTAATTCAACTTATTGAAAACATAGACATAAATAATACTTCGTATGGACCCGGCCTAACGTAGATACATGTCATGTTTCCCCACTTTATTGGTGTCCAATCCAAAGTTAAACTTGTATCGTGACACTAAAGCTGGGTCACATTTTTCCAACAACGAGACGAGTTTTTAGATACTGAGAAACAGTTGCGAAAAAAGTTTTTTTAAAAACGCTTATCGTCACGCACGCTCGGTGACAGAACTTTGGATTGGACACCGTGGAAGTGGGGACATATTACGTGTACGTTAGACCGCGTCTATATTATTTACGTCTATGATTGAAAACAAATTTCCGAAATTCCTACAAACAAGAAAACATCGATTTCCATAAAAATCTCTTGATACCAAACATGCATACAGATCCAATCGATTTCAACTTAAGATTTATGCCATTAAAACCCAAAATCAAAGGGAAAGCTAATACATATTTTTGAACCGAATATCTTTGATCCGAAATTAAACTTTTCCCTTGTTAAAATTCCCATTTCCTCCCTGAAAACATGCGAGATATAATCTGAACCCTTACCGAAAGTTTCCCGGACACCCGATAGATGTCACTTGACACGACCTACATACGGCGTAATGGAATTCTTACATCATTTGCTCTGACTGTTTTTTAGGGATTGTCAACCTTTTCTTGCTTTCCTTAGTGGAAACAAATTGATCGGCAACATTTTCCTAGATTTCGAATTGCTTTTTGTACAATTGGATAGTAGATTGTGAAGTGTTGAGATAAGGTTCCGTAGAAAAAAAGCGTATAAAATTGTGTATGTGTTTTGTGTATCTTCTATGTCAACCTAATTATTGACAAGTTGATAGCTGAGGTAAAATGTAGAAACATTTTTTTTGATTGGAATATTTTCATTTATGCAACATAGTTTGTCGTTAATATTATAACAAATACAAATACAAATTCGTTTATTTTCCATATTAGCATGTAACATGTATTCTTTAGCTTAACAATTCACATAGACATTCTGTAGTTTAACAAAAAATAATAGGCATTTACTATGGAAAAAGGGTATGGGCACAGCTAATGCTGTTGTTTTTTTTGATTTGATTTGATATACTTTTATATTTTTTCTTTCTAGGTTATTTGTAAAACCATAAAACGAAAGCTACTTCTAGAGACTCACTTCTTTCAAAGAGAAATCTAGCATATTTTTCCACCAAGAACTATTACAATCATAAAGTTTAAAATTCACAGATAGTTTTGCTTCAAATAACAGCGAAATAAACGCACACAAAAATTATATTAAAACCAAGTCACATTTTTTAAAATATATTATAAAAACTCTCCTCGAACGCCCGAATAGATATACGATCCCCGCCAAAGATAATATTTAAGACATTACGACAAGTATGTCGAGAGCCTCTGGCAAAAATGGTCCGTTCAAAAATACATATATAAATTATATATCTTCCCTATTCCATATTCATGTTTGGCTTACACTTTTTCTTATCTAAAATATTTGATACGAGAAAAACGCACTTGGAAATTCGACCCCTGTTGAAATATAAGGATAAAAGGTGACCTAAAAGTATATTTTATGTAACTGTAAAGTATGTTATACAAAAATTTTCATCATCATATTATCGACTAGCTTCTGCCCGCGACTTCGTACGCGTGGAATATAAAATTGCCGATAACTTTTCTTTCCGACATCCGATTTTAATCAAACATAGCTTATATGTTGCTCCAAATGATGCTCTATCTACTCTTGAAAACTGCATTCCAATCGGTTCAGTAGTTTCGGAGATTAACTTTAACAAACAGACAGACAGACATACAGAAAATATTTCTAAAAATCGTTGTTTTGTGGTCTACCATACATCTTTAGACCCGCTCCTTTTTTTGAACTTTTCTTTCTATGTACAGACACGCCGGGTTCTGCTATTTTATTATAGTATATATAGATTATCGACCACAACCATATTAACAGCCTATTTACGTCCCATTGCTGGGTACTGGGCCTCTCATCATGAGAGCATTTGGGCTATAGTCCGCACGCGAGCTCAGTGCAGACTGGGGACTTCAAACTTCCCCGGGGCGCGCAGGTTTCCGCACGACGTTTTCCTTCACCCGAAAAGCTCACAAAAACACACGTATTTATTTAAACTTTATTGCACGTTAGTATAAAAACCAATACGAAAGATGAACTTAATGCCATAAGGCATTCTCTACCAGTTAAACCTTTGGGCAAAACAGAAATTGTTGTGGGGCGGTGCAATAAAAGATAAGCTATTATTTATTTATCATTATATTACTAGATTCCTCCTTTTCCAAATAGATTTCTACGAAATCCTGGGCTCAAATATTACATGGTTAATATCCTGGAATTCGATAAGCTTTGACCTTATTTCAGCTAGATCAACATTTATTTAATATTTCGCTGAAATGTCCATTAAAAATAACGTGTACATTAAGAATTGGCTTTTGATTTACTTTCGTAACATTCATCAGTCTTTTTACTTGACTACCTACATATTATTAAGTTAAATCCTCTGTCGCCGTCTGTCTGTTCGCGATAATCTAAAAAAGTACTGAATGGGCAGGTCGTTCGTTATTAGAAATCTTCTACTATCTAAAGTCCCGCGCCTTCATATTTCAAAACGCTTGAATATTTTTATTTTTATTTAAAAAGCACCACCAACACTCAACGCATAGTTGATGGCTGTCTCAGCACGCACACATGTGTTGAGAGTGTTGGTGTTGCTTTTTAAATACTTGAAGCGTTTTGAAATGTCAAGGCGCGGGACTTTAAAGAATAGAAGATCTTATAATATTAGCATGGAAGTATGGATTCATAATCTACCTGGTATTAGATATGGTTATCATATTATATTTCAATGCCTAACTAAACGTTAGATAGGCAGGTACGAGAAGCAGCTTGATCTGTTACTATAATCTAGTTAAAGTGAAGGTAAATTGCCTACATTACCTGTAAGTTATATCTAGGCAAGTTTGCGAGACTCTGATCTCGGGAGGGTGAAATATGTCACACGAAATATGTCACGGTACAAGGGAGGACCTGCTAGGCGGTTCTATTAGTAAAAAAAACTAACCTTTGTGACTTTGTTTGCGTACCTGATGCTTTATAAATAAACTAGCCTTTTCCCGCAACTTCGTATGCGCAGAAATAGTAAAATAAAAAATCCCGTTTTTTTCCCGTTTCCGTGGGAATTTCGGGAAATCCTCTCTTAGTGCTCCCGTACGTTTCCCAAGGAACCTGCATGCCAAATTTCAGCTCTCTACGACCGGTAGTTTCGGCTCTGCGTTGATCGATCAGTCAGTCAGTCAGTTTCTTGTCTATATATACTTATAAAACAAGAAACTGACTGACTGACTGACTGACTGATCGATCAACACAGAGCCGAAACTACTGATCGTAAAGAGCTGAAATTTTATATAGGTACATATAGATATACAAGCCCCTGCCAGCGATTTCGTTCGCGTGGAATACGGTATTCGGCCCGCGGTAAAAAGTAATCTAATGTCTTTCTTTGAGACCAATCTATAATATTCATCCAAACAGGCCCAGCTAATAGACGTCATCTGTCGCAGCTTATCAGCTTTTTACGATACTTTTGTTTTAAATTACATTGACTGTAACGATAAAGTCACTGTGCCTATTTACATTTTTTTCCACAGAGGTATCTCACTAAATACGTGTCAGCAATAAAAATCATGAACACGCGACGGCTCGTAGCTTACGCCCCGGTAAAATAAATTCCCCTCTAAATTTCCCAGTCTGTTATTTATTACTTAATCTGGGGTGTAATGTTTTCAACTCCTGCTTTAACAGATGTTTCATTCTTTTAAATCTACCTATTTCTGTTTTAATAGTACATTACAGACCTAGGGTGGTGAAGGTGAATTCGTAAATGTCCCAGATCGCAGGTTTCTGTGTTCCTCACCTTCGGTTCGGGCCATAAATATACGATCTGGGGCTTAACGAATTACCGCCCGTGGTTTTTGCCCGTGGTCAAAAGTTTTACGTCTTGCCTTGGCCAAGAAGTGAGATTTTCTCTCCGCGTAGCGGGAAGAAAATCTCACTTTACGGCTAAGGGTGATGATGTAAATTCAATTTAATCGATTTGGAAAAAAATTTGCGCACACCTGGGATCTCGGTGTTATTTTTAATTGGGCGGATTTGTGTGATATTTATTTGATTTAAAATGTAATTTTAACAGTTTTTTCCAGTTATCAATGTAGACGCAGGATCCGTTTTTAGTCTACCTAACTTAATATTATATTCGACCAAGTTTTTAATAAGATCACCTATGGACTATCTCTTAAAAATTTATATAACTTTTTCAAAGTTACGTAATCAGATACTTAAAATTTTCGTTAACTTAATGCTTATAAACACCAATAACATGCTTAAATACAGCTCTCCACAGATTCGGGCAGGTTTCTTGTCGTTATTATGTAACATTTCTGTAAAAGAACATTCTAGATGGTATTTCCTTATCTAAAGCGGCCGACAATTCCGCGCTGTTTACTTAAAAAAAAACATCTACAAGTGTGAAGCTTTTTCTTTACAAGGTTCCGTAAGAAAAAATCTTATCTTATCTAGCCTATTAGATCCCACTGCTGGGCAAAGGCCTCCCCTCCTCTCTTCCACTCCTCTCTGTTCTTTGCCAGTTCTGGCCAACCCGATCTAAACTTGTCTAGGTCGTCGCGCCATCTCCGTCTAGGTCTGCCTCTGCAACGATGTCCGTCCCGAGGTAGCCATTCGGTGGCTAATTTGGCCCATCTGTCATCGTGCATACGGCAGACGTGTCCAGCCCAGTTCCACTTTAGTTTGGCAGTCTGTACCCCAACATCGGCAATCTGAGTCTTGGAGCGCAGTTCTGAGTTCCGTATCCTATCAGTTCTTCGGACGCCTAAGATACTGCGCTCCATTGCTCTCTGACAAACCTTGAGCTTGGACTTTTGTGCCTCAGTTAATGACCATGATTGGGCGCCGTAGGTTAAAACAGGCAAGATGCATACGTCCACGAGTTGGCGTTTCAAAGAAATGGGAAGGGTTCCCTTCATAAGATCCTTCATGGACCAGAAGCTCCTCCAGCTGTTCTCGATTCTTCTCTTGATCTCTTTGTCCTGTCTGTTAGTGAAGGAGACAATCTGGCCCAAGTAGGTGTACTCGTCGACGTATTGCATGGCCTGTCCATCCACCGTAACCTTTACTTTCGCGCGATTGGTCATCAACTGAGTCTTCGATCTGTTCATCGTAAGTCCAACCTCAAGGCTTGCGTTGCTGAGGTCTTGCAGCATAAATTGCAGTTCAGATGCCGATGTTGAGAAGAGAACGATATCGTCGGCGAATCTAAGATTAGTCAATCTCCGATTCTCGACGACGATACCTCTCTCCTCCCAGGATGCCGCCAAATTCTTGAAAACTTCTTCAAGGCAACTGGTGAACAATTTAGGAGACAGCGGGTCACCCTGCTTTACTCCCTTCTCGATCTTAAATACAGATCCCGGTGTTTGGAGCAACCTCAACCAGCTTATTGAGAAGTCTAACGAGTTCAACAAGCCACTGTACTTGGCATTTGTTGACTATAGTAAAGCTTTCGATAGCGTCTCACATAGTGCTATACTATCTGCACTGCGTAGTCAATACATAGACGAAACCTATGTTGAACTCGTTAGAACTATCTACGATAATAGTACGGCTCAAATCAATCTCCAAGAAAAAATAAAATGGTTTAATTAAACTCATACTGAACTTTATAATCATCATCATCATCATCATCCTCATCAGCATCATCACCATCATCAACTTTATAATGAAATGAACTGAATATAAATATCTTTGGAACTGTATCACGTTATAGTGCTAAATAATATAGAGAAACTTGCGTATTTATGAACAACTTTCAGGACTAAAGTCGAATTATCTTATTTGAATTTTAAATACGAAATTTATATTGTAAGGACAGATGAAACTCAGAGTCAGAGTACCAATTAATATATTTCGAGAATAACATCTATTGTTGTAATAAAAAAAAAATACAAATAATAACTCTCAAGCACGGTTTGACAGTTATTTGGACGCAGTGTCACAATGCGCCATCTGGCGAGCGTTTTTATTTAGAAAATCATCATTCTTATTACCTCAAGAGTACTGAATTGACTACGGAACCCCAAAAACGTGGACGAACCACTTGATAAATGACCGGAGAGGCGACCTTGCCATCTTTTTAGTTTCCAAATAATAAATAGACTCGCGCAAGTCGACTTAGGCGCCATCTATCGTCGTTTACTTTAAATTGTTCTTTTTTCTTGTGCACGATAAGTTTTTTGACGGAGTGAGTAATATAGAGTAACGTAGCAACGAAAAGGATCCAAGTGAATGTTTTGTCTCGCAAGAAATTCAAGCTTGTTAGAATTGGGTTAAAGTTCACATTTTATTATCGTGATAGAACTTGTGTGATGAGCACGAATGTTTGCACTCGAGTCATGGATGTTTAGTATTTATATAAGTATGTATTTCTCTGTATAAGTATTTATATCGTTGTCTAGCACCCATAGTACAAGCTTTGCTTAGTTTGGGGCTAGGTCAATTTGTGTGAAATGTCCCAAGATATTTATTTATTTATTTATTTCATGCCTAGAATAAAATGATTAGACTTTCTCAAGTCATGAAGCCGTGGTAGCCTATTTAAGTCCCAATGCTGGGCACAGGCCTCCTCTCATCACGAGAGGGTTTGGGCTATAGTCCCCACGCGGGCCCAGTGCGGACTCCACACTCATCCTTGAATTACTCCACAGATGCTTCTTCACGATGTTTTCCTTCACCAAAAAGCTCAGTGGTCAATTGAAATTGAAATTAACACATAAGTAAACTCAGAGGTGCGAGCCGGATGCTAACCAACGACCTCTGCGTGAGAGGCAGTGTTCAAACCACTAGGCTACCATCTCTAATGCCGGGCTAATATTTTCGACCGCAATATTTACTAAAGACTGTAATATGGAATGATTCTTAATTTGTTGACGTCGTTAGCAAGGGAACCGGGAAAAGTGTGAAAAATGACGATTGTGCTCTTTTGATGGATTGTCCCAGTCAACAGGAGCGCACTTGAATAATGTATTAGTGGGGGGGTAGACGGTTTTTATGTTTTTTACTACTACCCCCGTACTAAAATAGACGAAAAGGGAGCATAAACAGAGTGTTTATGGCTCCCTTTGTCAAATAAGAGATAAATTAAATGAATTATTAATAGTTCAAAATTAAAATACGTTTTGCGCTCGGTGCCGGTGGTGCCATATTATTGCTTATGTGTTAGTTTTACTACGACCTAATAAAAACGTTGTAAAAAAAATTAGAAGTTTTTCACGTCAAATAGACGGCCATCCTGATGGTAAGCGGTCACAGTATCTTAAAAACATTTTCAACACCACAGGCGTTAGAGAGAGAGACATGGCGGTTACTCCACCGACAAGAGCATGGCTCTTAAATAGAAGAAGAAGAAGGCGTCAATGCGTCGTCTGTCTCAAAGGGATTGGAGCCCCGGGTCTAATATCGGAACAGCGAGGCTGCTCACAACTCTAGAATGGGTGTGGTTGCCAACCCAGCGGGCATCCAGGGCTTTTGTTGCCTTTCAAGACATTTGCAACACCAGCCTCGAAGGACCTGGCGCCTGGGCTCTAATGTTGGAACAGCGAGGCTGCTCACAACCTCTACAATGAGGGTGGTTGCTAATCCAGCGGGCGTCCAGGGCTTTTGTTGCCTTTTAAGACATTTGCAACACCAGCCTCGAAGGACCTGGCGCCTGGGCTCTAATGTTGGAACAGCGAGGCTGCTCACAACTCTAGAATGGGTGTGGTTGCCAACCCAGCGGGCATCCAGGGCTTTTGTTGCCTTTTAAGACATTTGCAACACCAGTTTCGAAGGACCTGGCGCCTGGGCTCTAATGTCGGAACAGCGAGGCTGCTCTCAACTCCAGAATAGGTATGGTTGCCAACGCACCGGGCACCCAGGGTTTTTGTTGCCTTTCAAGACATTAATAATATCAGAGAGAGGCGTCAATGCAGCCTACACTGTGCTCTAATGACATATGTGAGGCTGCCTTTGCGATATACTAATGTCCAATTGAAAACCTCCTTTTATAAAATGGGTTATCAATTATTGTAAAAAGAAACAAGAACAGTATTGCGTTTCAGAAATGAAATGTTTTGTCCAAAGGAAAGCAATATTGGAAATCGGTTCTCGTCTACTTATAAATTGTTGGTTTTGAAATTATTTTTACCAGGTTTTATGTGGCCAATTTATATAAAAAATACACTGAATAAATATTACTTGTAATTAATTATACCGGGTAAAGCAAAACGTTGTAATGATAACTATTTCATGTTACTACTAGAGTATCAAACTACACTCAATCGCAATGAAATCGGGTAACTTTGCATAGGATTTTCCTTACAAAGTGACCCGATTTCATTGCGGTTGGGTGTCTATCCCCACCAAATTTCACCAAGATTTGTCCAGCCTTTTTACGTGAAGGAAGGAGAAACAAACAAACAAAATTTTAGCATGTACATATATGAATTATCCACATAAAAGCCGAATTTAGTTTGTCCATCCGAAAGCCTCTTATCTCCACGATATGCTGCAAAAACCCCGAAGACAAGCTGATTAATGGCCTAGGATTAGCCCCGGACGGGTCAGAGTTCGATTCCCGAGGCCCTTTGTGACCAGATGGAGGCTTTATTTTTCTTTCCGCGGAAATGTTTTCAATGCTTGTTTGTTGGTTTGGTTGATTCAAATTGCCGCCACTTGAAACAGTAACATTGAAAAGAAAGCAAAGCATTGCCAGGGTCTACTTTATGTTTTGGCCCGTTTAAACCCGTGAATTTTATAATGGATAACTAAATTCGTTTGATTAACCGACTTAAAAATGAAGGTATTTCGGCATGTTCGCTTTTATTTAAGTACTAGTTGTGCCCAGCGACTTCGTACGCGTGGAATATAAAATTGCCGATAACTTTTCTTTCCGACATCCGATTTTAATAAACATAGCTTATATGTCGCTCCAAATGATGCTCTATCTACCCTTGACAACTGCATTCAAATCGGTTCAGTAGTTTCGGAGATTAACTCTAACAAACAGACAGACAGACAGACAGACAGAAAAGATTTCTAAAAATCGCTATTTTGTGGTCTACCATACATCTTTAGACCCCCCGTTCCTTTTTTTGAACTTTTCTTTCTATGTACAGACACGCCGGGTTCTGCTCTTTTATTATAGTACCTATTGATTGATGATAGTATAGATTTAGGAAAAAAATTGTCTACTACTACTACTACTACTACAACAGCCTATTTACGGCCCACTGCTGGGCACAGGCCTCCTCTCATCACGAGAGGGTTTGGGCTATAGTCCCCACGCGGGCCCAGTGCGGATTGGGGACTTCACACACATCATTGAATTACTTCGCAGGTGCGTGCAGGTTTCCTCACGATGTTTTCCTTCACCGAAAAGCTCAGTGGTAAATTCAAATTAAATTTCGCACATAAGTAAACTTAGAGGTGCGAGCCGTAATCGAACCCCCCACCCTCTGCATGAGAGGCGGTAGGCGGTAAAAAAATTGTCAGTCATGCAATAATTTGAAAGTTTCGTTAATTGAACACATTTTTGTACTTCATTCAGGGGATCCGGTCCTAGGAACGCTTCAAAAATAATTTATTTATTTGAAATTATATTGCGTATTGCGTTGTCCGTGTGGTGCCGGCAAAGAATTGCACCACCCCCTCTCTTCCCGTGGGTGTCGTAAGAGGCGACTAAGGGATAAACCGGAGGATGGGCAGCAGCGTCCTCCGAGAACTACCTTCATCAAACTGCGGTCGCCAACCCGCCTGCCAAGCGTGGCGACTATGGCAATCCCCCCCAAGGGATCTATATACTTGGGACCAAAAAAGTGCCACAAGCAATGCCCAGACCCCCAGTCCCCGGCGGCCCCGCTATTCCTGGCTCCGGTAGCGGCCATGGTAACGGCGGGGCAGGGGGTGCTAAAGTTAATCCCCGGCAGAGACCCGGCTACCAAAAACGACGACCCTTGGCCCTGGCAACATATAACTGCCGTACACTGCGGACCGACGAAAAGGTACTGGAACTGGAGGAAGAATTGAGCAGGTTACGTTGGGGAATCGTAGGGTTATCAGAAGTCCGGAGAGAGGGGGAGGACATGATAACCCTGAAGTCCGGTAACCTGTTCTATTTCCGGGAGGGCGACCAACAGTCCCAGGGAGGTGTCGGGTTTATCGTCCACAAGTCCCTCGCAAACAATGTGGTGAAGATCGAGAGTGTGTCGACCAGGGTAGCGTGCCTTGTACTCAGAATAACACAACGATATTCGTTGAAGGTTATACAGGTTTACGCTCCGACCTCGACACACTCCGACGATGAGGTGGAGGCTATGTATGAGGACATTTCCAGAGCCATGCATAGCTCCAGAACTCACTTCACAGTTGTTATGGGGGATTTCAACGCGAAACTGGGCAAACAAGACGGTGAAGAGCTGAGAGTGGGGCAATTTGGAGTAGGGCGCAGGAATCACCGGGGCCACCTACTGGCTGGTTTCATGGAGAAGGAGGGACTCTATATGATGAACTCCTTCTTCAAGAAACGTGAGCACAGAAAGTGGACCTGGATGAGCCCTGATGGTGTAACGAGGAATGAGATAGACTTTATCATGTCGACGAGGAAGCAGATATTCGATGATGTCTCAGTGATCAATTCGGTTAAGTCCGGGAGCGATCACCGTATGGTACGAGGCACATTGAATATCCAAGTGAAGCTTGAGAGATCTCGATTGATAAAGTCTACGCTCCGCCCGGCACCGACCCAGCTCCAAAACCCCGAGAGCTTTCAGCTCGAACTCCAAAACCGTTTTGCTTGCCTAGAAAGCGACGTGGACGATTATAACGACGGGTTTGTGGAAGCTGTCCATACGGTTGGGTCCAAGTTCTTCAAGACCCGCCGTACAAGAACTAAGAAAATCTCAGACTCAACCCTAAAGCTCATGGAGGTGAGGCGTGAGATGATTCTGCAGTCTTCAGGTGACGCTAGTCATTATCGGCAGCTCAATAGGCAGATCTCGAAGTCTCTGAAGCGTGATATACGCCGATTCAATACCAACATTATTGAAAAGGCTATTGAGCGTAACAGAGGCTCGAAGGTGTTTGCCAAAGATCTGTCTATTGGCCAAAGCCAATTGACAAAGCTGAAGACCGAAGACGGCAGGATCGTTTCATCCAAACCGGAGCTGTTGGGAGAAGTCGAGAAGTTCTATGGGCAGTTATACACGACAATCCGAACACCCGTCGCTGATCCAGCTAAAGACCCTAGAGCTAGATTAACCCGACACTTTACCGAAGATATCCCGGACGTCAGCCTGTACGAGATTAGTATGGCTCTCAAACAGCTTAAGAACGGCAAATCCCCTGGTGACGACGGAATTACAGCCGAACTCCTGAAGGCGGGTGGTAAACCAGTCCTTAAGGCCCTTCAGACGCTGTTTAATTCCGTCATTCATGAAGGGAGAACGCCGCGAGCATGGAACAGAAGTGTGGTGGTGCTCTTCTTCAAAAAAGGTGATAACACCTTGTTGAAGAATTATAGACCCATCTCACTTCTGAGCCATGTTTACAAGCTGTTTTCGAGAGTCATTACGAACCGTCTCGCGCGCAGGTTTGACGAATTCCAGCCTCCCGAACAAGCCGGTTTCCGAAAGGGCTATAGTACCGTAGACCACATACATGCGTTGCGGCAGGTTGTACAGAAGACCGAAGAGTATAACCTCCCCCTTTGCCTTGCATTTGTGGACTACGAGAAAGCCTTCGATTCGATCGAGACTTGGGCTGTGCTGCAGTCTCTCCAGAGGTGCCAAGTTGACTACCGGTACATCGAAGTGTTGAAGTGTTTGTACGAAAATGCCACCATGTCCGTCCGACTACAGGACCAGACCACGAAGCCTATTCCACTGCAGCGGGGAGTCAGACAAGGAGATGTGATCTCTCCGAAGCTGTTCACCGCTGCATTGGAGGATGCTTTCAAGGTGCTGGACTGGAAAGGTCGAGGCATCAATGTTAATGGCGAGTACATCTCTCACCTTCGATTTGCCGACGATATTGTAGTCATGGCTGAGACCATGGAGGACCTCAGTATTATGCTCGCTGACCTCAGCAGAGTTTCCGATCGAGTTGGTCTTAAAATGAACATGGACAAGACGAAAATTATGTCTAATGTCCATGTTGTGCCAACTCCCGTAATAATCGGAGGCTCTGCGCTCGAAGTTGTTGACCATTATGTATACCTGGGACAAACAGTCCAGTTAGGTAGGTCCAACTTCGAGAAAGAGGTCAATCGTCGAATCCGACTCGGCTGGGCAGCGTTCGGGAAGCTTCGCAGTGTCTTTTCGTCCAAATTACCGCAGTGTCTCAAGTCGAAAGTCTTCGACCAGTGTGTGTTGCCAGTGATGACTTATGGTTCCGAGACGTGGGCGCTTACGATGGGCCTCATAAGAAGGCTCAAAGTCACTCAGAGGGCAATGGAGAGGGCTATGCTCGGGGTTTCTCTGCGTGATAGAATCAGAAATGAGGATATCCGCAGTAGAACTAGGGTCACCGACATAGCCCGAAGAATTGCGAGCCTTAAGTGGCAGTGGGCGGGGCACATTGCTCGCAGGACTGATGGCCGATGGGGCCGGAAAGTTCTCGAGTGGCGCCCGCGAACCGGGAGACGAGCTGTCGGTAGGCCTCCAACAAGATGGAGCGACGACCTCGTGAAGGTTGCGGGAAACCGGTGGAAGCAAGTAGCACAGGACCGGTCTGAGTGGCGAGCCTTGGGGGAGGCCTATGTCCAGCAGTGGACGTCTTTCGGCTGAAATGATGATGATGATGATGATGATATTGCGTAACCACTGAGCCGTTTCTCGCAAATATCGAAATCGATAACTCGGCGACCTTCAAAACAATGGTAGGTATCGCTTCTTAAGTCCTTCAAACATATTTGCCTAAAACCTGAAACTTGAACAAAACGCGACCCCCAAATCTTATTACACGAAAATATGTCTCGAGTGCTTTTATCCTTTGGAATTTTGAAGTGTGTTTTGGAGTTTTGTTTGTAATATCGGCGTCTAAATGTCGTGGTGGCCCAGTGGTTCGACCTACTGCCTCTCATGCAGAGGTTCGGGGGTTCGATTCCGGCTCGCACCCCTAAGTTTACTCATGTATGAAATTCAATTTGAATTAACCACCGCGCTTTTCGGTGAAGGATAACATCGTGAGGAAACCTGCACGCATCTGCGAAGTAATTCAAAGATGTGTGTGAAGTCCCCAATCCGCACTGGGCCCGCGTGGGGACTATAGCCCAAACCCTCTTGTGATGAGAGGAGGCTTGTGCCCAGCAGTGGGACGCAAATAGGCTGTAGTAATAGTAGTAGTATAGTAGTCTAAATGTCAACAGTAAAAAAAACGTTTACTATGTAAAAAGCCATCTGGCAATTATGTGAGTGTTGGACATACTTAACATGCACACACACACGCAGAGCTTTTCTGTGTGTCTTTTAAGCTTTCACAGGTAAACTAGTGAACCGATTTTGAAAATCATCCATACTTACTACTACTACTACAGCCTATTTGCGTCCCACTGCTGGGCACAGGCCTCCCCTCATCAAGAGAGGGTTTGGGCTATAGTCCCCACGCGGGCCCAGTGCGGATTGGGAACTTCACACACACACATCTTTGAATTAATTCGCAGATGCGTGCAGGTTTCCTCACGATGTTTTCCTTCACCGAAAAGCACAGTGGTTAATTTAAATTGAATTTCCCACATAAGTAAACTTAGAGGTGCGAGCCGGAATCGAACCCCCGACTCTCTGCATGAGAGGCGGTAGGTCGAACCACGAGGCCACCACGGCTTCCATCCATACTCGGCATCCATACTTAATACAGCAAAATAAATGTTTGTTTGTTTGTCCTTCCTTCACGTAGAAACGACTGGACCGATTTGGATGAAATTTGGTAGATATGGAGATAGTTTGAGACTTTTTTTTAACCATCTATATGTATAGTATCATCGGGTACGCAAATTCTAAGTCTAAGCGGGACGACGTCACACAGGCATCGGCTAGTCGATTTGTAAATGCTCAAGTTCCAAAATGTTTTGAAAGTGACGAAAATTCCTTAACCGAAAGGAACTATTTGAAAATTTTAACCCAGTTCCCACTTTTATCTCTGTAAAACTTCGGGCGAAAATTTCTAAAAGACTTTATTTACCTTTTAAAATATCGTTCCGAGCGATCGTAAAAGTGTCACGTGTATTGTGCGAAGTAGACGTTACGAGGTATCGACATCGATAGAATAGTCGATGGATGTCGCCTCACTAGTTCCGTGATGCATGTGTGTGCTTATGAAAATTATTACAGGTCACTTTTAATAAATAGCTGTGTTTTTTTTTACAAAATATTTTTGTTATTGTTTTTTTTTATGTGTTGCGGAATGAAGAAATCGGCAGAGATGATTATTAGGCGTTTGAACACAATGTGTAACAAGATGGAGCGACGACCTTGTGAAGGTCGCGGGAAACCGGTGGAAGCAAGTAGCATAGGACCGGTCTAAGTGGCGAGCCTTGGGGGAGGCCTATGTCTAGCAGTGGACGTCTTTCGGCTGAAATGATGATGATGAGGATGATGATGATGATGATGAACACAATGTGTACAGTTTAAGGCGATGCATAGTAAATGATCTTTTATAAACCATACCACCACTACTACTACTACAGCCTATTTGCGTCCAACTGCTGGGCACAGGCGTCCTGTCATCACGAGAGGGTTTAAGCTATAGTCCCCACGCGGGCCCAATGCGGATTGGGGACTTCACACACATCTTTGAATTACTTCGCAGATGCGTGCAGGTCTCCTCACGATGTTTCCTCACATTTTTCTAATGACTAGACGGAACGGACTATCGATAAAAAAATACTTGAAAAATAGTTCAGTAAAAAAATTGAATTATTTTCTAAATCAAAACAATAACTAAGGCAAGTCAAGCAAATACCTATATTTATAGAACATGAACTTTCCAGCTGATAAACAAAGCTGCTTAAGCTCTGGAAGGCCTGGGAAAGCTCGCAGTGTATACTTCGCCGAAAATATGGAAATCTACATAATCTTAATTAAAATTTGGAAATTCATTGATACTAAAACAGAGAGACTTAAATTGGTGGGAAATTTTACAATCTTCGTGGAAATCTTTAGTAAAATAATTCAAAGTCATTTTATAGCGGAAACTATTTAAGCCAATTGTTCTTTCTAAACCCTAAAAATAATATATATTTATATCTACTACTACTACTAAAGCCTATTTGCGTCCCACTGCTGGGCACAGGCTTCCTCTCATCACGAGAGGATTTGGGCTATACTTAGTCCCCACGCGGGCCTAGTGCGGATTGGGGACTTCACACACATCTTTGAATGACTTCGCAGATGCGTGCAGGTTTCCTCACGATGTAATCCTTCACCGAAAAGCGCGGTGGTTAATTCAAATTGAATTTCATACATGAGTAAACTTAGGGATGCGAGCCGGAATCGAACCCCCGAACCTCTGCATGAGAGGCAGTAGGTCAAACCACTAGGCCACCACGGCTTCATATATCGATATATAAAAAATGAATCGCCGTCTGTTCGTCTGGCTAAGGCTCGAGAACTGATGGACTGATTTGGCTGATTTATTTCTTTGTTTTATTCCAGGGTATTATTTTCATTCATACTTTACGTGAAATTACCAGGTACAGTCTCCATCAGATATATCGTAGCGGACGAGGTCATCATAAATATGTGAACATGCACTCTAACGTCTTATCAATAAGATCGTGTTCAGAACTTCGGATATATATGATCACTTTGTTCGCTTCCAATACCTAATGGCGACTGTACTGATGTGAACGCATTTAATATAATTTAAAATGGACGCCATAAAATAGAAATACTAGCTACATAGGAAATTAGAGTGCCCAATATAAATTTATACCAATGTGTAAACACAAATCTTGAAGACTTACGCGTACGTTAACAGGGAAAAATACTTATCATTGAATTACTTGAAAATACTCGAAATGGTAATGCAATCAAATTGTCCGTTACCTAAGATGGGTTCGTTAAAAATTTGTTGTAGCCTTAAGACTTATTGTTCATCATCATCATCATCATTTCAGCCGAAAGACGTCCACTGCTGGACATAGGCCTCCCCCGTGCTACTTGCCTTATTGACCTATTGCTTAGACTTATTGTTAGATAATCGAAAATAAAGATTTTCTATTTCTATTCTATTATATTTCCATCAATCTTAAGACTATGGAGAAAATGACGTTTTTGTACCTGTGGAATTAAACAAAAGCTATATTAAACGTTTATTAGTTCACTTTTCACGGATGCAATTCAGGCTGTCACATTTTTTGCGATGAAAAAATTTTCAAATACAAATACTTGGGAGTTTAAACAAACACCAACTAGAAGATCTTCTACTATCTAAAGTCTTCTCATTTCAAAACGCTTCAATTTTTTCATTATTATTTAAAAAGCACCAGCAACACTCTCTACGCATAGTTTATGGCTGTCTCAGCACGCAACATATGTTGAGAGTGTTGGTGGTGCTTTTTAAATACATTGAAGCGTTTTGAAATGTGTAGGCGCGGGACTTTAGATAGTAGAAGATCTCTACGTTTGTACTTTTTTTTAACGAGCACAATAAGACTTGATACAGAATAAATATGTGGACACGGAAAAGCGATAAAGAAGTCCACGTCCAATGACCAAGTATTTATACCTAGTATAAAATACTTGTTCCACTTCCAGAAATACTCGAATAAGTAACATCGGTAAAGTGGAAATTGGAAAAAAAAATGGAAACGTCTCTTACACCTCATTGGCTCAGAATATAAAACTAAGAGAGATCGCTTTGGAGATTCGAGAAACAAAAAAGTAAAGCTTTGAAGTACTGGCGAGGAAAAAATTGCTCGAATCGAAACGCTTTCGTGACGTATGTAAATCTAAAAGAAGGAGCGCAATCTGTATAGTTCCAAAAGTGGACACCAAATCGGGTAAATTGGGGGCGCTGCGGTCGCCACAAGTGTCAAGCCACCTAGGCGGATAGTCTGCAGTAGCACCTTCAGATGGCGCTGCTGAGGCGAAAACGGTTGTGAGGAGAGCGTGTTTTGTTTTGTTGCTTATCAAATCCGCTGCACACGTTTCCAACTGTTTCGCCATATAAGATTGCGCTCCTTACCAAGACACATTCCACTCTCCATATCAAAAAGGGCGTTAAAATACCCAACATCATCTATTTTACGTCCCACGGCTGGGCACACGTTAATTACGAGAGAGTTTGTGCTCTAGTCCGCAGATTTTGTGCACCATGTACCAGGTATTGTGAACTTCACACACATCTTCGAGTTACTCAGATGTTACGTACAGATTGTACAGTCAGCAGCAGAAGTAGATAAGCTGTCCAGGTGTTCTAAATGACCTACACACGACCTTATTTTTAAGACGTTAAGGGCGTGTGTAGGTCATTTTGAACACCTGGACAGCTTATCTACTTCTGCTGCTGACTGTACCTATTAGAAAAGCCGTGGTGGCCTAGTGGTTCGACCTACCGCCTCTCATGCAGTGGGTCGGGGGTTCGATCCCGGCTCGCACCTCTAAGGGCCTTAACACACTTGCGATTTGCGAGCGAGTTGAAAGCGTTTTTCAATACAAAACTCGTACGCGGCGAACTCGCGGCATGTTCGCCTCCATACAAAACTCGCTCGCGAATCGCAAGTGTGATAACGCTCTAAGTTTACTTATGTGCGAAATTCAATTTGAATTGACCACTGAGCTTTTCGGTGAAGGAAAACATCGTGAGGAAACCTGCACGCATCGGCGAAGTAATTCAAAGATGTGTGTGAAGTCCCCAATCCGCGCTGGGCCCGCGTGGGGACCATAGCCCAAACCCTTTCGTGGTGAGAGGAGGCCTGTGCCCAGCAGTGGGACGCAAGTAGGCTGTAGTAGTAGTAAGGAATACAGAATACATATTAAATCTTGGTCTTTAGAGTTGGAAACTCATTCGTGTTGTTATTCCTTGTGTATGGACATAAAGTTAACTTCCAATCAGGAGGCCAGTTTAGCGAGCAATACCATAAAACAGTGTAGTTACTCAAAGCGAGCCGGATTCGAACCCTTGGGGGTTGTAAGTATGTCGGTATCTAACCACTATGCTACTCGCTCTAAACATATCGTGAAATCAGACGAGCCATTTTCCGCGCCGTTACTAAGGAGCGAATTGATCGAACGAATGAGCGAATGAAAGAACGAATGGATTTAACGGAATTGTTATTGTACGGATTTAGTTTCCAGCGAGTTTGAGCAACTTAGCGCGGGGACGAAGTATACGAAATACACTGTGTTTGGTTCATATTTGAATTGGTAAATCAGGAGCTAGTAGTGTCAATTTCGAAACAATACACATTAAACATTAAATACTTAATTATAGCAGCAGAGAACTAGCTTTTGAACGCGACTTCGCTCGCGTCGACTTCGGCTATCGCATTCCCGCGGGAACTATGCGATTTTCCGGGATAAAAAGTAGCCTATGTCCGGGACCCCAAATATATCCATGCCAAATTTCACCTCAATCGGTCCAGACGTTGAAGCGTGAAAAGGTAACAGACAGACAGACAGAGTCACTTTTGCATTTATAATATTAATATGGATAGTAATATTTTTCAAGTGATTCTGATATTTCATCTCATTAACCGCGGGTCAAAGTTTGTCACAACAGTTTAGATTAAAATACACACATGAATACCTTCAATATACCTACACTAAGGTGTTTTCGCAAAACTATATTTTTTGATTTTTATGAATACCCACTCTCCTCTGACATATAGATTGTAAAAAACAACCCCCTTTCCCCCTTAGGGATCGTATTAAGCTGGCAACAGATAGGGCGTATGTCGCCATGATTTATATGGGCCAGGGATGGGCCATAGTCGATTAATGTTTATCGATAGTTTATGATCGACTACAATGCTGACACGCTTCGATGAATTCAGTGGAAAGATATGATCCGGTTAGGGAAATAGTTTTATGTTGTTATTTTATACTACTTAGCTATCCGCTTTGATTTCATGCGGGTATAAACTACTAAAGAAACTGAAACCCAAATTTTCAAGATTTTGAAGCAAACCTTTCGATGAATCTAAAATAACTTTCGATCATACTTTAACATATTTTATGCTGGTAAAACCCTCTCGTGATGAGAGGAGGCCTGTGCCCAGCAGTGGGCCGTAAATAGGCTGTAGTAGTAGTAGTAGTAGATGCTGGTAAATAAGTAAGAGGTTTTATGGCTTTACCATTCTACCAATGACCTATAATAAGTAATAACATATGGACGGACAGTGCCTAACAGAATATGCCAAAATATATGAAGCAAACTGACATTAGAAAATACGTTCCAATATGCTAATAACGCCTTTTTATTATGAAGGCCAAACGGGTGCCGAGCTGTTCGGGCACGTTTTGACGGGACCATT
Source organism: Aethes cnicana (assembly GCA_963971205.1). Classification (NCBI taxonomy): domain Eukaryota; kingdom Metazoa; phylum Arthropoda; class Insecta; order Lepidoptera; family Tortricidae; genus Aethes; species Aethes cnicana. The sequence goes on along the minus strand of OZ020295.1, from coordinate 1,457,375 downwards.
TTTCTCCGGCTGATTGGTGAATCCTTACTTATTTATAATATATCAATGCATTCTTTTGTATAAGTCATGGCTGTCATTAATTAGTTACAGACCTACATAAAAAAACTTGGTTAAGTATATACATTTTATAAACGCAAAACACCGTTCATTCCATAAAAAAATCTAAATCATATCAAACATTACCCCGAAAATTTGCATTCCGAACTCTAAGGAGGAGGTAGGTAGTAAAAATTTATCGACATCGCCTATTTTATAGCACATCTCTCGGGAATTGTATTAAGACGTGCGTGGCGGATCTGATTTACGACACTGACTGCACCTTCTCAGCAAATAATTTTATTAAAAATGACCGGATTCCTAGCCATATTTGCCTTGACAATATTATGCATGATATCGTATGATGGAAGTTTAACCGATGAAGCGAATTATCTAAAGATCTGCGAAGTTATAAAAGGTTTACTTTTTTAGGCTTTGGTTGACAAACACAGTTTACCTGTAAAGTGTATCTCTGGCCCATGTATATCATAGTCATAAGATTTCGATAACGTCGCCAACCCTAAGGTCTAATATGGAATGCCTCTGCTTAAGCTGAGATTCGGCGAAGTTGATTTTTGTTCCCGATAGATGTCGCTGTTACGGGCACATCGACTCCTACATCGCGCTATCGTTGTGTTCCCTCAGATTATATAAGTTCAAGCGGTGAATTTGTTATTTTGAGTTCTTGTATGGCAAACTATGAACGGTTACTATGCCAGTATTTTCATCGTCAACTTCAGAATCTAATAAAGAATAGTCGGAAATCGGAATTTGGTAGCACAATAATTTATATTTCCAATATGGTAGGTATTTACTTTTGTGGCACATACATATTTATTTCCACGTAAATGTGCCTTCGAAATGTTTATTCCTCTTCATTTATATCAAACCTCTCTTAGAATTATTTTTTCCATAATAAGCTCTTTCTTATTATTTACAATAAGTAACAAGCAATCTCAGGTTGTTTGTTCTCAAAATACGCCTCATGAATTGGCAATTTGGAACCTTGGCGTATCAATAAGTTGTCGGCGAAGTTTCTAGTCAGTTTGTGACATATTTTAAATTGGTTATGCCTTGTTATGAACCGCTTTAAGGACATAATTATGTTCAGTTTTAGATTACTGAAGTCGGTAGGGTAAAGGCCGGGTCACACTGAATACGTGCGCAGCCACGTGTACGCTCTCTAATGCGTTGTATAGTATTGGTTGTGGAAGGTTGAAGTAAAGGAGCGCAGTCTTTATAGTTCCAAAAGTAGACACCAAAACGGATAGATTGGGGGCGTTGCGGTTGCCACCTAGGCGAATAGTCTGCAGTAGCGCCTTCAGATGGCGCAGCTGAGGCAACAACGCAGCGAAAACGGTTGTGAGGAGAGAGTGTTTTGTTTTATTGCTTATCAAATGCGCTGGACACGTTTTCAACTGTTTCGCCATATAAGATTGCGCTCCTTACCAAGACACATTCCACCACTCCATTAGTATTGGTTCTCGTAAGACATGACACACCGCCTGCGTAACGAGCACGCGACAATGTATATTTAAGTATGTACGTTGCGTGTAAAATGCTGCACACGCATTCAGCTCGACCCGACCTTAAAAGTTAATATCTAATCGTAAATTATTGCCGCAGCAGCTGAAAATTCCAACTAACCTGTAAGCCATCCTGATCTGTTCACCATTCTTGTACCAGATGAGCTGGGCTGGCGGGTTGCCCCCTCGACTTCTGCAGACCAGCTCGAGGCTCTGGCCCCTTCGCACCGTCTCCCCCTCCGCGTAGCCCTCAATATAGGGGGCCCCAGGAGGATCTGTAACAAATAATAAGTAATTTGTACTTACAATTATTTGTTTAAGTATTTTTTTGAAGAGGATGTACCTATAGGTGAAATTATGAGAAAGGGAAAAAGAATAGGCTGAATCTTTATAACTAGGTAATTATTGCCATTATTTTTTGATGAAACACTTTACCGATGGCCGCCATTTTGAGAACGTTTTTATGAATTTGTAAAAAAAATAGGTACATTCATTAAACACCTACATTGAAAACTGACACACAGATTTCCAAGTCAAACTAATACTATAATGCCATCGTTGTTGAGGCAGTGTATATTCAAATTCAAATTCAATCATTTATTCAGCAAATTGGCCACATAGCGGCACTTTTACACATCAGAAAAAGAATTTACCAGCGCTTCCTAGACCCATTGCTTGAGAAGAAGCGCCGCAACAAACTCAAGCCTTTTTTCAAAATTTCCACATAGTTACAAAATTTACATTTACATTACATGTATAAAATATACATATAGGTACGTACTAAAATTAAATTGAAGGGATGTATAGTCCCTAACTTAAACCTAAGATCTTAGAGATGTATAGTCTCCAAGGGTCCAGAAAAAATAATAATCATGGAGATGGACTCCATTGTCAAATAAATATAAATTCCATAGATGTCGACAGTCTCAAATATATTAAAATAATTGTTTAAAAATACCTAAAAAAACCATTAGTGACTGAAATAAAAATAAAATCGTTTATTTGCTTTTGTTAAGAACTAGTTCTAATGGTTCTAACCATTTCAAAGCCGCCATAACACGACATCTTAAAATCGATGTCGGCCATTTTGTTGTTAATATTTTGCGCTCCCCTGTACCGGGGTTAATGAACGCGGCCGAAAGGCAATTTTCACGTACAGTCACTTGGAAAAGTGTTTAACGTCCTTTGTGGGCCTAAGCTTGTGAGGTTTTTCTTAAAGAATGATGCCGTTAAGGGAAGCAATTTGAAAAATTAAAGCCTTGGTAAGAAGGTGCTAAGTTTGGTTGGAATTATGAAGGTTTAGTTCATGATGGAAGTTACTTGGTTTATAAGGATTGTGACTATTGTGAAGTTTTTCATGGAATATTTCATTCAATGTATTCATAAACAAATGACAATTAATGATAAGGTAATTATTGAACTTCTTTATTTAAGGTTTCTTTGTTTGTAGGTACGTATTCATAAAAGATAAAAGTTGTTAGTCAACTACCTAACTACTATCTAACTAGCTTTTCGGTGAAGGAAAACATCGTGAGGAAACCTGCAAGCATCTGCGAATTAATTCAAAGATGTGTGTGAAGTCCCCAATCCGCGCTGGGCTCGCGTGGGGACTATAGCCCAAACCCTCTCGTGGTGAGAGGAGGCTTGTGCCCAGTAGTGGGACGCAAATAGGCTGTAGTAGTAGTAGTAGTAGTTTAGTCAGCTTTTCTCTTCTCTTCCATATTTAACAGCATAGTAGCTCTGCAACGGATAAACCAATCTTGATTGAATTCCGTTTGTTTAGAGTGTTGTTAAAAATGTGATTTATCAACTTTTGTGATAGTACCGGGAGATTTTCGAATTATTGAAATTACCTACAGTTATTTCTAATGTAAAAGTATTACTTTCATCAACAGATTTTATACTATGTTAGAAGCAAACGTCACACGAGAACTCGACATTCTCCAGCGAGGCGAGGGAGGGAGTAATTTAGCTCAGAACGTTCAAGTGTGGAGTAATTAACGCATTGTTGGGGAAATTTCGGGGTTTGTGGCACCGTGGCGAATGTAACAATTTTAGTGTAAGTAAAGTACAGTGTGGAGTATCTGGAGCTCCATTTTTTTTTTTGTCATTGGCGACACAATCTTTACACATTACACAACTAATGAAGCTCCTGAGTTTTGACAAAAGAGAAAATGGTGCACTTTAAAATCTGTCATACGAAACGAGCAAGTAGGTACAGTCAGCAGCAGAAGTAGATAAGCTGTCCAGGTGTTCAAAATGACCTACACACGCCCTTAACGTCTTAAGAATAAGGTCGTGTGTAGGTCATTTTGAACACCTGGACAGCTTATCTACTTCTGCTGCTGACTGTACGTACATATTAAGTAAGTATATTTAGTTAAAATAAATAAATAAATATACTTAGTTTTTCCTTTATTTTTCTGTACATACTTATTTGTCTACTCGTGAATTTGTTTCCTCTCTACAGGTTAGCTGGAAGAAATTCCTTGAAGGGATAAGCTCGCCTTTGTACATGTGTCTCTTCTCTGTATTGATAAATGTATTTGTGTGTTTTATTCTGTCCAATAGTGTTACTTACTTACTTAAGTTGGTAAAAATAGTACATTATTGCAGAGGCCGCCAAGTAGCGCATTGTCGGACGAGTCAGTTAGAAGGCTGAGCGAAGCGAAGCCTTCTATTAGTACGAGTCCGGCAATCGCAATTGCGGCCGAGGTATATATAATGCTTTTCTCAAACAGCGAGGAAATACGAAAGGTCAGTCGGGGCAAGTGCGCCTAACAAAAATATATCGAAACCTATAAATATTACTCAACTAGTAGTTGGCTGTTTACAAGGCAAAGGGGCGAAATAAATTTAGGCGCACTTACCCCACATCACTATTTACTACTTCCATGATCGTGGATGATTTGGCCATGGAAGTTGTACTTATTACCTCCATGGATTTGTCAGTTTCGGGGCAAGTGCGCCAGGATGGGGTAAGTGCGCCTAACATAAATATATCGAAACCTATAAATATTACTCAACTAGTAGTTGGCTGTTTACAAGGCATTAGGGGCGAAATAAATTTAGGCGCACTTACCCCTCATCAGTATTTACTACTTCCATGATAGTGGATGATTTGGCCATGGAAGTTGTACTTATTACCTCCATGGATTTGTCAGTTTCTGTACAGAGGTGTCTCAAGCGAATTAAAAAAAAAACACACACGACAATAATGTTTTTGCTGGCCAAGGCCGGCAATGGACAGCCTCGCGTCTTCTTTTTTTGAAAGTAACACAAACATTTCCGAGCATGTTTGAGAAAAAAATATTGTATGGGATTCAGATATCGCTCACGCCAGCAATTTCATACTGGGCGATAAAAAAAATACCAACTCGAAAAAAAATCAAAACCTGAAAAACATGCTTAGAATAGATAGCTGATTCTGTGGGTAAAATGTCGTCACAATGTTTTGCTTGAGCCTATATAAAATAATCCAAAGTCGAAACCCTCTCCACGCGAGTTTAACTCGCTTCTTGGCCGGTTATTTCCTGTGGATTGACAATTGACAGCATTTTTTTCAACATGTGTAATTTTATTAGCTAGTTAGAAAGCTTGTAAAATTACAAGGGACACGTATTTTTCTTTTTTTTTGTAAGACGTAAATTTAATACTTAAAATTAAAAAAGCTCCTCATTCTAAAAGCGCGTAAGTCAAAAATGACGTAGTTAATCCTGCGCATAGAATTAGTTCTGCGCGTAGCGCTCATTCGTACAAGTTTACACGACTTAGAAGGCGCATGGATTAAGCAATAATAGACTCTGTGTCAACGGCTTAAGTGCTTCGCCGCGCGCCTTCTAAGTTGTGTCGCACTATACAGCGCTCTTAAGCGAAAGATCCATATGACGTCACGCACCAGTTACCACTATAACGCGATTTTCCCCTAAAAGTAATGAACAAAAAATCTGAAATAAATACTTGAATATTTTATTTATTATTTTATTTATTTATTTATCTATTATTTATTTATTAGTTGTTTATTTAAACTTTATTGCACATAAAGAAAACTTAGTGTACAAAAGGCGGTTTTAATGCCTTGAGGCACTCTATTTATTACATATATTTAAGTCCCCAATCCGCACTGGGCCTGCGTGGGGACTATAGAGTAATAGACCAAACCCTCTCGTGATGAGAGGAGGCCTGTGCCCAGCAGTGGGACGCAAATAGGCTGTAGTAGTAGTAGTACATTTATTTATCAGAGATGGTTTTCGAATTACGCCTTACTAAAATTTTCTCCAAAGTGCCTAGGTATTCTCAGTGCGACTAGTTTGTAAGACACCAGAATAGTAAGTTTCAGGTAAATATCTGAACAACTTTCACCTCACCTCGGTGTGAGTCAAACCAGCAAGATCCCCTAAAGACGACAACTTCACTGTTTGTTACAAGCCCCGCTAGCTTAGCGCATCGCAGATTGAAAAGTTAAATGCTTAACCGTGACAAACTAACTAAGGAGGTTTAGGATTATGTCGTATGCAGCAGTTGCAATTAGACTGAAGCAAAGGGAGAGAAATTCACGATAGATTAAGTACTTACACAACCAAAACGGACTATTATTGAGTCCCACTGCTGGGCATAGATATAGGTCTCCATTAGAGTGAATTAATTTTCAGATGAACGCAAGTTTTCTCACAAATACGAGTAAATGTTTTCATCGAAAAGATCTAAGCTAAAAAGTGCGTGAGACTCGATTTGAACGGTCGACATCAATACGCAGTCTTCAATTAGACGTTTGAAAAATATATTTCTTTTCCGTCCTATTTTGTGACCATTTCCATGAAAAACGTATTGATAAGAACAAACAGGAAAAGACAGGGTATTTTTTTCGAATTCGCCGTATTTTTTTTCATGTATGTTTTCTAAGTTCTTGGAATTTCTTTGTAACTTGTAACCCAGTCTTTGTTGAATTCTATTAGAGTTTCTCGAGGAATTGTTTATAAGGTGTCGGAAATAAGTGATATTATTCACAAACTACTGTGTACACAAACATGTATTTACAATATAATTTCAAATTTATTTCCCGAAAATTTCAAAAGGGTGAAAACATAATCCCCTACCAATTACCTACAAAAAAAACATACGTACAAAATAACTTCGAAGAAAATTCACGGAAAACGTACAATCTTTATCACGGCAGATTCATTTGTATACTGAATGGGAAAGAAAAAAAAACAAATGGACCGTCCGCCTGACACACATTCGCTTTTAAATGAAATTCCAAATGAGTTGCTGGCCGGAACGCAAATCCACCTTATGAAAGAAAAGAAAAAGATTTCGAAAAAAGAACGTTGTCATAGGGATGGAAGTGGTTCTTTTGTTGAATCGACAAAAAGCACCTTTCATTGTATAATTATCGATAATTGATACGTAACGATAGGTTGGAAACATAATTATATTTGTGTCAAAAACATGAATAATAATATAACAATTGTGTCCTACACGAGGATTAACTGAAATTGATTACTTTAAAATAAAACAATACATGCGAATCACTTTAATATCCAATTTTTAATATTCAATTTGCAATAGATATCTCTCTTATTTCTATATTCAATTTAACACAGTTACGTTTTAATCAATTTGTTTAGTGAATTTTATATCAGAAGTGTTTTTTGACATAACGCAGTGCGGTCTTGTAAAAAAATCAGCATTTTTGTTATTAGGGATATAAATGTCAAACTTGAATCCAACACCTATACAAATAAAAAGGCAATAAGTACTACGACCAAATATTGCTAACTAGTTTTTGCCCGCGACTTCGTCCGGGTGGAATTCGTCAATAGCATTCCCGCGGGAACTATGCATTTTTCCGGGATAAAAAGTAGTCTATATATTGACCAGTATTAGAAACTACCCCCATACAAAATTTTGTTGCAATCCGTCCAGTAGTTTTCGAGTTAAATCTGGACATATATACACTCGTACAGTAAATTTTTCTTAAAATCGTTTTTTTTTGTATTCCGTATCGTTTACATGGTCCTTCGACTTGATAGTTTCTTTTAATTTTCAAGTTACAGACGCGACTTCTTCCACAGACTTATTTTTAGTATACACAGATATAACTGCTCATATTCTTGTAACTACGTTCAAGGATTTATGTATGACTAACAGACAGTTTCAGTAGTTCTCATCATCATCATCATCATCATCATTTCAGCCGATAGACGTCCACTGCTGGACACAGGCCTCCCCCAAGGTGCGCCACTCAGACCAGTCCTGTGCTACTTGTTTCAGTTCTACTGATATACAATATATTTTTAACTATAGGTAAAATATAATACACGGACAAACAGACGGAGGACCGCCTGCTGGAATGTTGTAACCACCCGCTTATAGTCATTTGTGGCACATGGAGAAATCTCAGCTCATTACTTCAAACTAATAATACACTCTAGCAAATAACGCAAATTACTTAACACATAGATAATTACACTGAAAGCGTTGATCATCCCCAACAGCAAATAACACATTGCAGCCCAAACTTTGATATGCCGTTACCAATATAGAGCTAATATCATATAATTACGCACATAGGGAACATGTCAAATCTCGCGATCAGAATATTACGGGGGGAGCGCGGGGCGGATTCCATCAGTACATAATTACATGCCGCACTTTGTTTACGTTGCCCCTATGCTCGGGTTACGGGTAGAGGCGGGAGCGTTGGAACATGTCGATGAAAATTATTCCTACACTATTTAGGTTTTTTTTAAGTGAAAACTTTTTTAGCGGCGCTGTGCACTTTTTGTGATGGGGAAAAAATGTTGAACTCGCGACAGATCACGCGACCTGATCGAAAAACTGTTACAATGTTATTGTAGCCAGTAGACCGCCGCCGCGGAGAGAAAGTATCCCCCTCTCTTTCTACCGCGCGGCGAAAATGTATGCCTGTGCAAGTTTTCAGTTCTGCCGGCACTCCCGGAGTGCAACCCGTTGTTTTTTTGTTGGCACACTGACCATCGGATGGTAAGTGGTCACAGTGGACCATGGAGAGAAGATATCAAAAGATTGCGAATGCGATGCCAACCCTAAGGTCCAATGCGTCTAATTCTGGGTTTTAATGGGCTCTTTCACCTGTGTACCGGAACACAACAGGTGGGAGCTGCTGTTTGGTGGCAGGTTAGCACGCAAGGTGGTGGTAGCATGAGGTCCTTATTCACCATCACATCGCACCAACCCCGTAAAAGTGTAGGGAAAAAGTAGTAAATGTTATTGCAATGAACAGTCAGTCTAAATCCAGATCAAATAGGTTTAGAAATCACAAAGAAAAAAATTCGCATAATATTGTGGATTAACTATGATAATACTAGTGATAGTATTTAATTGGCCTACAGAAAGTGAAACGAAATAAAATACCTTAGTTACAGTTCATTCACTCGACACTAAAAATTACTTGAAAATTTGATACTACGTATTTGCATTAGATAAAACAAATTGAGTGTTTGTAAAGTCAGTTTACGGACAATAATTTTATACGTTATAACGTCACGTAACAACGCTACTATTGTGTCATGTTTTTTCGTGGGCGCAGTCGGCGTTATAACTAAATGATAAAACTAATGGGTATTTAAAATAAGTTTTACGAAGTTAAATTGTAAATAAATATAATAAAAACTTTGTCGAAATTGTATTCATCAAAGAGGTGTAAAATTTCTTGTTAAAAATGATTATCTCTTCTTTGATGTAAGTTTTGAATAATCATCATGTTTCATTCCGAAAATGAGTTGTTAAAAGTTACTAACAATGATTAATGAATAAGTAACAAATTTCACATTAAGGATCAAAACCTGAATATTCACTTTCATAACTTACTTTTATATTAGGGATTATTAGAAGCCGTGGTGGCCTTGTGGTTCGACCTACCGCCTCTCATGCTGAGGGTCGGGGGTTCGATTCCGGCTCGCACCTCTAAGTTTACTTATGTGCGAAATTCAATTTGAATTTACCACTGAGCTTTTCAGTGAAGGAAAACATCGTGAGGAAACCAGCACGCACCTGCGAAGTAATTCAAAGATGTGTGTGCAGTCCCCAATCCGCACTGGGCCCGCGTGGGGACTATAGCCCAAACCCTCTCGTGATGAGAGGAGGCCTGTTCCCAGCAGTGGGCCGTAAATAGGCTGTTGTTGTAGTAGTAGTAGTAGTAGTAGTAGTATATTAGGGATGAAGTCAGATTTACAATTTATAGTCTAGTTATAATTATGTATTAATCTGCATAATAGCTTCTTATCTGATTAACAAATTAAAACCTATCACTATTTATCCGGCGTCAAGAATTAATTAAAACTTTTCCGTCTTCGGTTAGACTCAATTTTATGCATAATGCAACGCAAAATAAAATAATCTCATCATTTTTTTATGCGATGTTCAAGTCTTTTTACAAATTTTACCAGCATGTGAAAAGAAAGATAACAAGGTTTTTTCATACATTTGAATTTTCTCAAGATCAACTTAAAACTAACTAAATAGATCGATATCACTAGCAAACGCTTATCGACACTGTTCCAACACTATGCGGCTTTGAAAATTCGAGTAGACTTCGCATTTTCAATGTTTATTTATTAACATGCTTACGAAAACAAAGCAGTCGTCGGGTTTTAGTAAAAAAATAAAAGGTAGAAAAATAGCCCAAGGCGTGCGCTATATAAAGGGACCTTTGCAAATTTAGCCCGAAAAATATACTTTGTTCAAATAATTGAGTAAGATTGATGTTTTTCTCAGTTCTAACGTTTATTTTTCTTTTATATAGAGTAGGCTTCATGACTTTATAAGAAACTCTAGTTGTGTTTTTAATAAGTACGATAACTTACAACTGGCCTGGCCAGTTTGTGTAAAAATATTAAAATCAGCATTATGATTTTGTTTGCTATATGCGCTACAGTTTCAAACAATAGTGCGCGTCAGCATTTTAGTTGTCTTGTGTTTGGACATTTTACATAATTTAATATTCGAAAAACCACTATACTCGATGTTGAACAAAACGTTAATCTTGAAAGAGAAAATTTAAAAAACATGCCTGCCTTGTCTGTGGTTGGCAAAGCGACTCGTTCTAAACACCACAAAGAGTTCCACGAACAAATTTCGAATTCCAAACGATCTCCGTTTTCGCAATTCAAAAACGGAACGTTCGCCGTTGTAATGTTTTTGGAGAGACACCGGCGCCATGGATTATTAATTGCCAGTTACAATTGATTCGTTTAACGTTTTGACTCTTGGCGTTTTGTTTTTACGTAGGTATGGTTGTTTAATTGTGTAACAGGCAGACATAGATAATGGTCACCGCAGCATAATTATCATCATTTCAGCCGATACGTCTACTGCTGAACATAGGCCTCCCCCAAGGCGCGCCTCTCAGACCGGTCCTGTGCCACTCGCATTTCCGCGACCTTTACAAGGTTGTCACTCCATCTTGTTGGAGGCCTACCGACAGCTCGTCTACCGCTTATAGCATAATTATAGCCATTTGTAACACCAAAGGTGTCACCAATGTTTGAGCGTTAGTGTTCATTGTATAAAAGTTTTTCTAGCCACTAAAGTCGACGACTAGGTTTCTTATATAAAATCTTTCTTTTCTACACGTGAGTATACATAATCTAATATTATAAATGCGAAACTACGTAACTTCTCTCTGTCTCTCTGCTTATCTGTGTGTCTGTTACATCTTCAACTGAAACTTAAACCGCTGAACCAATTTAGATTTGGTATGGAGCTAGTTTAATCAAAAAAGGATTTCCGCAGTAGAACTGGGGTCACCGACATAGCCCGAAGAATTGCGAACCTTAAGTGGCAGTGGGCGGGGCACATTTCTCGCAGGACTGATGGCCGATGGGGCAAGAAAGTCCTAGAGTGGCGTCCGCGAACCGGTAAACGAGCTGTCGGTAGGCCTCCAACAAGATGGAGTGACGACCTTGTAAAGGTCGCGGGAACGCGGTGGATGCGAGTGGCACAGGACCCGTCTGAGTGGCGCGCCTTGGGAGAGGCCTATGTCCAGCAGTGGACGTCTATCGGCTGATGATGATGATGATGGAGCTAGTTACTTTACAGCTAGGCTACTTTTTATCCTGTAGCCACAAATGGTTGTTGGAGCATCAACCGAAACGCGGGCGAAGTCGCGGACAGAAGCTAGTACATCATATTTCAATAAACATGATAGCATCATAAAATTATGTGACACACGCAGTAAATAGTTATACGAGTATAATTGGCAGGAAGGCCCCCACGTTGCCTGTAACGGCCAAAATTAGGCCACGCCCCACGCAGCGCTGGCGCATATAAAAATAAACGCAAGTGGGATCATCGGCATTAACTTGATATTGGTAGGAATAATAAAGTACCATAATTGAGCTATATAAATAATTGGGAAAGTGGGCCACCGTATTTCTGATCATCAGTTCGCGACACCGTGGTGGCCTAGTGGTGCGACCTACCGCCTCTCATGCAGAGGGTCGGGTGTTCGACTCTGGCTCGCACCTCTAAGTTTACTTATGTGCGAAATTCAATTTGAATTTACCACTGAGCTTTTCTGTGAAGGAAAACATCGTGAGGAAACCTGCACGCATCTGCGAAGTAGATTCAAAGATGTCTGTGAAGTCCCCAATCTGCACTGGGCCCGCGTGGGGACAACAGCCCCAATCCACTCGCCTGTGCCCAGCAGTGGGACGCAAATACGCTGTAGTAGTTGTAGTTCGCGACACTCTCTATAAGGTGTTAACTGTCAGTGTCAAAGTTTGTCATTACATACAATAGTGTCAATGTCACTGTAACGTTTGACGTTTCGGAGATCTGAATGTTGCCAATTTAGCATTAATATAGCATATATTCTATATATATATATATATATACTACTACTACTACAGCCTATTTACGACCCACTGCTGGGCACAGGCTCATCAAGAGAGGGTTTGGGCTATAGTCCCCACGCGGGCCCAGTACAGATTGGGGACTTCACACACATCCTTGAATTACTTCGCAAATGAGTGCAAGGAAATCCCTCACGATATTTTCTTTTACCGAAAAGCTCAGTGGAAAATTCAAATTGAATTTCACACTGAATAATTTCAGTGGTGCGAGCTGGATTCGAACCCCCAACCCTCTGCTTGAGAGCAGTGGCGTGCACAGAGCTTTTAGACAGGGTAGACAACAAAATATAAAATAATATTAGACTTCCCAAATAGATACCTATTCAGCATATTTTCTCGTCTTTTCCATTAATAATGGCGTATATTTATATCAATCCAAATATCCATGTATCTAAACAATGGAAGCAGAATAATCAGTGCACCCCGGGGGCCAAGAATAGTATTAATAATTCGTATTCAAACTCGATTATCTTGCCGATTGTACCTACACCGGCCTTATTCGATTAAAACTTGCTAAAAGAAAGTTTTAAAATAGCACCATTTTCAATGGTTCATAGGTACATGCACAGCACAGACCCACTAAATAATTACCGCAGTTTTTTTCTTCAAAATAATTCATTGTAAAAAAACATTCCTGGTTACGACTATCAATATTTTCAAAGAACAAACCAAACAACATCATTTCAGCCGAAATATAATTTAATAATCAAAACAGATAAATAGAAAACCGACAAATAATATTAAACAACCATACATACAAAATGCATAGCAGAAAATTGCATGGAAAGCTTCCTACTCCTTCCCGACTTTCCGTTTGTTCCAATTTCTGCCACGGCATGCGCTGCGATTACTTCGAAAAGACATGTCTAAACTCCGCCGGGATGCGTGCGTTTGGTTCATACGCCTCCCGCTAGTTGGGGCTGTCGTCGTGCACACTGCCAATATGATGACGCACGCATTGAACGTTTCCGGACAGAAGACAGAATAGTGTCCGTCTTTCTCGTTGAACGCGCGCTAGTATTGAAATTGCGACTGTCTTCGGATGTAATTATCGAGTACAGAACAGTACAAAGGATACGATGATGACCCGATAGATGCAGCTGTTTTGTGATTTAAGAATTTAAGTTAATGCGTAACGCACTGATATTTTATATGTAGATGAAGCTATTAGATATCATAATAAAGCAAATTAGATAACGTTGGGGTAGGGTAGACAGTGTCTTTTTGTCTGTATGGAGTGCACGCCACTGCTTGAGAGGCGGTAGGTCGAACCACTAGGCTACCACGGCTTCACAGCAGAGCACGAATAAGCTGATCCCCATTCGAACTGCATACGCAATCACGCTCCATAAAGTCAATAGACGAAGGAATGTAAACAGTTACCTTTAAATAGCATATTAATAATTCATCCCCTCCGACCGTGATAACGGAGTCTGTTTGTCCGTAGCTGGAATAAATACATAAATGGTCGGAGATCCGAAAACGAGGTCGGGCGGTATGACATGGCCGTGAATATACTTGATTGTGAGAATTATGGGTTGCTGACTTTGCTTTTGGCTTTGCCATTTTGTACCACCACACAGCCTATCTACATCCCACTGTTAGGCACAAACCTCCTTTCATCACAAGTGGGCTAAGGATATTAGTACCCATTATAGTATAGTACACGCGAGCCCATTGCGGATTGGGGACTTCTTCACACACATTCTTGAATTACTTCGCAGATGAGTGCAGGTTTCCTCACGATGTTGTCCTTCACCGAAAAGCTCAGTGGTCAATTCAAATAAATTTTTTCACATAAGTAAACTCAGTATTTGCGAAGTAATTCAAAGACGTGTGTGAAGTCCTCAATCTGCACTGCCCTCGTGGTGACTATAGTCCAAACCCTCTCGTGATGAGAGGAGGCCTGTGCCCAGCAGTGGGACGCAAATAGGCTGTAGTAGTAGTATAGATCTAATCCCTCAATATGACATTTAGTAAAACCGATTTCAAGGAGCTTTAATTCGGTCGAAAGGATCTATATTTAGAATAGGAATGCTCCCAACGACGTTGAATAGTAATAATTCCGCTCCTTAGATCGGAATTAATAATGACGTCTACCGCAGAGAATTTACACGAAAATCCCGCCAAATACATTGAAATATTATTTATTATTGGTTTCTACAAAATCCAGAAAATCAAGCAGAATTCTAACCTGCTTCTACATATTTTTGGGCTACTTGGGATCCTCCTATATGCTTTCACTCCTCCTATACGAAAAGGAGTATTTTGCTCGATTTTGCTCCCTCTCCATATCTGCCCCGCAAACAGGGAGCAAAGTAATATTTTGCTCTCTAGGGAGCAAAGTACGATTTTGTTCCCTGCTGCTCATAGGAGGAGTGAAAAACAGAGTGTGCAACACGGTAGCAAAATTATTTAAACCTTGGGTGTCATAGCTTGAGTCCCTCGCTAGCTCAAGATTCCACGTTACAATCCTTCGCTCTGCTCGTGATTCTATTCTGGAATCTTTCGCGTCGCTCTGGATTCAATCTGTCACCCGCGGTATAAAATATGCCATTTTGAAAGATAAAATAAAAGAAAAGAAACATTTATTCAGCTAAAAAACAAAAGCACACAATCTACTATCTTCTTCTTTCTCAGGCTCTGTCTATCCACTATTCGATTTAGCCCTCTCCTAATTGCCTCCACTTCGTCCTGCATTCCGTCTTCCTGAGCTAACACGGTCCGGTTTAGAACTTGGTATGTTTAGTTTCGACATTCAACAAGAGTAGCAGATATTTCATCTGTTGCAAAAAAACAGACAAAAGGATCAACACTCACACAAATCATCATCATCATTTCAGCCGAAAGACGTCCACTGCTGGACATAGGCCTCTCCCAAGGCGCGCCACTCAGACCAGTCCTGTGCTACTTGCTTCCACCAGTTTCCCGCGACCCTCACGAGGTCGCCGCTCCATCTTGTTGCAGGCCTACCGACAGCTCGTCTCCCGGTTCGCGGACGCCACTCGAGAACTTTCCGGCCCCGTCGGCCATCAGTCCTGCGAGCAATATTATGTGCCCCGCCCACTGCCACTCACACAAATACTCTATTACATTGAAGACTGCTTCACCCTCTTATTTTTATCTCAGATAGCCGAGGGTTAAGTGTTTCCACTCATTAAGTGCTAATGTGAAGATAGGCTTAAGTATGATTTGGGGTAATAAGTTTTCATCAACTTAGATCTTGATTACTTGCTTCTTTACTATTTATAAAGGCCAGCTACCGCGTTTGCGTAGTTTTTCATACGAAAATTTTACAGATGTAATAAACTAATAGTTTGAAATTAATAATAATAATATCCTGGGACATATCACACATATTGACCTAGCCCCAAACTAAGCGACGCTTGTATTATGGGTGCTAGACAACGATATCAATACTTATATAGAGAAATTCATACATATATAAATACCGAACATTCGTGCTCATCACACAAAGTTTGCTCCGAGCGGAACTCGAACCCGCGACCATCGGAACAGAAGGCAGGGTCACTACCAACTGGACCAATCCGGCCGTCAAACACTACTAAAACAACGCTTTGACATTTCCGTGCCTACCTCCAAGCTCCATCATCAGATCAGCTCGGTGGTACCATATTATTGCATTGTCATCCAAGTTACACAAACGTTCCAAGTTTCATCATGATACGATAATTAGAAGTTGGATAAATTTAGCTAGAAAGATTTCTTGCATAGTGTTGTTAGTTAGTTAGTTACAGGACAACCTAATAAAAGCGTTGTAAAAATCATCTCTTTCTATATTAATTTAAACCTTGAAAACAGCATTTATTTAAACTTCGTTGCACATACAAAATGTATACAATTGGCGGCCTTAACGCCTAAAGGAATTCACTACCAGTCAACCATAAGGCCAAACAGAAAGAAAAATGAGTAGGTGCATCAATATCAGAAAGAAACTACAGAAATACTAGGAAGATAACAAATAATTTCAAAAGAGGATAAATTTACATTCTTGGTCACATTTAAGTACATTCTCTTTTTCAAAACCTTTTCATTATTCCGATTCTAAATATTAATTCTTATACCTAAACGAATTAATTATTACTTGGATACTGTCTAAAATTCCTAGACCATTCATAATGAGGCACGCGAGCTACTTGGCGGCGTATTTTACATTTAAAGTGGAAATAGGCTAGATGAGTTGGGGAATGGGGCAAGGCAAAGGGTTTTAGCAGCTAGACCCAATTGAGAAAATTTAAAATTTAACTAAGTCACTATACAGTCGTATGTCGATGAAAGGTGAGGGTGGGGTAAGTGCATACCCATATCGAAATCTACGAAAATTACTCAACTAAAGATATCTTACGTCCGTAGGCACAACGAATAATACACAATGCCTCACAAAGTATGAACTATGAAGTACGTAGTACCTATTAGATACTCGTATATAAGTACTAAAACAAATTTAGATGAACTTACCCCGGTGACGCACTTGTCCCAATTACTGATCTTTTGTCGTCATTCTTTTTATTGCGGGCGGACGAGAATCGCTGGGGAGTGGGTATTCCGGCCACTATGGTCGACGAGTCCCACATAACCTTGCCCTTCCGGGCCGGAAGTATACCACCACCACCACTACAGCCTATTTTGCGTCCCACTATTGGACACAAAGCCTCCTCTCCCACGAGAGGGTTCGGGCCGGTGGTATGCATAAACGCATTTTCCCAGCGACAACAAAAAAAGGGACAAAAAAAGCATTACTTACATTGCACACTGAGCTGCACTGTGCTCCGTAGAGGAGAATCTCTCTGCAACGCTTCGTGTCTTGCTTCGCACGTAAAGTCCGCATAATCGTCCTCGGCAGTCGCGCCGAAATGCACCCTGCGGACAAACACAATGAAGTTCAAAACTGGAAACAATGTAAACCTGAATTCAGCAAATGCATTTAGTACGTAATTGTTGCTACGTTGAAATAAAGTAAGCTCCAGTACACACGTTGAGCAAGTGAAATGGTACATAGTTGGAACATTTTATTTTTTTGTTCTTATTATTTAATTCACTTTTTATTGGTCTCTATCTTTTTTGAAATGTTTTCTGTTTTCATTTTTACTAGGTATTGTTAGTGTTTTTAAAACAATTCTGTATTTAGGTTAGTTTCTGTTAAATATGCCGCCGAGAAGTTTCCTTTTAATCTATGCTCTGTTAGAGAAAAAAAGCCAAGAAGTAGCACGCAGAAGATAACTCAGCACAAGTTTTTTTTTAAATTATTGGATTACATAAAATTAGAGTAAATCTAACAGTATAGATAGATAGTTACATACTTAAACAAATATGTAATACTACCTACTATCGTAACGAAAGATATAAAAACCATATTTTCCATATTAGATCTGTTCATTATTTTTGATAAATAAAAATTTCTTACTAAGCTTTACTACGCGCACTATATTTTTTATTTTAATTAGTTTATTTTAAGGTTTTTATTTTATATTAGACTTATGAAACGTAAACAATTCAATAGATACGAGAATTGAATGCTATTTAGAAATGATTCAGTTTCTTAAACTAATTAAAAGTCAAAGTTACCGCTGACACCTTCGTCTTGAGCCTCTAGGGTGACGACGCGTTAATTGTGCCAATTTAGGACAGTCCTGAGCCAGTTCCCAAATTAGTTTAATATCACAAAGTGTCTGTAAAATGTGTCCACGCTCTGGCGAATACCTAATGAAACGTGGCAGACGTTTTTAATTCCATTCCAGTTTAGATTCTAGGTTTTTGAGACAGGTCATTATAATTCAGATTTGGCGCTTTAATCATGTGCTCGGGGTTTCTTTGCATGATAGAATCAGAAATGAGGACATCCCCAATCTAGGGTCACAGATATAGCCCGAAGAATTGCAAACCTTAAGGTTTAGTGTGCGGGGCACATTGCTCGCATGGACTAATGGCTAGAAAATTCTCGATTGTCGTCCGTGAACCGGGAGACAAGCTGTCGGTAGGCCTCCAATAAGATGAAGTGACGACCCAGTGAAGGTCGCGGAAAGTCGGTGGATACGAGCAACACATTAAGCGACATTATTGCGATACAATAATAATACATGACTATCTCGCAATTCTCCGCCCTCTGGAGCAAAATAAACCGTTCCGTCGTAACTTTCATTTTATAACAGACGTTAATGCCTTTTGTAAGCGTGTGTCAACATTTTAAAACAGCATTATTAAATTTTCAGCTAATGTGTTTTAAAATGTCGCTGCTCTATGTGATTGTGTTGCTGTTGACGGTGTGTGGCAGGATTTTAGCAGCTTATTCAATTCTGAAATATAATTATGCCGCTTTATAATAATAATTTATTAATTTAATCAATTTCTAACAGAAACCAATGCTGACTTTATATACCTTTAGCTCCGATTTTAAGCACTTCTGAAGCGCGGAAACTTTTTTCTTTGCTCCTATTACGAGCTATAAGTTATTGTGGCTGCTTGATTAATGTTTTTCAAAATGTACTGCCTTGATTGATATTAATTATAATTCTCCTTAAACGCCAAGTCATTGAAAATTCCCGCTTAATAAGTATAACATGCTGTCATGGCCGTGACATTATGATATGTCATCCGGGTTTACACAGCTGAACATTCCTCTGAAAGACGGTATTATTTGTCTTCGTAATGAAGTGTTAATTGACATATGTCATCAATTCACTTTTTATTGGTCTCTACGCTTGATTGCTACGGACTAACTTTTAAAACTAATTTGGACAAAATAGAAAAATTCCAAATTCGATTTTTGAAACTTCTTGTTAATAAAAAAGTAGCTAGTAAATGTAAAGATAACCCTTCAAAACTTTTCAAAATATGTAAAATCCTTCCGGCCAGTTACAAACATAAATATCTATTAGCAGTTAATCAACACGGCAATCAAGAGTATAACCTATGCAAAACTAGTCACGGTCACGACACCAGGTCGACAGCTGCGGGCAAGTACGACGTCCCCAGGATCAACAACTATTATGGCGACAGAACTGTCAATAAACGCTTACCATATATATTGAATAACGTGCCTGCAGCTATCCGACATGAAAAGAATAAAAATAAATTCAAAAGATTATTAAAAAAACACTATTTTGATATTATATAAAAACTTATCCTAATATTAATATTAGTATATAGCCTAGTAATTAATGGCTAAGATAATAATGTATAATTGATTAATATTCGTGATCCCGCAGTCAAACTGTACTCCAGTTTTGTGGGACTATTTTTATTCATTCAATTGTATTTGTTCTCAATAAATAAATAAATAATAATAAATAAATTAAGAAATGGCAAAATTTGTGTTTTCTAGTCTGCTTTACCGAGATGACAACCAATTGACTTTGCTTTTCCGCTGCAAATGCAAATCAGATATCAACTAATCACACCACTGCTATCAGTACCTAACCTAACCTATCCATACTTATGTTATAAAAATGTGAAAGTGTTTGTTTGTTTGTCCTTCGTTCATGTCGAAATAACTGGACCGACTTGGATGAGGTATGGAGATCGTTTGAGACCCTGGGAATAACACAGGGTAGGTTATTTTTATCCTAATGTCCACAGAAGCGGGTTTTCTACTGGTCAAAGCAAAATATTTTGTTGAAACATCAGTATGTCTTCGTAAATGTCCCAGATCGCAGGTTTCTGTGGCCCGAACCGAAGGTGAGAGCCATAAACATGCGATCTGGGGCTTTACAAATTACCGCCCGTGGTTTGTCAAAAGTTTTACGTCTTGCTTTGGCCAAGAAGTGAGATTTTCTCTCCGCGTAGCGAAAATCCCACTTTACGGCCAAGGGTGATGTATGAAGGGTACATTACAGACCTAGGGTGGTGAATTCGTTAATGTCCCAGATCGCAGGTTTCTGTGGCCCGAACCGAAGGTGAGGGCCATAAATATGCGATCTGGGGCTTTACAAATTACCGCCCGTGGTTAGTCAAAAGTTTTACGTCTTGCTTTGGCCAAGAAGTGAGATTTTCTCTCCGCGTAGCGAAAATCCCACTTTACGGCCAAGGGTGATGTATGAAGGGTACATTACAGACCTAGGGTGGTGAATTCGTAAATGTCCCAGATCGCAGGTTTCTGTGGCCCGAACTGAAGGTGAGGGCCATAAATATGCGATCTGGAGCTTTACAAATTACCGCCCGTGGTTTGTCAAAAGTTTTACGTCTTGCCTTGGCCAAGAAGTGAGATTTTCTCTCCGCGTAGCGGGTAGAAAATCCCACTTTACGGCCAAGGGTGATGTAAAGTATTTTACTGTAGGTGTTACTACAGCTTTTATGAATACCTTTAATTTCTCGCAAAATAATGATCCTATAAGTGTGGTCTCATTCGATTCAGCGCAAAAAAAGTACATAGAAAATGACACATCACTCGCCTAGTTTGTACCTAAATTTTTGTACACCTACATATTTTTTTTGGACTGTAATCTAGTCTTAAGTGTTTATTCTACCTTTTTTATGTTGATTATGATTGATGTCTGTTTTATGTACCTTTTGAAATAAAAAAATGCCCCGCCCCGCCCATGCCCCCCAAAGGGGTTCCATAACCCCTAATGCCAAGATAAAGTTAAATAGAACTTCGTTGATGTTCATATTTTGCCGCTAATATTTGCTATTTTTCCTACAAGTACAAATTCATCTCACGCCCATACAAAAATAAAATACAATGCTCTGTTCAGACAAGAGTTTGAATAAACAATTTAGACGCACTTACCCCGTTGGCACACTTACCCCGACTGACCTTACAGATTACCCTTTGTATCCCCGTGTTCCGTTGCTATCAACAAATTCCCAACAATCAACTAATCCCGGATAGAATTACCGGAGTTCCTCGGGGATCGGTCCTGTCAGCGCACCTCGATAGTGTTAAATGGAAATTCCAATTCCAAGTTTCTTGCCTTAATTAAATATTATCAAACATTACTGTGGATTCGTACTTGTTTCGAGGTTATTTATTACAAACAAACTTTGTAAAAAATTAGAAATAGATGATTTTTTTGAAGTGGTTTGTTTAAGATACGAAAATAAAGTACCTATACAGAAAAACCTTTTTTATATCTAATATATAAAATTCTCGTGTCACAGTGTTTGTAACCAAACTCATCCGAAACGGCTCGACCGATTCTTATGAAATTTGGAGTGTATGTTCAGTAGGTCTGAAAATAGGACGTAAGCTATTTTTCATACCCAAAAAAAATCTAAGACCGTACGAAGTCCGCGTGGTCAGCTAGTCTTTTATAACTAGGTGGTAAGAAAATAATAAAGAAACAAAATGAATCGCCAAACTTTTAAACGGATCAATTCGGAAACTTTTTTTTTCTGGTCCAGAACTGTTTTATATTAAAAACAATAAAAGATGATAAAAATATTCACTGTTTCAAAGACACTAAGATAGACGGGTAAACTAGAAGAAAAAAAACAGATTCAGAAATTAAGAAGGCTCAGGTTCCGTTTTAAATTTAGAAGCATCTTTTTAAAGGGTACGGAAAGTCAATTAAAAAAAAACTCCAGCACTGGCTGGCAATTTTGAAGAAAGGGGCAATCGAGTGCGAAGGCATGTTTCTATTTTGAACCTTGTTATTTGGTGGATGAGGTTCAAGCGTGTACACGTGAAGCTAGAAAGAAAGCTAATGAAAAGGCGCCATTTGAAACGTAATGAGGCCGTCGACGAGCGAATAAACATCTAAATCTGAACGGGGAAATTTGAAACTTCCTTGATGGCCACGTGTAAGTGAACATTGTTATAAAGAAATAAATTATAAGTACTTGGTAAAAAAACGGTTTTTTTTGGACTATCGCCCAAACCCTCTCGTGATGAGAGGAGGCCTGTGCCCAGTAGTGGGACGCAACTAGGCTGTAGTAGTAGGTAGAAGTAGTAGTAGAGGGTGATAAATATGTGAACATGTACTCCCACCGTCTTGATAAATATCAGATATTTAAGATCACCTTGTTGGCTTCCATGTATATGATGACGACTGTGTATAAAGAGATAATGAAGTATAGAATACAATACAATATACTTTACTGAACACCACACATTCAAGGAACAGTACAGTATGATGCGATAAATATCATTCTTTTTTATCATTTTGAAATTTATGTTGAGTACTTATTTTTCAAGGCTAGCAAGGAGTGTTACAACTGCATGCAACTTGGCTATTCTAAGATTTTGTGTTAAGTCTCAAGTTAAGGACCAAGAAGGTGGCATGTCTTGATAGTGAGTTCCCCAGCTATCCCACCCGCAAACCGAAACAGCAATATCAGTAATAAGTTCAGCGGTTTGTTCACAAAAAGCAACATATTTTTACATGTATATTAGCATAAATTTTGCCACAGTTATAAAGCTGTAACAGAATTAACTGCCAAAACCACATCCAGCGCCGTCGATCTTTGTCCCTGCCACCCCGTGACACTTTGCAAAGCAATTTATGTTCGTATGTTTGTTTGTACCTACGCCCTCCCCGAATGACGAATGGGCGTGAACTTCGCAGCTTTTTGACAGTATTTTGGAGTAATTTAAAGTTTTGTTAACTTGGTTAAAATTGTGTACGCGTTACGCCTAGTGAACATTCTGATGCTTCGTCGTGGAATTCAGATTTTGATGATCAAAGGGTAATTTCAAAATAAGTCTTGTTTTTATTATGTAGGTCACTAGAACTGCTTGGTTACTACTACTACTACAGCCTATTTGCGTCCCACTGCTGGGCACAGGCCTCCTCTCAACACAGGAGGGTTTGCTATCATGCTAGTTTTTAACAAAAGCAAAAATATTTTTCTGTGTGTGTACTTATCTCTGACACTGACTGAAACCTGTATGTGAATCGTGCGAGTATATCTCATAGTTTAAACGCGCTAATATCGTATATTTATTTATTTATCTAAGCGATCTCAGGAACTGCTCTAACGATTTTGATGAAATTTGGTATGTAGGGGTTAACGGTAAATCGATCTAGCTAGGTCTCATATCTGAGAAAACTCGGTTTTAGCTATTTTCATTGCCCAGGTCCTATTCGTATAATCCCAAATACTTCAATAAAGATTTCGTTTTCACTTTTTTTTGGCGGTCGAATATATCAACATGATCAACACATTCCTATTTTTGTTTTTTTTTACTTTATTTTTGATCTTTGTACGTTACTACATATTTTTTTTTTACAATTTCCAAATTATTCTTCCAAACGCACAATTCTACGCCTGACCCGCTCACTGACACCTCATCTATTTTACATGGGAAAAGCAACTACCAATTTAGTGTAATGACATTTTCTGTCAAAACTTGACGCGGGTCGGTGTGGTGCGACTTGCTAACGATATGACAATAACAAATGCCCAGACAGCAGCCAAAATTATGTAAACCGTCGGAAAGGCGGAAATGCTGCACAAGCTTTTATTAGTAGGGAATACGGGCGAAGTTCAATTTGGTAATTTCGAGGGCTCACCCTAGTTTTGACGTAACCAACAACATAACTGGATGATTATTGACTTTTAAAGAAAGTAGTAAAAATCAAACTTTTATTTGCAAAGATTATGAAAAGTAATTTCTATACGTATAAAATATCAATTTTATAATATTTATATTACAAATTGATAATGAAAATGGTGGAAAATCTATATACATAAATAAAACAAGAAACTGACTGACTGATCGATCAACGCAGAGCCGAAACTACTGATCGTAGAGAGCTGAAATTTGGCATGCAGGTTCCTTAGGGAACGTAGGGGAGCACTAAGACTAAATATTTCGTGAAATTCCCACGGGAATGGGAAAAAACCGGGATTTTAAATTTTTATATTTCTGCGCATAACGAAGTTGCGGAAAAAGCTAGTTGTGTATAATTTTAGTAATGGGTCGTTTTTCTGCTAAGAGGTAAAAATACAGATATTTTATTACAAGTAGTGTTTATGGCGCTTTTAAATCTAATCACGCCTGATGGAATGTTAGAAATACTTAGAGGCGATGTCAATAAAATGTAAGTACTTAACAATGGAGTTTGGAAAGTGTCATGGTAAGGACCGCAATCTTATATGGCGAAACAGTTGAAAACGTGTCCAGCGGATTTGATAATCAACAAAACAAAACACACTCTCCTCACAACCGTTTTCGCCTCAGCAGCGCCATCTGAAGGCGCTACTGCAGACTATCCGCCTAAGTGGCTTGACACTTGTGGCGTCCGCAGCGCTCCCAACCTACCCGATTTGGTGTCCACTTTTGGAACTATAAAGATTGCGCTCTTTACTATTCTTAACTAGATGGTTTTTTTACTTACCTGGATATAGTTGTATATCTCGTTGACTTCGGATTCCCATTTTGACTCTCAACCTCTCTTATTTCTTCTTTCGAAACTGTAACAAAAAAAAGTTCGATTTAGAAAAAAAATTTGCTGAAAAATCCTTTGATTTCAGTTCACGACAAATAGGGTATTACAACTGCATTATATTGTTGTTAAAATGAGCTCAATAAAAATGTAATTTTTTCAGCGGTCAAAAAAAAGTCAAAAGGCAAAGTGTGTAAACATAGTTATTCGTGGTATTGA
The DNA here is from genome assembly GCA_963971205.1 of Aethes cnicana. NCBI lineage: Eukaryota > Metazoa > Arthropoda > Insecta > Lepidoptera > Tortricidae > Aethes > Aethes cnicana. Next base: position 1,432,352 of record OZ020295.1, on the reverse strand, counting down.
TATAAACATGTTGGTACATATTATAGTTTTGCGCGTTATGTTTTGCCATAGGACATACTAAAACATATGTATGAGAGACTTTAGCAATGAATAGAATAGGATAGAATAGAAATATTTAATGAGGCTATTCAATGAGGGGTTTATTTTAGGGAATATGTATGTAACATTGATTTTGTAATTATCAATTCGTAGGTACAGTATGGTAAACATTACCTTGCTTGATTAAAAAAAAATTACACGGTTGTAGGTTATAAGAAAATGAATATAACACGACAGCTTCTGTATGTCGAATTTGGCACAAATTCGGGTTGTCGCGCTCTTTTCTATTTCCAAAAAGTCATGCGAAGCATAAACAAAACGAAATTTCTCATTTAAATTTCACAAAATAACCTGTGTTCTGTGAAATTAACATAACACTAGTGTTTTACGGGTTACGGTGGTCGTAAGCCCGGGAGCACACTCGCGGGGCTGCTGCCTAATTCGAGCAATTTAGCTGTTACTGCCCTTAGTTGAGATAGAGGCGGCGGAACTGCATAAAGGTGGCATATTTTGAAACTTCGTTGGTAGTTTTTACTTATAATGTGACTATATTAGACAACATCCAAGATTTGTAAAAAAAAGTACTTACCTAATAAATCATTTTTTTCAAAGGTTTCGAAAAGTCAAGTCTGTTATCGAGTTGATTTTTCTCAACTCTAGATTGAATACGATGATTAAAAAAAAAAACTGGCATAAAATTTTCTTCAATTATGCGACCATTTTCCTTTTTCACACAACGTGTAGCTCGTGTGAATGAGGCAGACCGATACACTACACGTATTAGTCTATAAGTAATACCTAATATCATAAAAATTACTGAACCGATTATGATGATTGATCAAAACAAAAAAAAATTGTTATAGAGATTTTTTCCAGAACAAAAGTCAGTTTGGTTTCATCATTTCAGCCGATAGACGTCCACTGCTGGACATAGGCCTCCCCCAAGACGCGCCACTCAGACCGGTCCTGTGCCACTCGCATCCACCGCGTTCCCGCGACTTTTACAAGGTCGTCACTCCATCTTGTTGGAGGCCTACCGACAGCTCGTCTCCCGGTTCGCGGGCGCCACTCCAGGACTTTCTTGCCCCATCGGCCATCAGTCCTGCGAGCAATGTGCCCCGCCCACTGCCACTTAAGGTTCGCAATTCTTCGGGCTATGTCGGTGACCCCAGTTCTACTGCGGATATCCTCATTTCTGATTCTATCACGCAGAGAAACCCCGAGCATAGCCCTCTCCATTGCTTGAGTTTGGCTTGGCCACAACATAATTTTCAAAGGTTTCGAATTATTATTATAAACATAATTATATAAGTATAATTATATATTTTGAAAGTCCGACTTTTGAGCTCATAAAAACTATTTTAATACATATAAAATCGACCTGCTGTTGTTGATACCTCTGTGCCATCCCACGACGCTAGTTTCAAGTACGACACGACAAAGCGACCGTTCATACTGTACATGCACAAAATTATTTACGTAAAGGTCGTAAAGTGGTATTTTCTGCCCGCTAGGAAAGAAATTTCACCTAATGGCCAAGGCAAGATGTATACCTTTATACAAAACACGGGCGGTAATTCGTAAAGCCCCAGATCGCATATTTATAACAGCTGCGATTTGAGACATTAACGAATTCACAGCCTGTAATGTACTATTACATCACCCTTGGCCGTAAAGTGGGATTTTCTGCCCGCTACGCGGAGAGAAAATCTCACTTCTTGGCCAAGGCAAGACGTAAAACTCTTGACAAACCACGGGCGGTAACTCGCAAAGCCCCAGATCGCATATTTATGGCCCTCACCTTCGGTTCGGGCCACAGAAACCTGCGATCTGGGACATTTACGAATTCACCACCCTAGGTCTGTAATGTACTAATTCTCACACCCCTCTCACATTCCAACTATTTTCATCCCATTTTATGATCGACGTCGGGGTGAACGCGTCATTTGCGAAAGCACTATCCATTTGAATATAATTATAGACTAATGAAAAACGATTAGAGGTTATGTATACTCAGAGGTGGGTTTCATAAGTAATTTTCATGAGATGCAGTACGTACTAGAGATCTTCTACTATCTAAAGTCCCGCGCCTTCACATTTCAAAACGCTTCAATGTATTTAAAAAGCACCACGAACACTCTCAACACATGTGTGCGTGCTGAGACAGCCATCAGCTATGCGTTGAGAGTGTGGGTGGTGTTTTTTAAATAATAATAAAAAAATGAAGTGTTTTTAAACGTGAAGGCGCGGGACATTAGATAGTAGAAGATCTGAAATCTGAAAGTGGTAGGTCAAACCACTAAATGGGTTACCACTGCAAAAAAACCAACGTTATGCGTATTTTATTTATCCATCGTCCATTTCTTTTTCTTGTCATATAAATTAACGGCTTCTGTCTTGGACACTTCGCTAACATCAAAGTAAGGGCCGCAGGCCTGCAAGTTGTTCGGTAATAACAAGGTATTTTTACGGTGTAAATGATTAATAAAATAAAATTGGAGAGCCTCTTGGAACATCAAAAAAAAAAAGCACCGCGCGCCATTCTTTTTTTAAATTGATGTTTTCCGCAAGGCACATGTCAAATTTTCATTCAGCCAGTGCAATGTTTTACGTAGTTCGGAAACTTGGCACATAGTCAGGTAAGTCACGATCGTTCAACGATATTCGTTCTTAGAGTAATTAGAACGATAATCGATTCCAGGGTTAATGACCCGATCGGGGCGGCTCTTAATTTGTGCTAATTGGTTTTTAAATTTTCGCAAATTCCACCGGAGTGAGTATTCGCTTCTATAATTAGAGGGAAGGGCTTTTGGGAGGGTTTCTGTGCGGCATTCGCAACGAAGAATGATTTTTGTTCGGCTTATTGTTGTTATTGCTTTATTTTACTTAACCGTTGTTTGTGACGTAACCTTTTTGGGGTCTTGCAAGTCTTTCAATCGTCAAGTCAGCAAAAATAATTAATTGCTTTTTTTAACTTAAACAAATTGTACTAACCTGTTTTTACCCGACTGCGCCAGAAAGAGTGTTATGTTTTCGAGATTACTTATATGTACGCGTGAGAGAGACTTGTTATTTGTTATTTTAAATCAGAGTGTTTTTCATTCGGATAATTATTGCGATCATTTAAAAGCGGCTTGTTAAGTAATTTATTATTAAATTAGTATTCTAGCTTACATAAATGACATTACGTACTTTCAATCTCTATGAAGAACCAAGACTGGTTTAACTTTGAAAGGGTTGTAACTAACGCAGTTAAAGTTTGAATGAAGTTACTTGTAGAAAAATAAGTTTTTTAATTACAAGTTCTGTTAAAAATTTTTTTCAAGTTGCAAAGCTAGTAATTTTTATACTTAAAATCGTATGTATATTTTTTTTTAAACAAGCAAGCATATCGACTCGATCTCTCCTCGAACTTAAAAGTGTTTATATCATAGAATTTAATTTACTTATAAAATATACGAAGATGGCGGAATAAGTAAAATAATAAAATAAATAAATAAATATCTTGGGACATTTCACACATATTGACCTAGCCCCAAACTAAGCAAAGCTTGTACTATAGGTGCTAGACAACTTATATAAAGAAAAATATACATATATAAATACTAAACATCCATGACTCGAGTACAAACATTCGTGTTCATCAGACAAAGTTTGCTCCGAGCGGGACTCGAACCCGCGACCATCGAAACAGAAGGCAGGGTCACTACCAACTGGACCAATCCGGCCGTCATGTAACTGAAAATTTCGGAAAATCCTCTCTGAACATGGTTAAAAGGTATTTAAAATACCTGATATGTCTCGACTTTGGCTTTGATCTTTGTCTTTCATTGCACATTATACTTATGTACTATTATTACCACTGTACGATCAACAGATGTAAAGTTTAACAAGTTTGCCAGGTATTAAATAAGTTTTCTACCGTGTTCAATACGTATGATTTGTTCTACTTTAATTCAATATAACTCTGCGGGCTAGAGGGAAACTGTCCAAAGTGTCCAAAGTTTAGTTAATTTACTATTTTGAAGTAGATGATATTGGGAGAAGGTTGGGTTCCGGAGTATTTCCACTTAATGTTCTGGCCCTTTATAATTTCTAGTCTGATGGCAATGATCTTCAAAATACATTAAACATTCAAAATGCAAGAAAATGTGAGTCATCCTTCGTTCTTTAATTCTTTATCGAATTATTTATCTGATTCTAAATTCTCAATTGTCAATAACAAAAACAAGAGCACTCGCTCAGTATTTCAGAATGCACACCGAACGATTGCAGTACCACTAGAACAATGCACGGGTCGAATGTCGAAATAGCTCGACGAAATTGGAATACCGTAGTCAAAGAAGCATTGTCAAACGGACTTTGAGAGCGATCCCAATATTTCTGGGTACCTTGAGTGGCTGCAGGATTCCAGGTCAGCGATAAATGGTTGATTTAGAGGTAAATATGGTTGCATACTGTCCCGGAACAAGCCGCTTGAGGTAAGTACAGTCACAACATCACATCACATTCCATACAAACTGAACTTAACTGCACACTAAAATATTATCTTGCGCAAATACGTGCGCGTGTGTGCGAGAGTGCTCGCTTCGACTGGGTTTGCTATAATTGTAAGCCGCGCACGTTCGCCGCGGGCGGGGTGAGGTAACTTGTGTTGGTGCGGGGCGGAGCGTGTCGCTACTGGTACGTATTATAACCTATTAGATATACTGTGTGGTGAGTTGATACCGTCCAGCAGCAGATATGTGGATGCAAGAGTTTTGGCAATTTTAAAGAAAATGATCATGACAGCTGACTACTGATTTGAACTCAATAACTTAATTTTTCTACTTGTTAAGTACATTGTATTCCTAATCCCATATCTATCTACAGTAAATGGCACACATTTTAATTAACCAAGTACTTCTTTAGATATTATAAAAGGTTAAAATGACATAACTTGTAAACTTGCTTCACAGAGGTGTTGATAATATTTGCAGCTGAGTAGAAGACTGAGTAGAAAAGCATTTATTATTTACATTTTAAATATTACTAAACGTATTAAACTGCTCTCGGCTAGAAAAAAAAATTAAAAACTCTGAATATTAAAAATGATAAAATATTTTACGGTGCACTTTATTTTCCGTCTGTAAAATTCTGTCGAAATCATCGACTTCCAAAGCTGTGGTTCCGTTTAAATTTATCATTATTTTACACAACAGAAAATTTTCACGCTAATAATTCTATTCTTGAATCTCACTATTGAATTCAGGCTTAAAATATCTCCCTCTATCTTCAGTGGCTGAGTCATGAAAAGAAAACCAACTGGAAAACTTAATTTTTCACATTAGTAATATAAAAAATGTCATCAAAATTCATGAAGCATAAAACTACCACTTATCCACAAAAACCTTTTTTTAATTTCTCATTTAAGCTCTGTTATTTTTATTTTTAAATACCCATGTTTTTTTAAAACAATTTTTACATGAATGACGAGTGTCATACCGTATGAAGAAGTAATATTCTGATTCGGTAAATAAAAAGCTTAGGTAAAGTTTAAAATAATATTCAAACTTCGTCAATAATACGTTATTATCGTTATAAAAGTAACAAATAGTACGTTCAAAATTATTATAAATTAAATTTGAACACAAAACAAATCCGTAAACGAATTTAACTATAAAGTTTTAAAACGAGCTAAACGCCAATACCAGTAACATATTACGTGATAAATTCTAAACCTAGTTTCCGAAAGAATAATATAAACCGAACCAACTTTTATTAAAGTGAGCATAAGTTCAAATCATAAGTCATTTTTGAATCCACCAAAATCGTATGATATCTTAAAAACTTCTTTGAAATATTACATCCAATTCTTGAACCAATTTTTGACGTTTTGTCTCGGTGCCAATTCTGCGAATAGTTGATTTAAAGGATCGGATCGGAGTATAAGGCCTCTTATTCTGAGGTTGGGGATTCAACTCTAGACTTGCAACTAATCAAATATTTTTAATGAACCCATAGTTTTAGTACTGTTATTTCGTGTGTGGCCTCTAAATCCGCGTTTTAAAACTTGAAGTTATGAATCGAAAAAATATTAAACTCTATAATTATTAGCGCCCATTAATAATATATACTACAGCTTTGTTTAGTTTATCCAAATCAAATTCTTTTATTTTCAAATTTTTACACACAGGCACATACCTATGACATTACAAATAACATTATTTATATCACATATTTATTTATATTTTAACTCTATTTGTAAAGTTTAGGATTAGGTCCATCAATTTGTGTGACGTATACCAAGATATTTATATTATAAACTTGGTATAAAAATGGTGGGCGTTTTTTGCCATTTTTCAAGGAAACCCTGGTTGAAGCAGGCGAAGGGTGCTCGAGAGGGTAAGAGCCAGAAAATGATTCCCTGCTCGTTAAAGGAAGTAATTCGTCGGGAAAATGAAAATATTTATCTCGTTTTATTTTTATATTTAGCTGCAAATTTAGAGTGAAATGTCCGTAATGTGGTCTTTTATTTTGAAATTGTTTTAACAGTCGAGTACAAAATGATGACTATTTTTTTAATAGGAATCATGAGTTTTTTTTTAATTCGGTTAAATATCCATGACAATACCAAAGGTCCGAGTTAAAGTGTTTGGCGGTTATAAGTTTTGAAATACGAATATTGTGAATTAAAATTAGAATTCGTTAATGTTCGCGGAAATTCGATTCCGTGGGAATATCAATACTTACTAATATTATAAATGCGTAATGTCTATCTGTTACCTCTTCACGCTTATAAACCGCTAAGACCGATTTAGCTATGTAATTTGGCATGGAGATAAGATTGGCAATTCTTCAATCAAATTGAAAATGTAAACAAATACATCAGAAAAGCTCAAATTTCATCATTCCCCAATTAAACAACCGCACGATAATTGGCGAAGAGTCGATTGGTTTATCGCACGCGTTACCGACGCGCGCTAATTAAGCAAGTTTTCGATTTCAATTAGCTCACAATGGACGTGTTCCAATGAGGCAGTCTAACCAGTGATGTGCTATGTACTACTTATCGATGCATCGATAACTTTTTTCAAGTTTTTTTTTCGGGTGAGATGCTTATTAATAGAAAAAAAAAAAACATTTATTCGCGACATCACACAACACACACATAAAAGACAAAAGGAACAACATTTACGAAGAAAAGAAAATTTTATGTGGTCTGTCAAAAATGGTGGTAATAGCGAATAAAAAAGAAAAATCCAAGGTACATTTGTTACTTACTGTTATGTTAGTATTCTGCCCACGACATCGTTCGCGTGGTAGGTATTCGGTTATCACGGGAACTATGCGTTTTTCCGGGATCAAAAGTAGCCTACGTCCTTTACCAAGACCCCAACTACCTCCGCCAATTTCATCTAAATCGGTCCAGCGGTTGAAGTGTTAAAAGGTAACAGACAGATGGATAGAGTTCTTCGCATTAATACTATTAGTATGGATTCGATATTTGCACGTAAGCTAAATATATTTTAAGCCGTGGTGGCCTAGTGGTTCGACCTACCGCCTCTCATGCAGCTCGCACCTCTAAGTTTACTTATGTGCGAAATTCAATTTGAATTTACCACTGAGTTTTTCGGTGAAGGAAAACATCGTGAGGAAAACTGCACGCATCTGTGAAGTAATTCAAAGAAGTGAAGTCCCCAATCCGCACTGGGCCCGCGTGGGGACTATAGCCCAAACCCTCTTGTGCGTGATGAGAGGAGGCCTGTGCCCAGCAGGACGCAAATAGGCTGTTGTAGTAGTAGTAGTTCAATAAAGAGTAATGTTTTTGTTGTCATATCCAGAATGACACGCTCTATGTTCCATTCGTTCCCTTGCCACCAATAACATTGACTGACACTGACACGGTCCTATTGAAGGCAGAAATACGCGAATTTTGCAGCCCAACGTGCGATGCTGTTGATTTTTGAATTTCGAACGAAATTATTCATTGGCTGGTAGCAAAATTGAATCGTATTTTATTTTTATTTTAAATGAGATTTGATGTTTGAATTTGGAATAGCGTTTTCAGAAGAAGTCTTCTTTTTCTTAAATAACGAAGCACTTTAAATTTTTCATGCCTGTATTTTATTGGAGCATGTTTTAAAAATGGAACCGTTAAAACGGATCGTTTCAATTAGTTCGTAATTTTAAAGAGGAATATATCCCACACGCCATTCGTCTGCCGCTTTCCAGTTATATTGGAAAAGTGGAACAATTTATTGTTTTTTTTTTTCATGTGCTACCGACTTACTGTGAAACGGAAATATTGTAACTGACGTTTTCTGATACATGCCAGGGGAAATGTTGAATTTCACAATTTGTGAAAAAGTAGTTGTTTCAGAGGAAATCTTTTATTTTAAAACCTGTCACATAAGACTTCGTTTTTGTGGAATAATCATCATCATCACCATCATCATTTCAGCTGAAAGACGTCCACTGCTGGACATAGGCCTCCCCCAAGGCTCGCCACTCAGACCGGTCCTGTGCTACTTGCTTCCACCGGTTTCCCGCGACCTTCACGAGGTCGTCGCTCCATCTTGTTGGAGGCCTACCGACAGCTCGTCTCCCGGTTCGCGGGCGCCACTCGAGAACTTTCCGGTCCCATCGGCCATCAGTCCTGCGAGCAATGTGCCCCGCCCACTGCCACTTAAGGCTCGCAATTCTTCGTGGAACAATCGTTGTAGTCTAATGGGCGCGGCCACCGTGCTTCTAATAGAATACTTATGCTCTCTTATAGCAAAACCTGTCGGAAAGGGCAATCACGCGTACATGCGTAAGTATTTGTGCACCATAATATTTTAGTAGGTATGCAGTTTACGTCCCAATACCCGACACTTCTTGTAACTTTTATCGCATTAAACCGCATCACTATCTGCTCTAAATAGTCATTTTCGCGTCTCGTTAGGAGGTCCTGGCAGAAAGAATAACAGCGTTGTAGTCCTTCGACTGCAACATATGCTGAGTCAGAGCCTATTCATGCACACATTGCGGGCCCCTTGCACACCCATGTGTTGAAATTACTTGCCCTTTTAGTAAGTTAAGATCTCTATGTGCGTTTTATATTGAATAAATATTTTCTTTTTCTTCTTCTTCAATACTGGGCCCGTGTGGGTACTATAGCCCAAACCATCTCGTGATGAGAGGAGGTCTGTGCCCAGCAGTGGGACGTAAATAGGCTGTTGTGATGGTGGTGGTAGCAGTTTACGTTCGGTTGGTTGGAGTGTTGCGAGTTTGATTAAGTGCCACCAAATAGCAGTTCTCTGTTCCGGGGGGGGGGGGGGGGGAATTCTGGCACAGAGGCATTCCATCTTAGGCAACGCATTCGAGATCTTACGGTTTCTTAATGGGGGATCATAGTATTTCGGTGTCCATGGGCCGCAGTGACCACTTACCATCAGGTAGGCTGTGCGCTCGTTTGCCACGTTATACCAACGGCACAAAAAAATACGAATCAGCATGTTTTCTCTCAAAAATCCAAGAAGCTGTGGTAGTATATTTAAAACATACCTCTATCTTCCTTCAGCTCCACGTTACCCCGGTACCAGACGATCCTGGCAGCTGGCTTGGCGTTCTTAGCCTGACATTCAAGGACTACCGGATCACCTTCTTTCACCTCCAGCTTGGAGTGGGAGGGGTGGTTCGTGATCTCCACTGCCGTAGGGGGGGCTGAGGACAAGAGAAACGAAATTAGTCAGTTGGATCAAACGTGATTTTTCCTCATAATATTTAGCCGCGCCTTGAACCTCAGTATGTGAACGACCGAGCTTTGCTGGGACTTCACACACATCCTTGAATTACTTCGCAGATGCGTGCAGGTTTCCTCACAATGTTTTCCTTCGCCGAAAAGCTCGCACATAAATAATTTCAGAGGTGCGAGCCGGATTTGAACCCGCGACCCTCTGCATGAGATACCGCCTAACCACTAGGTCAAACCACTAGGCCACCACGGCTTTTCTAATAAGTCTAATCTACCTACCTACTAAAATATATTTAAGTTAACTAATATATGTATAAATCACTGGGTTGCCTAAAACGCGTCGTAAATTTAATATTAACGGCAGAACGTCAGATTAATTCAATTAATACTAATGAATGCCGTGAAAAATTACAACGGAGCCGGTTTTTATGAAAAAGTGACCGAAAAAATTACACGAAATTTTCATTAAATTTACAAATTGAACGAACGTGAGCAAAAGAATCATTTAAACACGTCATAGGGTTTGTGAAAATGTACCCACTCATGTAAAAAAATATTAGGTTGGTACATTATTGTTTCAAATTATATTCAACAATTTCGCTCCAAATATCATCAAAGTAAACAGTTTATATATCTGTATGTACTTATTAATTATGTGCATACAGTTAAATGGCATAACCACTGAAGTTGATATTCATGAATTTTGACACATGAGTTTACGAGTAAAGCCCTAGAAAGGTCAAAAGGATAAGGGCCTATTTTGTCATTCGATATTTTTCATGGACGTGTTGTGTTGCCACGAAGATACATATTTTGGTCGAACATTGCACGATCATGTTTCTATTCTATTCTATTCTATATAAATTAATGGCTTCTGTCTTGGACACTTCGCCAATATCAAAGTAAGGGCCACAGGCCTGCAAGTTGTTCGGTAATAAAGGTAAATGTACGGTGTAAATTATTAATAAAATAAAATTGGAGAAACTCAACAAACGTCAACGTCCATCTTGGGTGACGGCCATTGAGCATCATGTTTCTAATTTTCTCGCCACGTTTTTGACGTTAACAACTTGGACAGGAAGTTTAAGATGTCAACACCGAAATAAACAGTTGATTAGAGCTTCCGAATTTGAATAGAATCAGTTTTTATTGTCATAGATAAATATTAGTAGTCGAAAGTTGATTTTTGACAGTTTAGGTTGAAATTTGACGCGTCCACGTTAAACTAGGAAGCATGAATGTTTGAAAGCATTAAAAGAACTATAACTTTTTGACGTGCCGTCTTATAAATTGCATTGCTGCGTCTACGAAAAAACATGACGCAATAGTAGCGTTGTAGCGTTACGTGACATTATCACGTATAAAATTATCGTTCGTAAACAGACTTTTCTCAAACATGCAATGAAATATTGATATTATGTTCTTCTTATTAGCCTGGGAAGTATCACGTTTCAGGCGCGGCTAGACAATTGGTCTATAATGAAATTTCATACAAACTTTGCAGGCCTAGGCCGGCAACTCACTTTTTTTTAATTTCCATTTGATATATTTGTGACACAGCATCTTGGCATTCCGCCATTTATAAAATATTATTTTATTTATTTATTTCATTGCATGTTTGAGAAAAGCACTATACATACATCTGTACTATTACAGACAACGAATTTTTTTTCATGACACGCAAGCTGTTGCCGTCTCTTTTTATCCGCATAGAATATTTTCTCCCTACCGATTTTACTCCCTATTTTTGTCTTTTATTAGTAAAGTTTTCAAAGATCCCATGCTTAATACTTAAATCTTTATTGAGTTCCACAAATAGATTAATGTAACAAAGTAATGTTAGAACTTAAAACATAAAACATGCTTTTCGCCACATTATTTTAAGGACTACGATCTACAAAATAGTACATTATTGCAGAGGCCGCCAAGTAGCGCATTGCCGGACGAGTCAGTTAGAAGGCTGAGCGAAGCGAAGCCTTCTATTAGTACGAGTCCGGCAATCGCAATTGCGGCCGAGGTATATATAATGCTTTTCTCAAACAGCGAGGAAATACGTAAGGTCAGTCGGGGCAAGTACGCCAGGATGGGGTAAGTGCGCCTAACATAAATATATCGAAACCTATAAGTATTACTCAACTAGTAGTTGGCTGTTTACAAGGCATAGGGGCGAAATAAATTTAGGCGCACTTACCCCATATCAGTATTTACTACTTCCATGATCGTGGATGATTTGGCCATGGAAGTTGTACTTATTACATCCATGGATTTGTCAGTTTCGGGGCAAGTGCGCCAGGATGGGGTAAGTGCGCCTACCATAAATATATCGAAACCTATAAATATTACTCAACTAGTAGTTGGCTGTTTACAAGGCATAGGGGCGAAATAAATTTAGGCGCACTTACCCCACATCAGTATTTACTACTTCCATGATCGTGGATGATTTGGCCATGGAATTTGTACTTATTACCTCCATGGATTTGTCAGTTTCTCTACAGAGGTGTCTCAAATAACAAGCGAATTAAAAAAAAACACACACACACACGACAATAATGTTTTTGCTGGCCAAGGCCGGCAATGGACAGCCTCGCGTCTTCTTTTTTTTAAAGTAACACGAACATTTCCGAGCATGTTTGAGAAAAAACATTTATTAACAGACAGGTAACGACTATTAAACAGTTCTTTCTACTCGCAATACAAATTTACTATATTTAACTTATTTTCTAATTTTTAGTTAAATGTTTTCTACGTAATTTCTGATACGAATACAAATTCGTTTATCCTCCATAATAATATGAAACATGCATGATTTATTAGCTTAACAAATCTTACAGGTACTCTGTAGTTTAACAGATAGGCATTTATTATGGAAAACGGGTGTGGGCAGCTAATGCTGATTTTAAGCCCATCCGACGTCAATATGGCAATAGGGATGACGACAGGGTGAAGAAATCGAAATTCTAATTAGTCCGTCAGTCAGGTAATAAAAAAATATTAGACACGTATTTTTTTGTTTTAACAAATTAACAAAGAATGACCAAGTTAAAACGCATTAAAGTTGGAGAGTGGGGGCTAACTACGTCACCGTTAGGCATAAATCGTACCTACCCGTGACGTCACGCGACATTTCAACTCGATATATCTCCGTATAAGTTTGATTACGTGAAAAAAGAAAAAATACGAGTCCAATACTTTTCAATAATCTTCCTGATAGACTAAAGAAAAAAAAGTTGTCGTCATCCCTATTATGTGAAGGCAAACTGATCGGAAATTTGTGAAACGGGAAAACAGCCTGCGCGTCATCGTCATAACTTCAGCCGAAAGACGTCCACTGCTGGACATAAGCCTCCCCCAAGGCGCGCCACTCAGATCGGTCCTGTGCTAATCGCTTCCACCGGTTCCCGCGACCTTTGAGGTCGTCGCTCCATCTTGTTGGAGGCACTGACAACTCGCTCAGACCACTTGCGCGAGCGCCGTCTCGAATGACAACCACAACCTATATTTCTTCATTGACATCGATACTGTGGGAATTAGAACACGTTCGCTGAACTAAAGTATATCTTTGAACTATTGTTGTAAGAAACAAGCCGTAGATGTGATCATTGTATGAGTAGAAAATGACACGTTGTAGGTTTTTTATTGGAGACTAGCTTTTCCCTGCAACTTCGTATGCGTAGAAATATTAAAATGAAAAATCCCGTTTTTCCCGTTCCCGTGGGAATTTCGGGAAATCCTCTCTCAGTACTTCGTACGTTCCCTAAGGAACCTGTATATCAAATTTCAGCTCTCTACGACCAGTAGTTTCGGCTCTGCGTTGATCGATCAGTCAGTCAGACAGTTTCTTGTTTTATATATATATATATATATTTATATATATATAGATGAATGAATCCACAGATTCAATTACAAGAACTATTCGTATACCTATATAGCTACATTGTAAAGAACATAAAAATACCTACTCAAAGTGGATTAGCTACTACTACTACTACTACAGCCTATTTGCGTCCCACTGCTGGGCACAGGCCTCCTCACATCACGAGAGGGTTTAAGCTATAGTCCCCACGTGGGCCCAGTGCGGATTGGGAACTTTACACACATCTTTGAATTACTTCGCAGATGCGCGCAGGTTTCCTCACGATGTTTTCCTTCACCGAAAAGCTCAATGGTAAATTCAAATTGAATTGATTGATTGAGTGGATTAGCTACGTTGAGCATATCGCGGAGTGCAATGTCTGTGCGCGGCACAAGACCGATCTGTTTGGCAAACCTTGGAAAAGGCATATTTTCAGCACTGTACTTCTTCTATCAGAAAATCGATAAAAAATAATAAAAAAAATCAATTTTTCCAAGTAAGTATGTAAAAAGACAAAGTACCCAATATGTAAGTGGGTGAATCAACTTTTTTATGTCCATAGTTGCCATAGTTACTGTCCCCTGGACCACTTTTTAAAACTGCTATTCTGTGGGTTTAAATACACTAAATGTGGGGTTTCTTTGCAATTTTCAATCCTTTCCCTAATGAAGCGCTTTCTAAACGTCTTGTAATTCTATATTGTAACAGGTTTTCTAAGAAACCCCTCTCATTTTGTCCCCTGGACAACGGGACAGAATAACAACAAGAAATAGTTGATTGACCCAGTAAATAAAAAGTTTACATAATTTTTACAATTTACCGAATGAAAAATGCCAACAAAATAAAAACAATGTCAATAATCTGCCCAATGCAAATTGTTCTCGAAAATTACCGGAAAAATTTCACCCAATTTTTCACCTCCAAATTGTTGACCCTTTGCAAATTCCTAAAATATCGACATGAAAAACTCTCACAAATTTCCGTTCGTCCATTGGTTCCTTTGTCATTTCTTAAAAAAGGAAAATCTACTTGTACAGCGATCGTAAATCATTATTCGCACAAAAATGTTTGGTAAGCAATTTTTGGCTTGGAAGTTGTTTTTCCGAGATAGGCAAGTTTGGCGGGGGAGGGAAATTACAGAGGATGGCTGCCTAATTTATGTTATTATATGTTTATTGGTTATTTCTATTGATAAAGAAAATAAAGGCAACATTTTCGTAATTTAACATGATAGTCAATAGGTAATCATAATACCCTGGGCGACCGCGCTTTGCTCTAAAACTTCATTTTAGAAATGAAAAAGCTTGGAATATATCTAAATATATAAAACTCGGTGACTGACTGACTGGCATAGTGATCTATCAACGCACAGCCCAAACCACAGACGGATCGGGCTGAAATTTGGCATGCAGGTAGATATTATGACGTAGGCATCGACTAAGAAAGGATTTTGCAAAATTCCCACGGGAACGGGAAAAATCGGGATTTTACTTTTTAATACTTCTGCGCATACGAAGTTGCGGGGAAAAGCTAGTTTATTAGATAAGATAGCCGTGGCAGCCTAGTGGTTCGACCTACCGCCTCTCATGCAGAGGGTCGGGGGTTCGAATCCGGCTCGCACCTCTGAAATTATTTATGTGCGAAATTCAATTTGAATTTGCCACTGAGCTTTTTGGTGAAGGAAAACATCGTGAGGAAGCCTAGTGCACACATCTGCAAAGTAATTCACCCTATAGACCTATGGACCTATGGACCGGTTGTTTAGTGAGAGTCCACCATTTCAAAATATAAATAACGTAATAATTAATGACAAGCCATTTTCGTAACACAAAATTATTTAAAGGACATTATTATGTACACAAAGCGCATTTTAGAGTGCTCATTTTCTCGACTTCAGAATATGTTTTCGGCGAAAATCTAAACCTAGAAAGTACTTGAAATTCTGTGTCCATTACGTTCCGGCTGTTTAGTATGGTGCTTTGTTTACTACGGTCAAGTAGCAAGAGCTAAAATTTTCTAGCGCGGAGATACCGTCGATGTGTACGTATATTGCTTATGATTATGAAGTAAGTAAGTATTATATTTATCAAACAAGAAAACTTCCAAAAATTACCCGTAAAAAGATATATTCAAAAAAGTTGTTAAATATGAAAGCATTTTCATTTGCGATCATTTCATTTAGGTATCTTTCATTTGTAATCTATTTTGTGATCACTTAGATTAGAATAGAAAATATTTCGAAATAATATGATTCTGAAAAAATATTGGCAAGTATCCATAAATTGTAAACGTCACTCACATAATCACAACAAATGATGACAGTGTCGTGTAGCTACGGAAATTACAATACAGCAAAATTTCTCAATTTGCTAACTGAACGGACTTTTGTCGCCTTAATGTTGAGGAGGAACTATTCCCAATTAGTCACCACCCGGTCCAAACGAGGCACAGACAGAACCGGATATTGCCGTCGGACCGACGGTTCCGCGCCCCTGCCTCACAAAAGTGGCTTTGACGCGGCCAGCGCTCGTCAACCTTCGGTCCAGTTGACACTTTTCGGTTTCGTTTTTTAGTTCGACGGTTGGTTATGGCGTTAGTTTTTGTGGTTGGACTATGTCAATACCCCAAGAGTATAAACCTAGTAAATTTCCAAATAGGTATATTGGTAAGTTCTATAGCTTCTTTGCGACTTCGAGTGTAATTTGGTTATCGCTATCCCGGGGGAACTATGCGTTATTCCGGGATAAAAAGTAGCCTATGTTCGTCCCCGGGACTCTGACTATTCTCATCATCATCATCATCATTTCAGCCGAAAGACGTCCACTGCTGGACATAGGCCTCCCCCGAGGCTCGCCACTCAGACCGGTCCTGTGCTACTTGCTTCTTCCGGTTTCCCGCGACCTTCACGAGGTCGTCACTTCATATTGTTGGAGGCCTACCGACAGCTCGTCTCCCGGTTCGCGGACGCCACTCGAGAACTTTCCGGCCCCATCGGCCATCAGTCCTGCGAGCAATGTGCCCCGCCCACTGCCACTTAAGGTTCGCAATTCTTCTGGCTATGTCGGTGTCCCCAGTTCTACTGACTATTCTACCAAATTGCATCTAAATCAGTCTAGCGGTCGAAGAGTAAGGAGGTAACAGACAGTTCTTTTTTTTTTAATTTATAATACAGTATTGATTTAATATAATTTATTTTGTTTATGAGTAGCGCTGATTGCTTATCATCAAGCAAAGCGCGTGCTCGTGTCCTCAACTATTACCATAGGTACTTGAAAAATTGATCGCCTGTAAAGTCGGTTTACGGACGATAATTTTATACGTGATAACGTCACGTAACGCTACGCGTCATGGCTTTTCGTGGGCGCAGCCGGCGTTCATCTAAATATATAAAACTCAAAGGTGACTGACATAGTGATCTATCAACGCACAGTCCAAACCACTGGACGGATCGGGCTGAAATTTGGCATGCAGGTAGATGTTATGACGAAGGCATACGCTTAGAAAGGATTTTGCAAAATTCTAACGGGAAAAATCGGGATTTTACTTTTAATATTTCTGCGCATACGAAGCTCGAGGTTGCGGGGAAAAGCTAGTCAAATTGATAAGACGCTATCACGTCAAAAAACTTTCTTTTACCAGCTTTCTTCCTTTAAGTTAAATAAAAAAGTCACAAGGAAAACCAATTCAAACTATAACCACCCGAACAGCATTCGACTTCGCACTTTTTAATCACCCCTCTCAGAAAGTTAAAGCCCGCTATCTCACGAATCGTGGAAACCCGTTCGGAGGTAAAAGTCAATTCTGACCATGAGAAAAGGTACTTATTGACTCATTCGCCTGCTGGGCTAGATAAGGGTATAATTAAAAGGGGTTCCGTAAAGTTTTCTGGGGTTCCTTAGGAAGTTTTGCGACTGAATGGAGGCGATAGAAACTGGGCTGGATTTTTTATTAATTAACGTAAGTCTTAGACAAAGTTATTTTAGGTAAGATGAAATGGGAACAGATACGTTCTTTTGATGAGCGACTTGACACCTTCCCAATTTTGCAGTATTATTAAAGACAATGTAATTATATAAGACTGTCAATCTCCTTACATTACGGCGTAGGTACATCGGTAATAACCAGGGGGCTTCAAATTTTTATACTTTGCCTGGAAAGCGCCATCTGGATGTTGGAGTTCAAATTTGTATACCTATTTATTTGACAATGGAGACCATCTCCATAATATTTTTTTTTCAGGACCCTTGGAGACTACCTATACATCTCTATGATCTTAGATTTAAGTTTATAGGGACTATACATCCCTTCAATGTAATTTTAGTACGTAACTACATATATGTATATTTTATACATGTAATGTCAATTTTGTAACTATGTGTCAATTTTGAAAAAAGGCCTTCTGCTTGAGTTTGTTGCTGCGCTTCCTATCAAGCAATGGGTCTAGGAAGCGCTGGTAAATTCTTTTTCTGACGTGTAAAAGTGTGCCTATGTGGCCAATTTGCTGAAGAAATGATTGAATTTCAATTTGTATGCAGGCTACCTAGGCAGCGACATCTATTATCGCATTTAACACTTATTTCGGGCATACGCTGATTTATTTGAATTCGATTGTAATGGTATTATATGGCTAAAATTAGACGCTCGTCAGATTCTCGGTAAGAGGCTCGTCAAATAAAATTCGTGACTATACATCGCTTTAAATAAGTAATATTCTAACAGCTTGCCTACATCATAATAGCTTGAGTGTAGTATAGATAAAGAAGATACAATACAATACAATATACTTTATTGAACACCACACAATCAAGGAACAGTAAACATTATGTAATTACACAAAAAGGTATGGCATACAGCAGGCGGTCTTATCGCTTAATAGCGATCTCTACCAGACAACCTTTGGATAGAAGTAGGTAGGTAGGTAGTAGATTTTGGAAGATAGTAGGTAGTATAGATAAACTTTATCAAATTGGATGAGGTGAAGAAAAAAAACTAACAGATAAACATTGACATTATTACAAACAACTCAAAATGCAAATATGGACAAGCCACCGACGCCATTAACCTCGGGTTAGCCTCTAACTCGAGATAAGTTAATACAACTAACCCTGAGCCTATTCCGAGGTTAGTGTTTTTTGGACAAGAGGGCGTTACTGTTTTTTGATCTAGGATTTAAATGAATATACATCGATTTACCTCCCTTTGATTGTACAAAACGAACCCCCATTCAGCCTTAAATCATGAACAAAGTCGCCCTAATAACCGGCACATACATACATTTAAACTAGCAGCCAACTCATACAATGGGGGACCTCGGCAAACAAACCCAGAGTGAATGGGCCTATATTGTGCACAGAAGTTTAATTAAACAGAATAGTCACTTGGCGTTAAAAACGCTCTAAGCTCTAAGTTTACTTACGTGCGAAATTAAATTTAAATTTACCACTGAGCTTTTCGGTGAAGGAAAACTTCGTGAGGAAACCTGCACTCATCTGCGAAGTAATTCAAAGATGTGTGTGAAGTCCCCAATCCGCACTGGGCCCGCGTGGGACAGAAGGCAGGGTCACTACCAACTGGACCAATCCGGCCGTCTATAGAAAGCCCATTGAGCGTTTTTAAATACTACTACTACTACTTCAGCCTATTTGCTGTCCCACTGCTGGGCACAGGCCTCCTCTCATCACGAGAGGGTTTGGGCTATAGTACCCACGCGGGCCCAGTGCGGATTGGGGACTTCACACACATCTTTGAATGCCTTCGCAGATGAGTGCAGGTTTCCGCACGATGTTTTCCTTCACCGAAAAGCTCAGTGGTAAATTGCGAGGTGCGAGCCGGAATCGAACCCTCGACCCTCTCTATGAGAGGCGGTAGGTCGAACCACTAGGCCACCACGAATATATCACCCACGAATATCATTTGCATTTCTACAATAAAAATAGTAGTCGTCGAGCGTTTTTCTCAAATTTTCTTGGCTGTTTTTCTCTACTTACGCACAACGTCCAAGTCAAACATGCCTTGTCAACCCAACACTGGGTAATGAACCTTGGACCCTAGGGGCCCACTCTGAGTTCAAGTTTTATTTTAGCGTTGCCACATTTTTGGATATCCTGTGATTTTACATTTCTTCTCCGCGGGCTGGCTTTTTCGAAGTGCTATTTTTAAAAAGGAATACGATTTTCACTGGAACTTTATACACATTTTTAGCTTCTATTTACGTTTATTTTGTAGATTTTATTTTTGATTGTTAAAATCAGTCGTTTAAAAAAGATAATGTAGCTGCAGTATTTTTTAAATAGGTAGAGATCGTCTACTATCTAAAGTCCCGCGACTTCGCATTTCAAAACGCTTCAATGTATTTAAAAAGCACCACCAACACTCTCAACACATGTGTTTGTGCTGAGACAGCCATCAACTATGCGTTGAGAGTGTTGGTGGTGCTTTTTAAATAATAATAAAAAAATTGAAGCGTTTTGAAATGTGAAGGCGCGGGACTTTAGATAGTAGAAGATCTCTACACCTACTGGTTTAAAAATATCACTTTAATAAATCGACAAATACTTAAAATGTAGCAAAGAGTTCCTCGTGAAAAACATACACTTAAAAAAAATTTAAACTTTAAAATTTATGTTACAAAAAAGGTTTAAATTTTTTTTTACAACATTAAACTCGGTAAGATTTATCTGTAGCTGGCAGTTTATAAACAAAAAAATCAACCGTTACCCACGAAAAATACTACATACTACTAACATTTTGTTTTTCCCGACTAACCGCTCGAGTGTCTTAGATTTCGAAAGAATCTCTCCAAAGGAAACTAGAAAAGGAATGGCCTCTTTGAGTTTATACATATAATATGTTATACGTATTTATATGTTTTTTACTAAAATAAAATGGTCGAAACCTCTTAAAATTCTAAAGTTGTTGCAAATGTTTAATTTAATGAATTAAAGTCCAATTAAATTTTTACAAGTACCTAATACGAGTACCTCTAAGGAGTTAAACAGATGTTGAAAATAATATACTGGAGCTTTATTGTTCATGAAGAGTATAACATATTTCACTTACATATTTCAACATTATAGTACACACCAAGTTTATTAAATCAAAGAGTGTAAAACTAAAGAAACACATACAATGGACAAGAAATCTGCATAATTTGGCCACTAGGAGCGCTGCAATCGCTTGACCCAAACCATCTGTCAATTACATAGAGAAATATTTATTGTTATTGGTTTTACTTACATTATTAAAAAATGCCGCGCTGTGTTGTTCCAGGATGGAATGAGAACGGACGACACGTATTTCCGAAAGACTTGGTATGTATCTGGGGCAGGTATAATTGCATTGGGATGTCTTCATTTTCATCACAAATAACTGAACCAAAATAAAATTGCGGTCGATATTTAACAATTTTAAACAAATCTACTTAAGATTTTCAACAAAAAAGCCCGTAAAAAGTTGACAGCTGCAGTGTTTGGGTTTTGGTTTGGGTCAAGCGTTAGAAGCGCCATTTGAGTCGAGCTTTGCGTATTCTTGTCCATTAAAACTAAGTACCTATTTAAAAACAATTATTTAATAATAATAATAAATAATGATGATGATGATGAATAAATAAACTAATTGTAATAAGACTTATGAAATGTAAACAATTTAAATAAAAAAAAAACTATAGAAAAAATATCCCTTCCAAAAGTTAATATTGCGGCATTTTTTTTTGCACCGCCTATTTAACACATTTAAATGATAACAGCCAAATAAAGCTCTCGAGTAATAAAATTTAAAGCATTCTCGTATAAATAAAAATTAATTTATGAACCGAGAGAGCGCTTAAATCATAAAGTAACCCGTTTATTCGGCGGGTTTAATTGTTATTCATTTTTGAACGAAATCCGGGAAATATTTAATGCTGTGTTTCCAAACGATTCGCATAATTTCTATGATTATTGTATCCATAGTCATCTTATTATAAAACAAAGCCCCTTGCCGTACAATGTAAACATATATTTGCTGTCGACTAGATCTTAGAGATCTTATAATATAGCTAGAACATTCATTCCCGCTTAAGCCGGAACCCCACTGCTGCGCACACGACGCACGCACACCCTAAATCTGGCCGTGGCACACTGCTATTGAAGTATCCAGCTAAGCCAATTAGCTATTTCTTGTTGCTATTCTGCCCTCGTTAGTAAGGAGACAAAATAAGCAGAGTTTCTTAGAAAAAATGTTTCAAGCTGGACTACTAAGCCCCACGTCAAATTCATACAAGTAAATCTGAGTTAAGCGATTAACCCTAGGTTAGCGACTAGGTGCAAGTGGAGCTAAGATGCATAACGGGTGCTCCTTAAGGGAAAGAATTGAAAACAGCAAAGAAACCCTCCTTCTGGTGATTACCCATAATCAGAGTCTTAAAAAGTGAGTTTGGAGACCGTAAACATGGCAACTAGGTATAGAAAGAAGTTGATTCACTCAGCTACATTTTGATGAAGCGTTTGTGTACCCACGTGTCGTAGCTTGAACGTGCGTAAACCAAAGAGACAAAATATGTAATTATATAAGACTGTCAATCTCCTTACATTACGGCGTAAATCGGAAATAGCCAGGGAGCTTCAAATTTTCATACTTCGCCTGTACAGCGCCATCTAGAGCTCATGGAGTTCAAATTTGTATGCACGCTACTAGGCAGCGACATCTATTATCGCATTTAACACTTATTTCGAGCGTACACTGATTTGTTTGAAGGTTGTCATTCTAAGTTTACCTTGCTTCTTGCCAGTGGGGTTCCGGCCTTAGGCTATCTCGAATATGTTAGTTTTATATCGGATGCAACAACGCGTAGCGCGCTCTTTGCCAAATGCCAGATATGCATCAAGGATACTTGGCATGCGATACCATTGTTTAATTTTTAGTCGTACTTCGGACTTGGCTCGGGACAAGTATCGATTTTAGCCTTTTTTGACTTATCCGCCTTTCTCTGAAGCTTTCCAGTGATGTTATCGTGAATTTCTTCTATTTCTTCTTATCCTACATCATTTTGAGTTAACCGTCTACATTTTTGGGAGTTAAATTTTAGTTTTGCTTTTTTAATATTTCTCTCTTGTTGCACTCTGTAATCATTACTAAACACAAAAACAATCTAAAATAATATAGCAATAAGGTTTATTTCAAAATGTCAGTGTACCATAAAAGGGGTGATAAAAGGCGTTAACATAATTTCACAGTAGAGGGAGAAATTCGTACAGTCGAGTATTTCGGACCTTATTACCTTTTTAATAAGATTCAAAAGAGTATACAATCTATTTTCGACTAAAATACCAACAAAATCACGTAAATACGTTAAAGAATTTGCGTTTAAGTCAAATGAAACGGTCCAATATAATACTGCCCTAACATCACACGGTGGACACGGCCTATAAAAGCACGATTTCGAACACAATTCGAGTGAAGTGTCAATGTTTGCGTGCGAGTCCTGACCGAATAAAAATAATAATAAATAAATATCTTGATTCTTGGGACATTTCACACATATTGACCTAGCTCCAAATTAAGCAACGCTTGTATTATGGGTGCTAGACAACGATATAAATACTTATATAGAGAAATACAAACTTAAACAAATACGAAACATCCATGACTCGAGTACAAACTTTCGCGCTCGTCACACAAAGTTTGCCCCGAGCGGGATTCAAACCCGCGACCGCGAACAGAAGACAGAGTCACTACTAACTGGACCAATCCGGTCGTCGAGATTGGAATATAAGTAAACTGGGATTATCCCGGACGATTCCGTGGTATATCCCTATATTCCTGGCAAGCCGCCAGCCCTAACGAACGCATTGTGACTGCACGTGTGGTGCAAGGTAGGAAATTATCTTTATAACATTTGTACAAACATACATAAATACTACTATAAATTTAGACATAGACATCAATATATAACACTAGATTCCCTATTATCCATCATCTCGCAAAAAAGAAAACATGCACCACAAACATGCATCCATCGCCAAGCAAACACATCGCATTCAGGCGCTGCTGATGCCAGTAGCGCATTCGGCATGATAAGAGCGCGTATCAGTGGGGAGTTCCTACGAGATACAGTTCGTGTCACTGGTGGAGCCAAAAGTACCTGGATGCGAGGACCTTTGTAACTAATAGCCTGACAAGTACATAATATCACGCCTTTTATCCATAGAGGCAGAGCCCTCTTCCGTCCATTTTCTACGACTTCAGATACTTCTCTTGCTTCTTCAACTTTCATTCCATTCCGTTTATTTTTTTAATGTTAACTTACATTTATATCACGGCAAAAATTTGATGGTAAGCGGTCACTGCGATCCATGAACATGGACCCTCTTATCAAGAAATCGTAAGATCGCATTCCAGCGTTGCCTAAATAATGCCTGAGGCCTAAGATGGAATGCCTCTGTGCCAGTAATTTCACCAGCTGCCTCACTCCCCTACCGGAACACAACAGTGCGAGCACTGCTATTTAGTGACAGGTTAGCGGGTAAGACGGGTACGAAGTACCCCGGACGGACTAGCATCAGGTCCTACCAAAGTTCTTTTACCTTTTCTCTTGTACCACGCGGCAAACTGGTACGTAATTTATACCCCGTGCCGTCCTGTGTCCGCCGCAATCGTCCATTCATTATTGAACTATAAAAATCAAATTATTTCAATGGCAGGTACTGCGGATGATTTCTCCCACAAAATCCCATCCTACCACAAAATTCTACAATAACTACCATACCACCCAAGTTAGAAACCTAGTGAGGCTATAGGGTATTAAATAATAGTTATTCATACAACTTAACCGCTCGTATGGAGGGTTGAAGTAAAGGAGCGCAATCTTTATACTTCCGAATGTGGACACCAAATCGGGTAGGGTAGGGGCGCTGCAGTCGCCACTCCAGTCAAGCTACCTAGGCGGATAGTCTGCTACTGCATGTGTGTGCATGTGGCTTCAGATGGCGCTGCTGAGGCGAAAACGCAGCGAAAACGGCTGTGAGGAGAGTGTGTTTTGTTTTGTTGCTTATCAAATCCGCTGGACACGTTTTCAACTGTTTCGCCATATAAGATTGCGCTCCTTACCAAGACACATTCCATACTCCATAACCGCTAGGTCACTATGATTGACACATATTGCATCTGAAAGCGACGTCAATGATACCTATACGCATCTGAAAGCGACGTCAATGATACCTATAATAAGATATGGACGAACAGTGCCTAACAGAATATGTCAAAATATATGGAGCAAAACTGACATTAGAAAATACGTTCCAATATGCCAATAACGCCACTTTGTAAACCTAAGTAAACCTAAGATTATAAGACTTAAGTGTCAAATTTACTGAGCGCCAAACTGGCCCGTCAAAACGGGTGCCCGAACAACTCGGGCACCCGTTTTGACGGGCCATTTTTCCTTAATACTCCTATCCTTACTTAATACCTACATCATGACTGTACACCGCAAGGCTGAAACTCATTTCACGTTTTCCCACGACAGGAAAGTATCCGTTGGCTTTTGAATTTCATTGGCCGCGCCCCAGTCATGTTGCGTTTCTTACGAGTAATTTTTCATTTTGTATTTGTTTGCATATTTTACATTTTACTTATTTTTTGTTTGGGATACAGTCCCCACGCGGCCCAGTGCGTATTGGAAACTTCACAGATTATGTTTGAACTGCCTCGTAAATACGTGCAGGTTTTTCCGTGATGTTTCCTTTCAAAGGAAAGCTTAATTAGTGAATCAAATTCCCTCTGCATGGGAGATGGTACGACAAATACTAGGCAACCGCGGTTTTTTTTTTTAATATGAATAAAATATAAATACTTAAACTGTAGGAACTTAATTTAAATTTAACATTGCTCTACGGGGAAAAAAAATACCAGCGTCCGAAAACATAAATTAGTTAAAATTCAACATTTTATTCTACACCAAATATTTAAATTAATAATTTAAAAATAAAACGAAATGATTGGCCACTAACAAAGACACCTTCTAAAATTAAAAACAACCACAGACACGCATCGTAATCGACACTCTATTCCAATCGAATAAAACTCACAATAGGCGCAACATGTCGACTGTTCTTTTTTCAAACCATTCGCCATTCAAACCTATTACGAATATTAGGCCGTAAAACAATGCTGGCCGGAATGAATTAAAAGCCATCGCCTCAGATGGAGCAATTAAAAATAAAAGAGGAATAAAGCCAGCCACACACTGCGCAATTAGAGGGACCGTGCCAAATGTCGCGTTCGTGAATGGCGCGGGAAGAGGGGTGCGATGGTCTATTGTTGGAATTCAAAAAAAAAGGTTGTTGTTGTGTGGATAATGAAATTTTCGTGCTTCGAATAGATACTTTTGTTGAAAAGGGAGATTTTCAAATGGTAATATCACTTCTGTTTTCAATCATTGTTACAGGTTTACACAACTTAGAAGGCGCGTGGATTAAGCAAAAATAGTCTCTGCGTGAACGGCTTAAGTGCTTCGTCACGCGCCTTCTAAGTTGTGTCGTGCTGTACTACATTTTAATTTTACTTTATTTTTAAATGTGAGATAGCGTTGGCTAATAATCTAAAGTAACGTTAGGATTACAAAAACTTTTGGCTCTAACCATTTTAAAAATTATTTAGGTACGTTATGTAATTTACCTTAAAGAGTTTTGTGGGAAAAATGCCCTATTGTTTTTTACTTTTTTTTCTCACGAATGATTTTTGTTTTTAATGCGTACTCGTTTCACGCTCAATTTACAGATTTTAATGTAGTCAGCCAAAAGAAATGACCTTTATTTCCATAATGTTAACTACAAAAATAGCTTATTTTTTTTTTTGTTAGACCGTACAGACGTACAAATTAAATCTACGAATTGAGGTTTTCTTTTAGAATAATATGATTGTGGTCTTGGTTGTCTAAACGCAATTACGCTTAATGTCTCGAATTTTGCGGAAAATCTAATTTTCCTTGACAATGTGATGATTAAAACGTTTTTTTTGTGTACCTACATTGAAACCATGAAAATACCATTTGTCTGTATACAATGTTTCACTCAATCAGTCTAAATTCATTTAGTATGTAAATAATGTAGTATTATTTTTTATCAAGCCTAGCTTATTATTTTATACTACTAACATTTCGTCTTGGATAGGTACTTAATTGTCATTTATATTCACCTTTCTATATACGAACAGTAGTTTTGGCTATGCGTTGATGGATCAGTCATCGGTCAGTTTCTTGTTTTATATTTATGTAGAAGATTATCTACTTTCTTTAATTGCTTAATATTGACCGGACGTTCACACTAACAATACATACATATAATATTGCTATTGTTACACGCTTCCTCGTTTTCCCTCATTCCTCATTAGTATGCCATTTCCGTGCAAGAGGGCACTAATTCTGCTTTATGCCCCGGTGATATATTTCCCCTATTTCGCCACTTGTGAATATCTAGCCAGTGCAATGATAGAAGGAATAAAAATATATAAAAGGCCCATAAGAGAAGGCTGGCCGCGTAGATAAATATGAGGAATTATTATGTTCGGAACGGGGTGAAGGGGTGGGTATAGGGTGGGAAGCGGAGCGGTTGGCGGAATGTCCCATAAGCGATAGCGATTAGGAGTTTGTCAATCAATGAGATGAAAAGTCACGCGATACACCGTACAGTTGCCGTTAGATATATACATACAAGGAAGCAAACAAGGTGATCATAAATATCTTAATACGATCTTCTTCTAAAGACGATAGAGTGCATGATCAGATCTTTATTTTGTTCTTTCGTTGTCATAATTATACGCATGTACTTGAATTATTGAGTTGTTCATGTTGACAAACATTTTTAGGTATTCATTTTACATTTAATTCAGACAACGCTTCGAGATACATACCTATGGCTTAGAAAAAAAACCATAAAAAAACAATCCATAGATTATTTTTTTCAAAAGTTCATGTAAACTGAATGTGTGTTTATTTGGCATTGTTTTAATTTAAATCCATTTAACTATCAAAATAAAATAAGTACCAAGAAAAACTAACTTCCAAACAAAAATCTTTTTACAGACAGACAGATATACTCGTTCGTGCCAAATTAATAACAGCATGCAGTTTAAAAAAATCGCTTTCCGCTCCTCTCGTACCTTTCCCAGACCTTTACCCGAAATAATTTTGTATATTCAAACTACGTAGAAAAGAATATTTCTGCGTAAAGTGACGTTCCCTGTTCTGTTACAGCCATTCGTTTGTTTTTCCCACGTCTGATATTTCAGGCCATAGCAGCTTTTGTGAGCTTTTTTGACTGCTAATAATATTTAACGAGCTTTACGTCTTTGTCATTCGATGGATAGGATTTGCGGGCTCGAATCTGGCTAGGGAGTAATTTTGTGTGATGAGTCGGTACGGCGAGTTCGCCAATATGTACCTACACACTTTTGCACCAATATTAAAGCGCAATTACGGTAGGTACTACATATCTAATCTAAATATATAAAACTCAAGGTGACTGACTGACTGACATAGTGATCTATCAACGCACAGCCCAAACCACTGGACGGATCCAGCTGAAATTTGGCATGCAGGTAGATGTTATGACGTAGGCATCCACTAAGAAAGGATTTTGCAAAATTCCCACGGGAACGGGAAAAATACAAAAAAAAATACAAAATACAATATCACCGTATTTGTAACCAAACTCCTCCGAAACGGCTCGACCGATTCTTATGAATTTTGGAGTGTTTGTTCAGTAGGTCTGAGAATGGGCCGTAAGCTAGTTTATTGATAAAAATAATATGAAAATTACTTATTTTCTTTGGAAAACTTGTATAATTATGTATGCGAATTGGGGACTTCACACGCACATTCTTAAATTACTTCGTGGATACGTGCAGGTTTCCTCAAGATGTTTCCTTTTACTGGTAAATTCAAAATGTATTTCGCGATAAGCAAACTCAGAGGTGCGAGCCGGATTCGAACCCCCGATCCTCTGCATGAGAGGCAGTGTTCTAACCACTAGGCTACCACGTACCGCTTTTATATTATCATAGTCTCATATCAACCTCTTTAAATTATTACGAATAATTTAAGCTCAAAACCGATACCAAAAGTCAAACCCAAGCTTAAAACGTTAACCGAAATCCCTAAGGATTGGCCTAAATAAAGAATGATCCCAAATATTAAGTATGGATATATAAATATTATATTTACTTAGGTACCTTCTATTGCAAACACGGGATATTAATTCTGCTCACCCTAGGGACACATGTGTTATATCCAAGAGATTTATACCTGTTGAGCAATATTGTCCCTAAGGAAGAAGGATTAGTATTCTGTGAAGGGTTTTTTACCAAAGTATAACAATCCTTAAAAAAAGATATAATTTTATTAGCAAATAACCATTAAGGTGCATTGGGGCTATTCCGATACGATTTTCGGTGAGTTCATAAGTGGTGTTAGTTTTTAGTAATTTGTAAAAGATTGCTAAATGTTATCTTAAAATTATTTTTACTGCTATTTAGTTGAGATAATGGCCTCTTAGAGTACATATATAGCTTCATGTTATACATTTAATACAATTTTATATAAATATGTAAAAAAATAGGCACATTTTTTTTTCACTCGGGTATATTTCGAACTATGTTGGGGTTATTCCGACCTCATTAAAACTGTGCTTTAAGACGTAGGATTTTAACTACAATCTAAGTTGGTGTTATTATGACTTCGTAAATATGGTGCAAAATCCGCCTTTGGCACAAAAACTGTCACTGCACTCGCTCGAATGCCGCTGGCGACAAACTTCAACTTGAGGCCGCAAGCCACATAAATATGGCGCCTAAGTAAATGATGCCATTAAAAAAATATTATTGCGTTTGATATAATTTTCGGTTGTTCGGAATATAACCAAATTCGGAATCACCCCTTATGTACAAAAAAGAACTTATAAGAAACTAAGTATAATGCGTTCGGTGTAGCCGTGGAAAATTCTAGTATTATTTATTTCCTTCCTCACGTGACCAAGTAAATTGACCGCAGGCAACTAAAACAACCTTCCTAGTGAACGTTGACAGCGTTTCTCCAATTTAAAATTTTCCGAACCATTACCTGCTCCCTAATTTTCGTAAATGGACAATAATTTCCCTTTTAACTTATTAGCTCCCGTTTGACATCAAAATAAAATGTTAATTTTTTAATGAACATTGGGAAACCTTAATGCGTTTGAGAATTTCCGGATTAAAACGGACGATGCGAAAATACGTGCTTTTCACGTTCTTTTTTCGACGTGCTGGCTTTGATTCGGATTCGACGAGATTTCGGCCAGTGCTTTTTTCATTTTTCGTCTTTCAAAAAAGATACATCGTTTTTCGGCCAGTGTTCATGTTACTCGCAGTGAAAAATAATACTGGCCACTAAACATAATAAAACAAATATTTTTTCACCTCACTGGCTCCAAAGTGGTCGTTTTGCAGCTTGATATCCGAGCGCAAAAGTTGTTTTTATCCGCTAGCGTGGAAAGTGTTTTTGAAATTCGAACGACGCATGACGCCACTGTCACAATAAAAAAACAACGATACGTTCTGAAACGCAATTCGTCGTGAGAGTTTTATTAAAATAAAGGTTCAATTTACTTAATATCATCATTAATAAAATTATATTAATAATACACCGTTTCAGATGTATTTCATTATTTCACTATGTTTTATCACAAAAATACTTAAATATGTGTATATTTTAACTGTATTCAATGAATAATTGAATCTTGAAGTACGAGTAGGAGTGATTTGGAACGCAACCTCCGGAAAAAAAAAAACTTAAATTAAAAAAAAAAAGTTTTAGATTGCTGGTTTTGTAATTTAGAATACCTATACGAAGTAATAAAGAAAATATGAGCGATTCTAGCGATGAACATACGAATTTAACTCCTCCAGAGTTAGCACAAACTGTACGTGACGCCGAACTAAGTCTTCTTCCCGAAAAATCACGCGTGAGGTGAAAAATTTTGTGTTGCGCTCAGCAGCAAAGTCGTTTGCTGTCTCGTGCCTTGAAACCCTCGTTACACTCAGGATTCTATATTTGAACCACTCGCTTCGCTCGTGGTTCAACCCTAGAATCCTTCGTTCACTCGGGTCTCAATCACGCACTCACAGCAAACAACAACTTTGCAGCCTTGCATAACAAATAACTATTTCTAATGTCGAATCAAACTCATTTCGAAGTGTGTGGGTAGGGGAATAGGAAAGTTCGTAAATTATGTTTTTAAAGCGAGTAACTTTTGAAACTTTTTATCATCTAATCCAGGGAAAATGGCGGACTTAACTGGGGTTCTTAAAAGCATGGATAGAGAGGTAACCGGCTAGGCAGAATGATTTATACACCGCCCCGGGTAGATGAAATCTTGAGATAAAAATGATAGGGGCAAGTGGATGAGGCAACTTTTTTGCACAAAAAATGAGTTCCGTTTTTTATAAAATTAAAATGTCGGAATATTTTTGCCGAGTTTATACCTACTAAGACGGGGGAGTAAAGAACCAAGCATTAATTTATACCTTCTTGACTTAAAAAGCGACGTTTTTAAAGATGTTACGAAATTGAATTTAATAAAAAGCACAAATAGCTTATTAATTTTTACTCATCTGAAATTTAATTTAATTCAAACTCAATAAACTAGATAGCAATCGTAACTTATCCTATGACTACTAGCTTCTGCCCCCGACTACGTTCGTGTAGTTGCGGTTTCAAAAGTAGGCTACATCCTTCTCGGAGACTCAAACTATATCCATATGAAATTTCATGTAAATTGGTTTGGCGATTTAAGCCTGAAGAGGTAGCACACAGATGCTATTTATAAGTCGTAGGTAGAAGACAGTCATTTCCATGTTCCTTTACTAATCTATAAAAGCTTCAAATGCCTCATCGCTCCACAAAATTCAAAGTCCTCCGCAATAGCCGAAGTTCACTACTTGGCCGTCCAACTGCCAAACAACTTCAGCGGAAAAAACGGTATTTAAAAAAGACGACATCGGGAGCAGAAATTGGCACTTAATTAGCTTTTATTAGGGTCGAAATTAGGAAATTTGAATATTAACATCTTTTTCTGTGTAACTGGCTGGATACAACATAGATATTTTGAAAATTGATTCACGGAAAAGTATAAAGTCCAGTGTAAGAAAAAAACTTACTACTACTATTAGAGATCTTCTACTATCTAAAGTCCCGCGCCTTCACATTTCAAAACGCTTCAATATATTTAAAAAGCACCATCAACACTATCAACACATGTGTGCGTGCTGAGACACCCAAAGACTATGCGTTGAGAGTGTTGGTGGTGCTTTTTAAATAATAAAAAAAGCGTTTTGAAACGTGAAGGCGCGGGACTTTAGATAGTTGAAGATCTCTACTACTACTACAGCCTATTTGCGTCCCACTGCTGGGCACAGGCCTCCTCTCATCACGAGAGGGTTTGGGCTACAGTCCCCACGCGGGCCCAGTGCGGATTGGGGACTTCACAAACATCTTTCAATTAATACGCAGATGCGTGCAGGTTTCCTCACGATGTTTTCCTTCACCGAAAAGTTCAGTGGTAAATTCAAATTGAATTTCGCACATAAGTAAACTTAGAGGTGCGAGCCGGAATCGAACCCCTGTCCCTCGGCGGTAGGTCGAACCACTAGGCCACCACGGCTTTTTAAGCGTTTTTACACGTAGGTAAGATATAAATTTACCATGGGTTAGATTCAGAATGAATTTATATGACTACTTACGTAACACAAAAATCTTACATATATATCTTACAACATATACGTAAATAATATAGACCCGGTCTAACGTACACGTAATATGTCCCCACTTCCACGGTGTCCAATCCAAAGTTCTGTCACCGAGCGTGCGTGACAATAAGCGTTTTTAAAAAAACTTTTTTCGAAACTGTTTCTCAGTATCTAAAAACTCGTCTCGTTGTTGAAAAAATGTGACCCAGCTTTAGTGTCACGATATAAGTTTAACTTTGGATTGGACACCAATGAAGTGGGGAAACATGACATGTGTCTACGTTAGGTCGGGTCCATCATCATCATCATCATCATTTCAGCCGAAAGACGTCCACTGCTGGACATAGGCCTCCCCCAAGGCTCGCCACTCAGTCCGGTCCTGTGCTACTTGCTTCCACCGGTTTCCCGCGACCTTCACGAGGTCGTCGCTCCATCTTGTTGGAGGTCTACCGACAGCTCGTCTCCCGGTTCGCGGGCGCCACTCGAGAACTTTCCGGCCCCATCGGCCATCAGTCCTGCGAGCAATGTGCCCCGCCCACTGCCACTTAAGGCTCGCAATTCTTCGGGCTATGTCGGTGAGCCTAGTTCTACTGCGGATATCCTCATTTCTGATTCTATCACGCAGAGAAACCCCGAGCATAGCCCTCTCCATTGCCCTCTGAGTGACTTTGAGCCTTCTTATGAGGCCCATCGTAAGCGCCCACGTCTCGGAACCATAAGTCATCACTGGCAACACACACTGGTCGAAGACTTTCGACTTGAGACACTGCGGTAATTTGGACGAAAAGACACTGCGAAGCTTCCCGAACGCCGGGTCCATACGAAGTATTATTTATGTCTATCTTTCAAAGATTCACCAAAACATACATAAAATAGGCCCCTTACATATTAAAAGCTCCGCTGCGAACCGCGCAATAAGTCGTCTGTATCGTGAACCCACGATGCCTACGGAACCCTAATATATCCTAAGCCTTTCAGAACAGTAACGGTGTAACTACAATTTAGTGCTAAGCCAATTTAAACCGTAGAACAGCCAAATACTTGAAAAAATTCAGTGTATACTTGTGATGCTTTTGTGCCTTAAGGGCTGAACGGATCTTTAAAAAGTTGTTTATTTCTTAAGCTCAGTACATTTTGCACTAGAGTTAAAAATTGTACATTTTCCTTATAAACGCAAGAATAACTGAAGGGAGTGATAATGTGGGTTTAAACTGATTTTATCGATTACGCATGCAATATTGGGTTTGTATTTTAACATATAATCCATACTAATATTATAAATGTGAAAGTGTGTTTGTTTGTCCTTCTTTCACGTCGCAACGAGTGTACCGATTTGGATGAAATTTGGTATGGAGATAGTTTAAGACCCAGGATACATTTTATTCCGATATTTCCACGGGAAAGGGTTTTCCACGGGTCAAACCAATTTTACAATCCAATATTTAAAATTCTCGTGTCACAGCGTTTGTAACCAAACTCCTCCGAAACGGTTCGACCGATTCTTATGAAATTTGGAATGTATGTTTAGTAGGTCTGAGAAAGGGACGTAAGCTATTTTTCATACCCAAAAAAAATCCAAGGCGGTACGAAGTCCGCTGGGTCAGCTAGTCTTACTATATAACATTCTTGTGTCACAGTGTTTGTATCCAAGCTCCTCTGAAACGGCTTGACCGATTCTTATGAAATTTGGATTGTATGTTTAGTAGGTCTGAGAAATAGGACTTAAGCTATTTTTCATACCAAAAAAAAAACCAAGGCGGTACGAAGTCCGCGGGAAAACGACTAGTAAAGATATAAATGCGGAAACCTAAAGCTAAAACATTCGTATTACAAAAATCATAACTTCCAAGACTTCGAGATACACGATGAGTTCAAATTACTTTTCGAATTACTTGAAACATTTTTTTTCATCCCACTTAATCCACCGCGATCAATATATGGACCAATTCAACTTCAAGAGTGAAGATAAATTCTCCAACTTCCCCAATAGACCGAGCGCGCGCTGCCGTTTGGACGAAGTCCTTGAGGCACACTAAATTTTGTTAATTACTTTTAGTGTTTGAACGGAGAAGTGAAGTTTGATGAGATTTATTTAGTTTTAAACTCGGCGCTAGTGTGATTATGTTGGTTACAACGTGTGAACTTGAATGATTACTTCCCTTCTTGTTCAAGCTAAAATTCTTGAGCATCACGCCAATATATTGTCTCAAACTTTCGCGATACACACTACTACTTTCGAGATATTAAACACACTACCAACGGGACTTAATCGCGTAAAATATAAATGGTTTTTACGCGATTAAGTCCCGTTGGTAGTGTGCTTAATATCACGACAATATGTTTTGAAATCAATAGTAAATAACTTTGAATGTCATATTACTTGAATACATAATCCTAGATATACGACTGAAAGTTTGAAATTCCAGGACATTTTGCAAAGTTGAGATGCAGTTTAAACTATCCAATGTACTTTATGAGAATGACAGCGATATCTCGACCTAGAAAATGACAAAGTTAATCTACGATGATGTTCTATAGTAGGAGAGATTCCTAAATCGACATATGACAGCTAGAGACCCCCATAGAACTATAGAGTGTGGAATGTGTCTTGGTAAGGAGCGCAATCTTATATGGCGAAACAGTTGAAAACGTGTCCAGCGGATTTGAAAAGCAACAAAACAAAACACACTCTCCTCACAACCGTTTTCGCTGCGTTTTCGCCTCAGCAGCGCCATCAGAAGGCTACTGCAGACTATCCGCCTGGGTAGCTTGACACTTCTGGCAACCGCAGCGCCCCCAACTTACCCGACTTAAATGGTGTCCACTTTTAGAATTATAATGATTGCGATACATTGTCTCAAACTTTCGCGATACACACTCATATTAAACACACTAGTCTTCTCGTGACCACGGCCGTTGCATTGCGGCCGAAACGTCGAGATAAAATATAAATAGTTTTTACGCGATTAAGTCCCGGTGATAGTGTTGATTATGAAATCAAATTAATATGTATTTTTATAATTAATTTATTTCGGAGCGATTTAAAAATGGGTTGACCGATACAGATTTTGAGAGAAGAGAGAGAATGTTGCCAATTTACAAAACTTTATGTTTTTTCATAAACAAGTGTGTTTAAT
Organism: Aethes cnicana; assembly: GCA_963971205.1. Classification (NCBI taxonomy): domain Eukaryota; kingdom Metazoa; phylum Arthropoda; class Insecta; order Lepidoptera; family Tortricidae; genus Aethes; species Aethes cnicana. The sequence goes on along the minus strand of OZ020295.1, from coordinate 1,396,849 downwards.
ATAATGATTGCGCTCCTTTACTTCCTTCCCTCCATATATCCTACTATAATGTATAACTTGATGTTCGTTGAACGAGTGGTAATGGTGAATTTTTGAAACGGTAAATAAATAAACTCCAAATTTTATCTAAAAAAACTTCTTTTAGTCAAGTTCTTACCTTCATCAAAAGTCGGCCATATTAGCTATTCAGGCAGCGTACCGCGAGTTATTGGGCCAGGTATTTTGCGTTAATAAAATGTGAATGTTTAGAATTTTAAGTCTATAATTTCGCTTGTACGGGCAGCATGTTTTACGAAACATATTAAATACTTAATAAACACTAAACTGAACTCCTCTTATTTATATTTTCAATGAATAAAAACCTTTTCAAATATCTACATGTAAATAACTCACCTACTACTACTATTACTACAGCCTATTTGCATCCCACTGCTGGTCACAGGCCTCCCCTCATCATGAGAGGGATTGTAGTCCCATAGTCCAATTACTAACCTAATTTACATAAAAATACCTAAATCCCAATTAAGATATTCCCAATTCACTGGTACTGTTATTCTGAATTTAAAAATCGTGTAAATCAAAATAAATTTCCTTTACTCCATTACGTTACTTCAGCTTCAAAAATCACGTACAATTTCAGACATATTCGACCAAAAACAAACAACTTGAATTTTTAACCTCTCTAAATAAGACGGTCTTAATTTAACCACCGGTTCAAAGTAAACCTCAAGTTCGTAAATGTGACTAATTTTAATTAAGTACTTCAATTCTATTCTCAAAGAGAATCCGAAGTTGGGTTAAGTACTTAATCTGCTGGGATCGGTAATAAGTCTCCCGTTTTAAAGACTCGGACCCATAGGGCACATAGACTATTAAAAAATAGGTTAATAACAACCAATGATACTCCTGACCAATGATAATTATTCAACAGACTTCGCCATTTTTCGGCTAACAGAATAAAATAAAATATTAATTTGACACAATAACCTACAAAAAGAAGCATAACCCAGAAGGCTATTAAAGAATCAGTCTTGTTAACGGCACCGTATAGTATTTGGACACCTTCTAAAATGAGTCGGTTTATATTTGACAACTCGCACACAAACTCACTTAACATGACATTTATTTAATGTTTATGGTTTTTATAATGGTAAGGCCTGGTGCTAGGTCTGTCCGGGGTGTTGCTACCGTCTTTCCCCGCTAACCTGCCGCCAAATAGCAGTGCTCGCAAAATAGGCTGGTCGTAAATAGGCTGATGTGGTGGTGGTGGATGATAATTTACTGTTATAATTTTGAGAATTTTATCTTTCATATTTGTTCAGACCATACCATTCGGGGGAAGCGGAAAACATTTCTTGACATCTTCAACATCACCTGATTTAAAAGTGATTTTATTCCCCTCGTTTTGGAAAAATGCTTTTGTATTGAAGAAATAATTAATTCTATGTTCCTTTGAATTTTGAATATGACTTACATAGACTTGTTAAAAATAAGACGTTTATGTTGAACAGGCTTAAAAAATTATATTATAAGTACCTAAGTGTAATTTTTTTTTGTAGATTTACTGGGAATGAATGCAAGAAAAGAAACTTACTATTTAATTTCATTCTTCTAATTTACCTAGGTATCCCTTTATATGAAAATATGCGAAACGCAAATTCACAATGTATCTTTGAAATGTCTAAAATCACTTCACATGTTTTGACAAGCACTTTACAACAAAATGACTTGAATCCTGCCCTTTCATCAGCATATTGGATATTTCGAACAAAGCCACAAGGGCCGTAAAGATAGTATTTCTTAACAATAACAATATTTCGCCCAATTGTAGCATAACTTACAAACAAAGGAATCTAATCTGGAGGGCAGCCCTACGCGCAGTAGGGTTGCCAATCTTGAATTTGTAGTTGAATATAGAAAGTGTGATTCCTATAATACATATGATTTTTCAAGAAAACATAGTAGCTTAGTGGTTTCAGTTACCGCATCTCATGCAGAGGATCGGAAGTTCAAACCTAGCTGTCACCGCTGAGTTTACGAAACCAGAATTTATGTAAGAAATTAAATTTCAATAAGATATGTGTGTGGAAGCCGTGGTGGCCTAGTGGTTCGACCTACCGCCTCTCATGCAGAGGGTCGGGGGTTCGATTCCGGCTCGCACCTCTAAGTTTTCTTATGTGCGAAATTCAATTTGAATTAACCACTGTGCTTTACGGTGAAGGAAAACATCGTGAGGAAACCTGCACGCATCAGCGAAGTAATTCAAAGATGTGTGTGAAGTCCCCAATCCGCACTGGGCCCGCGTGGGGACTATAGCCCAAACCCTCTCGTGATGAGAGGAGGCCTGTGCCCAGCAGTGGGACGTAAATAGGCTGTAGTAGTAGTAGTAGTAGTAAGATATGTGTGAAGTCTCCAATCATCACTAAATAAAGAATAATAAAATAAAGAAATAATTAAATTTTATATATAATTTGTTTGGACACTTCACACTAATTGACCTAGCCCCAAAACCTAAACATAGCTTGTAGGTACTATAGGTGTTATACTAGATTATAGCAAAACAATTTTTGATAAGAGACATGGGCCTAGCAATGGGCTTACGTCTGGTAAATAGGTCTGTTGTAATAAAGGTTTTGCTGGTCATAGGACGTTTTGTAAGAAGCAAGGGAATTATTATGCACTAGCTTCTGCCCGCGACTTCGCCCGCGTGGAATTCGGTTATCGCGCTCCCGCGGGAACTATGCGTTTTTCCGGGATAAAAAGTAGCCTATGTCCTTTCCCGGGACCCCAACTATCTCCATGCCAAATTTCATCTCAATCGGTCCAGCGGTTGAAGCGTGAAGAGGTAACAGACAGACAGACAAAGTTACTTTCGCATTTATAATATTAGTATGGATATGGATAGACTGACAATCCCCTTACATTGTGGCTATATGTAAGCAATTTCCAGGAATCGCTTCAAATCTTCATCCAGGCTACCTAGGCAGCGACATCTATTATCGCATTTAACACTTATTTCGGGCGTACGCTGATTTGTATGCAGGTTGTAATTCTCGGTTTATTTCACCTACGGCTCTGGTACAAAATCCAGCCTTTTACCAAACCTCGACAACCCTGAACAATTGTACCATTAATAAGGTTCTGTTTGGGGGTTGTTTTCATTCCTTCACTGAGATATATTGCTTGCCTATCTGTGCCGTTTATCATTACCCCCCCCCCTCCCCTACCCATCGGGAGAGGGAGTTCGTCTTAGTCAGAAACAGGGCTTATTAATTGTGAACGTTTTAATTATATGTTGTAAGTTCAAATTTTAATAGTCAGAGTATAAGTTTCAGTTAGTATTAACGCATTCACTGCCACCGACGCATATGTGCGTTTTGCTGACTTTCCCGCAGTGCCTTGAACGCACATGTGCGTTGCTATGTTCCCTTAATGACAGATGTGGCACCTGGCGAAAGTTCGTAAAACAGTGATGCCTTAATCATTGATCATGTGTATTACATGTATGTTTATGTATTATTATGTACTAGCTTCTACCCGCGACTTCGCCCGCGTGGAATTCGGTTATCGCGTTCCCGCGTTATGCGTTTTTCCGGGATAAAAAGTAACCTATGTCCTTTCCCGGGACTCCAACTATCTCCATACCAAATTTCATCCCAATCGGTCCAGCGGTTGAAGCATGAAGAGGTAACAGACAAACAGACCGACAGAGTTACTTTCGCATTTATAATATTAGTATGGATTTATTATATTTTTATGTTTGTTCTTTGATTTGTTTGCATTCCATTTATTTATTGTATGTAATTCTAATGTGCACCACTTGCTTACTTTTGCGTTTTTTTTCACACATTCTACTACCCAGAGGTTGTCTGGAAGGGATCGCTCTTTAGCGATAAGACCGTCTGTTGTCACCCTTCTTCTTTGCCAATTGTATTTACTTGTGTAATTGTTTTTGGTGTTCAATAAAGTGCATTTTTGTATTGTATTGTAAGCCGAAGGATGTTTGTAAAAAAGTAATTATACGTATCCTAGGTTAACCACACAAACAAGCACTGTTAGCATCTTATTTTGAGTAGCGAAAGCCATTGACTCCGCCTGTTTCATCAGATTAAATATTGTTTTCTATATTACGAAGTACTTCATATTTTATATTATTATAGACAGACAAACGGGCAGACGGCCCACCTGCTGGAAAGGGTTACCGCCGCCTATAGACTTTCGTAACACCAGAGGCGTCACCGATGCGTTGCCGGTCCCGAAGATATAAATTTAATGACACCCTTTTTAAAACATCCCATATTTGCTCTCAAACTTTTAAACTGGATCCATATGTACATAATTTTATTCAAATCGCTTTAGCGCTTTACGGGTGATAAGGTCTTTACACAGCTTCACAAATTATTGATCAAATTAATAACACAAAACATAAAGGGAAAGAACGTGGTGTGTGTGAAAAAAAAACATTTTAGGACATTTGTTTTGTTTGTTCCATTTATTTATTTATTTAAACTTTTTTGCACAAGAAAACAAACATGTACAAATGGCGAACTTAATGCCCAATGGCATTACCAGTCAACCATAGGGTAAAACAGAGAAAGTCCATTATGTTATTTCCACTAACTATCTCACAAGTTTTTCCAACCATCAGTGGTGGCGATGAAATTTCTGAACAGTGGACTGTGGTGGTGGTGCTCAGAAATAAAGAAATAAAATAAATAAATATCTTGGGACATTTCACACATATTGACCGAGCTCCAAACTAAGCAATGCTTGTATTATGGGTGCTAGACAACGATATAAATACGTATATAGGGAAATACATACATATATATAAATACCAAACATCCATGACTCGAGAACAAACATTGGTCGCGTTCATCACACAAAGTTTGCCCCGAGCGGGATTCGAACCCGCGACCATTGGAACAAAAGGCAGGGTCGTAAGCGGCCGTCAAATGCTTAGAGTTAAATTCAAATTGAATTTCACACATAAGTAAACAAGGTGCGAGCTGGATTCGAACCCCCGACCCTCTGCATAAGAGGCAGTAAGTCCAACCCCTAGACTACCAACAAGTTCCCAACAATGGCGTTTTATTTAGTTTTGAACCTACATTATTCAAACTATATTCAGACAATTTGAACAGCCATGTTTTGTTACAACGGAGTTTCCTTTCAAATGTTGCGGCTACGTACTATATTCTGCGGTTATACACGTATGTATATGTATATCTGTATACAGTCGACGCGGGTGAATGTGTTATTATATTAATAACTAGTCTCCAACCAAATAGAGACCTTATGTTACTATATTACAGCCATTATAAGGTATATGTAACACGAGCTCAGTTCGCGTGTACGTAATAAGTTTCAAGTCATAATTAATATCTTTACTAGAATTTTCGGTGTCTACGGAACCCTCGATATTGGTGAAAATGTGTATAATTTCGCACGTAAGTAAACTTAGAGGTGCGAGCCGGAATCGAACCCCCGACCCTCGGCATGAGAGGCGGTAGGTCGAACCACTAGGCCACCACGGCTTTTTTAAGTGATTCAGTAGAAAAACGATGTATTATTATTTGGTACCTGGGCGACCGAGAATAATAGCTAAAACCGAGTTTATTACCCAGATATGAAACCTAGCTAGATCGATTTGTCGTCCCCGTAAACTCCTATATCCGAATTTTGGCCAAATCGTTAGAGCCGTTTCTAAGATTGTTTGTTTAAATAAATAAATATACATACAAGATTAAGCGCGTTTAAGGTATTTATAACATTCACCTATAATAAGTAATTAACATATGGACGAACAGTGCCTAACAGAATATGTCAAAATATATGGAGCAAACTGACATTAGAAAATACGCTTCAATATGCTAATAACGCCTCTTTATAACGAAGGCCAAACGGGTGCCCGAGCTGTTCGGGCACCCGTTTTGACGGGGCCATTTTTCTCCGGCTGACTGTGAATCCTTACTTATAATAGATCAATGATTTATAAGGTAAGATCAAAATATATAAAGATATAAAAATTTGCGCGTTTAAAATATAACATTATACAATTCTTAATGTATGTGGCCTGTTTTTACCCGACTGCGTCAGATGTTATGTGTTTGGTGTTTGTTATGTTCGAGGGTTATGTTTTTTTTACGTAACGTAGATATATACGACATAGAAATGGATCTTTTTTATTTATGCACCGAATCCGGATCAGATAATGACGTCATAAAACTGCCCGAATCGAGGCAAGTCAAATAACTCATATATTAACTAGTAAATAATTCATTATTATTAGCGCCATCAATAATAATAGTGCGTTATTCCCCTAGTTGATTACATGACCTTTCAACATGTTTGGCCTTTTGGGGACTGAGGTGAAAAGTTTTTTATGGAGCTGGCATATTGCAATCCATATTAATATTATAAATGCGAAAGTAACTATGTTTGTATGTCTGTCTGTCTGTTACATCTTCACGCTTCAACCGCTGGACAGATTTAGATGTGGTATGGAGATAGTTGGAGTCCCGGGAAAGGACATAGGCTACTTTTTATCCCGGAAAAGCGCATAGTTCCCGTGGGAGCGCGATAACCGAGGGCGAAGTCGCGGGCAGAAATAGACTTGAAATGCGCTGTGTATAATTTTTTATGCCAACGATCTCAGAAACGGCTCTAACGATTTGGACGAAAATTGGAATATAGGGGTTTTCGGAGACGAGAAATCGATTTAGCTACATCTCATATCTAGTAAAACTCATATTTTTAGCCATTTTACAAAGTGTACATGTACAGTCAGCAGCAGAAGTAGATAAGCTGTCCAGGTGTTCAAAATGACCTACACACGACCTTATTCTTAAGACGTTAAGGGCGTGTGTAGGTCATTTTGAACACCTGGACAGCTTATCTACTTCTGCTGCTGACTGTACATTGGTATAAAGTGTTTATAATACCTACTCAGAGGTCTAGTCTGTACTTATTTGAACCGTCAACAATGTTTATGTTAGGAGATATGGCAAAAGCCAACAGATACATCGTAGCTGGCCAGGTGATCAGAAATATGTGAACACGCACTCTAACGTCTTCACAATAAGATCGTGATCACATATTTAAGATCATCATGTTCGCTTCCATATATCTGAAGGTCAAGCCACTTTGCTGCCACGGCTTCCATATAACATTAAACAAAATAGTAGATTGAGTGACTAGGGAGGAAAATGGTATATTTTTCCGCTGGTGGCGGATTGGATTCAGAGCTAAGCGAGGGATTCCAACGTGGAATTTTGAGCTATGTCATCCAAGGTGTAAATAATTTTGCTACGATGTTGTACACTCTGCTTTTCACTACTAGAAAACCAGCGGCAGCAGAAAAATCGTACTTTGCTCCTTGTTAGCGGGGTGGAAATGGAGAGGGAGCAATATCGTAATTTGCTCCCTCTAAATGGGCAACAATATACTCCTTTTCGAATACGAGGAGTGAAAACATTTTTTCAAATATACTTATACGTCTTTTCCTAAGGTTCGAAATAGGTACAGTCCGGTCCCATGCCACCCTCATACTTCAGACTCCCGCGACGTTTACAGAATCGCCGACAGATAAAGAACAATCATAGTGAGAACTATTCCCGAATAGAAACGAACCGTTGATAAATCCGAGTGAGGCATTTTATTTTATATTCCGGATTTATGGAAGCGATAAATTACATGGCCTGGAAACTTCTCTGGAAGGAGTCGAGAAAACATCACAGATATGACAACATATTTACTTGTGTGGTTATAACGCGCAGTTTATAGAATTTCAGCCTTATTCTACTGCTCTGCATGTCGTCGGGGCTCGAATCCGCCTCGCAAGTTAAATTTGAATTTACCACTGTACTTTCGGTGAAGGAAAACATCGTGAGGTTCTGCATGCATCTGTGAAGTGATTCAAGGATGTGTGTGAAATTTCCAATCTGCACTGAGACCGCGTGGGCCTATATCCCAAGCCCTCTCGTGATGAGAGGAGGCCTATGCCAGTGGGACGTAAATAGGCTGTTGTGATTGGTTGGTTGGTCTACTCCTTAGACCTTTTAGCACCAAACCTCCGGCTCAAAGACACTCAGAGGGCAATCAAACGCTCGGGATTTATTTGCGAAATAAAATCAGAAATGAAAATATCCGCACCAGAACTAGGTTCAACCGACACAGGGGCACATTTCTGGCAGGACTGATGACCGGCGGGGCCGGAATATTCTCGAGTGGCGTCCGCGAAGCGGGAGCCGAGCTGTCAGAGTAGGCGATCGGCTATTCAAACCATCAATGACAAACTGTGACACACGTGGTAGGAAACCCAGAAGAGCCAAATTAAATTTATAAAGTTTGACCATTAAGGCAAATGGTAGGGCAAAAATGCAAAATCGGGTTGATTTGTGCAAGTATCCTGATGGAATTATAGCAAGTGGTGAATAGAAAAGTAAGTACTTGCCAAAAATAAACTCAATTAGCGATTTGCAGTAAAATGCTACTAAACATAATAAAAGTTGTATGATTTTTTTAACCGTTTTATTTAGGCGTATCGGCGCTTTAAATTGCTGATTAAGTATAATGATTTTCACACCACCCTTCACCTTAACTCAGAAAAGTGGTCCTTAATTGTGTCTGACGACATTTAAGAACTGTGTGGCACTTTATCCATACTTCCATACCAGTATTATAAATGCGAAAGTAACTCTGTCTGTCTGTTACCTCTTCACGCTTTAACCGCTAGACCGATTTAGATGAAATTCGATATGGAGATAGTTGGATTACCCGGACAGGACATAAAAACGCATAGTTCCCACGTGGAATCCAGTTATCGCGTCATACATATTTTTCGTAATCACTTAACAGTCATGTATGTTAAAAAGAAACGACCAGTTTAATCCAAAGTGCATAGGCGGTGCTCTTTGAACCGCCGTACAGTCAACAAAAACAGTTAATTAAAATTCCCCAAGTAATAACAAGCAGATAAGAGCGCGTGTACCCGCAAAATTCAATTGGTGCTGGCCTAAGTGGAATTTTAATGTAATTACATCACTAATATAATTATAATAATAAAGTTTATAGGCATTCACTGCCACTTCTGTTTTACGAACTTTCGCCAGGTGCTACATCTGTCATTAAGGGAACACAGCCTCGTCGATGCCACCGATGGTGAGATCTAGATGTCGAAACATTAGCAATTTCGCAACTAAGGCCTTAAGCACGTGGCAAAAATACAAAACCTTAACAGTATACAACCAAACGCCCAAAAAGGATCTTTTCACTAAAAAAAAACTTGGAAAGTTAAAATAAACCGATATTCATTATTCAGGGCTTGCATCCCACAGGATGGGAAGTTTGGAAAAGTTGTTTTTTCTTAACAAAAAGCCGGGAAGATTGATAGCTTAACCTTTGGCGTGTATGCAGAAAAGTTTTTCGAGCTTTGGGAGCTTAAAATAAATATATAGGCCTATCTAATAATTTAGACTTATAGGTAAAACTAGCTTCTGCCCGCGACTTCGTCCGCGTGGAATTCGGTTATAGCGTTCCGCGGGAATCCACGTAATACTATAACAAATTATAGTACTTACTAAAACCTTCCTCTTGTATCACTATACACTTAAAATACCGCATCAAAATCCGTTGCAAAAGTAAGAATACGAAAAACAAGAAGAGTACCTACCTAATAAATAAATGCAATTTTTGGTTTTTAACAATATTTTTTTAAAAAGAAAACAAAAAATGTTTGCCGTAATAAAGTCAAAAAATTACCTACTCAAGTAGATATCACTTCTCGTTTATAAAAAATACTCATACTCATACTCATTTATTCATAAAACCGATTTATATGTCATAGTAAAAATAAAAATGATAAAAATACATCATACACAGTATATCATCTAGTCAGAAATAAAACCATTAAAATATTAATAGAATAATTAATAATTAAATGACACATTATAAATGAAATTAAGCTACGAACGAAGTATTTTTACATTAAAAAATTCAAGACGTTCTGTCTTCCATGAAAAAACTCTTTCCCCAAAGAGACGTTCAAAACAATCATTCCCGGACACTTTGTTACACCTAATGCCAATCTATCAATCAGCGCCCCGTATTAGAACTTCGTATTTGTTCGGCTACTTTCGGAGGCTTACGGATTTTGGGTGACATATCTGACAATTTGTGTGTTTGAATTGGATTTTTTACACAACTGTGTCAGAAGGAGGGTTGTGGCACAGGGCGGACACCTATAAACGCACGATTTCGAACACAATTCGAATGAAATGTCAATGTTTGCGTGCGAGGACGTCTGTACACTTGTAAATGTGTGTGTACCAACTACGCAGGCCAGTGATCCACTCTCCATCTCCGGATGAAACAAATGACGGTAAGGGCGAGTTGGGCGCGAGTTGCGCGCCGGCTAGATTCAGGCGGGTGATTCCGTGGCCATTCTGTATGTAGTACTATTAAATATTCTGTGGTTGTGTTTAAGTTTGACTAGCCAGCTCGAGCATCGAATAACATCAAAACCTTCTTCATGAACCACTCTATACATTAGTGAAAATGGCATGTAAATCGGTTCAATAGTTTTTGAGCTTATTGCGAACAGACAGACGGCGGGGTAGTCTTTAATTTTGTACTCGATAACATAGTTCAATAAGATTTTTAACCATTTCTTACCAAAACAGAAGAAGGGTTAGCACACAACACTTCACACTTTGCTTACCTGTAACAATAAATAAAATAATTATTTTAGTGTACAAACAAATTCAATATACGAGTAAGCGCTCGGAACATTTTTGGTATTCACCTACTACTACTACTACAGCCTATTTGCGTCCCACTGCTGGGCACAGGCCTCCTCTCATCACAAGAGCGTTTAGGCTATAGTTCCCACGCGGGCCCAGTGCGGATTGGGGACTTCACACACATCTTTGGATTACTGCGCAGATGCGTGCAGGTTTCCTCATGATGTTTTCCTTCACCGAAAAGCACAGTGGTTAATTCAAATTGAATTTCGCACATAAGTAAACTTAGAGGTGCGAGCCGGAATCGAACCCCCGACCCTCTGCATGAGAGGCGGTAGGTCGAACCACGGCAATTACGGCGGTATTATATCTTCTAAAAAAAAATATTAATGTCTTCAAACTCACTATAAAACGTCTGAACAAATAAATGAGATTCATCATCAAACTCTAGAATATACTTAGGTATAAGGCCCATTTGCACCAAGCCGTTAACCTCGAGTTAGCCTCTTAACCCACGTCAAATTCATACAAATAAATCTGAGGTAAGCGGTTAACCCGAAGTTAACAGCTTGCTGCAAATGAGCCTGAACTGGATTGAAACAAAGTAAATAAGTATAATTTTTGTCGACAAAATCATCATGAAAACAAAATTCATGATAAGCAAGTTTTATTAACTAATCCTACTCCTACTAATATTATAAAGGCGAAAGTTTGTTTGGATGGATGTATGGATGGATGTTTGTTACTCTTTCACGTAAAAACTACTGAATGGATTCTAATGAAACTTTACAATAATATAGCTTATACATCAGAATAACACATAGGCTACAATTTATAAAGCCTACTCGAAATACTAATCCTGCGCAGACGAAGTCGCGGGCACCAGCTAGTAAAATAATAAAATCCTATATAGACTAAGCCTAACGTTGCACCAAGAAAGTTAGCGTCCGTAAAATATGGCATCTACTAACATTTCATACAGAAACGTCACTTCCCCGCTAACCTGCCACCAAATAGCAGTGCTCGCACTGTTGTGTTCCGGTAGGGGGTTAAGGCAGCCGGTGAAATTTCTGGCACAGAGGCATTCCACCTTAGGCCTCAGGGTAGGCAACGCATTCGAGATCTTATGGTTTCTTAATGGGGGATCAAAGGATTTCGGTATCCATGGGCCTCAGTGAGTTTGCCTATACCATCGACATAAAAAAAAGTAATAATCTCGACAGCCATATTTAACGGACGTTAACTTTCTGATGATACCCAGTATAAAGGGATTCTACGCATGTTACAAAAACCCAACACTGTCACTATATCCTCTGAAAGAGCGAAAGAGAGCGAAGTAATTAGCATCCTACCGTCTCTCTCGCATGCCATAAATCAGATGACTTGCCAGTTTGATATGACGTTGACAGGACTTGTCACGTGATAACGATATGATGTTGAATATGTATGTTGTGATTTTGGTATGTATGATAACAAGGATTTACCTATGTGCTTTGAATTGACTAATAAGTTACATACAAGATATATCGGTCTTTCGTCAAAATCAATTGGGTTAGTGGATTAAGGGCTAGGGTGGAACACACATACAAACATAAATATAAATCTGAAATCATGACCATTCTTTTGGCTTTAATGAAGCTGGTTAAAATATGTGTGCGTGATATAATCAGAAATGAGTATATCCGCAGTAGAACTAGGGTCACCGACATAGCCCGAAGAATTGCGAGCCTTAAGTGGCAGTGGGCGGGGCACATTGCTCGCAGGACTGATGGCCGATGGGGCCGGAAAGCTCTGGAGTGGCGTCCGCGAACCGGTAGACGAGCTGTCGGAGCTCCAACAAGATGGAGGGACGACCTTGTAACGGTCGCAAGAACGCGGTGGATGCGAGTGGAACAGGACCGGTCTGAGTGGCGCGTCTTGGGGGAGGCCTATGTCCAGCAGTGGACGTCTTTCGGCTGACATGATGATGATGATGATGATGATGATGATGATGATGAGGGTATCAGCTCAGCAGTAGCTAGGTACGAGTAAATAGTATTTTGTAGTGGATTTATCATCATTTATGTCTGCAAAAATACGGTCACTGCTGGACTCATTGCTGTCAGAGACTGGCGACGCGACGGGCGGAAAGTCGAGCGGCGCGTCAAGCGGAAAAATCAAACATATGTCGATATACGACAGTGTTTACGGAGTAGCTTTTGTCTCGCGCGAGTCCACTACATACTTATATATGTCTTCATGGTTGTAGTTTGAAGACCTTAATGTTTTTTTTTTAGTAAATTAGGTGAGCTTGCCGTGGTTCGACCTACCGCCTCTCATGCAGAGGGTCGGGGGTTCGATTCCGCCTCGCACCTCTAAGTTTACTTATGTGCGAAATTCAATTTGAATTTACCACTGAGCTTTTCGATGAAGGAAAACATCGTGAGGAAACCTGCACGCATCTGCGAAGTAAATTAAAGATGTGTATGAAGTCCCCAATCCAAACTGGGCACGCGTGGGGACTATACCCCAAACCGTATCGTGATGAGAGGAGGCCTGTGCCCAGCAGTGGGACACAAATAGGCTGTAGTAGTAGTAGTAATTTACGTCGTAACGCATTCACTGCCACTTCTGTTTTAGGAACTTGAGCCAGGTGCCACATCCGTTATTAAGGGAATATTGCAACGCACATGTGCGTTCAAGGCACTGCGGAAAAGTCAGCAAAACGCATATATGCGTCAGTGGCAGTGAATGCGTTAACCCAACGACTCGCGCGTCTCAGACTGTGCAAGTTGCATCTAACATAGATTACTCCTGAAATCTTTACCAGGGGCTATATTCGAAGTCTTAATAGGGACAGGGAGATGCCCTATAGGATCGCTCACGCGTCACGACGCTAAGTTGAACTTTAAATCTAGCTGCTTAAAGGTCGGTTGCAACGCCGAAACGCGTGAGCGATCCTATTAGGAACTCCCTGTCCCTATTTAAGACTTCGAATATAAAGATAAAAGATAAAAAAAAAACATTTATTCAAGTAGGATTTTACAATCACTTTTGCATCGTCATTATGTACAGTTTGATGTAGTTATCATTTAAAACATGCCGTTATCCGCTGCAAGCTTCGTCATTGATTTAGGTACAGTCGAGTTCCAATTCAGGCCAGGCATTCTTGTCACTTAAATAATCGTCTACACAATAGTAACCTTTGCGCAGCAGAGCACTTTTTAAATATTTTTTAAGTACCGGGAGGGGCAGGTTCATGGCTTCTCGGGGTAGTTTATTGTAATAAAGAATACATTGACCTATAAATGATCTAAAAACTTTTCTCACACGAAATTTTAATTTTGGTACTGCTATTTTATGTTTATGTCTGGTGTTGATCATCATTTTAAAGGATGATCTGGGGCTATATGAACATATAGCCCCAGATCATCGGTTCATCTTGTATAGTAGATTTTTTATTAGGTATCAACATTATTGACACATCGAATAAAAGGAAATCTTCATTCTTTCGTTTCCAAATGAAATCCGAATATAAAAATCTGATCATATAATCCCATGAAAACCCGCTTCAGGTTACGGAAGCCGAAAAATGCGGAATCTAATTCCACAAGTCAATAGGACCGAATAAATTGGATTTGTCACGGTGAAAATAGAATTCCATATTAATTAAATTACATCTATGCTTGATTAGTTATCACCAGTTGTCGGAAAAAGATGCATAGTAAAATATCAACTAGACGCACTATTGCCGTATTATTTCCCAAATAAAAAGTAGCCTATGTTGAAATACAGGTTTTCAGGCACCTCGTAGCTCGTCATTCCCTTAAGGTTTGGTTGAAAGGTCGAAAACTATCGTTAATGGATTACATAGTTCAATTTATTAGGCTGTTATCTATTTATATGTAAGTTTATGTATAAATTGTATTTCATTATGTTTATTACTTTTTGTGTTTGTTTCTTCTGCACATCTTAGTACAGAGCACCGCCTACCAACCTAGTTTGTTTTTCTTCATCTCCACTATCCAAAGGTTATCTGGAAGAGATCGCTATTAAGCGATAAGACCGCCTGCTGTATGCCATACCTTTTGTGTAATTACATTATGTCTGTACTGTTCCTTGATTGTGTGGAGTTCAATAAAGTATATTGTATTGTAATGGCCCCGGATCTCAAACCATCATTTATGTCTTCTATAAATTAGGGTCTCAAACTAGCGTGAAAAGTTAACTGACAGACAGACATACAAAGTAATTCACATTTATAAATATAATAAAAGTGGGTTTTCTTTTGTCTTTTATTTTTTAGAAAATATTCCGAAAGCTCCATCTAGGTATATTTACTCTCACAGAATACATGTTACACGCTGTATCTATAAGCAGCGGTGACCACTTACAATCAGGTAGGCCGTCTGCCTGTTTGTCAATCTTTTTAAATGAAAATAACATAATTTAAAATAATAAATTCTGTTGATTTAGTCAAATGTGTGTAGTCCAGTTTTAACTGAACAACTACTACTACTACTACAGCCTATTTGCGTCCCACTGCTGGGCACAGGCCTCCTCTCATCACGAGAGGATTTGGGCTATAGTCCCCACGCGGGCCCAGTGCGGATTGGGAACTTCACACAGATCTTTGAATTACTTCGCAGATGAGTGTAGGTTTCCTCACGATGTTTTCCTTCACCGAAAAGCTCAGTGGTAAATTAAAATTGAATTTTGCACATAAGTAAACTTAGAGGTGCGAGCCGGAATCGAACTCCCGACACTCTGCATGAGAGGCGGTAGGTCGAACCACTAGGCCACCACGGCTTCGACTGAAGAACTGGTCAGATATCCATGAAGATAGATGACAACACAGGTCAAACATTATAGTACTTTAATTCCATGAAAACAAAATATTCCAATGGGATAAAATTTAAATTTAACGCAAATGCAGTCGCGGATAACAACTAGTCTAAATATATAAAACTCAAAGGTGACTGACTGACTGACTGACATAGTGATCTATCAACGCACAGCCCAAACCACTGGACGGATCGGGCTGAAATTTTGCATGCAGGTAGATGTTATGACGTAGGCATCCGCTAAGAAAGGATTTTGCAAAATTCCCACGGGAACGGGAAAAATGGGGATTTTACTTTTTAATATTTCTGCGCATACGAAGTTGCGGATAACAGCTAGTCATATATAACATCCAATCTATATCACTTCTCCAAACCACAACCTCCACAACAAGCCTTATGTTCTCCCATTCACAACCCAAGTAGACATAAGGCCCGCTATGCACGTCACCCCTTACCCGCGTTCTCATAATTACAGGGTAGGTATAATTTATTACTTCCAAGGGATCGAGGCAGCATTGTGTAGATAATAATGAACATAGCTATTCCTTAGTGAAGAATATGAATTTGAGGGTTCCATGTCTGCCTGTGTTATGTACCGATTTAAAATACATAAGTTTGTCATATTCTGAGCAATATTCGTTGTATCAATTCATTAATAATAAAATAGTACATTACTATGGAGGCCGGGAAGGAGGATGTTGCAGGCCGAGTCATAGTTACGAGGCCGACAACTTCCGTTCCCCGCCGATGTATGTATAGTGCTTTTCTCAAACATGCAATGAAATAAATAAATTAAATAATATTTTATATATAATATATTTTGTCTTTTTTACATACATAAAACTGCGATACCTATGTAGCAAATATGGTTCATGTTTTTTTTAATAGCTGTATTGGCAGAATGTCATAGCGAACCGTAGAGTAAATATTGCTTGTAGCTTTTTTAAATGGCGGAATGCCAAGATGCTGTGTCACAAATATATCAAATGGAAATTAAAAAATCGTGAAATGCCGGCCTAGGCCTGCAACGTTTGTATGAAATTTAATTATAGACCAATTGTCTAGCCGCGCCTGAAACGTGATACTTCCCAGGCTAATAAGAAGAACACAATATCAATATTTCATTGCATGTTTGAGAAAAAACTATTTTTTACAAAATGTTTCTATTCTATGTTTCGAATGCAATAATGCTTATTAGCTTTAGTTATGGATGTGTACCTCTTTATTGTAAACAAATTCGATTGTGACTGTTTGTTTCCTAAAAAGATTAACAAAAAATAACAACCAACGTTACACAAATGTTTTTCAAATAAACAATTTTAAAAAGTGAAATGTTTTGTGGCGAGCCTTGGGGGAGGCCTATGTCCAGCAGTGGACGTCATTCGGCTGAAATGATGATGACGATGAAATGTTTTGAACAATTAACCGTAAGTTAGTCAATCGGCCCAAACCTTCTCATGATGAGAGGAGGCCTGTGCTCAGTAGTGGGACGCAAATAGACTGTAGCAGTAGTAGTAGTAGTAGTTAGTAGTCAATCAGTAGATCAAGTTTTTGCTGTAAATATTTATCAAATTTCAATTTCACACACTTTCTCATATAACTCTCCTTCTGTTCCTCACATATAATTAAATCTTTTAAATCGCTCCTACGTAAATTCCGAAATTCCGTTTCACAAAAAGCCCTTCAAAGCATATTTAAGCACCAAAGTTCAAAGCTCGCGATTAATAAGCTTTCAATGAAAGCTCAAGATAAGCATACGATAAGGACATCCTGCCATCTCCGAAAAATCGCAATTAAATAAGGAGAAAGGGACTTTTTATTATTATACCTATTCAGATTTATCCTTGAGGAAAACCATAATAATTTACCTACTATTTCACGATATTTAAAAAGAGCATTTTATGTTTTCAAGTCACTAGGTATTTTTGGATTTTCTCAATCAAAAATAAAGGACTTTAGGTATATGGAAGAAATTCCTTAAAGGGCCTTTGTACAATTTGTCTCTGTCTGTATAGTACGATACAACTTAGAAGGCGTGCGGATTAAGCAATAATAGACTCTGCGTCAACGGCTTAAGTGCTTCGCCGCGCGCCTTCTAAGTTGTGTCGTGCTAGAAACTATATTTTTGTGTATATCGTTTTGTACAATATAGTGTTTTTTTCTTACTTACTCATTAACTTCATGAATAACACAAACGCAATTCACAATTACAAAAAAACTACAGGAACAAACTGGGTATGTATGTATGTAGTAACTATCAAGGATAAATTCTATTATCAAAATAGAGCCTTCGGGTTGTGAGAGAAAATAAAAATAATTCAAGAAAAAGGGAAAAAGATTTTTTTTATACCAATGGAATAGGCAAACGAGCGCACAGCCCACCTGATGGTAAGTGGTCACTGCGGCCCATGGACACCGAAATCCTATGATATGAAACCATAAGATCTCGAATGCGCCCAGGCCTAAGATGGAATGCCTCTGTGCCAGAAATTTCACCGGCTGCCTTAACCCCCTACCGGAACACAACAGTGCGAGCACTGCTATTTGGCGGCAGGTTAGCGGGGAAAGACGGTGGTGCCACCCCGGACGGACCCAGCACCAGGTTCTACCACTAACGAAGATGCCGTTTAATTTGTTTTTGTACAATGTTGGGAGTAATTTTAGTCATTTATTTCGTTCTCTCTTCGGCGTTGAGGTTGACATGAAATCCATACTGGTATTATAAATGCGACAGTTTTGCTTTTCACGGTTAAACTGCTTAACCGATTTCGATGAAGTTTGACATGAAGGTAGATATAGACTGTGGGAAGGACATGGCAGAGTTTTTTCTCGAAAATCAACTCTCAGATGTATGGAACTCCACGGGCTTGAATACGTACGTACTAAAATATCTTTCTTTTCATTTAGGTAAGACAAAATGTTATTTTTTCCAGAAATTTATTTTATGTTATTTTTATTACTATTTAATTAAGTCTTGTCTCGCAAATAATGCTTCATACATTAATAAACACCAATTAAGGGAGCGGAGGAATTATTTTCACCGAAAAACAGGAAAATTAACGTTCTAAGTAAATAACTGATATTAATTGGATCTCGTCGGATTCTGGCCTTTTAATTACTTAAGTAAGTTAAGTTAAGTTTTTTATTACGAAAAATACCTAAACCTATCATAATCATGTCAACAGAAAAAATGGAGGCTTAAAAAAAAATCAAAAATTCAAACATTTATTCAGCAAATTGGCCACATAGGGGCACTTTTACACGTCAGAAAAGAATTTACTAGCGCTTCCTAGACCCATTGCTTGAGAAGAAGCGCCGCAACAAACTCAAGCAGGAGGCCTTTTTTCAAAATTTACACATAGTTATAACATCTAGACACGCGGGAGCGTGTCAAGCCAAGTTCAAGAAACAGAACTGGCGAGCCGCACCGTGTGTAATATTACACGAACCATTTGGAGCCACTTTTGACCCCCTCATAATTTACATTATATGTATAAAATATACATATAGGTACGTACTACAATTACATTGAACTACCACTACCATTACCACCAGTACCATTGTACTACTAGTTACTATTTAACTTCTACTAGTTCTACTTGTATAGCATGTAGGCTTTCAAGTTTAGTCACACAAACAGGTTTTTCGGTCACATAGCGGATTCCCGCGACCTTTACCAAGTAAATACAACCTGATACATGGTCCATCCAGATGACTGCCACCATCTTACCTGCTACCCTACCGCCAAACAGCAGTTCTGCACTCTTATGTCTCGGCATATAATATTTTAATAGAATAATTTAACATACAGAATGGCCACGGAATCACCCGCAACTCGCGCCGAACTCGCCCTTACCGTCATTTGTTTCGTCTGGAGATGGAGAGTGAATCATTGGCCCGCGTAGTGCCACTTTATTGCAATAAAACAAAAATAAAGTCATTATTTTCTGCCGTTATAATGCGAAATAAATCATTTGCGCATTACAATTGTCAATAACTTGTTAAAGCACACAAAATTGGTAAAGTTAAAACTTTTTTTTGATTTTTTTTTATGTTCTTTTTTCCGGAAGTTGCGTTCCAAATCACTCCTACTCGTACTTCAAGATTCAATTATTCATTGAATACAGTTAAAATATACACATATTTAAGTATTTTTGTGATAAAAGATAGTGAAATAATGAAATACATCTGAAACGGTGTATTATTAATATAATTTTATTAATGATGATATTAAGTAAATTGAACCTTTATTATAATAAAACTCTCACGACGAATTGCGTTTCAGAACGTATCGTTGTTTTTTTATTGTGACAGTGGCGTCATGCGTCGTTCGAATTTCAAAAACACTTTCCACGCTAGCGGATAAAAACAACTTTTGCGCTCGGATATCAAGCTGCAAAACGACCACTTTCGAGCCAGTGAGGTGAAAATTATTTTTGCCTAGGACGTGGGGCACAAGCTACTTGCTTCTTCACTCAAAAAGCAAGCCAAACTTAAACCTGTATCATTGCCCCAATTTTCCAACAAAACAAGCTGTAATTTAGCAGAAAGTTCCCAAAACAAGGGGTATAATCATCCCCCTGGCCTAAACCACTTAAGTATAGTTCAGGATTATAAACTACGTCTAATTGGCAAGAAGGTAAGGGGTAGTAAGCGGGAAATTTGAGTTTTCCCGTCGTTAAAGATAATCTGTACGGGAATTTTAACGATATTTGTTTATGTACATGGATGATTGGAATTTCAAAGTAATGATGTTGTTGATATTATGATGCTCAGCAGGGTTGAAGTTAGTCTGATTTTGATTCAATGCAATTGTGACGTTTTTGATAAATTAATAATTTGTTGGCAAGGTACGTTAGACAGAAAAGTGTAAAATAACTTTTTTTTATTTGTGTTCGTTGTATTTATTTAAACTTTATTTCACATTAGTAAAAACGAATACAAAACGCGAACTTAATGCCATAAGGCATTCTCTACCAGTTAAAACTTTGGGAAAAACAGAAATTGATGTGGTGTTGCAAAAAAAGCAACTAAGCAAAACACAACAAAAAAATATAACTATACATAAAAAAGTTACAATTAATATAAAGATACACATACCTACCTACTTTACGTCACACTTACGTTACGTTTCTTTACGTTAACGTTTTACTAACTATTTTTTAACGTAGCTAATTATAGGTATTAAACGTAACTGGTTAATAGAAACTAATTTGATTTTTATGCCATTTTAAAAGGCAATGAAATACATAATACACTCAACAGCAAAGAAAAAGGGACACCTTGTATAGTAATTTTCATACAAAGTGACCCGTTTTCATTGTTGTTGATTGTGTTGACACAAAAATATCCATATTCAGTTCAACGAAACCAAAACTTTCCTACTTTAAAGTGTCAATCCAAAATTTTATTAAAAATACTCAAACGACTAAAATTTCACCTTTTAACTCTCGTTTAACCTTTAAACCAGTTTAAATAGCACCTATAATTAACTGAACTAATTAAAAGAACTCGAAAGTTCGGTCTGTATTTGCAGAAAGTTTTGATTACACGTAATTGCGTATTACAGAGTTGTGTGGCTTCACCTTTAGGGGGGACTGTACACGTATATATCTGAACGATTTATATTTAAAAATATTTAAATATTTAAAATACTAATATGTAAAATAGAAATAAAAATTGTCTTTAATATGTAAATTATAAGTAACTAGCTTCTGTCCGAAATTCGGTTATAGCGCTCCCTCGGGAACTATGCGTTTTTCCGGGATAAAAAGTAGCCTATGTCTTTTCCCGGGGCTCCAACCATCTCCATACCAAATTGGTCCAGCGGTTGAAGCGTGAAGAGGTAACAGACAGACAAACAGACAGAGTTACTTTCGCATTTATAACATTAGTATGGATTGTAAATATGATTATTTTGATATTTAAAATTGTATGTATATTTTGTGACAAATAAAGCATTATTATTATATATCTCAACGACCTAGTTGATCATAAATATCCGAACATACATATGACACAGGCCTCCCCCAAATTCTATGCAGCACATCATTGCAGTTCAACGCAGCCTCACGCATCGATCAGATTTCCGCGTTAAACAACAAAATTAGAATTGCATTCATAATACACCGAAAAATAGTAAACAAAAATAAGGAAAATCCTTCAGGCGAATTAGTTGCTGAAGCCAAAAGTGGAGTGTCGGCTTTATGCCGTAAAACAGCGTGGGTGGACCCCCCACGAAGCTGGCTGGTGTGCTGGTGATCGCAGAAAAAAAACAGCCTTCAAACTATAAGAGCCTGCAAAGTCGATGTCAAGTTCACTATAAGATTGTCGGTTGTTTGACGGCCGAATTGGTCCAGTTGGTAGTGACCCTGCCTTCTGTTCCGATGGTCGCGGGTTCGAGTCCCGCTCAGGGCAAACTTTGTGTGATGAACACGAATGTTTGTACTTGAGTCATGGATGTTTGTATTTATATATGTATGTATTTCTCTATATAAGGATTTATATCGTTGTCTAGCATCCATAGTACAAGCTTTGCTTAGTTTGGGGCTAGGTCAATATGTGTGAAATGTCCCAAGATATTTATTTATTTATTTATTTATTTATTTATTTACTTATTGTCATAGCTTTAAGTCGGTTCAGAAGACACTGACTATGGAGTGTGGAATGTGTCTTGGTAAGGAGCGATCTTATATGGCGAAACAGTTGAAAACGTGTCCAGCAGATTTGATAAGCAACAAAACAAAACATGCTCCCCTCACAACCGTTTTCGCTGCGTTTTCGCCTCAGCAGCGCCATTTGGCTCTACTGCAGATAATCCGCCTAGGTGGCTTGACACTTGTGGCGACCGCAGCGCTCCCAACCTACCCGATTTGGTGTCCACTTTGGGAACTATAAAGATTGCGCTCCTTTACTTCAACCCTCCATAACACAGACTTTGCAGGCTAGCTAGCTAACTTAGCAGGATTTTAGTTATTTGTTTTTCTTTCGGTTACAGTTGCCAAATACACGCAGTGTCTCGCAGTGTCTTTTCGTCCAAATTACCGCAGTGTCTTAAGTCGAAAGTCTTCGACCAGTGTGTGTTGCCAGTGATGACTTATGGTTCCGAGACGTGGGCGCTTACGATGGGCCTCATAAGAAGGCTCAAAGTCACTCAGAGGGCAATGGAGAGAGCTATGCTCGGGGTTTCTCTGCGTGATAGAATCAGAAATGAGGATATCCGCAGTAGAACTAGGGTCACCGACATAGCCCGAAGAATTGCGAGCCTTAAGTGGCAGTGGGCGGGGCACATTGCTCGCAGGACTGATGGCCGATGGGGCCGGAAAGTTCTCGAGTGGCGCCCGCGAACCGGGAGACGAGCTGTCGGTAGGCCTCCAACAAGATGGAGCGACGACCTCGTGAAGGTCGCGGGAAACCGGTGGAAGCAAGTAGCACAGGATCGGTCTGAGTGGCGAGCCTTGGGGGAGGCCTATGTCCAGCAGTGGACGTCTTTCGGCTGAAATGACGATGATGATGATGATGAGTTGCCAAACATAGTCTTTGAAATAGATACTTAAATCATACATATAGGACATGGACTACTTTGTACACTGGCAAAAGGCATAGTTTCGGTAGGAAAGCGATTAGCAGAATTCCATGCAGAAGCTAAAACTCAAGAACTGATGAACCGATAGCGTTATTTTTTTGTTTAATATTGTTTAGGGAACGTTACCCGCATGCAAAGCTAGGACGGGAAGCTAGTCATTATTAAAACGCAACGCTCCTACACCGTTGACAGCTATTATAATCAACATTATACTTGTTATCAAGTCATATCGCACAAGGGGGTAATCATGGCAGCCAGACCATATAACACGTTATTAACTAGTTAACGCGTTTCACGGTTCGTTGACTGCCTAAACGGCGGCGCGTGCGCCGGGCAGTTAGTTATTAGCGCAATCTGATAGCTGCACCTTATTGCTTGAATGTTAACATTACAGATGACTATCTAGTGAATAAATACTGGTGAGTGTGACGGGACGTAGTTGATGATTTTGTATGCATTTTAACAGAGTTCAAAAACGGAGGAGATTCTGTGTTCTTCTTTTTTACGTATTGAGGCATTCCATCTAAGAGCCCGTCCACACGGAGACATCCGATTCTTTGCAGGAACTGTTTTATGTAGGATCCGATTTTAGTGGCAACATTTTTTTCAATGCACACGTTCACACAAGCATACGGGCAAAAAAACGGGAAAACTACCCTACGCTCCAAGATACAAATATTGTGGCTCAGAAGGCAGCCAAACTGAAATGGGACTGGGCTGGTCATGTGTGTCGCATGATGAACGAATTGTGGGCCAAACAAAGGAAGCCGAACAATTCCAATCGGAGACGAAGCAGACCTCGTCGGCGATGGCGGGATGAAATCGATTGTTTTTAAGGAACTAGCCAGAGACTGCACAAGATCGAGAGCAGTGGAAAAAGCGGGGGAGGCCTTTGCGAGCAGTAGGACGCAATAACAAAAATAGTACCGTCACTCCTTAAACAAAAAAATCCAATTAATTTTGTTGGAAATTGCACAAAATGCGACAGCGCACTGACGGCTGTTGAAACGTTAGTGTTAATTTCACTAGCTCTCTCATATACTTTTTTAACCCGTTTGTAACCCTTAATCTTTGAAAACTTTAAATCGGGATTTGATATTATATTAATAGATTTTTATTACCTACTACGTTAGAGATTATCACACATCACAATAATGAAAAAATAAAACCACAATAAAAAAAAGAATCTGTAAAAGAACAACAACTATCAGAATGTAATAAGTGTCCAAGCGTCCGGTTTTTTCACCGGCAATTTAAACTGTGTGTAACCGGCCGATATTTTGGCTGGCAACACTCGCTCGAACGTAAATCGTTTATTCGGTGAATTGGCAACACATCGGCTGAAACGTAATTTGAAATGACTCGATTGCCTTTGACCGAATGAATTTATTGAATATTTATATGTTTATTTTATTTCTCAATAAGTAGAGGAGAGTGGCGAAAAAGGGGAGAGGCCTTTGCCCAGCAGTGGGACACTTTATATGCTATAATAATAATAATTAAGAAATAAATACCTATGTTTTATTATTATTTATGTTTCATATTGAGTACTTATCAAGAGAAGAAAATTTCACTTTGAATAGTATGTATGTACGATTTCAAGGACTTTTAAATCATTACCTATACAATATTGTCGAGTATACTGAATAACTTTTGTTTTTCTATTATTATATTATTAAAAAAACTTCCTTTTTAAGGTTTTTCTATTCAATATTGAAATACTGTAAAAGTTGTTAAAATGGTTGAAAAAATTAACTGAATTGTTCGTGACGATATCAACAAAAACCTTACATTAAATTAGTTAATACCGAAACGCTATAATATAACGTTCCGTACGCGTTCATAATACTCGCTTTATCAAACTATCAAGCGTTCATTGACCTGTAAGAATTTCACAAATTGATATTACGTAAAAAAACCGTTGCAATTTTAAAGTGAGCATCGATAATTCTTTATCGCAAACAAAACGTAACAAGCTACACCGCTTTCAATAATTTCGATCCTCAATCCTAATACGAATAAGCTTCAATTTCATTTGCAAAGAAACTGGTAGTTAGGACCAAACGGCTTTGGTTGAGTCGATGCGCACGCGCTTCGGTTTTGAATTTGGAACGAATCAATCGTATCGTAATCCGCATTATTTTCTTCGCAGTTACGTTTTATTGTTTTAATAAACGATTTATCTATCTATCTATCTATCTTAAACGCGTGCTAATATAATTTCGGTTGTAAAAGATTCCAAAATATATTCGTTTTTCTTACTGAGGGGACGGAGTAAAAATATGTACTTATAGGTACTGTAGCGGGGGGTTGATGTTAGCTCAGGTAGATGCTGCAGACACGGAGATCAGCGGTGGAATCCGAAGACACGAAGACGATGTACCTATAAAAACCCGTGGTGGCCTAGTGGTTCGACCGAGGTCGGGGGTTCGATTCCGACTCGCACCTTTAATTTACTTATGTGCGAAATTCAATTTGAATTTACCACTGAGCTTTTCGGTGAAGAAAACATCGTGAGGAAACCTGCACGCATCTGCGAAGTAATTCAAAGATGTGTGTGAAGTTCCCAATCCGCACTGGGCCCGCGTGGGGAATAGAGCCTAAACCCTCTCGTGACGAGAGGAGGGCTGTGCCCAGCAGTGGGACGCAAATAGGCTGTAGCAGTAGTAATAGTAGGGGATACAATTATACGGGGTCATGCAAAACGTTGTGACGATATTTTACCCGATGCGAAAGTAACTTTGTCTGTCTGTTACCTCTTCAAGCTTTAACCGCCGATCGATCCGTATGAAATTTGGCATGGAGATAGTTGGAATCCCTGGAAAGGACGTAGGCAATTTTTTATCCCGGAAAAACGTATGGTTCCCGCGGGAACGCGATAACCGAATCCCACGCGGGCGAAGTCGCGGGCAGAAGCTAGTGAAGTCTAAATGCCAAAATAGTTAATTGTCCTTGAAATAGATACCAATTTTCGAATAAAAATTATCTATATTTTCAGTTAAGTAGGAAGTCGTGGTGGCCTAGTGGTTCGACCTCCGCCTCTCATGCCGAGGGTCGGGGGTTCGATTCCGACTCGCATCTCTAAGTTTACTTACGTGCGAAATTCAATTTGAATTTACCGTGAGCTTTTCGGTGAAGGAAAACATCGTGAGGAAACCTGCACGCATGTGCGAAGTAATTCAAAGATGTGTGTGTGAAGTCCCCAATCCGCACTGGGTCCGCGTGGGGACTATAGCCCAAACCCTCTCGTGATGAGAGGAGGCCTGTGCCCAGCAGTGGGACGCAAATAGGCTGTAGTAGTAGTAGGTAAATATGTCAGAATGGGAAGGCTCCTATTTACATAAAACTAAATACAGTTCTAATCATAATATTGGTACCAAAACCTTCAAGCCAACAAAATAGTAAAGTAAACAGAATGCTAAAGCACATTTCCTTATTATCAAAATTTAATAATGCAGATAACAACATACGAACCAGAACAAATTTCACTCTAATCTCCAAACGTTAAGCTTCAAACTCCCTTGTCTCTAAATTTCGAGAACAATACTATGACGCGTGAATGTCTAGCCGGTAAGAGTGACAAGGACGGCGATAAAGTGACGTGGGAGTGACAGAGATAGGAGATGCTGCGAATTGTCGCAATATTCGTGATTAAAAGTAACGGCTCGGTTAGCAAGGTATCTGGAAGGTTCGCAGAGGTAGTTTGAATAATTTAAAAATGTATTGAATTTTTCTTTTTTTTTTCGTGATGAAACGAGAATTGGCCAATTAGATTAATAGAGTGTGGTGATTTTATTTTTAATTGATATTTTGTCGGTTCCCCTAAAATTTCAGTCAGTTACTTAAGAGTCCCCTGTACGCACGGCGTTTTTTAACTTTTCATACAAACGTATTTTCGCTCGCTTTTATTCCCAAATTACTAAACAGATTGACTCGAAACTTGGTACACATAATAATTTCATTATTGTGAGTGTCCGAAATTAGTAAATGTCGTGGTAAAATAAGAGACAATTAAATTACAGCCAAAAAACTGAATTTGAAGTTTGTCTGGAGGAAACTAAAATGGTCCTAGTTTCTTTGCTATTCAATTTAATACAATTAAAGTGTATTTTGGACACTAATATCTCTGCTTCACTATTACTTGTAAAATTTGGTGCCAATCTGATAAGTAGTTTGCGAATTAAAACGTAACTACGTTTGTATGGAGAAACCATCGTACTGGGGACTCTTAATACACTTCGATTCATTTGGATTTTTAGTCTAATATACTCCTAAAAAGAGAGAGAAAGCCAAAGAACTCGTAGAATCATGCCTAAGTAATTATCATATTTATTTGCGAAAAAAAAACAAGTTCACCGTTAAAAAAAAACTAATTAAAACTAAAAATAAACAGAACTAAAAATAGATAAATTCATGTGTTATGTCATATAAATAAGGAAGATTACATAATCAAATTTAGTCATCCAGACGGGGGGAGAGTTTGCATCCTTTTGTAGTTCATACTCCGTTCATTCGAACAAAGCGATTTGCATCGTCATTTCTGATGCGGACTGCTAAGGAATGGAACTCTCTTCCGTCCTCTGTTTTCCCCGACAGTTATAATCTACAGGTCTTCAAGACTAGAGTGAATAGGTATTTACTGACCCAGTGAGCTACATCTTTGGCCTCATTGTCACTTTCCATCAGGTGAGATGGAGGCTAATCGCTGGTCAGTTCTACATTAAAAAAAAAAAAAAAAGTTTATATAAATTAGGCATGTAAAATCTGTCACCATTTACATTATTCTGCTGTCCCTACTCAATACGGAATTCGCCGTATAGCTGTGCACTATTTTTTGCGAACTAGAAATTCAGCTGCAGCGGGTATTTCCTATTTGCCACCCCTATTCCTAATGCTCCGAGTCGGTATTTGGATGTTAGAATGTATGTAGCTTTTACTAGGGTTGCCACTGAGATTAATTTTTAAATGTAAATTAATTTCCGTAATGGTTAGGTTAGATTGACTTCTTAGATGATTGAATAGTTGATCTAAGAACTCTCAGGGAAGGACAAAGGCTCCTTTTAATCCCTGAAAAACGCAAAGTTCCCGCGGGAACTACTACTACTACTACTTCAGCCTATTTGTGTCCCACTGCTGGCCACAGACCTCCTCTCATCAGGAGAGGGTTTGCGCTATAGTCCCCACGCGGGCCCAGTGCGGAATGGGGACTTCACACACATCTTTGAACTACTTCGCAGATGCGTGCAGGTTTCCTCACGATGTTTTCATTCACCGAAAAGCGCAGTGGTCAATTCAAATTGAATTTCGCATATAAGTAAACTTAGAGGTGCGAGCCGGAATCGAACCCCCGACCCTAGAGGCGGTAGGTCGAACCACTAGGCCAACACAGCTACACGGTTCCGCGGGAACGCCATAACCAAATTCGACGCGGGCGAAGTCGCGAGCAGAAGCTAGTTTATACGAGTAGGTAGAAGATTTGTTTAGAGCAAGGCTCAATGATTGATTTGTGTAAAAATGTTGGCAAAAATTTATTTTAATTTATTTCATTCACACTTCTTGGTAATCAGATCTGAATGACCTTATCAGATGCATGTAATGTAACAAACGTGTTGTGCTACGCGAGTGCTACGGGTTTGCTACGACTTGCTACGCCGTAGACACGCGTAGCGTCAAAACACGGTAACGATTTTCCGTCCGGGTTGGCAGGTACCACCGTCTTAACTGGTAACCTGCCGCCAAATAGCAGTGCTCGCACTGTTGTGTTCCGGTAGGGGGTTAAGGCAATAATTACTGGCACAGAGGCATTCCATCTTAGGCCTCAGGGTAGGCAACGCATTCGAGATCTTATGGTTTCTTATTAAGAAATCATAAGATTTCGGTGTCCATGGGCCGCAGTGACCGCTTACTATCAGCTAGCCTGTGTGCTTGTTTGACTATTATTCCACATAAAAAAAAACCCTTGACATGCACAGTACAGACGGTGTTTTTTTTATGTTGCCAACAACATAAACCGGCCTAAGGCCACAGAAGCTGGGTTATCGTTCGCAAGTGCGGTAGAAATGTTTACGTGCTAATTTAGCATTACACTGTCTCAAACTTTCGCGATACACACTCATATTAAACACACTATCAACGGGACTTAATCGCGTAAAAACTATTTATATATTTTACCTCGAACGTTTCGGCCGCGATGCAACGGCCGTTGTCACGAGAAGACATTGAAAGTGTGTTTAATTTAGCATTCTTTTTAATTTGACAGCATAAAAAAACAGTTTTTTTGTCTCCCAATATAGGTACTTCAGTCCGTCACATTCCCCAATCCGCACTGGGCCCGCGTGGGGACTATAATAGCTTAAACCCTCTCGTGATGAGAGGAGGCTTGTGCCCAGCAGTGGGATGCAAATAGGCTGTAGCAGTAGTAGTAATCACATTTAAAAATTATTTTTTTCACGTCATTGGCAAGCATGTCTTTTTCCTAGTAGTGGAACTATCCATATTAATCTTATAAATGCGAAACTCTGCCTGTCTGTTACGCTTTCAAGCCTAAACTGCTGAACCGATTTTGTTGAAATTTAGTAAGAATATTGTAGTTAAGTGGATCGACAAAGGCCATTTTTTTTCCAGAAAAAATGCGTAGTTCTTTCTGGAACGCTCTGACTGAATTCCATACGGATGAAGTCGCAGGCAATAGTACATTATTGCCGTGGCCGGGAAAGTAGGTCTTTGCAGGCTGAGTACTGGTTTAAAGGGCCGAGGCTTCGCCGAGGCCCTTTAATATGTACGAAGCCTGCAAAGCCTTTCACGTGCCGAGGCTTATATAGTGCTTTTCTCAAAAATGAAAAAAAAACCTTGATATTAGGTATTCATAATACAGCATTGACACGCACGCAAAGGTAGTCAAGTACTTACAACAAGTCCAATGGAACGCCAGTCTTATTTCGTATTCACCGATATTTGACTTTAACAGACACACTTACGCGGCAAGTTAAAAACTCGCATGTAGATTTCTCGTTTTTTATAAAAATTAAGACCTTTTATTAATTTTTAAACCAAACTAATAAACTATTTTCATGAAATTTAGCTAAATAAATCTGATACAAGACAAGAACTCCCGCTCTTTATGGATCGTTCTTTTTTTAAATTCCGTTCTGAAATACATTGCGCTGTTTCAGACACGGATAAAAACGTTTGGTTTCGCGTCAATTGACAGATACAGAACATGCAGACTTGGCTGTTTGGGAATTCCTTCGCGTATTTATCAGTTTAAAAAAAAAGTACCTGTACGACAATGAAATTTCATACAACATTCCCTGCGCTTATACATGCCGCGGAAGTAAATTCATACAAATTTCCGGGGCATGCACTTGAGTTTTTTATTTTTTATTTTTGACTGATCGTCAATGACGCACTTTGCGGTCTGATAGAAAGCAGACAATGACGAGTTTCCCCGCCATTTTTGAGAAAAAGCTATTTTAAATCAATACTTACAAAACGTGTGAAAAACGATGTAATTTTGCCCAACAATTTCACCCTCGACCCACTGTGCGACGCGCCCTATACCAAACACCTATGCCCGGTAACCCCTGTGATAACGTATTTATCCGAACCTCTGGCTGACAAATGTGCCGCATTACACCGCACTGTGGAGCCGACAGCGCGGAGTGTGGACATAATTGATGATTGGAAAAAATATTGTTGTGTAAGAGGTAAAGAGATCTTTTGCTGGTTGCTGTAAGCTCTATTAGGCACGTTAGAATGTTTAGTTTTTTTTTCACTGCATGTTCAACGAAATTACAAAAAATTTAGTGTAGTAAGTTGATTGGTTTAGTAAATATGTCAAAATATCATAAACCTACAGCTCTGACTGTCACTAACTAAATAAATAACTTTTTAATAATAAAAATACCAACGCAGCATCTATCCACGCATTATTAAACAAAAAAAAAAGATCATTCAATTAGCATAATACACATCAAAACTTTGCATGCAAATATCCTTATACCCTTTGTCCAGAAATATAACAAAGAGCATATAAAATGGGCCGATAAAACTGAAACTTCCATTTTCTTTAAGTGTCAAGCTCCAATTTTCGTCTCAACGACAACGAGCCTTGTTCCTTGGAACAAAAAAATAAATATTGGATGAGAATTTCTCGAAGTTGTGCCGTTTGGGAAGCAAGGCATGTACTTAGATGGTTGTAGACGGAGCTCTTCGCAGATTGTATTTTGACCATTTGGGCCGCAGCCAGGTCTTAAGTAATAAAGAGAACTTCCAAGCCACACATTAGAACCGGTTCAAACTAGTTTTAATTACTCTAGAGAAACACAAAGAACTCTAGGAGTTAAAAATATTATGAAATGTGACATTCCATTCGTGCACTAATAATTCTTGCAAATTGTCAGTGAATATTGTGTTTTTTTCGTAACGAATTATAACATGCATAGTTTCGTTGTGCTTTTTGATTTAGTAGTTTAGTATATCAAACCATTTTGTGTCTAACGTTTTCTTTGTAATATTGATTTCCCGTATTTTTTTTGTGTTGATTATTATGAATAACCTTTTCTACGCATCAATCATTTCTAAAGCTTAACGCAATTCTAAAACGCCGACTCAATCGTAAGTCAAATCAATTACGTCTAGTTAGACTTAAGTTTAGATCAAGTGGCAAACGTATTTAGTAATCAAATTCTAGAACTTGAGCGTTCTTGGAATCAAACCGCAATCTAGTACAGCGTATTTAATTATTTTACGCGACTTTGAAGTAAGTTAGATAATGGTATTATTCTAATTGTATATTCCAAGAATTTTGTAATAAGATGACAGACAACGAGATACCACGAATAAGAAAAATACTCACAAATAAATAGGTACCTGTGCGTTAATGGTATTGACAGATGTCGTCAGCTTAGTTGCCAAAGGGCTTCTAGTCTTTTGTTCGTAACTATCTATGGATGAAAATGTAGTTGCCAAGCGTCTGCGACCTGCTGGAGATTATTTTATACCTAATATTAAATTTAAAGTTCTTTTGGAGCGAATGAAGGTATGGTGTATGTTTTTTATCGTAAGTTTAGTTATTTTCATGTTCTTCTTCAATAATCAAAACGTTTTTCATTGTCTTATTTTTCTGAATAAATTTGAAGGACTACGAAGGATTAACTTGTTTCTTTTTTTAACTTTATTAGGTACGTAAAAAAGATTTCTTCTTTGTAGGCGGATTTGACATTGTTAATTACGGGTTTATAAATAATATACTAATTAAAAATTACTTTGAAATATAAAACACATTTTCATGTGTTAATATTTCTGTATGACTTTCGTTCTTATGTACCAAGTAAATGTCTTCTTTATAAACATTTTTCACTAAACATTTTTCTTTAATCGGAGGAGTACAGCTTCAAGACTTCACATTTCATAACTCACATTCAATTGCAAAACTAAGTTTAGCGAATCAATTTTAAAAGCTAAAAATCCCGTCTCTTAAATAAAAATCCCAACGAAATATTGCGTGGAAATTCTTGAAGAAACGGCGCAGGTGGTCCCGACGCGAATACTACTGAATCTCGCAAAATACCTAAATCTCCGTGAAACGTTTTAACCGACCGTTTTCAATGTTAAATTGTTTTCATTGTATTTTACTATAATTTTATTGTAAACTTGAATGTAGGTACAACTTATTCAAGTACTAACTTTTATGTTAAGCGTTACTTAGAATTATAAAATTAAGTCCAAGAGCAAAAGTGCCGACAAACTGTTTTGCAGTTTGGCACGATATTGTGCATGTTCAAAATGTAATGCTTTTTATATGAATAAAAACTACTTACTTACTTACTTAATATCGGCCAAATTCCTTTTTTATACCCCATGTAATTTCATATATGAGTTCCGGAGACAATAAAGAGGTAAAATATTACTCATGTTACCGTTTTCTTTTTATTTCGAGATGTAAAATATAAGCCCATCTGTGCCGGTGACGACTCAGAATTTTGCCGAGATAATTTCGTGTGACATTTTTGTCTGGCTCGCTGCGGCGTTGGCCCTCTGTGCGTGATGGATGGGGGCGTTATTCAAACTGTTTAGGGGTAAAAATAAATTTACATAGTACCTGTACGGTGTCTGTTTATATTTTTTCCCCTCAGTCATCGCTCACGCATTTATCTTTTTGTCGGAAAAATTGCGAGGCGTCAAAATAACAGATGCGGGTGGGAATGTTTTTGGACGATTATGAGTCCAATTCCCGGTTTGACAGGCTTTATTAAAATTAAAGGTCCCGCTTCGAATGACGGAGGTGACAAATCGTCAACCAGTACGCTATTAACTTTGCAAACACAAATGTCAATGATTAAATGATGAATTAGATCAGATTTTCACATGAAAAAATATATACTTGTGTCAATAAAGAGTATTCATATTGTACGTTTATTTATTTATTTATTCATTTATACTTTTTTAAACAAGAAAACAAGTATGTACAAATGGCGAACTTAATGCCCAATAATAAATATTTTATTAAATAACTTTTCATGATATAAACAATTACCTAGTTAATTTAACTTATAATATCTTTGTTAAGCCATTGAACGAGTGTGATGAAGTTATTAGACGATTCTAAACTATGTAACTATATAGTCTACTTTTTATTTGAACTAAAACCACAGTTAGTGAAATGCCTTAAAAACGATTTTTTACTACCACATGCAAAAATCGCGAAGCAATTCCGATCCAACTTATAAAGACTTTTAAATTATCATATTACTTCCTAAACTTCGCACTCGTGTCAAGGTGACTTTATATCACCCCCCATTTACATGGGCAGCCAATAAAGTAGGGGAGATTCGATTAAAGTTTATTTACGACTTTCAGACGTGTTAGGCGTTGGGGCGGTGCGAAATGTTTTTGTCCAGAATTTCCTGAGCGGACCCACCGGGAATTACAAACTTTTTGGAAATTAGGAAATTACATTTTGCATTTTAATGTTATTGTTTTTTGATTATCTGTCGATGTAAACTAACTATAATGCTCAAAACCGAAGAACTTGCATAATGACAGGGACCGACAGAAAGAAAGAGACAGAAAAATTGCTCTTTTACTATAGTATACATATAGATAGAAAGATTATAAATTAAGCTACCATACCATACAGGTCCGAGGACTTTATACCCATACGAGTATTGTATATTGAGATAAAATAAGATCAAACAAATCTCCCTGTGTATGTTGAAATCGAAGTCGTGAAGAGACAGTATCTTTACCAGCTCAAATACACACTCTTGCATTATGCATTGGACGTCTCCTTGATATATTAGGTGCATCGGCGGAGCCAATATGCGGTAAAGGACATAAAATGACTAAAGGTAACCATTAATACTAAGTTATGGGCGTTTATGAAATATTGCGCTATGTTTTTAACTAGATAGCCTGGACTTTGGTGGCTAGATTTCCACTTTAACCCCAGCCAACCCACGACACTCCATACAAGCTGAACGTAATCTGCACACTACAATATTATCTTGTACAAATACGTGCGCGTGTGTGCGAGAGTGCACGTTCCGGCCGGTTTCGCTATGGTGAGCCGCGCACGTTCGCCGCGGGCGGGGTGAGGTAACTTGTGTTGGTGCGGGGAGGTACGTGTCGCTACTGGTACGTAGTATCTATTAGATGTACCTACTGTGCACGAGCGGAGGTTTGTTTTAGCTTTATTGGTATGTTAATGTGTGAATGACAACGCGTACCGACTAACGGAGTATAGTGGTTTGATCTACTGCCTCTCATGCAGAGGGTAAGTTGTTCAAATCTCAGTTCATACTTCTAAGTATAGATAGACTAAGTTCCGACCGCGTGGAATTTGGTTCTCGCGTCCCCGCGGGAACTACACGTTTTTCCGGGATAAAAAGTAGTCTATGTCCTTTTCCGGGACTCCAACTAACTCCATGCCAATTATCATCTCAATTGCGATCCAGCGGTTTAAGCATGAAGAGGTTACAGATAGACTGAGCTATTAGTATGGATACCTCGAGGAATACCTCGAGGCATAAAGTCCGCTAAGTCTTTTGTACGCTAAGTTGAAATAAATAAATACTAAGCGAATTGCAATTTGAATTTCTTTGTGAGCTTTTCTCAAACAAAACATCATGAAGAAGCCCAGACGCCAGGTTTCGATGCAACATTTTAATTCACCGACCTGCTACGACATTTCAAAGGAAGTTAATTATCCCTTAAATAAACGTAAAAATAACTGGATAATTTAATTCCAGTAAAAGGGCGGGAAATGGCAGCGTCACTGCGCAATGAAATATTGCGTGAAGTAATTGGTTTGTTTCAAAAAGGTCTTAAGCGCTTAGCATTGTACTTCACTTAAGCTCTTTAGCGTAAGCTGAAAATCTCAGCTCTCTAAGAAATGATTAAGGTTTTTCCGATGTTTAAAAAGAAAAAGCTACAAAGAAACTAGTGAACCGTAGTTGAACTTTGAATTATTATTTTAGTAATGGGATTTAAGTGTCTATTATTACAGAGGAACTCATCACTTTAAGATTTGTATACTAATCAAGAGAAGCTAGTAAATAATAAAGATCATAACACAGTATCAAAACAAACAGTCTTGGTTGTTTACTTGGTCTTGATACTTTTTGTTTTGACAGAAAAATCAGCGCAACGTCTGTTCTTAATGTAATACAATGATTGTTCAATTTTGCTCGCCTGCTTTTTTCCCGAGATGGACGTCGTCGAGTATTTGGAACAGGTATTTTTTTAAAGTACAATACAATATAAATACTCTTCATCGAACACCACACAAAAGACAGGATGATCAATTCTGCTTAGTGCTTACATAGAAATGCACGAACTTGCTTTTTAAACACAAATAAGCTAGGTGCTTGCCTAATTTTTAAGGGGAGATCGTTCCAAAGTCGGGCTACTTGAAGGGAGAACGAATCGGTTAAGAAACCAGTACGGTGCAGAGGGATAGAGAGAGTAAGATGTTCACTAGAGCGCAACTGACGAATATGGGTAGATCCAAGAAATTGAAAGAAAGATTTTAGATAATTAGGAGAGCGAGGATCGTAAAGAATATTGTGAAAATATATTGTCAGGTATACAGTGTGGCGGCAACAGAAATACTTACATCATCTGTGAAAATTTCAACTGTCCAACTATCACGGTTCATGAGATACAGCCTAGTCAGACGGAAAGACAGGCATACAAATAGACGGACAGCGATGTCTTAGTAATAGGATCCCGTTTTACCCTTTGGGTACGGAACCCTAAAAAAAGTTACCCCTTAAGTCCATGCCATTCTAGTGTAAAATTGAAATCTCTGTTTTTTGACAGTTGTTTTCGATATTTTTTTCACTGCTATGAAATTTGTGGAATCAAGAAAAGTAATGTGACAAATCGAAGTCACAGATAAGAAGAATGCAATATAAAAACAATGTTTTCTCAAGTAACCGTCATTGATCACAAAAAATTAAAACCAAAATCACCTTCTTTGAGACGCGTCGTCATAGGTTTTTTTTTCAGAAATCCATGTACAATTTCATTTTTTACATCCTCGCTATACTGCATTTCAAAAAAGCATCTCAAATCAACAAAATACTATCTGTATTATGGAACGAGTATTTTTCCAGTTCCCTAGTATTATTATTACCTAGTACGTCCCATCTGTACTCCCCACAGAGCCTCGGGCACTCAAATACATTAAGTTTATCTTACTCCTTTCTTTTACTTTTTCAGAGTTCCGTAAAAAGCCTTTAGAAAATGGAAGTGAAGTTGTTGTCCAATCAGAAACGAGATGGCTCAATCAGTAACTCTAACCTCTAACTTTGAACTGCTTACTGGGCGTTAAGATCTTTGTTATTTAATTTCTTACTTATTTTAAGTCTTAAAACGAGTCTTTGGATTAACATGAACTGTTTGAAATTTTGACTTGACTAGAAGGTGTCCAAAGACAAAATATTTTTTGTTAAATGTTAATTCAAATTAAATCATTTATTCAGCAAATTGGCCACACTAAGCACTTTTACACGTCAGAAAAAAAAATACCAGCGCTTCCTAGACCCATTGCTTGAGAAGAAGCGCCGCAACATACTCAAGTAGAAGGCCTTTTTTCAAAATTTCCACATACCTAGTTACAAAATTTACATTACATGTATAAAAATATTCATATAGGTACGTACTAAAATTACATTGAAGGGATGTATAGTCCCTAACTTAAACTTAGAGATATACAAGTCTCCAAGGGTCCAGAAAATAATAATTATTATTATTATGAAGATGGCCTGCATTGTCAAATAAATATAAATTCCATAGATGTCGACAGTCTCAAAATGTCAATAAATAATGAAATACATCATGTATAACAGAGTTCATTAATACATGTCAATAAGAACATAATTAAGAAGAAAATGTAAAATATTCGGGTTTTTTATTTCATACCTACCAGTCGGGTTCATTATTAAATACCTAAAATTGTATAACACAACTTATAGTAGTTTTAGTAGGGCTCAACTTAAAAAAAAAATCAAAATCCTACTAAACATAAAGAAAAAGCTTATTCAACCATACAACCGGAACCCTAAGAAAAAAGTCTCTTAAACTCTGTTAAGGCAAC
This sequence comes from Aethes cnicana, assembly GCA_963971205.1. NCBI lineage: Eukaryota > Metazoa > Arthropoda > Insecta > Lepidoptera > Tortricidae > Aethes > Aethes cnicana. The sequence goes on along the minus strand of OZ020295.1, from coordinate 1,359,097 downwards.
TTGCGGAAAAATTAAGACGATGTAAAAGCGTGGAGGATAGTTCCATAAATACACGGACTTGAGGATTATTCAAATGTAACATTTAACTTTTAGATTTTAATCCGGCGAATTCATTTTTCACAGGAAAGTTTGATTGCTTAGTGTTCTTGGTGGCGTGGATTTTGCTGGGGCACTTTCGGTTTGTCTTTATGGAAAATTAATGTTGAGGCTGATCAGTTTAACGCAATTAGATGATATTCTTATTAGAACTAGGGTCACCGACATAGCTCGAAGAATTGCGAGCCCTGATCCAGCATCGTCAAATTGCTCATGTAAGATCATACTTTTCTAAGAAATGTTAAAAGTTAAAAATATATCATCTTTACATTGCAAGCTTTTGTTACACGTTTCACGAAACTTTGCTTGATTTAATTCTAAAGTAACCTCTAACTCGGACCTTTAATGGATGTTTAGTATTTATATATGTATGTATTTCTCTATATAAGTATTTATATCGGTGTCTAGCACCCATAGTACAAGCTTTGCTTAGTTTGGGGCTAGGTCAATATGTGTGATATGTTCCAAGATATTTTAGGTCTATGTCATACAGGGGACGTCTATCGGTTGATATGACATGAACTTTCGGTCTCATGGGAAAGTTATTATCTCTGAAATCATACCTTGAAATAATAAAGGGGAAGTGTAGTAGTTATGAAATTTCATCCGCGGCAAAGTTGTGACTAATGGCTAGTATGTAAATCGAAGTGGAATAAACATTTAGTCTCATAACTCAAGCCAGCCATAACGTTATGTAAACATTTATTTGATTTTCCTAGACAACGTTGCCATAAGTGCGATTTCACGCATGTCCTAAATATTCTATTCGTGTTCAGATAAAATTCAAGATAGCGAAAAATTCAAACGACAGACCGTTTATGTAAGGTTCCCGGGGAATGTAAATCCTTAAAGTGTATTTGGTTTGGTTTTGGACAGTCAATGTAAAATGACATCCAACGTACTAATAATTTATGAAAATAACAAAATCAATTTTCATATAAGAGTCAAATTATTAGAAACTAGCTTCTGCCCGCAACTTCATCCGCGTCGAATTCGGCTGTAGCGTTCCCGCGGGAACCATGCGTTTTCTCGGAAAAGCTAAGCCTACGTCCTTCCTCTCATCAAAATCGGTCCAATAGTTTAAGCATGAAGAGTCATCATTAGACAGACAAAGTTGCTTTCACTGTTATAATATTATGGTAGTATGGATAAAATTAAGTTTTCTAATTTTGTAACTAGGTACCACACAAAATTACTACTCGACCTACACCAGTCATAACACAGTCTATCTAATACCAGTAGCGACACGCACCGCCCCGCACCAACACAAGTTACCTCACCCCGCCCGCGGCGAACGTGCGCGGCGCACCATAGCAAAACCGGTCGGAACGTGCACTCTCGCACACACGCGCACGTATTTGTACAAGATATTAATTTTAGTGAGCAGATTACGTTCAGTTTGTATCGAGTATCGTGGGTGAGGTCATAGTGACGTCCAACTATCGAAAAAGCAGCCTATCGACCTATCGATATGTTTAAAAGTCGGCACGGGTTTCGGTCGGTCCCGCGGGCCCCGTGCGACTTATCTCGCGCCATTTATCACCGTCAGTTGAGATGATAGTTGTTTTGCCGTGTAAATTACATTTTTTTCGGAGGTTTTTTCCCGTAGGTTAATGTAAACGGAGATATGAGAGAAATGCGGTTTCAGTTTTGAATTCGAGAGTAATATAGCATAAAGAATTTAGCACTAGCTCTAGAATTTAGTAGATTCCTGAAGCGGCATTTTATTAGTAATGAGTACATCTACTACTCTATCCTTAATACCAAATCTAATATATAAAATTCTCGTGTCACTGTGTTTGTAACCAAACTCCTCCGAAACGGCTCGACTGATTCTTATGAAATTTGGAGTGTATGTTCAGTAGGTCTGAGAATAGGACGTAAGCTATTTTTCATACCCAAAAAAAAAGTCTAAGGCGGTGCGAAGTCCGCGGGGTCAGCTAGTCTATATACATACATACATACATAATATCACGCCTTTTTCCCATAGGGGTAGGCAGAGACCACTTCTTTCCATTTGCTACGACTCTTGCTTACTTCTCTCGCTTCTTCAACTTTCATCCCGTTCCGCATACATGCTCGTCGGTTTAAAGTACTTTTGACCTGGCCTTTAATCAGATTGTCCTGAATTTGATCCAAGAACATTCGCCTCGGTCTTCCTCTTCCAGCACCTCCATTCACACTAGCCATATAAATACTTTTTGTCAGTCTTCTCTCATTCATCCTTTCCATATGCCCAAACCAATATAGCATACCTTATAGCCTTATAGCCTTATGCCTAATAGCTAGTCTATATATATATATATAAAGCAAGAAACTGACTGACTGATCGATCAACGCAGAGCCGAAACTACTAGTCGTAGAGAGCTGAAATTTGGCATGCAGGTTCCTTAGGGAACGTAGGGGAGCACTAAGGGAGAATTTACCGAAATTCCCTCGGGAACGGAAAAAAACGGGATTTTACATTTTACTATTTCTGCGCATATGAAGTTCCGGGAAAAGCTATTGCTTAATAATTATTTGCGATAAATATACGTATATTCATTACTAGCTTGATGATGAATAGCAGTTGCGCCTAATTACAGGAGCAATAACTGGTCATGCCCTATTAAACAAACATCTGTACAATTTGGATATTACAGACAGCCCCCTGTGCAGAGCCTGCATGGAATCAGCCACTCACGTCCTCTTGGAATGTCCCGGAGTGGCAACGTACCGGGCAACACACCTCGGAAATCCGAGGTCGCTCCAGGAAGTCGTCGGCAACATCAAGGGTCTGCTAGGCTTTCTTCAGGAGCTGAGTTGGCAGGAGTAGCCCAAAACCACGCAAAATAGGCGCAATCTTGACGTCGAATTGCGGAAAACCAGCCCGCGCGTACCTATACCTAACCTAGCTTGATGATTTTGATGATGATGAGATGATGACTAGGTAGCTTCTGCTCGCGACTTAGATTATATAATTCTATTCGGTGTTGGATACGATTCAATTACCTATAGCGTTTAGTTTACCAACGTAGCTAAAACGAGACGTTTTGAAGATATTACCGGGCGCAAAACATACTTACATGATTAATAATGTACCAAGCTGGTAACTTCGGGTTAACCACCATACCATTGTGTATCGCCTCGACTGCCCTGTCGTAAAATTTTGGAATGCGTGCCCTGCTGGACACAGAACGGTGTTATTTTAATAGGAAATGTAATAATAGGTAATTTATTTATTTATTGTTTTTTAACTTTAACTTGTGACTTTTTTATTAAATTTTTCCAATTTCTAATTTAAATTCAATTTTGATATTTCTTCCTACTAACATAGTTTTAAGGTAACATGTATTTGTAACTAACCTTCATATGGACATACGTCCGAAATAAATGATTTATTATTATTATTATTATTAACCGCTTAACTCAGATTTATTTGTATGAATTTGACGTGGGTTAAGAGGCTAACTCGAGATTAGCGGCTTGGTGCAAGTGAGCCTTATGAATATATTAATATTTTATTAAAAATATATCATTTGGTTTGAGGTAGAGCATATAAATCGATTTTGAAAACACTCACATTTATGTATGTAACATTACTGCAGACTTCTTAGTTGAGTAAGGTTATCATAATGATTTTTACTTACCTGTAAAAGAAGAAAATTATAAATAGTCTCACAATTACAAGCTAAAACAGAAATGTTGTCAGAGATTGACGGATCAAAATAATAAAACAATCACGAAATTACGAAAGCTCGTTATCTAAACTATATATTTTATATAAGAACTTTACTTGTACAGAACAAAGTATTTAATAACAATTTGACCTCATTTTTTATGAAATAGGTCACTCAATTATATATCGTTTTTTAAACGTCAAGCCAACTGTCAAGTGATAGCTAAAACATTCGCTAGATGGCGCTACCTCCTCGGAGAGATTCACTGTCTCTAATCTGGTGGAAAATCTAGTGGACGTATATTTTATGCTCTTTTGAATAAACCTCGATTTACATGGAAACCAACTTTTAGAAACGTTTATAACATTTTATATAGGACTTGTAATATTATAAGAGTCAAGTTGTGTGGCCAGTTTGCTCTTTTTTTCATTTTGTTTGTATATCTAGAGGTATTAACGACGTCAACATAAAAACGTAATTAACGTGTCATTCAAATAACACTATCTGTGTAATCAGATTTTAATATCCTTCGACACATAACATAACAAACTTTGGCGACTTTATAAGAACGTCACTTTATCAATATATAAATGGGTGAATCAGGCTCAAACAAAACGTTTTGATGATATTTGGACCACAGAATCAGCTATCAAATTCTCATCATGTTTTTTAGGCTTTTTTATTTTTATCAAATTAGAAAAAAAGTGTACCTATGGCCCAATATGCGATTGATGGTGTAAGCGATATCTGCATCCCATTTTTTTTTCACCAGCTCAAAAATTCAATTAAAAAACATGCTTAGAATCGATAGCTGATTCTGTGGTTAAAATATCGCCACAACGTTTTGCTTGACCCCGCATATGTGGATGTTTCTTGAACTCTCTGAACCTAAAAACTACCTAAAGGATTTTATTACAATTTGGCGAGAATACAAAGTAAAACTGTAGTACCATGACGGCTATTTTTTATCCCAATATTCCCACAGGTCCGGATTTCCCGCGTATAACATTGGAACGCACCGTCAGTTCGTTTTATAAAGCCCCGCTAGATGGCAGTGAGTATGGAGAGACTCGTCTCTGATCTGCTGGGAAATCTAGCCGGCATGTTAATGTCTGCCTTTTACGAGACATTTTACAGTTCCAACTGACATGTGTAGTAATTCGGTATGCAAAATAGTTTAGTTGTGAAAGTTTGCGAGTGTTGTATACATACGTCGAAATGAAAAATAAAGTGCAAGCAGCGGCAGCGCGATAATCCATACTAATACTTATAAATGCGATAGTATAACTGACGCCAATATACTCGTAAATATCATGAACCAATAAATTTTAAAAATGTTCCAATTTCTCTTGGATTCCATGGTCAGATCAGAACTAAACCAAATTACTTAGACTAAACCAGATTAGACCAGACGCTATGCTAATGTATAAGAGCGTTATCACACTTGCGATTCGCGAGCGAGTTTTGTATGGAGGCGAACACGCCGCGAGTTCGCCGTGTACGAGTTTTGTATTGAAATCGCTTTCAACTCGCTCGCAAATCGCAACTGTGATAACGCTCTTAATCCATAAGAGTACTTACTAATATTCTAAATGCGAAAGTAACTCTGTCTGTCTGTCTGTTAGGCTACTTTGTATCCCGGAAAAGCGGATAGCTCCCGTACGGTTTTTAATAATATCAATCAAACTCCCGAGTGAGATAAATAGCGGAATATAGATGAAGATGACATGACATGTCATTGTCATAATGGTGTTTGCAATAATAGTGTTTTAGGTCAACGTCACCATTAGATCTGAGCAATATTCCCACCTACTGAATGAGCTATTGTGATGCTTTCCCAGCACCGTTACTAACTGTATCCGTGTTTATTGCGGTAAAGACTTAGTTAATTTAATTATGATGTTTAGTTGATTTGAGATTTGATTTGATTTTGATTTCTCGTGATGAGAGGAGGCCTGTGCCCAGCAGTGGGACGCAAATAGGCTGCAGTAGTAGTAGTTGATTTGTCTTGTGTTTATAAAGGTAGAAGTTAGGTAATTGGGGAATCCTCACTTAGCCCACTTGTGGACTATAGCATAGCCCAAACGCTCACTTGATGAGAGAAGTGCCCAGTGGGAAGTAAATGGGCCGATCAACTTTCATGGAAAAACAGTTACGACATAGACTTCTAAGATGGTCATAAAAATGGCAAATAAACCCCACATTTGGTGGATTTAAATCCACAAATTCACAGTTTTAAAAGGTGACCCAAGAGACTGGCAACTAGTAACATAAAATGCTGTTCCGCTCAAACAAACCGTTAACAATAATAAACGGGTAACAATTATAACATGATGGCCAACGGCGGCGGGGAAGGCCCAGGCGGAGATGGCGGGATGACCTGGACATGTTCTCCAGTGCTGTTACAGCCTATTTGCGCCCCACTGCTGGGCATAGGCCTCCTCTCATCGCGAGAGGATTTGGGCTATAGTCCCCACGCGGGCCCAGTGCGGATTGGTGACTTCACACACATCTTTGAATTACTTTGCAGATGCGTGCAGGTTTTCCTTCACCGAAAAGCTCAGTGGTAAATTCAAATTGAATTTCGCACATAAGTAAACTTAGAGGTGCGAGCCGAAACCGAACCCCCGACCCTCTGCATGAGAGGCGGTAGGTCGAGCCACTAGGCCACCACGGCTAGTGGTGGTAGTTCTCCAGTGACTGGCCAACAATAGCCGAAGATAGACTTATTTGGAAAAACATGGGAGAGGCCTTTGCCCAGCAGTGGGACATTCAAACAGAAAATAAATACCAAAACGTTCCGTGAATCTACCTAAAAATTTAGCACCTGCAAAATGAAGGGTCAATCTCAACGTCACCTGTAAATCAAGGGTGAATCATTCAATTTGGTAAAACTGATCGGCTTGACAGGTCGTTTCCTGTGATTATCATACCCTTCTGGGCCTGACAGGGTCGTTAACCAGATTCGTTCAGAAATCATTTAGTGCACAAAGGGATATCGTCGGTATAAAAGAAGCAATCATATCTGTAGGGCCAAATAGTGGATGGATCGGAAATCCGGTATTTTCGGGTGGATTTGTTTTTGGACGGTTCTGTTTTTAAGTAAGTACCTAAGCTGTTATAATTGAATCCTATTAATACCTATTCAATTCAATTCAATAGATCTATAAATAAAATATACATTTTACACGTCATTGTATTATGCAAATGAACACATTACGTATTTCATACAAGTAGAGATCTTCTACTATCTAAAGTCCCGCGCCTTCACATTTCAAAACGCTTCAATGTATTTAAAAAGCACCACCAACACTCTCAACACATGTGTGCGTGTTGAGACAGCCATCAACTATGCGTTGAGAGTGTTGGTGGTGCTTTTTAAATAATAATGAAAAAATTTAAGCGTTTTGAAACGTGAAGGCGCGGGACTTTAGATAGTAGAAGATCATAAATAGTATTAAATAGTTTGGTATAAAAAACAATGTATGCATTTGCATAACCTATTATGAATTATAAATACCTAAATAATTAAACTATCATTGATATTAAAAATTCATGTCATATGAAGAAGAAGAAGAAAAATATTTATTCGTGACGATAACACACTACATGAAAGCAAATAACATAAAAAGACGGGTTATGGTTGGTCACGAAATGGCCCCGTATTATTTATCATCATTGCTGTTTTGTATTAATTAATTATTTGTGAAACTCGTCTATTAAGTACAGCGCATCTGAGAGAAATTCAGTTTTCAGCTTCCCTACAAATGACCCGTTGTCTTTTCACTGGTTTATATATTAAGGCATGCTGTTGTACATACACCTTGGGTCGTATTAAATCTAAATAAAAACCGGCCAAGTGCGTGTCGGGCCACGCGCAAATTATAGGGTTCCGAAGTTGAGGATGCCCACAGTACTTACCTTTCTAAGACTTATTAGCATCTAGCTAGCCTGTGGTATGACGTGCCCGCCCGACGCCCCTGTCGCTCGAGAAAAATCATCATTATAAGTTGGTCGACTATTACTCGTAAGTTTGTACAGCCTACTTAGCTCTGATAGTTTTCCTTTCAACTACGTTATATATGCCACAACCGTGATTTTTTTCAGCCATCCAAATACCACCATTTAGCTGGCAGGGGGGGGGGGGGGGACACGTGACTCTAACAAAAAATAGCACTTTAAAGCTTAATATTTCACAAACGCATCACTTAATCAAAAAATGGTTTTAACAAACCCACAATATTTTTTTAAGATCTATTCAACGATATGCCGCACCATGGGGTACGCAAGAAAAAAAAATTACATCCCCACTTTACGAGTAGGGGAGGTACCCTATAAAAAAATATATTTCAGAATTTTATTGTACCACTTTGTCAGCGTAACTAATATGCATATTCATGCCAAATTACAGCTCTCTAGACCTAAGCATCTCCCAGCAATAGTGCGGACAGACGGACGGACGGACGGACATGGCGAAACTATAAGGGTTCCTTGTGGACTTCGGAACCCTAAAAAAAAGGTTGATTCTATGAACATTTTCTTACGATGTCTCGCCCTAGCTATTGATACTGAACGTGCGACATTTTTTTTCTGTACAATTGAAATGCAAGTCAAATGCCACAATAGCCTGTTTACGTCGTCTCTTTTCATGCCATCCATACTAATATTATAAATGCGAAAGTCTGTCTGTCTGTTACCTATTAACGCTTCAACCGCTGGACCGATCGAGATGAAATTTGGCATGGAGATAGTTGGGTTCCCGGGAAAGGACATAGGCTACTTTTTATCCCGGAAAAACGCATAGTTCCCACGGGAACGCGATAACCGAACTCCACACGGACGAAGTCGCGGGCAGAAGCTAGTACAAAATAATTCAAATTGATTTTCGCACATAAATAAACTCAGAGGTGCGACTCGGGATTCGAACCCCCGACTCTCGGCATTAGAGGCGGTAGGTCAATTAAATTCAAAATTCTTTATTTAAAAAAACGTACGCCATTATTCACGCACATTCCTTGTACCTAAGTATATCCATAACAACATAATTAGCTACGAATTCAAATTCTAATTCAATAATTTATTCAGCAAATTGGCCACATAGGGGCACTTTTACACGTCAGAAAAAGAATTTACCAGCGCTCGCTTCCTTAATACAACGCCAAACGATGACATGTGAAAGGCATATCAATAAACACAAATTCGACGATAATTTCAGATTTTCCTGAACTCGGCGGCTGTCAGTTGAAGATTCCAGGATAATCCCCATGAGACTCGATACGACTTCGCGCAGGAGGAAACCGGGTATTCCCTGGGGTCGAAATGAATTTGTACGAGACTCAGCTGTTTAAGGCTGGAACGCCACTGCGGCGCATAAGGTAAACACGGTTTGAATCCCGGGTCACACCGAATGCGTGTGCGGCTTGCAAGCGGTGCGACAGGTCTTACGAGAACTAATGCTATACAGATGCAGGTCCGCCGCAGCCGCATTTGGTGTGTCACGAGCTTCACAAGCGTAGCGTGAACATAGGTAAAGCACGACACAACTTAGAAGGCGCGCGGATTAAGCAATAACAGACTCTGCGTCAACGGGTTAAGCGCTTCGCCGCGCGCCTTCTAATTTGTGTTCTGCTATACGCTGCTGTAAAACTATGCACCCAATTTTGGAGTAAGTATTCTGTATTAAAAATGGAAGGAAGTGGTCTCTGACCATCGCTATGAGAATGAAAAAAAAGGCGTGATTTCATAGATCCATACTAATATTGTAAATGAGAAAGTAACTCTATCTATATGTTACCTCTCTTCACGCTTAAACCACTGGACCATTATAACTACGGAAATATTTCGAGTCCCGGAGAAGGCCATAGGCCTCTATTTATCCCAGAAAAACGCACAAATCCCGCGGGAATGCTGTAACCGAATTCCACGCGGACGAAATCACGGGCGGAAGCTAGTGCATACTGGATCAGTATCATAGACGTAAATAATATAGACCCGGTCTAACGTACACGTAATATGTCCCCACTTCCACGGTGTCCAATCCAAAGTTCTGTCACCGAGCGTGCGTGACAATAAGCGATTAAAAAAAAACTTTTTTCGAAACTGTTTCTCAGTATCTAAAAACTCGTCTCGTTGTTGAAAAAATGTGACCCAGCTTTAGTGTCACGATATAAGTTTAACTTTGGATTGGACACCAATGAAGTGGGGAAACATGACATGTATCTACGTTAGGCCCGGTCCATACGAAGTATTATTTATGTCTATGATCAGTATGTACAATACGAACTGCACAAAAAAAACAATGTATATACAGTTCTAAAAACATCACTTTTTATTTTACTCGCCTATACAACCATGTCGAATTTCATAAAAAGCCCTCGACCAAAATACGACGCTTTAAAAAAATGTGTATTTTTCATTCGCTTGCAATGCTCATGTCATGTTTTCGCGTGTATTATTTTTTGGACTTCAAAGGTCCTAAATGATTATTTTAGTCTTACAATTTAGACTTTACATGCGCGGTGTTAGAGGTCGAAATTGAAATAATACGAAAGACTTAATACATTTTTTGAACGAAGTAGCGATATCTAGAATTATTGGAGTGTAAACCAATGATAGTTTGTCGTTTGGTGGTTTCATTTTGTATGTAAAATTATATTTTCTTGCTGATCTGGCCTATTGGAAACGTTGATCTACCTTGCTTCAGGCAAACGGCGGACACGGCCTATAAAAGCACGATTTCGAACACAATTCGAAAGAAGTGTCAATTTTTGTGGTGTGCGTGCGAGGAAGTCTGTACACTTGTAAATGTGTGTGTACCAGTACGCGGGCCAATGACCACTCACCATCTCCGTATGAAACAAATGACGGTAAGGGCGAGTTGGGCGCGAGTTGCGCGCCGGCTAGATTCAGGCGGGTGATTCCGTGGCCATTCTGTATGTAGTACAATAGTACTACAATAAAATAAAATAATATTTAATAAAATATTCTATGCTACAGGTCAGTTTACGGATGGGTGATCGCTGTGTAAAATAAGAGTGATTGATTTTTATATAAAAGCCGTAGTAGCCTAGTAGTTTGACTTACCGTCTTTTATGTAGTGGGTCGAGTTTCGACACCGCCGAGTTTAACTCATGTGAGATACTTTAACTTAACTTAAGAAAATATTAATCCAAAAGGCCTACTATTCAATTAAAGAGTACTTCGACGAGTGATTTTTATTCTTCAACGGTGTGGGCGCTACTGATTATTAAGTACTTACTTACCATTATTTTTATTATTTTATTAATTTTAATATTATTGATAAATGGATTAATTTGACAACATTATTGTTTAAATCTAATTATTAATGCATATTATTAATGTCTTATTATTATAACAAAATAATAATGTACTTTATTATTACCGCTTGTATATTATTGCTCAATAATGTAATGACAGTGTATGTTTAATACAAATAAAGAACTATGAACTATGATATCACAAATCACTGTAAAACCTACAATCTTTACACAAATACCTTGTATTTCTAAACTCGGCACACAAATCTAGTGCTAGAACTTAAGTCAAAAGTATCCCTCTGTCTAGACTCTAGAACCTTGCCAAGCTACTGTTTAGACCAAGTTGTGCAGTTAAAAAAGCTGCCTTTCTGAATAGACATAAAAAAGCTCGCAAAGTTTTTCCGAGAGTTCGAAATTGACCCGCGCTCTGTGTAGCTTTGAAAACTGGAAGGAATTCGTTTTTAAAGCTTAAGTTTGGATGTTTGTAGTGAGTTTAGTTTAGGTATATTGTGAACTAGCAAAACGCTGTGTTACTCGCAAAAATCTGTAGGAATATCGGCATAAAAGTAGGTTAATATGTTATTCCGGTAACTATCATCAAAATTTCAGTAAGTTCAGTGGTTTGTGTATGTTTTTAAGATTCGAAACAAAAAAGGTGTGTTATTAGTTTTTGTGTGTATTTGTATGTCTAGTCTATAGACTCGTATCTCCGCAATGGATGAACCAATTATCATTCAGTTTTTTTTTGTTTAATAGTAATTTAAGCGGAAGTATCGTGGTGATAGTGAGTTTAGTTATATATCCTTCCTTGAAGTCAAAACGGCGGGTCCGATCTTTATGCAGATAGTCTTGTCTATTTCTCTGTTTTTTAGAGGTAATCTCCGGAACTACTGAACCAATTTAATACTGGTAATGATCAACTGCGTCTGGTGTTTTTGTTGTACTCTCGCCCTAACCACACCCACGATACTCCATACAAGCTGAACGTAATCTACACACTAAAATATTATCTTGTACAAATACGTGTGCGTGTGTGCGAGAGTGCACGTCTCGACTGGTTTTGCTATGGTGAGCCGCGCACGTTCGCCGCGGGCGGGGTGAGGTAACTTGTGTTGGTGCGGGGCGGTGCGTGTCGCTACTGGTACGTAGTACCTAATAGATTTACTGTACCCTAACGCAAGCTTCCATTCCCCCGGTTGTAAATTTCTTGAATATTTTTGCAGTTTTCGGTAATTTCGAGCACAATGCAAAGTTTCTCCCGTACATATTTCGCTTCTTTTATGTCTGCTATGAAACTGGGAGCGTAAAGATATTTTGGCAAAACGTAAAATATATTGCTCTAGACAAGAGCAATATATTTTACGTTTTGCCAAAATATTATGAATAGGGTCTGATGAGAAAATTTAGTATTAACTACGCTGCAAATATCTTTATTAAATATAACACATAAAAGTTGGCCAGGTACTTATATAATTATTTACAGTTCAATATTTTCAATATTAAACACAAATGAAAGTTTTACTTTGACTTTATATAATTGATATTGTCTGTTTGAGAAATAGGAAATGTATAACATGAGGTCCTTTTACATAAAACTATTTTGATATTATTTTATTCTATTTGAAACTATGTAATTATTACGTATTATACCTATATTGGTTTAAATTTCACAGCTAAGCTAAAACAAGAAAGTAGTACATATAAAAAAACAGAAGTGAAACAAGTTCATAACTTCACAAACTAACCAAACAAGTCGTATTCTACAATTAATTGAATGTAAGATAGAAATAGCGTTAAAAAAGTAACATTTTTTATCTACACAAATTATCTAGTCAGACAATACCTTTAAAATAACAACAAAGGTTCTCAACAAATCTTTGCCTTACCATATTTCAGGCAAGCAATAAAAAATCCCATTACAAAAAAAACCATATCAACATTTCAACTCCATGCAAAACACAACCTAAAACGCTACCGAACAGTATGGCCGGTGGAAGAGCTTTTCCTACAAATTTCCATTTGAATTATGCCCTATTTCGACGCAATCCGCTTCGGCATAAAATTTTCAAGATAGTATGAGCAAAGTTATGCGATGCGCCTCAACCCTTCTGAAATATTGATGGGACGATCCTAGGTAGACTTTTCGCGATAAAAAGTACACAATATACGAGGTTCTGTATGTAATTTTGGCTTCAACGATGCAAACTAGATTGTACAAGATACCTACTACAGTAGTTTAGCTTATGCAATTTAAATAACACATAAATAAAGTATTTATGAAATGTCATATTATTAACATATCTCTATCTCTCTGAAACAGTATATCTAATAGGTATTATCGTACCAGTAGCGACACGCACCGCCCCGCACCAACACAAGTTACCTCACCCCGCCCGCGGCGAACGTGCGCGTCTTAGCAAAGCCGTTCGGAACGTGCACTCTCGCACAAACGCGCACGTATTTGTACAAGATAATATTTTAGTGTGCAGATTACCTACATTCAGTTTGTATAGAGTGTCTGCGAGTAGGCTGCGTTTTACGCAAAATCCAATTGTGAATATAATTATTATAAATACTCCTAAAAAAATATACGTATTCTTATGTAAGTTTACAAATAAATGATTATGTGTTTAAGATTTTTTTTTCGTCTAAGTATGTTGGTTGCTAAGAGCACCGACATTCTCTGTTTTACCCTATGGTTGACTGGTAGAGAATGCCGTTTAGCATTAAGTCCAACATTTGTACATATTTGTTTTCTTGATAATTGATAATCGATCATCGAATTACCCCTTTAACGAAAAAAAAAAAAAAAAATATCTAAAGTAAACAATGGAAGGAAGTGGTATGTGCCTACCCCATGGGAAAAAGGCGTGATTTTATGTAAGTATGTATTGTATGTATGAATAATTATTTTTAATTAATTAATTGAAAATGGCAACAAACCTAGGGCCTGTATTGTGTTCAATAAAAATACTAACTTTCTACCTGTTTTAGAACTTTGCAGTGACGACCTAGCTGCTGCAACAATAACTCTCAAAGGGCATAAAGTCATCATTTGCTCAGCTTACCTGCCCGGCGAGAATACTGATCCCACTGAAGAACTGACTAAAGTCCTAGCTTATGCGAAAAGGAACAAGTTGGAAGTTATAGTGGGATGCGATGCCAACGCCCACCATACCATCTGGGGCAGCACAGGAATCAACAGAAGGGGTGAGTTACTTTGTGATTTCCTATTTACAAACTGTCTCTACTTATTAAATAATGGACATAAGCCCACCTTTGTCACAAAAACCAGACAAGAAGTATTAGACATAACCTTCGCTTCGGAAAAAATATTTAAACATCTCGCCAATTGGCACGTCAGTAGCGAAAACTCTATGTCAGACCACAAACATATCTTATTTGACGCACAGGGTTCTCAGGAAACCATAGCCATCTTACTAAGGAACCCAAAAGATACTTCATGGGATCATTATAGGACCCACCTCAATGAATTTCTACAGGGTTTCCCAAAAAGCATCAAAAATCCAGACTCTCTCAATCAGGCAGCTGAATTACTATCCGAAGGTATCGTAAAGGCCTACGAACTCAGCTGCCCCTTGAAAGAAACAAAAACAAGCAACACCGTCCCGTGGTGGAATAAAAAGCTGGAGCGGCTTAGGACCACCACTCGACGCATATTCAATCGCACAACACAACCTCAAGAATGGACTAAATACACTAGGGCGCTGACTGAATATAACAAACAAATCAGAAAAGCCAAACGCGCGTCTTGGCGGCGGTTCTGTGAACAAATAATCCTAACACACAAAGGAGCTAGAATTCACAAAATACTCGCCAAGACTCCTTCCAAATATCTAGGTCTCCTGAAAAAACCGGATAACTCTTTTACGACCACGGAGCTAGAAACGCTCGAACTCCTAAGGGATACACATTTCCCAGGGTCGTACCCCTCCAACACATACACGGATAACCTTAGGGGAGCAAATTCCCATAGGCCGCGCAATACAGACTGGAACGTAGCCACCAACATCTTTAGGCCCAACCAGATTAAATGGGCTGTTAGTAAATTCAAACCATTTAAATCAGCGGGAGAGGATGGCATCTTTCCAGCCCTGTTACAGCAGGGTGATGAAATCCTCGTACCACATCTGGCTAAAGTATTCCGAGCGAGTTACGCCTGGAATACGATACCAGATCAGTGGACGAAGGTCAAGGTACAATTCATACCAAAGGCAGGGAAAAGGGACTACTCACAGCCCAAATCCTTCAGACCTATCAGTCTCACCTCTTTCCTACTAAAGACCATGGAAAGAATCGTTGACCAGCACATCAGATCAAAATATTTGATCGAACGCCCACTTAGTCCAAATCAGCACGCCTATCAAAAAGGGAAATCAACAGAGACAGCCCTTCTCGATCTGGTCGATAAGGTGCAATCTACCCTTGAGGATAGGCAAACAGCTCTATGTGCTTTTCTTGATGTAGAAGGTGCCTTCGACAACACACCCACCGACACCATACTTAAAGGTATGGAAGAGAAAGGTGTAGACAGCACCACCATCAAATGGGTGCGAAGCATGCTCTTGAATAGAGTCGCAACTTTGACCCTCAATGCAACAAAACATGAATTTCACACCACTAGAGGTTGTCCACAAGGAGGGGTACTCTCCCCACTTCTGTGGACACTGGCAGTGGACCAACTACTTGTATTAATGAACAACCATGACTTCGACACACAGGGTTATGCCGATGATATAGTGGTCACTGTCAAAGGCCCCTGTCACGATACCATATCAAACCTAATGCAGGTAGCTCTTAACACAATCTACAAATGGTGTAAAGAAAATGATCTATCGATCAATGCGGACAAAACCGTACTAATACCTTTTACTAGGAAGAGAAATCTCGAAAAGCTCACATGTCCCAAGCTAAACGGGAAAACTCTAGCCTTTTCAAATGAAACAAAATATCTAGGGGTCACTTTAGACCAAAAACTCACATGGACCCCACATCTAAACAACATTGTCCAAAAGGCCAAACTAGCTTTATGGACAAGCTGCCGTATGGCAGGTGCCAGATGGGGTCTAAAGCCCCACATCGCACTATGGCTTTACACGGCAATCGTGAGGCCAATGGTAACTTATGCCTCGGCCGTTTGGTCGAGCAAAACCGACCAAAAAACCACGATAGTACGGCTGGACGGTCTTCAACGTACAGCATGCATTGTAGCAACAGGAGCACTATGTTCGACTCCAGGAGCAGCACTAAACGCGCTACTGGACCTGACGCCTCTGCACTTGCAAGTGCAAAAGGAAGCCAAACGGTGCATTTACAGGATATGCTCACAGTCGAACATGAAATGGCGCTCACAAGCAATGAGAACACTTAAGGACTCAACGCTTGAACATAGGGTCATGAATATGCCCACTGACGACATGCACACAGTGTGCAACTTCACAAAACTCTTTACAGTAGAGTTGCCCCCTCGGGACCTATGGTTGAATAACCAAGTGTCTTTCAAGGAGGGCAGCCACATCTGGTACACAGATGGGTCCAAGAAAGGACATGATGTAGGATGTGGAGTTTTCGGCGAGAGGCCCAAATACGCAATCAGCATAAATTTAGGCACAGAGGCCTCAATCTTTCAGGCGGAAATTTTCGCTATTAACAAATGCGCGGAAATAAACCTTGAAAGAAACCTTAAACACCAAAACATCTACATTAACTCAGATAGCCAAGCGGCCATCCTGGCACTAGATTCATTTGAGCTTAACTCAAAACTAGTCCAGACCTGTAGGGAAAACCTAAACGCCCTTGGAAGCTCCAATAAAGTCACACTTAGATGGGTACCTGGGCATTCCAACATTGATGGAAACGAGAAAGCTGACAAGCTCGCGAGGGACGGGGCTGACAATCCCCAAATCGGCCCCGAACCCCTCTGTGGTATAACCAAACAAAGAGCTTACAATATACTCGATAACGAATACAAGTCATTATCGATCAATCTGTGGAAGTCCGTACCAGGACAAAAACATTCGAAAACCCTAATCAGGGGATACGAAAAAAAGTTTTCTAAAGAGTTCCTACAACTCAAAAGATTTAAAACATGTGCAGTAACCAGGAGCCTGACTGGACATTGCAAACTAAATAAGCACTTAGCACAATGGGGAATGAGGGAGGACACAAAGTGCAGATTCTGTCACGAAGCGGAGGAGACGCCAGTGCATATCCTCTGCGAGTGTGGACCCCTCATCCACAAACGAAGCATCCACCTAGGGAGTCACATTATACACCCGGAAGAGATACAAAACATCAACGCCCAAAGAGTTTGGAACTTCTTGGACTCAACGGGTATTTCTGATGAACTATAACCATACAAAGGGCCGTCACAATAGATCAGCAATGGTCGAGGTGACACATATATGGCCCTACAACACCCCCTAATAATAATAATAATGTATGAATAATCAGATTCACGTTGTCATTCATAGCCACATTAACACACATCCGTCAGAGGTCGAACATAACTTCAAATTCACGAAACCCAACATATAATACAAAGTATCGGGTATGTGTAAAAGTATTATTGATAGAGCTGAGGTCGAGCGGGCCGCTAATAAAACCAGGGGTCGCGAGGTCTCAGGACGACCCCCGGTTTACAACCCCTGATAGTAAATAGCTGGTGAAAATATTGGAACGTACGATTTTTTATAGACATCGGATTTGGGAGAGCAGTTAATATTAAAGAAGTGAGTTTGTAAGTATGTATTCTGCTCTTTCATAAACTACGAAAACACGGCGGACACGGCCTATAAAAGCAACATTTCGAACACAATTCAACTGAAGTGTCAATGTTTGCGTGCGAGGACGTCTGTACACTTGTAAATGTGTGTGTACCACTACGAGGCCAATGATTCACTCTCCATCACCGCATGAAACAAATGACGGTAAGGCCTAGTTGCGCGCTGGCTAGATTCAAGCGGGTGATTCCGTGGCCATTCTATTAAATATTCTGTGTGTACGAATTTCGATGGCATTTGATGTGAATATCTGCTGGCCCACATGCCTCCTATTCCAAGAGGCTTTAAAGTTTTCTCACAATGTTTTCTTTCACCATAAAGTACTTAAGAATACTAATAGGTGCGAGTCGAGATTTGAACCGACGACACTATGCATGAGAGGCGGTAATTTACACTAGGCTACAACGGTTTAAAAGTGTCTATAACTTCTCATCTAAACTTGTTAGCCCATGATCCAACAGGTGGTTCATTATTTTGAAATTGATCAGCAAAATCCCTACTCTCAGCCAACAAGACGTCAGAATACGTTAAGTAGCTAAAGATCCGTCTACGAAATTTCAAACTTAACTTTCTATAGACTCTAAATAGCAAGTGGAGATCGTAAATATTTCAGTCGGATATATTTTGGAGAAGTTTGCGAATACGTTGAAAAGTTGTGATACAATATTCAAACTTCGTATTATATAGTTTTCATATATTTACAACGTAGAGATCTTCTACTATCTAAAGTCCCGCGCCTTCACATTTCAAAAAGCTTCAATGTATTTAAAAACACCACCAACACTCTCAACACATGTGTGCGACCTGAGACAGCCATCAACTATGCGTTGAGAGTGTTGATGGTGCTTTTTAAATAATAATAAAAAAATGGAAGCGTTTTGAAATGTGAAGGCGCGGGACTTTAGATAGTAGAAGATCTCTAGCCGTGGTGGCCTAGTGATTCGACCTACCGCCTCTCATGCAGAGGGTCGGGGGTTCGATTCCGGCTCGCACCTCTAAGTTTGAAATTGAATTTACCACTGAGCTTTTCGGTGAAGGAAAACATGGTGAGGAAACCTGCACACATCTGGGGAGTAATTCAAAGATGTGTGTGAAGACCCCAATCCGCTCTGGGCCCGCGTGGGGACTATATCCCGAGCCCTCTCGTGATGAGAGGAGACCTATGCTCAGCAGTGGGACGCAAATAGGCTGTAGTAGTAGTAGTATTTACAACGAACAATGTTTGACGTGAATAATTCTTTTCATTTCTATATTTCCACGGGATCGGGTTTTCTAAACCATTTTTTAATACTCTTATAACCACAGCCGTGCATATTGTACAGTGTCATAAGGCAACGCAAATTCCAAACTAAAGCGAACTAAAGCGAATTAATTAATTAGACTTTATCAATTAAAGGTTTTTTCAAGTCGATCTCTGAGCAAATCATGTCTATAAAGTTTTTAGAAAGATAAACTAGAAAAAAACCGGCCAAGAAGTGAGTTAAACCCGAGTGGAGAGGGTTCCGACCCTTGATTATTTTCAATGACGTCGTTTTCAAACCGTTTCACAGGATAAGCTCTTTATATGATAGATTTCGAATACCATGGACTTCTTAGTAATTTTCCTGTAATCTATGTATAGGTCAATAACTATCCTCTGTATTTTTTCCAAAATTTTAGGTCCAGCGTAGTTTCGGAGATAAGGGGGAGGAATGATAATTTTTCGCCTATTTTCTTAAATAACTCGAAAAGTATTATATGATCTATATCCCAAAAAAAGGATATATGTTTTAAATTCATTTATTTTCGTTACACGTCCGTATTTGGGTCACAAAGTTACATATACATACCAAATTTCAACTTAATCGCTCCAGTAGTTTTGGAGAAAATCGACTGTGACAGACGGACGGACAGACACACGAGTGATCCTATAAGGGTTCCGTTTTTACCTTTTGAGGTTCGGAACCCTAAAAACGTCCCATATTAGGTACTTAAGTACTAGAATTATTAAATTAATTCTACAAAACCACCAACATCTGTTTTAGTTTCAAAATAAATGTACTCGCGTCTTATCTAAACCAGATGTGCCGTCGCTACGCAGTTTTTGTACAACAAATGGCATAACGAAATAAAACATGTTACAAAAACTTATCATTTAACATTTCAACACATGATAATAATAGTGATATTGAAATCCTTCTTGGAATCTTTAAATAAATAAATATCTTGGGACATTTCACACAAATTGACCTAGCCCCAAACTAAGCAAGGCTTGTACTATGGGTGCTAGACAACGATATAAATACTTATAAAGAGAAATACATACATATATAAATACTACACATCCATGACTCGAGTACAAACATTCGTGCTCATCACACAAAGTTTTCCCCGAGCGGGATTCGAACCCGCGACAGTCGGAACAGTGGGCAGGGTCACTACCAACTGAGCCAAACCTGTCGTCAACTTTTTAATTACATACGAATAATGATGTAATTAACACTATGGACATCAATCAAAATATATATTTTTCACTCAAGTTCATAATTTTGAGGGGAGCCACACTTTTTACCACTTTAGATGCGAATATCTCGCAAAAAAATGGCATAAACACAAAACTTATTTAGAAACTTTTATAGGTATCATTTTTAAAACCTATCCAATGATACCACACACGGCTATGTTCTATATTCTCTTGATTATTTTTTTCATCCCTCAGGTTTCTTTGTTTTCTAAATCGTACTACATTATTTTGTAACGGCTTACAAAACACACCTAGGTACCTTCTAAATTCCAATCATACCCTTATGATATTATTCGAGGAAAATGTCTGTGATATACGGACGGAAGGACGAGCATGCCGAAATTATGCGTTCCGTTTTTTTCCCTAAAAAGACTTATTTTACTTAAAAAAACACCCAATAATGTCCAAAACCCTCAGATCCTATCTCGGCCCATTACTAAGAGTTACTCCGACTATAAAAATAGAGCATTTCCTTCTGCTCAGGTGGGCACTAACAGTAAACAAGCGCACGTTAAAACGAATGTGACTCGGGAATATACTTATAGGAGGTCAAAAAACAAGGGACAGTGTGCAAATTGTTGAAGATTTAGCTTTTAAGGCCGTTCTCAGCCGTCACTGTCACTCGTGCAACGAGTGAAAGAGAGAGCGCTACGCACAGAACGCCCGATTTAGTTATTATTTAACGCGTTTTAATTTCTATAAAAATACCGTCTAAAAATGGCATTTATAAAGCTATCAATGTACCTATGCATATAATATAGATAATATTTCTGTTATATTTAGTTTTACACCGCTTGATATAATAAACTGGAGTAAAGTTGGATTCAAGGTCCGAGTTCCGGAAGGTCCGGAAGGTTACTTTGGAATTAAACTGTATCAAGCGGAGTTTCGTGAAACGTGTAACGACAGCTGTCAATGTACGGATGTTATAATCAAATATAACATATGATTTTTTTCAAATTTTTAACTTTAACATGTCTTGGAAAATTATGATCTTACATGAGCAATTTGACGATGCTGGGTCAGGGAACAGCCTAAGTTTGCTATATTGTTTATTGAATTAAAAGTGGATTCTTAGGAAGAAAATATACGAGTAATGTTGTTCACATTTTGTTCTTTTTGTCCTTTATCCACCGCATACCGATCTAGTATCTAATACACACGTATTTCGTGGTAATGTCTAGTTAAAGAGTGTACAGGCCACCTGTTGGCAAGTGGTCACTGTTGCCCATGGACATGGACTTAGATAGAATTTTTGAAAAAAGGCTTTCTGCTGAGTTTGTTGCGGCGCTTCTTCTCGAGCAATGGGTCTAGGAAGGCTAGTAAATTCATTTTCTGACGTGTAAAAGTGCCCCTATTACGAATTTCACCGTATCTCTTACCCCCATACCGGAACACAACAGTGCGAGCAGATTTGGCGGCTGGTTATCGGTTAAGTTAGTGGTAGCTATCTCAACGGGTCGAATATAATCATAATAAATGTTGTGGTAGCAACCTAAACATTTTGACCTAATCAGATTTAGTTTCAAACGAAAACTTATATACATAACAACATCCATGTGACTCTATTATAGAACTAAAAAGGTCCCGGAGTTATTTTACAACGCAAAAGCCTATTTCGCTATTCGCTAATAGTATTTCTACCCTCTTGACATAAAGTTAAAAATACCTTTCCACTCGAGATCGTCGATTTTGCTAACAACGTTCGTACAGCCCTATTCTTCTTGAGATAGGGTTAAAAATGACTTTCCTTACCCCTTTCGCGGGTCACAGGGGCCCAAGATATATATGACCCAAGCCCAATTGCTTATTGGATCCCGTATTTGAATAAAAGGATCTCGTAAAATACTCGCCTATTATTACGAGAGAGGGGGCAAGTCGATAAAATTTATCGATAAGAAAATAATGGGTTTTTTATTGCGGTTGCCGGTTTAGGTTCACTTGAGTAGTTACTTGGGGAAAAAAAACTTTTGTTTTGTGTGAATTTAGGTACTCTAATTTATTTAAGCGTCGATTATGTTTGAAACGAATTAATTAATTCTCATAACTTTCTGGTCTGACATTTTAACATAAAATAAAAATATCATGAAAATGTATTAAGTATACAAAAGAATGTAGGTAATAGATATAGGTACCCAAACTTGTTTTTTTTCCTCCAATTAATTCACTAGGCACTTTACATAAACCTACTATTGATCAGTTCAATGCATAATGTTACGAATAGCCTCCAAACACAATAAAAACTCAAACCAAGAAATCCCAACCGTTTCACACGCCAGTAGCCATCGTTTCGCAGAAAACAAACCAGTAAAAAAAGTCGATACAGAATGCTATCTTTTCAATAAAAACCTCCCTCACTACGCTAGCTATCATCTCCACCCTTGAACTGTGACATAAAACCCGACCCTGAACGAAGCCCTTATAAAAACTACCGGCCCTGATTGTAAAGGGCCAAGTAAAATTGACACGCTTTTTCTGTAGTTCTTTCCGTTTTTTTTACCGTTTTGCATAAGACTCGAGAGAGAGAGAGAGAGAGAGGCGTTGATAAAGAATTCGGAGCCGTTCTTTGAATTGTGTGATTTTTATAGACATGCCAATGGAAAGGCAAATTATCTTATGTTTTTTTTTTTTAACGTGCGGTTCCCCACACATAACAACACTATACACGTAAATATTTAAGTATTTATTTAACAGAAATAAAGTTTTTTTGTAGATTAAAAACTGAAAATAGAGTAGGTATGTACAGATGCTTTTTGGTGTGTGGATGTAAGTAGATTTCCTTTTTTCAGGGTTCCGAAGTCCACAAGGAACCCTTATAGTTTCGCCATGTCCGTCCGTCCGTCTGTCCGCACTATTGCTCGGAGATGCTTAGTTCTAGAAAGCTGTAATTTGGCATTATATACATATTAGTTACGGTGACAAAGTGGTACAATTAAATTTTGAAATATATTTTTTATACGTACCTCCCCTACTCGTAAAGTGGGGATGTATTTTTTTTCTCTTGCGTACCCCATGGTGCGGCATATCGTTGAATAGGTCTTAAATAAATATGGTGGGTTTTTTAAAACCATTTTTTGATTAAGTGATGCGTTTGTGAAATATTAAGGTTTAAAGTGTTATTTTTTGTCAGAGTCACGTGTCCCCCCCCCCCTGCCAGCTAAATGGTGGTATTTGGATGGCTGAAAAAAACACGGTTATGGCATATATAACATAGTTGAAAGGAAAACTATCACAGCTAAGTAGACTGTACAAACTTCCGAGTCATAGTCGACCAACTTAAGAAATGATTAAAAAACCAATGATTTTTCTCGAGCGGCAGGGGCGTCGGGCGCGTCATACCACAGGCTAGCTAGATGCTAATAAGTCTTAGAAAGTCATCGTCTTGTGGGCATCGTCAACTTCGGAACCCTATACTTTGCGCGTGGCCCGACACGTACTTGGCCGGTTTTTTATATTTGCTGTTGGAAAATGTTGTGTTCGTAAATTGTTAATTTTTATTCTGGCAAGATGGGTGAATAAGACAGGTACATATTTTGAAGTTTTTTACGAACTTAATTAACAGACCCAATTTTTGCTAATGAATTTCATAAATACTTTTTTTTACACAATCAAGTAAAACTTTTACCTCAAACAACTTATTTGCGTTTAGACTTTCTTAAAGAAAGCACATCAAAGAAATGTTCAAACATAAATTCTTATGAAAAGGTTACCTTGGCAAATGAAATCTCAGACTTGATTTTATTTTAGAATGAAGTCTTGTTTCTTAAAGAAACTAAATAAGTCGTTTGCATGAAGGTTTACGGGAATAAGACCTTTTTTCAGATGATGAATCTTGTCTTTCTTATTTGAACCTTTGATAAAAAAATGATGTTTAGTTTCGCGTAAATCTATTTACAAAAAATGGAACGGCAGATGCTACATATTTTTTTCTTCTTTAGAAATACTTCATCAAACTAGGGTGGAGTTTATAGGTATTCTTTACTACTTTTATCACATTTGTACAAAATAGTTACACCTTAGCTCTAGATTACATCATTATTATAATACTTCTCTTAAATGGCCCAGCTCCCCGTTACAAAGGCTGATCTAGGTCACTAGTGATTGCCCTAGATCGTGATACAGGATGCGTTGTAAGCAAATTATCTCGTGCGTCGAATAAATTTCATTCCATATACAGCTTGTTGAGGAAGAAAATATTTTTAATATTATATTCAGCGGCATAAAGTTATGATGGGAAAAAATATTAATATCATGGAGGTAAAAGTTTGTTAAAGCGGTAAGGTGGATGTTTGAACAGACGCAGTACATGTTTTCTGATAAAATTTGGCACTTATGGATTTAAACTGCATAGTTATATCATGAGTAACATTGCGAAGAAAAACACCTTAATCCATTTTGAAAAATAATGCGTCGGCTTTGATGAAGCAGACCTCTACTTCAAAACCAGCGGTTCTCTACATTGCGGCCAAAGCTGCTTCATCTCATACCTTAAACGTCTGAGCATGTCAAGAACTCCATTATTATTACAAAGCCATTTCGTACATACCTGCACCCAAATTACTCGAGGGACCATTTACTGCCCTTTAATGAAGGGACCAGCATAATACACCTCTGTATTTTATATTAAACGACCGATTATGTTGTTTTAAACTAAAACTAGGCTCAGCCCATCAGCGCGGTGAAGCGCTAAAATTCGTAAATTTTTGTTTGGCGGTTTGGGCATAAAAATTAACAGGCAAACAGACTGACAAATTGACAGATAGACATCATTACTTTAACATTTATATTATTGGCCTGGATGCATTAATAAAATGCACAATTAAGATTTAATGTATCGAAAAACGTACAAACATTTTCTTTAACGGATTGAACCGCAAATGTAATTTAAATCTAAATAACAACTGGGGTATATAATAATACTAGCTTCTGCCCGCGACTTCGCCCGCGTGGAATTCGGTTATCGCGTTCCCGCGGGAACTATACGTTTTTCCAGGATAAAAAGTAGCCTATGTGTTATTCTGATCTATAAGCTACATTACTGTAAAGTTTCATTAAAATCCGTTTAGTAGTTTTTGCGTGAAAGAGGAACAAACATCCATCCATACATCCATCCAAACAAACTTTCGCCTTTATAATATTAGTAAGGATAGTAAGGACATTACTGTAAAGTTTCATTAAAATCCGTTTAGTAGTTTTTGCGTGAAAGAGGAACAAACATCCATCCATACATCCATCCAAACAAACTTTCGCCTTTATAATATTAGTAAGGATTTAATGCTTTTTTTATTGTAACGCTTTTTTTCAACAATCTAACGAGTATACACGGATGTTTCGTGTAAAAAAAACACGAAAACATTACAAAACATTAGAAATTGACTTTGTTTTACTTTACCTATTAAAACGAATATTTTGTTCATAAAACAGCAGCTTCTTTAATAGCAAAAGAGTAGGCTGTTCTGTCAGCAGTCAGATAATATTGCGGATATTTTACGACGTACCAACACAAAAATGTTATTATATTTTCCTGTACACTGTACGTCAGCATAACGGGAGCAAATATACAAATATTAAGTAGTTATATGTACCATGAGAGTATTTGTAGTATTTGGGGCATGTTATTACTACATAATGTTGTTATTATGTGTCTCACTAAAAAGGGGTTGAGATAGAATCCATTCTCTCAGACTATAAACTTTCACAATAATAATAAGAGAATGGATTAATTAGCAGATGATTCTTAATGACATCATGATGACGGGTGATAGAGTGAAATGGAAGAAAAGAACATGTTATACCGCTACCGACTCCACGTAATGTGGGATAATGGGAAAGGAAGTTTTGAATATAAAATACTCGTAATAACAATTCTATTATTTTTCAACGATCTTCGTGAGCTATCTGCGATAAAGACGACACAAACACAAATAAGAAATCTTGAAACTTGTATCACTTCTTAAAATAATCAAGATCGACTTACCAATAACAGTGAGAGAAGCGTTGGCTCTTATGACCTTATGCATCTGAGCGGGTCCGACCTGGCACTGGTATTCCGCCTCGTCCTCGAGCGTGACGTTCACTATGCGAAGGTTGTAAATGCCATGCCGACGGTCACCAAACATCGTGTAGCGCGGATAGCCGGGTATCACTGATGAAAAACCTGTGGGAAAAAGATTTAATTAGTTAAGTATTTGAAAATCTTAAGAACTGCGGCCGGGAAGAAATCTATAGATATTATAAATACGAAGGTAACTCTGTCTGTCTATCTGTTATCACTTACACTTCACGCTTAAACTTCCGGACCGATTTCGATGATATTCAGTAGGTATGACATTAATTATCGTGAGGATTGCTGGGACGCGGTAGAAGACAACAGCACAGAAGAGGGGAAAATGGAGAAATTCGAAGGAGACCTTCACTCAGCAGTGGGTGGATACGGGTTGATGAGGGAGAGAAAGGGAGATGGAATTAATTGGATTCCTGTGGGCGGACTATAGCCTACTTTTTATCCCGGAAAAACGGATAGTTCCCGTAGGAAAGCTATAACCTAATTTGAAGACGAAGTCGCGGGCAGCTAGTGCTCAAGCTCTTTAGATAATAACAATGTGACCGCTTCGCTTCGGAAAAGTTGTTACCTTTCATCAAAAAACAAAGAATAAATTGAGAATCGCTTAATTTAATTTATAACAATGGAGACAAAGAAAACTATAATTAAACAATCATTTTAAATCCATACGAATCCACGAATCACGAGCTCGAACGAGATCCAATTAAATACAACAGAATGATGAAACACAATTAAATCGGACCCATAAATAATATTAATATTGGACATGAATACACGAACGCTTTTAAAATTTCATTCGATACGATAATGGAATATAAATCAGACAGGTAATATTCATGGAATAATATCAGTTGTTTTGTTACGGTTTCGTGAAAAAAGCCGTTTCGTATTACAATATTACATACATCTATACTATTAATAAGTAAGGTTTTAACCAGAGAACTCGGTCGGATTTTCCACGAAATTTGGTATGGAAGTAGATTATTATATTATTATAACACGGGTCAACATATAGGCTCCTTTTATCCCGGTAAAACGCATAGCCCCCGACTTCCCGCGGGGACGCTTTAGGCGAATTTTATGCAGTCGAAGTCGCGGGCAGAAGCTAGTATGTACATCAAACTTTACAAACATCAAATATATACCAGCGCAGCCTGAAAGAGTCCATTGCTAAATATGGATCTCTCTCTCTCTCACTCGAAGGTATTCCAAATGGAATGGTACTAAATAGGTATTTGCAATGATGATGATGATGATGATGATGATGATGATGATGATGATGATGATGATGATGATGGTGATGATGATGATGAATTAATCAAAAAGCCAACACGAGAATTCAAAGGTCGAGTCAAATTGTGAACGCACAACCCCTCTGCACGAGAGTCGCTGGATCAACCCACTAGGCTACCAAGATTTTGTCTATCAAAGAACATGTCATAGGTAGTCTACAATGAAAATAAAAACAAACGAAGCCTCAATTTGATAAACAAACATACAGCAGATATGTACAATTCAAACCCATTCAACGCATGCAAACGACTTGTTTCAAAGGCTATTGCGGTATGAATGTCTAGAACGCTATGCTCATATTATTGTATATATAAAGAGTTCTAATGCATGAGTCTGCAGCGTATTGGCAAAGGATGACTCAGAGACAGTGAATGTACCGAAATGTGTTTGAATTCGATAACCTTGAAACGTTTTATTAGTATAGTTGGTATAAAAATGTTTGTTGCAGTTGGAGTTCTCAGGGCTTGATATTGGGACGCAATATAAATTGTCCTTACATTAGAGTAATTTTCACTTCACTTTGAAACTGACTATGAGAGTTAGAGATTAAGCTTTAACTGATAAATTATTAGGAGGGATGATGATCAAGTTTTTCAATAGGTAAACAAAACTCCAAGTTAATCTTGTTTTGAGAAGTTAATGGAACGTCACATTTCTCATAAATCTTTGGGTTAAATTCTCTTAAAGCGGCAAATATCTGCTACAGTTACCAATTCATTATTATTAAATTTTCATTTATTTGTGTGAATAGCTTGACTAAGAATCGCTCATATCTTTAAACTTGAGTCCAAAATAGAATCATGACATTGTTGACTGAATGCAGTCGAGGCAATGTTCAATGTAACGTCAACGATTATTGTCAGTACTAGTGCTTAGGATGCCATGTTTGTAAACTAACAAGGCTTGTAAACTAGTCATATTGATAACTAAGGGAACTCTAGATAAGAATCATTTGTAATATATATTTACAACTAGCTTCTGCCCGCGACTTCGCCCTCGTGGAATTCGGTTATCGCGTTCCCGCGGGAACTATGAGTTTTTCCGAGATAAAAAGTAGCCTTTGTCCTTCAACTAGCTTCATACCGAATCGCATTTAAATCGGCCGGAGGTTGTACCTAGTGTGAAAAGGTAACAGGGAGAGAGGCAGAGTAACTTTCGCATTTATAATATTTATAATATACTCGTATATGGATGTCAATTAGAATAGAATATTTGAATATAAATCAGCATCATTATCATGTCAGCCGAAATTCGATCACTGCTGGACGTAGACCTCCACCAAGAATCGCTCCTATGCTACTCTATTCCACCGGCTTCCCGCGATTATCTCGAGTGACTTCATCATCCACTGCTGGACATAGGCCTCCCCCAAGGCTCACCCCTCCGACCAATCCGCTCGCATTCACCGACTTCCCACAATCTTCACCAGGTCTTCCCATCGGCCGTCAGATCTGCTACACCCACGACACTCCATAAAAACTGAACGTAATCTGCACATTAAAACATTGTCTTGTACAAATACGTGCGCGTGTGTACGAGAGTGCACGTTCCGGCCGGTTTCGCTATGGTGAGCCGCGCACGTTCGCCGCGGGCGGGGTGCGGTAACTTGTGTTGGTGCGGGGCGGTGCTTGTCGCTACTGGTACGATAGCAATAGCACGTACTTATTAGATACTAGCTTCTGCCCGCGACTACGACCGCATGGAATTCGGTTATCGCGCTCCCGCGGGAACTATGTCCTTTCCCGGGAGTCCAACTATCTCCATACCAAAGTTCATCCAAATCGGTCCAGCGGTTGAAGCGTGAAGAGGTAACAGACAGACAGAGAGACAGAGTTACTTTGGCATTTATAATATTAATATGGATTCTGCGAGTAATGTGAGAGTGACTTACCCAAAGCGAAGCCATCCTTAGCCCACTGCACCTGCCCAGCCAGGTTGGCAACGGCACACTCCAGCACAGCCTCTGAACCCTCGTGGACTCGCAGGCTTCTCGGCACCACGCGGAAGTACTGCTGCTGGAAGCCAGACGCGCAGGCCAGAGCTGGAAAGAAATGTGGCGTTAGTTAGTTCGCGAAGGCAAAGAACTTCAGAAACACCTTGTGAGTTGTGATGTGACACAATGAAGTACCTAAGTAAAATAAAAAAGAAACACAAATACCGGTTTATTGTTCGAAAACATGGTTTTACAACCAAGATTTTTTTTTCTAAAATTATATCGTTTTCTCGATTTAAGAAAATGTTTTTTTGAGTCTTAACATACAATACAATACAGTATACTTTATTGAACACCACACAATGAAGGAACAGTACAGACAATGTAATTACACAAAAATAATAAAATGTGGCATACAGCAGGCGGTCTTGTCGCTTAATAGCGATCTCTACCAGACAACCTCTGGATAGTGGAGATGAAGATAAACAAACAAACATAAGTAGTTAAGTACGTCTCGCTTCGTGATTTTGTGTAGATTTGTTCACAATAAGTAGTTTCAAAATATTTTATACACAGAATTGAGCCGATATTCGAACACCGAAATCAGGTGGGCCGTCTGCCTGTTTGTCCGTCTATAATAGTAAAAAAAAAAACTCAATCCTAGAAGTGTGAAACGGTACCAAAGTAAAATTGCGTAGTGAAGAAAAAAAAACATGCCGCAACTAGGTACAAAGCGAAAATGATTAAGTAGGTAATGTATTGTACCAAATAAAATGTATCATTATTATCTCAACAAATTTAAGGCAGAAAAAAAAGTCTTCTTCTAATGATAAATGATTCAAGTACTTTGAGAGACATTTTAAATGCTCTTCAATTTAAAATACTTTATACATCTCAGAAGATTACTTAAAAAACTAACCTAAAAAGTCAGTAATAATAATTGTCTTTAAACGAT
The DNA here is from genome assembly GCA_963971205.1 of Aethes cnicana. NCBI lineage: Eukaryota > Metazoa > Arthropoda > Insecta > Lepidoptera > Tortricidae > Aethes > Aethes cnicana. The sequence continues at coordinate 1,328,514 of OZ020295.1, read as the reverse complement.
TTTAATGATCTCCTTGAAAATATCAATCGATTCGCATCCAATCGAAGAACGTCTGAAGTGCACTTAAATAAATTGATGCCAATTAAGACTTTGCTAATATCAACGTTAAGAAGAGTTTCCAAGGGACATTAAAACTGCAAGAATTTCAAGCGTTCATAATTTAGTCAGGCAAGGAATGTCTACGATCTTTTAAACTGATAAACACTCATTTAAATACCATTATTAAACAGAATTTAAGCATATTTTAAAGATCAAATACCTACTACTACTACAGCCTATTTGCGTCCCACTGCTGGGCACAGGCCTCCTCTCATCACTAGAGGATTTAGGCTATTAGTCCCCACGCGGGCCCAGAGCGGATTGGGGACTTCACACACATCTTCAATTCAATTTGAATCTACTACTGAGCTTTTCGGTGAAGGAAAACATCGTGAGGAAACCTGCACGCATCCGCGTAGTAATTCAGATACCTATTAACAATCACAAAATTATCTCTATGTGAGAGGAGACTTGTGCTCAGCAGTGGGACTTAAAAAGGCTATATTATGGTCATTTTGATCTTTTTTTTGATCATTTAAGACTGCATTAGAAACAAGTAAGAAACATTAAAGTTATCTCCAGTTGTTTTATCAGAGCACTTAAAACATTCTCCAAAGGTCGTCTGGTAGAGATCACTATGTAGCGAGAGCGTCTAACATACCTCTTTTGTAGTAAGTAAATAACACTTAAAGGTGCTTACCCACTAGACCGTACCATACCATGACCGTAACCGTAACTTTGGTATACAACGGTGCTCATACGTTACAGTGTCCATGTCCACTGTAACGTATGAGCACCGTTGTATACCAAAGTTACGGTTACGGTCATGGTATGGTACGGTCTAGTGGGTAAGCACCTTTATTGTACACCACAAAAATAATACACACACAAAAATCACAAATAATAACAATATACAAAGGCGAACTTATCCTTAAGAATTTCTTCCTTCTTTTTGATTGTTTTTGTTTGTTTTACTATTTACATAATTGTACTTTTATCATGTGTGGTGTTCAATAGGGATGACGACAGGGTGAAGAAATCGAAATTCTAATTAGTCCGTCAGTCAGGTAATAAAAAAATATTAGACACGTATTTTTTGTTTTATCAAATTAACAAAGAATGACTAAGTTAAAACGCATTAAAGTTGGAGAGTGGGGGCTAACTACGTCACCGTTCGGTATAAATCGTACCTAACCGTGACGTCACGCGACATTTCAACTCAATATATCTCCGTATAAGTTTGATTACGTGAAAAAAGAAAAAATACGTCTCCAATACTTTTCAATAATCTTCCTGGTAGACTAAGGAAAAAAAGTTGTCGTCATCCGTATTACGTATAATACTATTTATTGTATTCCTATGCTAATGACATTGTCAAGTTGCGTTTGAATTATGAAAACTTATATAAGCCGAAGTTCACGTTTGAAACTCAGCCACACCACTCCTCGACACCTCACAAATAGTGTTCAGACAGACGTCTGAGTGCCTCCTTCGGTTAGAGTAAGCCTTCGCAGCCTAATATGAGAGCACTAAACGAATCACCGAGTGGGCGGCGGGTGAACGAACCCACGAAACAAGTGAGGAACGAATAAAAATGTTTTTTGCGTAAACTTCGATATTTTCGGAGACTTTGAATTTAGTAAGGCTTCTGCTGATAGACTTGAGTTTGGAACGTTTATTTTTATAGCGGCCGTTTCAAATAACGTTTTAAACATACAAAGGAAACCTTCAGTTTATTTCCTTTTTAATTTTGTACTAGCTTCTGCCCGCGACTTCGCCCGCGTGGAATTCGGTTGTCGCGTGAACTGTGCGTTTTTCCGGGATATAAAGTAGCCTTGTTCTTTCCCGGGACCCCAACTATCTCCACGCCAATTTTCATCCCAATCGGTCCAGCGGTTGAAGCGTGAAGAGGTAACAGACAGAGAGACACTTATGATACTTTCGCATTTATAATATTAAAAATATGGATTTTATATTCTTTCGATACAAAATCTGCGGGAGCTTACGCAAAATAGAGGAGAGTGGCGAAAAAGAGGGGAGGCCTTATCCCAGCAGTGGGGCACTTTATAGGTTTTTTTATATAGGTACTTAATTTTTTTCTTCTGTAGGTCTCATTGTAGATTCATGTAAGTACATGTTTCCTCTCCACTTCAAAGATTAGCTCGAAGAAATTTCTTATAGGATAAGCACTGCAATATACTTACATTAGAAATTTTACATAGCTAATCTAACAATTCCATTAAAAGTCACACGTAATAAGCCCTTTTCCTATAAATAAATCGTTTAATCTGGGAACGACGTATTACGCATAAAAACACCTGGACACTCTAAAACCGGTACCAACTTAATTGGTCCAGTCCAAGAAAAAAAAAACCGATAACCAACTACGATAGCAAGTAGAAACCGGTAATTAGGAGCCTGCGCACTGGCCGGCAAGAAAGTACAGTCGCTAGACGATAAAAAAAACTAGCCAAGTGCGAGTCAGATTAGCGCACGAAGAGTTCCGTACTATTAAATATAAAAAAGCCAAAAAAATCGTGACTGTTGTATGGGAGCCCACTTGAATATTTATTTCATTCTGTTTTTTATTTGTTGTTATAGCGGCAACATAAATACATCATCTGTAAAAGTTTCAACTGTCTAGCTATCACGGTTCGTGAGATACAGCCTGGTGACAGACGGGCAGACAGACGGACAGCGAAGTCTTTGTAATAGGGGATCCAATGTTTTACCCTTTGGGTACGGAACCCTAAAAACAGACTTACAATGTGTAACCGTCAATTCCAAATTCGAAAATTCGATTTGAATTCTTATTTTGTTGCTAGATGAGTAAATTCAAGTGACAGTACGAATTTTAAAAAGTAAGTTGTTTTAGAGGACCATGATATACTTTCGTAGTAGAATTTCAAAATAAAGTCCTTCTTTTACGGGACACATTTTTATTCCATTTTTCAACAATGTCAGAATTCTACGTCTGTTTTGTTATTTACAAAAAGCAAGCCCCCGTCAGTTCGGGCACCCTTCGATAAAGAGGCGTAGAGAATATTGGAACGTATTTTCTAATGTCAGTTTGCTCCATATATTTTGACATATTCTGTTAGGCACTGTTCGTCCATATGTTATTACTTATTATAGGTCAATGATTTTACCCAACCGACAGTACAACTAAGCCTGGGTTGATTCAAGCACAGTTGATGAACTCCTGGTCGTTAAATATGGCCGCCGAGCGATCATTCCATACAGAATCGTCATTTTGTCCCATAGTAAAATATTTAACGTTAACGTGAACTTTAACGGACGGTTTGAATCAACCCGCCCTAAGAACTACTTACTCGATAATTAATAATAATTGTACAAAAAGCGTTGACATTGCTTACGCACACATCATTGAGAACACAACCCTATGTTTTACTTAATTCAGTTCAATTTCCAAAATGGATTCAGAACTTAGTAGGAAAACGGGATTCTGGGCTATTACTTTTAAATTTCGAACGTTGGTAAGGCAGTTATGGTTTTCTAACCAGCCAGTTTTTTTTTTATTCAATCGTCGAGTTGTTTATTTTTTATTATGGTTCCGTATTTAGTACAAAATGATACTCCAATAAAAACGTCAATTCATCCGTTCGTATGTCACATTCAATTGAATTTTCTAGAGAAATAATTTGACATAAAATCAAATTGACATAAATCAATCGTTATAATATTATTTTAAGTTTTCTCATCCAAATATTGACGTAGAGTAGACAGACGAAAAGATCGCAGTAAATTTTAAGTTATTTCTTTTCGATTTCCCAACGCAAATTATGTTTACGAAAATCACGATTATCTGCGAAAAGCCAAAAGAAAAAGGTCTCGGGAGAATATCGGGGTTCTGCTTGAATAAACATTCTTTAATAAACAAGTACTTGCTTTTTAATAACTTACGAACTCATTTCTAAAATTTGTATTATTGTCAATTTTGGCAAGGCGTAGGTGATGCAATGGTGTTATAATACATACCTAGTTAATGAATCCAAAAATAATAATTATTATTATCATCATCATCATCATCATCATCATCATCATCATCATCATCAGCATCATCATCATTATCATCATCATCATTTCAGCCGAAAGACGTCCACTGTTGGACATAGGCCTCCCCCAAGACTCGCCACTCAGACCGGTCCTGTGCAGTAGCCGGTGGAAGCAAGTATGCTTCCACCGGTTTCCCGCGACCTTCGCGAGGTCGTCACTCTATCTTGTTGGAGGCCTACCGTCAGCACGGTAGCAGTAACTATGTCTGTCTGTTAAAAAAAAATACATACTGTATAAATATGTATACATACACATTCAAACAGTTGTAAAAATTCACAAATTTCGCACAAGAGTAAACTCAGAGGTACGAGCCATATTCGATCGAACCTAGGACCCTCTGCATGCTAGGTGGAGGTCGAACCACTAATCCTTCACGGCTTTTACCGGCCTACCAAGGCTTACTACCTACAAATAAAAATAACTCGATCCGTCTGTATGTTTTAAATCAGACCGGGATAGGCTCGCGATCACGCGCCCGTAAATGGGATGGGTTGGGTTGGGACAGGTTTACCCCGGTTTAGGGTACCGTAGGCTTATAGAGTCGTGAGAACCATCGTTCTGAAATACTTTTAGTAGGTATATCACGCTCAATAAACATACGCCAAAAAATGACAATTAAAAACTCCAGAAACACTATTTTTTTTTCTTTTTGACTCTGAATTTATTTTTCTTAAATCATGAATATTAGGTGCCTACTTATCGATGTATTATTATGATTTATTATGATTAGTGCGATTAGCCATCCCGTTAGATATTCTTAAGATGTTACAAATACAAGAGTTAAAAAGTATCTCTTGGCGAACTGATAGAAGGTCATGTCGTGATGTCAAAATCTCTTGCTGCCTACCTATTGCTATTTTTAAAGCGTGGAATTCGTTTATCGCGTTTCGGCGAGAACTATGCTTTTTTTCCGGGACGAATGTCCTTTCTTGGGACCCCAACTATCTCCATCCATGCCAAATTTCATCTCAATCGGTCCTGCGGTTGAAGCGTGAAGACGTAACAGACAGACAGAGTTACTTTCGCATTTATAATATTAGTATGGATACGGATACACTATAGTGTTTTTATCACGATTTGAAACGACATTTCTTCATTGTACGAGTAACTTTATTTGTAACATTTTTATTGTAATATTTCCTACGGAACCCTTTTCGTTCCTAATCCAGACTCCTCACGGATCTGTCGAACGCCCCAAATACCGTATCGTCGGGACATGTGACGAGTATAACGATACGCTCCGAGCTATCTGACTGATTTGACTTTGAATGACGTCTGCGGCGGCCATCTTGTTTTTCAAGACTAGCTTTCGCCCGCGACTTTGTTGCGTCAATTTCACATGAAACTTTAAATTACTCATTTTCAATTCCAGGTTGTAAATTGTGTGACAAAATATAAGTGAATTTAATTTGCTGTCTTAGCATGATTGGCTAACAAACTAAATATCCATACGTCTAAATTTACAAACATTAGCTTTCCATTTTTATATAAATATCAACAAAAAAAGGCTGTCTGCTGAGTTTGTTACGGCGCTTCTTCTCAAGCAATGGGTCTTGGAAGCGCTGGTAAATTCATTTATAAGTGACGTGTAAAAGTGTCCAGATGTGGCCTATTTGATTTTGAATTAATATCAACATTTTAAAACTCTTGTGTGGAAAGTGGAAAAATGTGGTTTATTCCGGTCCCTACAGGAGAGAGGCGTGATTTTATTTTCTCATATGTAGTATAAATATACAATCAAAATTAAGGTATAAATGTACGTCAAATCGTCCCGGTTTGTCAGCTAAGTTTAGGTATAAAATAAGCCAGATACCGAAGTAAAATACAGAGTGATTTCCGATTTCCTGACAAACTTCCTCCGTCCAAGTTCGCGAGTTGGAAATATCGTCAACTTTTTGAGTATTTAGCCCCCAGAGGACTTTTCTAAGTCAATTACGATGACATCCTACCGAGATCGATTGTTTGAGGGGCTGTCAAGCGCGATACGCGATCGGATTTTAAGGTTTTGTTAAGATTGGGACGACTTCTTGCGCGATATGTGTATTTTTATTGCAAAGCCGGCAGTCCCACCGGATGGAAAGTTTGCGCCACCAGAGCGTCGCCATCTCGAAGGGACTGGAGCCCAACGATGGTTTTGCGATATATTCACATAATTAATACTTTAAACGGACAACATATTGGGCATTGACTGGCCAACCGAATGTCATCGGTTTTTCATGCACACATCAAAGGATCTTGGCGCGTCCTACCAACATACCGCCAAGCGGCCTCTCTACACGTTGTTGGCCCAATATTTGACGAGACGACCTTGACAAGAAGCGTAATGAGCTTAAAACCCGTCCACCTGTGACAATCGTATGACTGACTGACTGACTGACTCCTTCCTGACCGATTTCGGTCACATCGACTGTTTCAAACCTGGCCATGACTTGGATGCCGTTGTTGCATCCTTTGGTGCTCTAAAGTGACTCGCATCGCCGAACTTGCTGACAAATGTGCGAGCGCACTCGGGGCATGTCAGCACCCGGTTGACGTATGTATAAGTGTAGGCCACGGGTGGTCGGGCCTTGAGCTCATCTCCTTTTGTCGAGCTCTTCGAGACGCTTTGCTTCAAAAGCACTAACCTTCTCATGATCAGTACGTCTCCATTTAGGACGCTGTGCTGCAGTGGGGTGCTGACTTGCCCCAAGTCCGCTTGTACCCTTTCTAGTAAAATCGGGTACACAAGTCACCTTAGAGCGCATCTCAAAGCAGAGGAGCGTTACTCTGCCAACATTCTAGATTGACAATAAAAAACGCTAAAATATCCAGTCTATGCAGTCGCTGTGGCCGAAAGCGGTCATCATCATCATCATCATCATCATCATCATGTTGGTCTACTAACTACGGCCTCATTATGTTGGCACAACATGCTGGCCCAATACATTGGGCCAATGTGTACAGCTGCCTACACACGAGCCCCTACCGAGGCTGTTAAGTACATTCTCCTACACTACTGTTTAAAATTTGAATACAGCTCTTTTAAATGCATTGCACTGCATCACAGAATATTTAATAGGACTACGTACAGAATGGCCACGGAATCACCCGCCAGAATCTAGCCGGCGCGACACTCGCGCCCAACTCGCCCTTACCGTCATTTGTTTCGTCCGGAGATGGAGAGTGGATCATTTGCCCCCGTACACACATTTACAAGTGTAAAGACGTCCTCGTACGCACGCAGACGTCCTCGCACGCAAACATTGACACTTCATTCGAATTGTTTTCGAAATCGTGCTTCTATAGACCGTGTCTGCGCTGTGACTGCATATAAGATTTCAAAGTTAATTAAGATTACTAATATAGCGCTGACGACGGAACCCCAAAAGTGTTCTAAAGTCAAGGAATTGACGTTAACGAGAAATCCCGGGGTCTGCGAGTGACGGCGTATTTAATCCCGCGGTTATTGGGGTAAAATTAATCCGGGGGAAATTACCCCATTGTGTTTCGGGGTAATTTTCGGATGAGATTTCAGCACGTGGCAACACCGAGCGGTACGGTCAAATTGTTAATTATGTATTTTTTCTGGTAATTAAGTACTTTTTTATCTTTCCTTTTAGATGCATTTTAAATCATGCTTTTAAAATTCCGTCTAATTAAATAAATCATTAGTCACTTAATGTTAAAGTTTAGTTATCATCATCATCATCATCATTTCAGCCGACAGACGTCCACTGCTGGACATAGGCCTCCCCCAAGGCGCGCCACTCAGACCGGTCCTGTGCCACTCGCATCCACCGCGTTCCCGCGACCTTTACAAGGTCGTCACTCCATCTTGTTGGAGGCCTACCGACAGCTCGTCTACCGGTTCGCGGACGCCACTCCAGGACTTTCTTGCCCCATCGGCCATCAGTCCTGCGAGCAATGTGCCCCGCCCACTGCCACTTAAGGTTCGCAATTCTTCGGGCTATGTCGGTGACCCTAGTTCTACTGCGGATATCCTCATTTCTGATTCTATCACGCAGAGAAACCCCTAGCATAGCCCTCTCCATTGCCCTCTGGGTGACCTTGAGCCTTCTTATGAGGCCCATCGTAAGCGCCCACGTCTCGGAACCATAAGTCATCACTGGCAACACACACTGGTCGAAGACTTTCGACTTAAGACACTGCGGTAATTTGGACGAAAAGACACTGCGAAGCTTCCCGAACGCTGCCCAGCCGAGTCGGATTCGACGATTGATCTCTTTCTCGAAGTTGGACCTACCTAACTGGACTGTTTGTCCCAGGTATACATAATGGTCAACAACTTCGAGCGCAGAGCCTCCGATTATTACTGGAGTTGGCACAACATGGACATTGGACATGATCTTCGTCTTGTCCATGTTCATTTTCAGACCAACTCGATCGGAAACTCTGCTGAGGTCAACGAGCATAGCACTGAGGTCTTCCATGGTCTCAGCCATAACTACTATATCGTCGGCAAATCGAAGGTGAGTGATGTACTCGCCATTTACATTGATGCCTCGTCCTTTCCAGTCCAGCACCTTGAAGGCATCCTCCAATGCAGCGGTGAACAGCTTCGGAGAGATTACGTCTCCTTGTCTGACTCCCCGCTACAGTGGGATGGGCATCGTGGTCTGGTCCTGTAGTCGGACGGACATGGTGGCATTTTCGTACAAACACTTCAACACTTCGATGTACCGGTAGTCAGCTTGGCACCTCTGGAGAGACTGCAGCACAGCCCAAGTCTCGATCGAATCGAAGGCTTTCTCGTAGTCCACAAATGCAAGGCAAAGGGGGAGGTTATACTCTTCGGTCTTCTGTATAACCTGCCGCAACGCATGTATGTGGTCTACGGTACTATAGCCCTTTCGGAAACCGGCTTGTTCGGGAGGCTGGAATTCGTCAAACCTGCGCGCGAGACGGTTCGTAATGACTCTCGAAAACAGCTTGTAGACATGACTCAGAAGTGAGATGCGTCTATAATTCTTCAGCAAGGTGTTATCCCCTTTTTTGAAGAAGAGCACCACCACACTTCTGTTCCATGCTCGCGGCGTTCTCCCTTCATGGATGACGGAATTAAAGTTTAGTTAGTTCTCACATAATGTGAATCTGATTAATTCAGTGTAAATAATCTACCAGAACCTACCACTTTTACCAAAATTCGCTAGTTTCTACTAAAATTACACCTTCCTCTACCAAGTTAGAGCATTTAATCAAGCAGCATGATCAAAGTGGCTCTAGATACAGCGTGCTCCAATATCCGCAGTGAGTTAATGATTTAATCAAGCTAATGTGTAATGAAGTTACTAGAAACGAAGCCACGTCGGCAAATAATGATAGTACTACTACTACTACTACTACTACAGCCTATTTGCGTCCCACTGCTGGGCACAGGCCTCCTCTCATCACGAGAGGGTTTGGGCTATAGTCCCCACGCGGGCCCAGTGCGGATTGGGGACTTCACACACATATTTGAATTAATTCGCATATGCGTGCAGGTTTCCTCACGATGTTTTCCTTCACCGAAAAGCACAGTGGTTAATTCAAATTGAATTTCGCACATAAGTAAACTTAGAGGTGCGAGCTGGAATTGAACCCCCGACCCTCTGCATGAGAGGCGGTAGGTCGAACCACTAGGCCACCACGGCTTCCAATAGTAATAGTAATAAATTTTAATAGGAACTATCTGTGAGCTGTACTTACTTAAAGTTTTGATGGAAGTCAACGTTCATTTTAGATGTATGACTATAGTCGGCCCGGCGTTAAAAAAGCCGTGGTGGCCTAGTGGTTCGACCTACCGCCTCTCATGCCGAGGGTCGGGGGTTCGATTCCGGCTCGCACCTCTAAGTTTACTTATGTGCGAAATTCAATTTGAATTTACCATGAGGTTTTCGGTGAAAGAAAACATCGTGAGGAAACCTGCACGCATCTGCGAAGTAATTCAAAGTTGTGTGTGAAGTCCCCAATCCGCACTGGGCGCGCGTGGGGACTATAGCCCATACCCTCTCATGATGAGGGGAGGCCTGTGCCCAGCCGTGGGCTGCAAATAATGTGAATTTATATCGTGAACTTTTTTAAAGAATACTTTTTATTTTAGATGCTCATTAAACTTTTTTTGCAGTAAGTAGGTACAGGTTTACTCTAGTTAGAAGTCGCGTCGTTCTTAACTGATTCGCCGCGCGCCTTCTAAGTTTTGTCGCGCTACATTTACAAGGTTTAAATAGACACATAAATTCGTAATCAAGAAACAAACGATTTTTCACGAAATAAATTCCCAAGAGAAGTCCTGAAAAGTCAACACGATTTTCCGAGTGATTAAGCGTCGGGAAAAACGGCGTAATTATTGCGACGGCGAAATAACGTGACGTCATCAATTAGGGCGGCCTTACCACGGTCTGGGAATTGCTTCGAGATTCAAGCGAGAACGGAGAAAGAAAGCTTTAGCGGCATTTCGTAAAAGGCGACTAAAACACGTGAAAAAAACTAACATGAATATTAGTCTTCCGCCGAAACCTACTACAACTACAACAGCCTATTTACGGCCCACTGCTGGGCACAGGCCTCCTTTCATTACCGTTCGTCTTTCGTTTCCGCCGAAACCACTCGGTGTAAAACAAACAATTTGACAAGTACTTCTCTCAAACATGCAATGAAATATTGATATTATGTTCTTGTTATTAGCCTGGGAAGTATCACGTTTCAGGCGCGGCTAGACAATAGGGGAGACGACAACTTTTTTTTCCTGAGTCTATCAGCAAGATTATTGAAAAGTATTGGACACGTATTTTTTCTTTTTTCACGTAATCAAACTTATACGGAGATATATTGAGTTGAAATGTCGCGTGACGTCACGGTTAGGTACGATTTATACCTAACGGTGACGTAGTTAGCCCCCACTCTCCAACTTTAATGCGTTTTAACTTAGTCATTCTTTGTTAATTTGATAAAACAAAAAATACGTGTCTAATATTTTTTTATTACCTGACTGACGGACTATTCAATTTCTCCACCCTGTCGTCATCCCTATTGGTCTATAGTGAAATTTCATACAAACGTTGCAGGCCAAGGCTGGCAACACACTTTTTTTCAACGCCCAACTCGCCCTTACAGTCATTTGTTTCATCCGGAGATGGAGGGTGAAACATTGACCCGCGTTGTGGTACACACACATTTACAAGTGTACAGATGTACGCACGCACACAGACGTCCTCGCACGCAAATATTGACAGTTCATTCGAATTGTGTTCGAAATCGTGCTTTTATACGCCTTGTGCCTGTAACGTAGGTTATTTTCCTTAAAAATTGAATTCAATAGTAGCAGCACAGATCAGTCATTGTACCAGAGAGAGCAACATTAATACCGGAATTAGGCTAAAGGGATGATAAATAGTGGCCTCTGGAATCTCCAGGACTCTATGATCGAGTGGCTGGTATAGACAAACTTATACGGGGGTTGGTTTAAGTGATAGTGGCTTCTTTAGCATTGGAATAAGGGCTACATTGCACGCTGTATTAGTTTTTCTTGTGCTTACGTTGTGGTTACCTAAAATGTTGATATATGTATCGATTTGTCGATAACTGTGTCGAATATATATATGTAGAAAGTCCGGAACAGCGAATTATTTTAATGTGCTGATGTTCATTATAAGTAAACTGACGTCTAGTATCACGTAACTGTATTTTGTATAAACTAGTAAATTTCTGTGTTTTTATTTTATATTTCTACTAGCTTCTGCCCGCGACTTCGTCCGCGTGGAATTCGGTTATAGCGTTCCCGCGGGAATTGAGCGTTAAACTACAACAAATTATATACGAAAACCTTCCTCTTGAAACACTCTATATATTAAAAAAAAACGCATCAAAATCCGTTGCGTAGTTTTAAAGATTTAAGCATACATAGGGATATAGGGACAGAGAAAGCGACTTTGTTTTATACTATGTAGTGATTACTATTATTGTTGACCAATCTAATCTAGCTATATTTATAAATAAAATAGCACGTAAGCGACTTGGTGTATACTGTAAGCTTTTGTGTATTTGATTAAATAAATAAATAAATAATATTTTGAAATTATATTTTATACGGGGTTTTAAAAAAAGGACTTCACATCACTTCAGTTCAGTGTCATAAAAAGGCCAGAGTATAAGAGTAAAAATAATATCAAGAAAAAGAGTTCTTCTTCAAAAACTACATTAAATACAGTGACATTTCGTAGTTCATATTAAGGTCATCGGATAAAATAGAAATCAATCTATATGCTAATCACTCCCGAATCTGAATCGCGATGTTCTTTTTTAAAATGTTTTGATTTTAACATTCAAAAAACACACTTTAATATGAAAAAATGTTGTACATTCGGTAGTGATTAACATACCCATTGATTTCTATATTTACATACTTAGAATTCCATATGAAATTTTACTTCGAAATATAGCAATAAATCACATCGGAAGGACCCCCACACTAATTAATTAATTAATCGTATGGCATTATTATATAACTACTACTACTACAGCCTATTTGCGTCCCACTGCTGGGCACAGGCCTCCTCTCATCACGAGAGGGTTTGGGCTAAAGTCCCCATGCGGGCCCAGTGCGGATTGGAGTAGGCGGTAGTAGTAGTAGTAGTAGGTAAAACATTGGTAATCCTTTTTTCGAGTGTATGATTGACATTTTGACACAAAAAATTGTAGATATATCAAGTACTGTATTTACTGTATTAAAGTGGATTTTAATCAACTTTCCATTCGTCCGATCATTAGATACTTCAGCTAAGCATTTTGATGTCAAAACAGTGGATTAATCAGCCGTTTGAAAATGTATATTTTAAGTAGGTAAATTGGCTTGTTGATAAATTGCTTTTAGCTTTTTGAAATGAGATCAAAACATCAGAGAGCTTTGATTTGAGGGATTCTTTGTCATTATTATAATTTACTTTTAGTGGTTGAGACTGTCTGTTTACTAATAAGTCCGCAGGATGTTTACATGATAACAGTAGTTTCTTTTCTGTTTTATACGTAGGTATATACTAGCACTTCGTATGCGCAGAAATATTAAATGTAAAATCCCGTTTTTCTCCTGTTCCCGTGGGAATTTTGCAAAATCCTTACTTAGCGTATGCCTACGACCTGCATGCCAAATTTCAGCCCGATCCGTTCAGTGGTTTGGGCTGTGCGTTGATAGATCACTATGTCAGTCAGGCAGTCACCTTTGAGTTTTATATATTTAGATTATGTACTTGTAGTAATTAATATACTACCTTATCCATATTTATATCCATATCATTATAATATTACAAATACAAAAGTAACTCTTTATGTCTGTCTGTTACCTCTTCACGCTTCAACCGCTGAACCGATCGAGATGAAATTTGCCATGGACATAATTGGAGGCCCGGGAAATGACATAGGCTACTTTTTATCCCGGAAAAACGCTAGTTCCCGCGGGAACGCGATAACCGAATTCCACGCGGGCAAAGTCGCGGGCACAAGCTAGTGTTAAATATTGTTTGGAACACCAAAATTGTGTTTTCGACAATTGTTCAATTGAACTAGTTATAGTAGAGTCCTCCAGTATGTACCTACACACTTTGCACCTTACTCCGTTTTAATAAGGTCAAAAAGTGTACATAATATTAATTAACTACTACTACAACAGCCTATTTACGGCCCACTGCTGGGCACAGGCCTCCTCTCATCACGAGAGGGTTTGGGCTATAGTCCCCACGCGGGCCCAGTGCGGATTGGGGACTTCACACACATCTTTGAATTACTTCGCAGGTGCGTGCAGGTTTCCTCACGATGTTTTCCTTCACCGAAAAGCTCAGTGGTAAATTCAAATTGAATTTCGCACATAAGTAAACTTAGAGGTGCGAGCCGGAATCGAACCCCGACCCTCAGCATGAGAGGCGGTAGGTCGAACCACAAGGCCACCACGGCTTCCACCATTATATTAATTAACACGACTGTATAAAGGAGGTTGTTAAAGGACTGAACCTATCGCTACATATAGTAAAAACTAACTCATGCCCGCAACTTTGCGCGCGTAGAATTCGGTTATCGCGTTGAAAAGTACCCTATGTCCTTTCCCGGGACTTCAACTATCTCCATACCAAATTTCATGTAAATTAAGAGGTAACAGAATGAATGTTAAGAGGTAACAGAAAGACAGACAGTGTTACTTTCACATTTATAATAATATTAAATACTAGCTTCTGCCCGCGACTTCGTCTGCGTGGAATATAAAATTGCCGATAACTTTACTTTCCGACATCCGATTTTAATCAAACATAGCATATATGTTACTCCAAATGATGCTCTATCTACCCTTGAAAACTGCATTCAAATCGGTTCAGTAGTTTCGGAGATTAACTCTAACAAACAAATCGCTGTTTTGTGGTCTACCATACATCTTTAGACCCCCCGTTCCTTTTTTTGAACTTTTCTTTGTATGTACAGACACGCCGGGTTCTGCTCTTTTATTATAGTGTAGATAGATAGATAGAAGATAGATAGAAGAAGAAGATGGATATATTACTGACTTTGACTGTAGCTCTAACATTGGGTGGGTACAGTAGAGTTCATTAATATGTGTACACTTTTGGACATTATTACAACGTGGTAAGGTGCAAAAGTGTGTATATATTGGCGAACTCGACTGTACCTCGCAACTACTAACCATATAAACCTACATGCTACACATATTTCTAAAGCACCACTAAGTCCATTCAAAATCGCCCTTCAAAAACCAGCTGCTAACGTCAATCAATACGTCATTGTAATTAACTGTTCAAAGAAAACAATAAAAATCGAACAGTTTGTTTAACGTTCGTTTAACTTTGCCACTCGAATAATAAATAAGGGATTGCAGTTTTTTTTTTAAATGCAGACGAAGATGGAAGAGATTTTTTTACATTATTTTATAATAAGAGAAGAGAAGAATGAAGGCAACAGAAAAAATGCGCTCTTATGATCGAATAATTTTAGTAACTATTTAAAATATTTTAATATTTAATATATAATCAATAAAATTCACATCTACCTACATCTTTGTAAGCGAATTGTAAAACTTGACATTATCTCACTTGAAAAAAAATCATTATTAGAAAAATAGCATTTTGATAAATTATACCTACTTAAGTCTTGAGTATGAGGATGAATATCAAAGCTCATACCTACATACCTCTCTCCCTTTTTTAGGGTTCCGAACCTCAAGAGGTAAAAACGGAACCCTTATAGGATCACTCGTGTCTGTCCATCCGTCTGTCACAGTCGATTTTCTCCGAAACTACTAAACCGATTAAGCCGAAATTTGGTACCTACGTATATGTAAGTTTGTGACTCAAAGACAGACGTGTAATGAAAATAAATAAATTTTAAACATAGACCCTATTTTTGGGGGCTAAATTTGAAAAAAATATAAATTAAGTTTTTCAAACTACATCGTGTGACATATCAAATGAAAGTACTTTTTTATGAGGATCTCAAATATGTTTAGACCTAAAATTTTGGAAAAAATACGGAGCATAGTTATTGACCTATAGATTACAAGAAAATTATTAAGAAGTCCATGGTATTTGAAATCTACATATAAAAGAGCTTATCTTGCGAAACGTTTTAAAAATGACGTCATTGAAAATAATCGGATAATCGGGGTCGGAACCCTTTCCACGCGAGTTTAACTCGCTTCTTGGCCAATTTTTTCACAAGTGCGTCGCCCCACTATATACAAAATAATGGCCACCACTCAACTGATTAAAAGTACTTAGTGAAAGTATTTCCAATGAAACTCAACTAAAGAACCTTTGTTGGGGGCACCAATTCATTAACTACAGTGCTTTTAAAATTTCATACCTACGAGATATTTTTTCAAGGGTTTCGGCAAAGTTTAAAATCATTTTCACATATTAATCTCTAGAGTAAATTTTCACAAATTAATCTCAACAAGATGATAATATATTAACTAGCTTCTGCGCGCAACTTCGCCCGCGTGGAATTCGGTTATCGCGCTCCCGCGGGAACTATGCGTTTTTCCGGGATAAAAAGTAACCTATGTCCTTTCCCGGGATCCCAACTATCTCCATACCAAATTTCATCTCAATAGGTCCAGCAGTTGAAGCGTGAAGAGGTAACAGACAGACAGACAGAGTTACTTTCGCATTTATAATATTACTAGCTTCTGCCCGCGACTTCTACTACTACTACTACAGCCTATTTGCGTCCCACTGCTGGGCACAGGCCTCCTCTTATCAAGAGAGGGTTTGGGCTATAGTCCCCACGCGGGCCCAGTTCGGATTGGGGACTTCACACACATCTTTGAATTACTTCGCAGATGCGTGCAGGTTTCCTCACGATGTTTTCCTTCACCGAAAAGCTCAGTGGTAAATTCAAATTGAATTTCCCACATAACTATACTTAGAGGTACGAGCCGGAATCGAACCGCCGACCCTCTGCATGAGAGGCGGTAGGTCAAACCACTAGGCCACCACGGCTTTGCCCGCGACTTCGCCCGCGTGGAATTCGGTTATCGCGCTCCCGCGGGAACTATGCGTTTTTCCGGGATAAAAAGTAGTCTATGTCCTTTCCCGGGACCTCAACTATCTCCATGCCAAATTTCATCTCAATCGGTCGAGCGGTTGAAGCGTGAAGAGGTAACAGACAGACAGACAGACAGACAGAGTTACTTTCGCATTTATAATATTAGTATGGATATGGATTCCTACTTAAATACTCGTAGAGGTACGTTTTTTTTGTACGTTATAAAAGAATTGAAGTGATTTTTCTTTTTATCTCTATTTATTGGTTTTACTTAGTATCGGTATTAAAGAGGAAGTTGATTTTATATTTCTCTTTTTTTGTTATAGTTTTAGAATACAACTACATTAAATACTAGCCTATTTGCGTCCCACTGCTGGGCACAGGCGTCCTCTCATCACGAGAGGGTTTGGGCTATAGTCCCCACGCGGGCCCAGAGCGGATTGGGGCCTTCACACACATCTTTGAATTACGTCACAGATGCGTGCCTCACGATGTTTTCCTCCACGGAAAAGCTCAGTGGTAAATTCAAATTGAATTAGTAAACTTAGGGGTGCGAGCCGTAATCGAACCCCCGATGCTCTGCATGAGAGGCGGTAGGTCGAACCACTAGGCCACCACGGCGTTTTTTAATGTTGTACATGTTGGCCCGCAGGTTCGCACGCTGCACAAAAGCGGTAAAAATATCACTATTTAAGGCTTATTGCCAGTCTTTTTATACCTGCAGCCTGTGGACCAAATATACCCAGAAGACAGTTAACGTCCTACGTGTTCAATATAATAATACCTTTAGGATGCTGTTGGGGCTGCCCAGGTACTGCAGCGCTTCTGGAATGTTTGCAGAGGCTGGTGTTGATGGATTCCATGCAATTATGAGGAAGAGAGCCGCATCTATGATGAGCCGCGTACAGGGCAGCTCCAACAGTATCCTAAAGGTTATAGGGGAGAGACTGGACTGCCCCTTTGCTAATCATTGGAACTCGCTCCATATGCTGCTAGATACATAATGTTTTTGTAAAATAATGTAAATTACTAATATAGTTATAAGTCGTTCTAACATAGCTATTAAATTTTTTGTCTAATTTTAATTTTAATTTTACAAATATGGAACTAAGTTTTCTGGAATAAACGTCATTATTATTATTATTATTATTAATATGTTTTAGAATAAATACTTAAAATAATGAAAAAATTACTTACCACACAACATCGCTAGCAAGTTCCTCACAGTGGCACACATCTTGTTTCAGGGTGACTACACTGCACATAGTCTCACTGTCAACACTGTCTAACACTGTCAATCTAACACATTGTCACAACACAACACTACACTAAACTAGAGGTATGTCACTATGTTCACAAGTTCGCCAGCATACCTGTAAATAGATAAAAAAACGTTTTAAACATTATTTATATAAAAAGTTCATTTAAGTCTTGGAATAAAAATAAAGGCTTGAATATTTCAAAATGCACCAACAATTTATTAAGACACGACATAGCTCTTGCCAAAATCAATAATTTATTAATTAAGCTACAGAGGGCGCTAAAAATAAACATACACTCGGAAAACATAACCCTACTGGGGAAGTTGGGTAAAGTTTTAATGAAATCTCGCACTCACTAGAGATCTTCTACTATCTAAAGTCCCGCGCATTCACATTTCAAAATGCTTCAATGTATTTAAAAAGCACCACCAACACTCTCAACACATGTGTGCGTGCTGAGACAGCCATCAACTATGCGTTGAGAGTGGGTTTTAAATGATAATAAAAAATGGAAGCGTTTTGAAATGTGAAGGCGCGGGACTTTAGATAGTAGAAGATCTCTACCTACATAGTATATATACTCATCTCAAAGTAGCTTCCTGCTGTTCCCTATATGTATGCTTAGATCTTTAAAACTACGCAACGGATTTTGTAGCCTTTTTTTTTTAATAGATAGATTGAATCAAGAGGAAGGTTTTAGTATATAATTTATTATAGTTTAACACTCAATTCCCGCGGGAACGCTATAACCGAATTCCACGCGAACGAAATCGCGGGCAGTAGCTAGTAAATTATAATCAAAAGTGCTAGACAAGATTTGAATCCTTGACATGAATGAAAGGCTTATAAGTCAAACCACTAAGCTACCAAGGTGGCATAATAATAAGAATAACATATGACTTTAGGCTCCCCTTCAACCACAGACGCGCACGTTTCAAAAGGATGCACCTGTCGTCTTAAAGAATGAAACGGCATATCTTGTTCTCTCTCGCTCTAGACAGGTGCACAAAGCAGGCAGTTATGTTATATAAGGTGAAAAAAAAGGTGAAATGAAACGAATGTTTAAAATGCAAAAGGTGGGGTTGATTATAAATGAGTGTGAAAGACTGCTTCTTGATTAGAAGGATATAATAGGTTCGCCTTAGAATATGACTTATACTTGTAAATGTTACAGAAAAAATCGTTAAGATTTGAAAAATAAATAACTAGGATACCAGTTACAAACTTTCATAATATATGGACGGTAACTTAATGTTCGGACACCCGATTTTAATTAAATCAGCTCCGAATGTTACTCTATCCACCTGTGAAAACTACACGCAAATCGGTTCAGTCGTTCCAAAGATTAGCTTTAACAAACGGAGAGACTGGCAGGCAGAGAGAAAAAGACAAAGACCAATATTTTATCATTATTTTCTCTATACAACGGGGAAATGCTGCCAGCATCTTCGGTACCATGCGGCGGGGGCTGTTTTTCGATTTTGTTTAATTTTCATGTATTTTTAAGTATTTATAAGTAACTAGCTTTTCCCCGCAACTTCGTATGCGCAGAAATATTAAAAAGTAAAATCCCGACTTTTCCCGTTCCCGTGGGAATTTTGCAAATTTTCTTAGCGGATGCCTACGTCATAACATCTACCTGCATGCCAAATTTCAGCACGATCCGTCTAGTGGTTTGGGCTGTGCGTTGATAGATCACTATGTCAATCAGTCGGTCACCTTTGAGTTTTATATATTTAGATTTTAAGTATTTATAAGTAGTTTTAATTCTTGTGTAGTATGGTAGATATGTAGGTAGATAGATTTGATGTTGTAACATCACGGTTCCTTATTTAAATTTTACATAAAGTATTCAAAATTAGCAACACCTTTTTTGTGACAGACAAATTGATACTTAGATTACCTACTCGTATTATTAATACTCATCCCATAAAACCCACATGAAAGCAAATATATCGAATGTCGATATTTTATGTCAAACTTCATTCGTCAATGGCGATAACGGTACAGACGTGTCACCGAGTCGCCCACGTGTGTTTTTTTATAAATTTCGACGATATGGCAAAACTATTCGAACTAAAACTTGTTGTTTTATATATGACGCAATCGATGATTTAAGAATGAGAGAAAACTTTAAATCATTGTGTTAGACATTACACAATGGTTTGTTTAAATAGAGATATTAATCTTATTAGCAGCCTGCTGTGTCCCACTGCTGGGCAATCTGACTAATCCACACCGGGTAGGTAATATTTAAAAAACCGGCCAAGTGCGTGTCGGGTCACGCGCAAATTATAGGGTTCCGAAGTTGACGATGCCCACAGTACCTTTCTAAGACTTATTAGCATCTAGCTAGCCTGTGGTATGACGTGCCCGCCCGACGCCCCTGCCGCTCGAGAAAAATCATCATTATAAGTTGGTCGACTATTACTCGTAAGTTTGTACAGCCTACTTAGCTCTAATAGTTTTCCTTTCAACTACGTTATATATGCCACAACCGTGATTTTTTTCAGCCATCCAAATACCACCATTTAGCTGGCAGGGGGGGGGGACACGTGACTCTAACATAAAATAGCACTTTAAAGCTTAATATTTCACAAACGCATCACTTAATCAAAATATGGTTTTAACAAACCCACAATATTTTTTTAAGACCTATTCAACGATATGCCGCACCATTGGGTACGCAAGAAAAAAAAATTACATCCCCACTTTACGAGTAGGGGAGGTACCCTATAAAAAAATATATTTCAAAATTTTATTGTACCACTTTGTCAGCGTAACTAATATGCATATTCATGCCAAATTACAGCTCTCTACACCTAAGCATCTCCGAGCAATAGTGCGGACAGACGGACGGACGGACGGACATGGCGAAACTATAAGGGTTCCTTGTGGACTTCGGAACCCTAAAAATGCGAAGGTAACTGTCTGTTCGTATGTTGCCTCATTGAACGATTTACGTGATATTTGGTATGGAGATAGTTCAAGTCCCGAGGAAGGAGATAGGCTATTAGTTTATCTTCCTGAAAACACATAGTTCCTGAGGGAACTCGATAACCGAATTCGACACAAGCGAAGTCGCGGGTTGTAGATAGTCCATACTATTCATACTAATATTATAAATGCAAAAGTAACCTCTGTCTGTCCGTCTGTTACCTCTTCAGGCTTCATCCGCTGGACTGATTGAGATGAAATTTGGCATAGAGATAGTAGAGGTCCCCGGAAAGGACATAGGCTACTTTTTATCCCGGAAAAACGCATAGTTCCCGCGAGAACTCGATAACCGAATTCGACACGAGCGAAGTCGCGGGTTGCAGATAGTAAGTTATGTGTGAAAACAGTCCAATCTCTAAAAGTATATTGGTGAATAATCAAATTTATTCAGAGCAACAAAAAGGTCTCATGATAGGTATTACTATAACTTTAAAACCGTTTCAAAACGGGATTATCTTCAAAATGGCGGTGAAAATACGACACTATTATTTTAAAATCTAATAACGCCTATAAATTATACCCATAAAAGTCTCAAACTGAGTTGTGGCAGTTTCCCTCGGCCCACAAATCAAATGTTAGAACGATTTTGTTAATATTTGGACTTAATACAAGTGAAACTTTTATTTCGCCCTTTGCGTAGCGCAATAAAAAAAAAAAATAATTTACGTTCCTTTTGACGCTCGACCACTTAAAGTTATCTTTGAATCCGTATAATAGGGATTATTGTAAATGTATTTCTATGATATCCATACTAATGCGAAAGTAACTCTGTCTGTCTGTCTATCTGTCTGTCTGTTACCTCTTCACGCTTCAACCGCTGGATCGATTTTGATGAAATTTGGTATGGAGATAGTTGGAGTCCCGGGAAAGGACATAGGCTACTTTTTATCCCGGAAAAGCGCATAGTTCCCGCGGGAGCGCGATAACGCGAGCAAGAAGTAAATAAATAAATACCTATTCTATTACATTCGATTCTATTCTATATACTTACCTACAATATAAAATTAAAAAAGACAATAATGCATAAGTCGCTCATTATAAGGAAGTCTTGTAATTTGATTATTAATATGTTTTTTAATAACATAAAACTTCAAATGTTGAATTTATTGTGTATTTACTAATTAAGTACCTACTTATTAAGAATAATTATTAGTAGTTACAACCTTGATGAAGTATTCGATGAACAAAAAAAAAAAGAAATGTTAAAACAATACCAAAAAAAAAATATTCTCGTTTTCAATTTGCAAGTTCTTCTTCAATTTCCAAAAAAAGTTACCGAAATGTTAATAATAAAGTCAAGCCCGGCTCACCCTCCTAAAGGAGGGGTGTTACACAATTCCCCCGAAAACATTGTGAATCCATCAGATCCTAAACAAACCTACCAAAAATAATTACACTGCTTTGACATTATCTCGTTTATTATACTTTTTTTTTAATTGTTAGCTGATATATTCTGATTTAATTAACATTGGTATATTATGTATGAGTGTTGTGAATGTTTAAAGTTTTATGAGTAGATAAATGAAAGAAAAAAATATATTGGTATATATATTTTATAACAGTTATTGTATATATTTAAATTATAAATTGATATTGTTACTTCTTTTCATGGTGCTCTGGCTTACTGTAAAGCCAAGTAAATGTATTTAAAAAAAAAGAAAAATGAAAATGAAAAAAATATAATAATTATTTGTCGGTACATTACATATCGCAGGCCCATTTGGTTGGACCCGGTCATTCGCATTGATAGGACCGAAGCGAACATAAAGAGTCTTTAGGTACCTTTTATTAGAAATATGAGATTATTATTATAGCCTATAGGCCTCCCCCCTTTTTCGCCACTCTCCTCTATTTTGTACAACTTGGACGCATTTGACCCAGAGGCGAGGGCTTGCACAAAATTAGTAGATATATGCGACATTTAATTTTTCAAACACTTATAATAACAATTCGTAAAATACTTATTATTATCACTCTCTTTTTTCAGATAAAATTCAGCATGTTTTATAACAGAACCCGCTACAAAAAAAACCGTTTACATTTTTCTTTTGTGGTCCATAAAAAAGAAACGACATATTAATTTCGTAGATAAAAAGTATTATATTCGGGTTATAGTTGTAAAACACGGCACGGTCCCCAGAGGGGTCGTAAAAATTCGTCGTGCTAAATAAATATATAGGATTTTGTATCGTTTCTGGGGTACCATCTAAAAAGGAAGTCATAATGTTTTATAAGACACTAGCTTCTGCCCGCGACTTCGCCCACGTGGAATTCGGTTATCGCGTTCCCGCGGGAACTATGCATTTTTCCGGGATGAAAAGTAGCCTATGTCCTTTCCCGGGACCCCAACTATCTTCATACCAAATTTCATCCAGGTCGGTCAAGCGGTTGAAGCGTGAAGAGGTAACAGACAGACAGACAGACAAACAGACAGACAGACAGACAGACAGACAGACAGACAGAGTTACTTTCGCATTTGTAATATTAATATGGATGGTATGGAAAGAAACCGAAGTATTGATGAAAAAAAGTACTTAAATGTGAGTGATTTTTTGACATAAGTAAGTAGGATACTCAAAAATGTTATTAACTACTTAATTTTGTTCTAACTAACATTGCTCAGTGGCATTCCCTTTAATCAGAAATCTCGATTCAATTCCATATAGGTTAACTCAGATTTTAGCGAATCTACCTAGATAAAAAAATAATGCTAAGCGAAAAGGAAAAAAAAAAAAATGGTAATTTTCTTAGCTTTTAATCACATTAGATTTTTTAGTTATTTTATTATTATGTAGTTGTATTAATTAGTGAACATACTATTTTAAAAAAAGTCTTTAACGAAAATTCAGTCTTGTTTTCACAGATACCTGTATATTATATAGATAGCTGTAGGGCTTGTAAAACTAAATTTAATATTATTCCACTGCACAACTATACTATACCTACCCTATACTCAAAAACCATCAAAGTAATTTGCAAACCTCGCATGTATGTACCAAGTTTAATAAATGGTAGCTAGGTAGCTTACATTACCAAAAGTAATAAATAGGTATCGTGAACAACAATACTTCAGTCCCAGACAAAAATATTACCAATAACGAAGAAGCACTCTGATATATTATCATAGATATCTGTAATTTGTCACTAACATTGACAAACAAGTAACTATAGGAATCTCCAAGTAAGAGACTTGTCTCTCTGTTAATTATTATCAACGTAACATTACGTAAAGTCTGCGTGGATGTATTAATGTTTACATCACTCTTGGCCGTAAAGTGGGATTTTCTGCCCGCTACGCGGAGAGAAAATCTCACTTCTTGGCTAAGGCAAGACGTAAAACTTTTGACAAACCACGGGTGTTAATTCTTAAAGCCCCAGATTGCATATTTGATGTCCCACATGTTGCATGTCCCACATCGCAGCAACCTGCGATGTGGGACATTTACGAATTCACCACCCTAGGTCTGTAATGTACTATTGTCATTCCTCCCTTGGCTGACATTCATTATGATGATGCAATTTTACCTATGCATTTTTTTATAAAAACCTTGTCTTACCAAAACTTTAATACAATACTTAGGCATTTAATACAATAATAGTATAGGCAGAGACCACTTCCTTCCAATTGCTACGACTCTAACATACCTACTTCTCTCGCTTCTTCAACTTTCACTAGTATTTCTTAGCTTAACAAATCACACAGGAACTCTGTAGTTTAACAAATAATAGGCATTTATTATGGAAAAAGGGTTAGGGGGTTTACTAATTAAGTTACTATTTACTTTTAAGTGTAAAAATAGATACAGGGCGTCACATGTATACCTTAATCATAAGTTCCACCTTTCCTTTGTAATGTGATTTGCAATAAACAGTAAACATACATGCTCGTCGGTTTAGAGTAGGTACTTTTGACCTGGCCTTTAGTCAGATAGTCTTGAAAACTTTAAACAACACGAAAATAATCACTTACGCGCAATCATTTGCGACGACTCGATTTGAAAATACGAATTTAAGATAAAGTTTTTGACATCGACATTGACATAAATTCAAAACGTTTCAATTTTGGGCACAATTATACCAAAACAGTCTCCAAGGGCCCAGTGAGGTACGAATCTACAATCATCTTAATAGACTAGATTTCTATCACAATGTTAACGTTTTTGGTCAAAACACATCTTTAGTAAACCACAGACAAACCTACACAACCTAATTAATGTGCCGGCTAGCCTCATTATACGTTTTTCGAAAAGCTCACCAACTGGTTGGTTGCAACACTGTCATAGCCCACGCAGTGGGCTTATTTGGACCGAGTCACTGGCGGCAGCGGTTGGGGGCGTAACCTTAAACAGTAGGTCAACAACCTTTTGACATAATAATAAATATTCTAAATTCCAAAGTAACTCATATCCGTCTATTATTTATATTTATTTTCTGCTAGCTTCCGCCCGCGACTTCGCCCCCCTGGAATTCATTTATCGCGTTCCTTGTGCATTTTTCTGGGAAGGCCTATGTCATTTACTGGGACTCCAACTATCTCCTTAACAAATTTCATCCCAATTGGTCCAGTTTTTGAAGCGTGAGGAGGTAAGAGACATATAGACAGAATACTTTCCCATTTATAATATTAGTAAGGATAGTATTGAATAGTATAATTAAATCTCCATCAACTTAAAATGGCGGAAATTTATACTTTACTGATACTGTAAAATTGTACGAAATCCATACTTATATTATAAATGCGAAAGTAACTCTGTTTGTCTGTCTGTCTGTTACCTCTTCATACTTCAACCGTTGGACCGATTTGGATGAAATTTAGCATGGAGATAGTTGGAGTCCCGGGAAAGGACATAGGCTACTTTTTCAATCCCGCGGGAGCGCAATAACTGAATTCCACGCGGGAGAAGTCGCGGGCAGAAGCTAGTAATTTATAAAAAAGCTTTTTACTCAACTTGAGCTGCGTTTTTTCTTTTCTCAAACAATGGGCCTTAGATACGTTATTAAATTCAAGTGTGAAAGTGCCCGTATATGGCCAATTTGCTGAGTGAAGTATTAAATTTTAATTTAATGACAAGAGATCCGAGTCCGAATCAGACGAGTACTACTACTACAGCCTATTTGCGTCCCACTGCTGGGCACAGGCCTCCTCTCATTACGAGAGGGTTTGGACTATAGTCTCCACGCGGGCCCAGTGCGGATTGGGGACTTCACACACATCTTTGGATTACTTCGCAGATGTGTGTAGTTTTCCTCACGATGTTTTCCTTCACCGAAAAGCTCATGGTAAATTCAAATTGATTTTCGCACGTAAGCAAACTTAGAGGTGCGAGCCGGAATCGAACCCCCGATCCTCGGCATGAGAGGCGGTAGGTCGAACCACTAAGCCACCACGGCTTTTTCAAGCGCTCGTACAAAAGTAAAAAACGCCGAATCTTATCCGCTTGTCCCACACTCGTTTTCTATGTAGGCGGCAAAATGGTTGTGAGAGGCAATTATTTTGTCTGTCCGTCCGTGCGTTTGCCGAGCCTTTGTTTGCGACGAATCAAACCTTTTTTGTTCGACACGAGCTTTTTTTTATTTGAATTGCAATACTGTACCTACCTACCTATTTGTTAACTAAGCATGTTGGATGGCCGAATTTCAGAGTAGAAAGTAAAATAGCTGCTAAATAGCATTGACCTTAAGTTATAGCATATGGACGAACAGTGCTAACAGAATATGTCAAAATATATGGAGCAAACTGACATTAGAAAATACGTTCCAATATGCTAATAACGCCTCTTTATAACGAAGGCCACACGGGTGCTCGAGCTGTTCGGGCACCCGTTTTGACGTGGCCATTTTTCTCCGGCTGATTGTGAATCCTTACTTATAATAGATGTATGTAAATAGTAGTAAAAAAGTGTTATAAGACAAAATAAACCTCGAAAACTAAAATTGTCTAGTTACCCCATAATTTTCAAGAAACTTATACATATAATGAAAATGAAAATGAAAACGAATGAAAATGAAAATATTTATTCAGCAAATAGGCCACATCTGGGCACTTTTGCTGTATCCATATTTATTAATATAATAAATGCGAAAGTAAGTCTGTATGTCTGTCTGTTATCCCCTCACGCTTCAACCGCTGGACCGATTTAGATGAAATTTGGCATGGAAACATAGGCTACTTTTTATCCCGGAAAAACGCATAGTTCCCGCGGGAACGCGATAACCGAATTCCACGCGGGCAGAAGATAGTTGTTTATAAATGATATGCAGTACCTACCTATCGTAAAATGTATTATTTTAGGAACACCCATATTAAGTGACTATAAAAGGTAAGAAAAATAATACAGCTATTAAAATAGTATAACAGCACACCGATTATGTGTCAAAGTGCGTTAGTGGCATTCTTTAAAACACACTTAACGGTAAACGCGTAGAAGTCAAAAAATCATCATCATCATCATCATTTCAGCCGATAGACGTCCACTGCTGGACATAGGCCTCCCCCAAGGCGCACCGCTCAAACCGGTCCTGTGCCACTCGCATCCACCGCGTTCCCTTTACAAGGTCGTCACTCCATCTTGTTGGAGGCCTACCGACAGCTCGTCTACCGGTTCGCGGACGCCACTCCAGGGCTTTCTTGCCCCATCGGCCAGTCAAAAATCGAAATTCCGTAATTCAACCAAAACTGTAACATAATGACGGCTTTTACGCTACAATAAAATATTATACGACATATAAAAGTAGCCTTTGTGTATTATTTAATTTATGATCACCGTAAAAGAGTAATGAAACACATATTTGATACGCTTAAAGGGACAGTCCATAAATATAAAGGTTTTTATTATTATTTTTACACCGTTGACTATGCAATATTAATTTTCTCCATATTAAAAAAATATTCTGTAAAGGTTTATTTTGATTAAATTTACATATTTACGAGTCGTTCCAATGTAATTTTATAATATACACTTAACTCGTTTATATTTATATTTAGAATACCTAGTTACATATTATTTATCCAAATAAAAACTCGTTTTTAGGGTTCCGAAGTCCACAAGGAACCCTTATAGTTTCGCCATGTCCGTCCGTCCGTCCGTCCGTCCGTCTGTTGCTCGGAGATGCTTAGTCCTAGAAAGCTGTAATTTGGCATGAATATACATATTAGTTACGCTGACAAAGTGGTATAATAAAATTTTGAAATATTTTTTTTTATAGGGCATATCGTTGAATATTGTGGGTTTGTGAAAACCATTTTTTGATTAAGTGATGCGTTTGTGAAATATTAAGCTTTAAAGTGCTATTTTTGTTAGAGTCACGTGCCCCCCCCCCCCCCCCCTGCCAGCTAAATGGTGGTACATATTTGGATGGCTGAAAAAAATCGCGGTTGTGGCATATATAACGTAGTTGAAAGGAAAACTATCACAGCTAAGTAGGCTGTACAAACTTATGAGTCCTAGTCGACCAACTTATGAAATGATTAAAAAACCAATGATTTTTCTCGAGCGGCAGGGGCGTCGGGCGGGCACGTCATACCACAGGCTAGCTAGATGCTAATAAGTCTTAGAAAGGTACTGTGGGCATCCTCATTTTCGGAACCCTATACTTTGCGCGTGGCCCGACACGCACTTGGCCGGTTTTTACGTTACTCAATTAATGAATACTCACTGACAATTATAGTATTTTAATACTACTAGTAATTTTTCAAATTCTATTCAGATTAGAAATCCATTGGTAAAGATAGTTTACTGATAATAACAACATTACGATTAAGTGCTTTTAAAGCCAGTAAAACACAATAAAATGTCGTTGCATAAAGATTTTTAAAGCAGTGTTTAATATAAAACAGTTTTATGTTCATAATGTCCAGTATAAAAAACTAATTTGCATAAAGAGCTCTTCAACTACGAGAGGATGCAAATTAGTAGAATTACATGTTTTTAAGCGACATGATAGTGTTTTTTTTTTTTATTAAGTTGTTTTGTGTTTTACGCGAAGCTTTTGCATTGAAATGGAAGGTTGTCAGGTGGAGTGGAATGTCTATAGGCGGCGGTAACCGCTTTCCATCAGGTGAGCCGTCTGCCTGTTTGTCCGTCTATAATAATAATAATAATAATAAAATGGAAATAAAAACAGTAGTTTAATTTTTTTTAATGATTAAGACACGGGAAGAAGCTGGTTAAGCTATAAAAACCAAACAATATAGTTACCGACAAAAATTGTTTATTTCTACAGTCCGCGGTAGTAAAATAAAAAAGAAATCGTAAACGACATTCGCTGAACACATGTGCCTGTTTCTCACGCATTCGCATATGTACTGTGAAGTGTTTAACACTTAGCTTACTGCTTTATAATACTCGTTGTATAGGCTTTATTTAAAGTAAGTTAAGAGAAGAAAAGCCGTGGTGGCCTAGTGGTTTGACCTACCGCCTCTCATGCAGAGGGTCGCGGGTTCAAACCCGGCTCGCACCTCTAAAATTATTTATGTGCGAAATTCAATTTGAATTTACCACTGAGCTTTTCGGTGAAGGAAAACATCGTGAGGAAACCTGCACGCATCTGCGAAGTAATTCAAGGATGTGTGTGAAGTCCCCAATCCGCACTGGGCCCGCGTGGGGACTATAGCCCAACCCTCTCATGATGAGAGGAGGCCTGTGCCCAGCAGTGGGCCGTAAATAGGCTATTGTAGTAAGTTATGATATGGCACTTAGCTTACTGCTTTATAATACTCGTTGTATAGGCTTTATTTAAAGTAAGTTAAGAGAAGAAAAGCCGTG
This sequence comes from Aethes cnicana, assembly GCA_963971205.1. NCBI lineage: Eukaryota > Metazoa > Arthropoda > Insecta > Lepidoptera > Tortricidae > Aethes > Aethes cnicana. Next base: position 1,298,855 of record OZ020295.1, on the reverse strand, counting down.
GTGGCCTAGTGGTTTGACCTACCGCCTCTCATGCAGAGGGTCGCGGGTTCAAACCCGGCTCGCACCTCTAAAATTATTTATGTGCGAAATTCAATTTGAATTTACCACTGAGCTTTTCGGTGAAGGAAAACATCGTGAGGAAACCTGCACGCATCTGCGAAGTAATTCAAGGATGTGTGTGAAGTCCCCAATCCGCACTGGGCCCGCGTGGGGACTATAGCCCAACCCTCTCATGATGAGAGGAGGCCTGTGCCCAGCAGTGGGCCGTAAATAGGCTATTGTAGTAAGTTATGAGAGAGAAAGGAATAGTTTATTTATTTAACTAGCTTTTGCCCGCGACTTCGCCCGCGTGGAATTCGGTTATCGCACTCCCGCTGGAACTATGAGCTTTTCCGGGATAAAAAGTAGCCTATGTCCGTTCCCAGAATCCCAGCTATCTCCATGCCAAATTGCATCTCAATCGTTCCAGCGGTTGAAGCGTGAAGAGGTAACAGACAGACAGACAGAGTTACTTTCGCATTTATAATATTAATATGGATATAGATAAAAAGTAGTCAACCTCCTAAAAACTATCATGAAACTTAGTATTTATTTGTTGAATGAATGAATGAATAGATTTTATTGCAATATTGTGAGTTTTACAATTAGATCTTATAAATATTATTTATGTACGTCACAATCTACCGATATCCGGCACGCAATTTGCACTTAGAAACTAGATAAGATTTAAAAAAATGTTATCTTTAGTATTTTATTAGTATTTATTTGTTACCTTAATTTGTGTAACCAGATATTATTATTAGGGATACTTAGAATCGATAACAGTACGCATTCCAACAGATTTTGCAAGAGATTTAGAATTGTTGTCTGTTTGTCTATTCATCTGTTTATTTGACCGCGCTTCACGTGAAAACTACTGGACCGATTTTGATGAAATTTGGTATGAAGATAGTGGGAATCTCGAGAGAAGACAGGCTACTTAATATTCCGGAAAACGCATAGTTCTTTCGGGAACGCGATAACCGAGTTCCACGCGGACGAAGTCGCGGGCAGAACCTAGTGTTTAAATAAAGATATACCGCACCACACATGCAGATACAAACAAACACAACAAACACACACACACACACTCAATCAAATAAACCCGATCTCACAAATTTCACGTAGGTAATTAGAATAAACTAGCTGACCCAGCGGACTTCGTACCGCCTTAGTTTTTTTTTATAAACCTCACGGAGCCCGAGACCTTTCCAACGAATGCAAAACCGTGGAAATCGGTTCGTGCGTTCTGGAGTTATAGCGTCAGTAAGGAAAACCCGACTTATTTTTATATAGTAGAGAAGACTAGCTGACCCCGCGGACTTCGTACCGCCTTAAACCTCACGGAGCCCGAGACCTTTCCAACGAATGCAAAAGCGTGGAAATCGGGTCGTGCGTTCTGGAGTTATAGCGTCAGGAAGGAAAACCCGACTTATTTTTATATAGTAGAGAAAGATAAGATTTTTTATTGTCAATTATCATATAAGTAAGTAACTATTTAATATTTAACTCGTTGGTTATGTAATTAGCATTGCTCCGAGATATTTTTATATGTAATAAACATAAATGATAAGCAAGTACAAATAATCCAGATGGAATCATAAATATACACCGAAGAGTCGAGAATCCAATCGTTTTTCTTTAATGAATAAAATGTTTGCTTTCGTTGCTTGTTTCTTGTTTGCTTGAGTTGTTTGTGTTTGCTTCATGAATGTGTAAATTGAATTTTTCGTTTTGATTATTAACAATAAATATAGGGAAATTCTGATCCAGATACATTAATATGACTTCTCATTTTGCATTTCTGAAACTGAATATGTCACGCGCTGTTTTTAAGTAATTTGGATAAGTTTTTAAACAGATTTTTAATTAGTATTTCTCTGGTTAGGGTTACATCAATCTAGCGTGTATCGATGTTATACGTAACTAGCTTCTGCCCGACTTCACCCGCGTGGAATCAGAATCAGAATCAGAATCATTTATTTGTGTTCATAGGTAACATATTAATATTGCAAATACAGATGGTAATAAATATTGCTAGTATCACTATAAACAACCCGAAGGCATACAAAAATTATGTCACAGGATATAAAATTAAGATTAAAATTATTTATGATTAACTGAAATAAAATTAAGGTAAGATAATAATAAAAAATACAAAAAATTACAATAACACTAATACTACATTCATATACAATAATTTACATGTCATCTGATAAAAAATCAAGTATACTATAATAACATTTTTCCGATAATAATTTATAAAGTTTATTTTTAAAGCTACTGATATCATATTTTTTTAAATCACTAGGCAATTTGTTATAAACAGTTGGTCCCATGCCGAAGACGCTTTTTGCAAATAGTGCCGTTTTGCTCTGATCAGCTATTAATTGTTCCTTATATTTCCTTCTTACAGCTAAATCTCTATTTTTGAACAAATTAATGTTTGTTTTTACAAAAATGGCTATCTCGTATATATATAGGCAGGGAACTGTTAACAACTGCAACGATTTGAAGTATGGCCTACAGCTGTCTCTTATATGTAAATTACATATCGCTCTAATGCACCTTTTTTGGGCTAAAAATACCATGTCTTTATTACTCGAGTTACCCCAGAATATTATACCGTATCGTAATGTAGAAACAACAAACCCATGGTACGATACCAATACAGTTTTACGATTTGCTACCTTTGATAACTGATATAATGCATATGCAAAACTGTTTACTTTTTTGCAAATCTGATCAATATGTTCCTTCCAATTTAATTTACTGTCAATTACTAAACCTAAAAATTTATTTGCCGTAGATTCTTCTATTTCACGATCTCCAATCCGTACTCTTAGGTTTGAATCAGCTATAGTTCTTTGGCAAAAATGCATAATATGTGTCTTTTGTAAATTAATTAAGAGATTGTTCGCATCAAGCCAATTTATAACCGATGTCAACGCATTTGTGATGTTTGATTCATAGTCAGCGTGACATTCTTGCTTTATAATGAGTGTGCTATCATCTGCAAATAAAACCATGGGATAATGTATATTAGATGGCAAGTCATTTATATAAATGACAAACAATAAAGGACCCAAGACGCTTCCTTGGGGCACTCCAAATTTAACAGTTCGAGGTTTTGATATATATTTACATTCTAGCTTTGTATCCATGTTTAGTCTATTAATCTCAGTGTACTGGACTCTATTTCGCAGGTAAGAATTCAAAAGTTTCAGAGCATTACCCCTTATACCATAAGACTCCAGTTTTAAGACCAAAATATCATGATCAACATGATCGAACGCTTTGGTCATGTCCATATAAATTGCACAGACTGGAATTCTATTGTCCACACATTTCATAATTTGATGTAAGAAATTGAAAATGGCCATATTAATTGTTTTTCCTTTACGAAACCCCTTTTGTTCATCGACTAGAATCTCCATACACTCAAAATAATCATAAATATTCTTGTGAACAATTTTTTCAAATACTTTAGAAAAAACTGGCAGAAGCGCCACTGGCCTGTAGTTATTGATTAATGATTTATTACCTTTTTTGAATAACGGTTTTATTACAGAAACTTTCATTTTATCGGGGTATACTCCATGCTCAATACACAAGTTATAAATATGACTTAGGGGGTAGGCTATGATATCAGCAACAAATTTAATAATTTTGGTTGCAATCCCATCATATCCAACACTATTTTTATTTTTCAGACATAGTATTGTTTTATAGATAATTAACGGCGTGGAAGGTGACATAAATATTGAATTGGGTTTACTATTACTTACTTTACCAAACGTATTACTACATTGACTTTTACCTGATTGTTCAACCTGATCAACAAAGAAATCATTGAAGGTATTAGCTATCTCCATGGGATTAGTGATGGACTTGTTTTGATATTCAATTTTCGTAACTGAATCCTTGGGGAATACAGATTTATTTTCTTGTATCACTTTCCAGGTAGCTTTTGATTTACTTTCTGCAGAGTTAATAAAATGGTTATTTTGCGAGTACTTAGTGAGTCTAATTATTTTTTTGTAGCGTTTGGAGTATGACATTAATGCATTTTTGTTAACAATTGTCGGACTAGAGCGATATCGCCAAAGTAAATCCCTTTTCCGTTTACTACATAATTTTATTCCTTTAGAGATCCATTTTGGTGTTCTACGAGATTTACAAATTTTTGTTAATGTTGGAAAACAGATGTCATAGAAAGTCTTGAAAATATCTAGAAAACAGCCATATGCACCATTAGGCTCATTCATTTCGAAGACATCAGAAAAACTTAAGGCTAACAAACATTCTCTAAATTTTTCCTGGTATTCTCTACTATAGTCAGTTGTAGTAATACTCCAACTGTCAAGTATACATGTTTTTTTAACTCTACACTTAAATAATTGAGCGGTATGATCTGACAGAGCAGTTTCCAATATTTCGCTTTTTCCGCCCCGCGTATTATGAAGTATGTTATCAATACACGTTTTGCTTTGTAGTCTTGTTGGTTCTCTGACTGATACTTTCAAATTATAACTAAGTAACAAATTTTCAAATTTTGCTGAATGCACATTATGACATAATAGGTCAATATTGAAATCACCGCATACAATAACCTTTTTTTTTGAATTTTTACAGATTTTATACAGTATTTCATCCAGTTTATCAAAAAAGAGGCATAGGTATTTGGCTTTAGGAACTCGATATATCGATACAATTATTAATTTGTGTTTTATGATTTCGATGGCACAGCATTCCATAACATTCATTACTGATAACTTTTTCACTAAATCTATGGATATGAAGTCATGTTCATTGCTCACCAAAATGCACGTACCACCTCTTCTATTTTCTCTACAGAAACATGTCGCCAGTTTGTAGTTCGGAACCACTAAACTGCATTCATCACCCGCTTTTATATTATGTTCACTTATGCATATTATGTCAACCTTCTTTTTTTGACTTGCTAGTTCTTCCAATTGAACCGTCAGCATGTCAGCTTTATTGATAAGCCCGGCGATATTTTGGTGCATTATAATTATGTGATTATATACGAAAAAACGTTTCACCCTCCCCCTTATGATTACTCACTTTCGTATTTAAATCTGAACCTTGAGGATCAGAACAGTGATTTTGTTCTAAATTACATAAGTTGTCTTCATCAATAACTGTTAATAAATCGCTTAAGTCCTGAAAGATTGTTCTCATGCCACGGTTATTAATGCGGCCACTAAACCTTGAAAACATGTAGTAATCATATGTAAGATTTTCATTGCTATCCAAAATATAAGCGTTTTGATATTTTAATACATTATAATACAACGATTCATTAAATGCTTCAATTCGACGATTACATAAATTATAAAAATTATTGCAATTAAATGTTGGTAGACATAGTATAATATTTGTATGTGTGCATTTTAACAATTCATTATTTATATAGGAGATTAACATGTCATAATTCTGGGAACTGCGAAAATCTTCTTCACCAATAAAAATAATGCAATAGTCTTTATATGAAAAATTCAGCAACTTATTTTCCAATTTTTCCAATAAATTTCTAAGCCCCATATTCGGATAAAGGTAGTGACATATATCATATTTGTCCCGTAATACACAATTGGATATATTTAACATTTTATTTCTTTTGTTAGTGCTTAGCATGCATATTTTGTTTTTCCTGTTTTCTATACCATTATTATGTACCATATTGAAATTCCGTTATTGGAATTCCGTTATCACGCTCCCTCGGGAACTATACGCTTTTCCGGGATAAAAAGTAGCCTATGTCCTTTCCTGGGACTCCAACTATCTCCATACCAAATTTCATCCAAACCGGTCAAGAGGTTGAAGCGTGAAGAAGTAACAGACAGACGGACAAAGTCACTTTCGCAATTTATAATATTAACTAGCTTCTGCCCGCAACTCCACCCGCGTGGAAATCGGTTATCGCGTTCCCGCGGGAACTATGCATTTTTCCGGGGCAATAAGTAGCCTTTGTCCTTTCCCGGGAATCCACTATATCCATACCAAATTTCATCCAAATCGGTCAAGCGGTTGAAGTGTGAAGAGGCATCAGACAGACAGACAAGAGTTACTTTCGCATTTATAATAATTAGAATGGATATGGATTTAAAATGATTGTCTGTTTTTGATCCGCAACGTACAAATTATTTTAGTCTATTTACTTTAGGATTGAATTGGGTACACAGGTACCTGTTATCAAAGGCGCCAGCCAGATTTGAACGCCCGACCCTCTGCATGAGACACATTAGTTAGAGCAAACCACTTAGCACAGAATATTTAATAGTACTACATACAGAATGGCCACGGAATCACCCGCCTGAATCTGGCCGGCGCGCAACTCGCGCCCAACTCGCCCTTACTGTCATTTGTTTCATACGGAGATGGAGAGTGAATCACTGGCCCGCGTACTGGTACACACACATTTACAAGTGTACAGACGTCCTCGCACGCACACAGACTTTTTTATAGGCCGTGTCCGCTATGTACCACTAGGCTACCATAGCTTCAATCACACGACAAATATAGGTATCTAACATTATTAACATCAATATCACATATCACCAGCTCCACAAAATCCATCCGAAATTGACTCGTATAAACTTGCTAGCACAAGGTGCATATTCGTACGCCATTTACACGCCATGTGGCGAATATGCGTGCCACATTGCCGACGCGGGAGGCGGTCGCAGCGGTTACAACCATTATACTGGTTGGTTGCAAGCATTGGAGATAGTTAATTTGGCTTGATGAGTTTACCTACTCAATTATAATGTGATGTAAAAGGTCAATTAGATGGTTCTAAATTTAAAATTAAAATTCGGCCAAGTGCGAGTTGGACTCGCGCGCGAAGGGTTCCGTACCATCACTACATAGTATAAAACAACGTCGCTTCGCTGTCTCTCTGTTCCTATGTATGCTTAGATCTTTAAAACTACGCAACGGATTTTGATGCATTTTTTTAATAGATAGAGTGATTCAAGAGGAAGGTATTCATAGTTTAACGCTCAATTCCCGCGGGAACGCTATAACCGAATTCCGCGCGGGCTAGAAGCTATATTTATTTATAAAAACGACAAAAAGATCATGTCTGTTGTATGGGAGCCCCCTTAAACATTTATTTTATTCTGATTTTTTATATTTTTCGTTATAGCGGCAACAGAAATACATCATCTGTGAAAATTTCAACTGTCTAACTATCACGGTTCATGAGATACAGCCTGGTGACAGACGGACGGACGGACAGCGGAGTCTTTAGTAATAGGGTCCCGTTTTACCCCCTTGAGTACGGAACCTTAAAAAAAACATACACAGACGACATAGGTATGACATTAGAAGAGTGGTTCACTCGTAGCGGGGATATGAGGATACAGACAGACATCTTAGAATTTACAATTACAATTAAACATGAGGGTTCACTTCGCGAAATGTCATAAAACGTTGAATACTTAGTTGAAGTTCATTAAAATGAACTTTTAACCACTTGTGGGTTAAGTGCATATTGCTACATACATTGCCATGTACATTTCTTACTTAATAGTTATTGGAAATTAAACTTTGATTAGAAAATTTATGCAAACAATACTATGTAGTAACTTTTATCAATTGTTCAAAAACATTTCAAAATCTCTTAGGAAAAGTATCTCATTTACGGCCTAGTCCTATTTATTTACTTTAATTTTTGTGTATCATATCGCTGTCTCGAAAATGTTAAAATAATGTCGATTTCCAATAAATTCACATGTCCACTTTTCTCTATTGTGGAATCTCGCCTTTTGCAACACGCTTGCTCACGACAATATGCAGTAAGTATCGAGTTTTATAGAAAAGGCTTGTTTTTAGCACTCGCAAAAAAAAAACTATTATCCTACATCTTTCAAGTATGTTTAAGCACACATTTTTTAGTCCAATTGTTTTAAAATAAAAGACCAACGGCGATTATGGAAATAGGTCGCACACGTGCTCAATCTCTACGCGGAGGCCGAATGTTGATATATTTTTAGAGTCATCTCGCTTAAGGATTGTGTTTTAACAACTTGATTTGCCATTTTTTTCGCTATCTTAATTACGGAATTGTTGGCGACAGACCTCCTTTAAGATGAATTTAAACCTTTTTATATAGATCTTTACATTTTATATTGTTTAGTTTTATAAGTTTTGTTTTTTGATCTGACATTAGGTATCATTTTATACATGTAATGTAAATTTTGTAACTATGTGGAAATTTTGAAAAAAGGCCTTCTGCTTGAGTTTGTTGCGGCGCTTCTTCTCAAGCAATGGGTCTAGGAAGCGCTGGTAAATTATTTTTCTGACGTGTAAAAGTGCCCCTATGTGGCCAATTTGCTGAATAAATGATTGAATTTGAATTTGAGTTACTTAATGTGAAAGAAATAAGATATTATTATAATTCGTTTCCTGCACAGTAAATATTATTAGAAACGTTGGTAAGTCTTTTATTATTATACCCTTTCGCATCGTTTTCAGGAATAATATTTGAAAAGAAAATACTTTATGACGAATCAATGAAATTATTCATGAATTGGCAAGAAAATTATGAAATTTGATAAGCAAACTGTGACTTGAGCTCGTCAGGCACTTTTCAAGTGGGTATTTATTTATTTATTTATTTATAAAAGTTTAGACATGACATTACAGTTAACACCAATGCGTCATGAAACCAAATAAAACTATATACCTATTATATTAGATTAGGTATGTTGTATTAGATTCCAAATTCGATTTGCATTCTATCTACGAAGAATAGTCAACACTTTTTTTTCAGCAAATTGACCAAATGCATGCAGTCAACTTTTTACCTTCCGTCTTTTTTCTTTTAATTCTTAACTAACTCCTTCATTTTTCGTCAATTCGTCAAGTAGCTACTATCTAAAATTGACGTATAATTGAGTCCAGATGTCCCTAGCCAGTTGCAACCATTTCATACAAAAAAAAAACTACACTATTCTCAGTAACATGGCCAACTATACAAAGTGATCATACTAGTTTAAAGCCTGGCTCGACTCCTGCGCAACCGGTCCGAGGCCGTACAAGCACATCCGCTGTGAACCTGCGCCCGCGCCACTGCTTTGAAGCTTTAATCACTACGAGCTTTTAAGCTCGGCTCACACCAAACTCTTGCGCAATTCGAGCACGCCGTATCTATACTAATAGCAAAGCTGTAGAAGAAGTCGCGTCTGTAACTTGAAAATTAAAAGAAATGATCAAGTCGAGGGGACTATATAAACGATCCATATAAAAAAAAAATTTTTTAGAAAAATTGTCTCTATGTATGTATGTATGTATATGTGTATTTATGTATATAGTATATGTATCCGGATTTAACTCGAAAACTACTAATCAGATTGCATCAAAATTTGGTATGCGGGTAGTTTATAACACTAGTCAACATATAGGCTACTTTTTATCCCGGAAAAACGCATAGCTCCCGCGGGAACGCTATTACCGAATTCCACGCGGACAAACTCGCGGGCAAAAGCTAGAATTCTAATATCCACCATCAAAATAGCCTATCCCCACTACTGGGCCCACGACTCCTCTCATCACTAGAGGTATTGAGCTAGTCGCCACGCGGACCCAGTGTGAATTGGGGACTTCACACACGTCTTTGTAGGTCTTTCGCAGGTGCGTGCAGATTTCCTCACCGTTTACGATGTGGATTACGACTGTCAAAGGGCGAGGTGCGTGATGTAGTATTTCTATGCGAAATTGAACTTTAAGTATTGAAAAACTACCGAAGCTGTGGTAGCCTAGTGGTTTGACCTACCGCCTCTCAAGCAGAGGGTCGGAGATTCGAATCCGGCTCTATTGTATGTAATTTACCACTGAGCTTTTCGGTAAAGGAAAACATCGTAAGGAAACCTGCACTCATCTGCGAATTAATTCGAGGATTTGTGTGAAATCCCCAATCCGCACTGAGTCCGCGTGGGGACTATAGCCCAAACCCTCTCGTGATGAGAGCAGGCCTGTGCCCAGCAGTGTGCCGTAAATAGGCTGTTGTGATGATGATAATGATGATGATGAAAAACTACCGACCGTAATCGGCATCACAAACGGATGGCCAAACTCAATGCCGCTACCTGGTTATGTAACCCGAGCTTTAAGCTCGTTGTACTAGTAAGCTTTTCTAGATTGCCATGTGTTGATCTAATGGATATAGACAGCTTGTTTTTCAAGCTATTTAGATAGCTTGAAGAAACCTATACGCATTTAGAAGACTGTTCGAATAGATGTCAGCAAATATTCAAAAATAGCAAGCATAAGAAAATAGATGAAATGTTTGTCACACTCATATCAAATTTTGTCACATAGTGTGTATATATACACTATACATGTCATCGATTGGACGTGGTCTAATAAAATCCACAGTGTATATAATTTATAATATACTTGGTATGAAATTGCTGTATTGATATATTTCTATGTTCAAACTTGACATAAACATCACTCTTTATTATTATTATTACTATTATTGACTTGAAAATGAATTTAATGAGTACCTATCTAGAAATATCTCTAGATTTTAAATTTTATTATTTTAAATATTATTCAATTGTATGACGATCTTTTTGTGAATAAGTTATGTTTATATGTGTGTAAATGTAATGTAATTTTCATTAAGAAATAAATGATCAATCAATCAAAAACAACACTATTTAAGGGTGAGTTGATTCTAGCATAGTTGACGGACTCCTGGTCGTTAAAAATGGCCGCCGAGCTGTCATTCCATACAGAAACGTCATCTTATTCCATAGTAAAATATTTAACGTTAACTTTAACGGACGGTTTGCATCAACTCATCCTAAGTAAATAAATATGATGACTGGTGGACGGTCGACATTGCTCGGAAATCATCGTAAACAGCCTAGTATTGTCTCGTTCCAAAATCCTTTCTTAGCGGATGCCTGCGTCATAACATCTACCTGCATGCCAAATTTCAGCCCGATCCGTCCTGTGGTTTGGGCTGTGCGTTGATAGATCACTATGTCAGTCACCTTTGAGTTTTATATATTTAGATTTAGATAGGCCACATCTGGGAACTTTTACACGTCATTTACACAATTTTACACGAGAATCCAGTATATTGTATTATATGTACTATTTAGGTACAAAAGTTAATGATAATATCAATTTATGACGGTACTTTTATAACTAAACAAAATAATCGGCTTGTGGCAAGTGTTTATAGAGACATGATATAACACAATAGTACATTACAGACCTAGGGTGGTGAATTCGTAAATGTCCCATATCGCAGGTTTCTGTGGCCCGAAGCGAAGGTGAGAGCCATAAATATGCGATCTGGGGCTTTACGAATTACCGCCCGTGGTTTGTCAAAAGTTTTACATCTTGCCTTGGCCAGGCAGTGAGATTTTCTCTCCGCGTAGCGGGCAGAAAGTCCCACTTTACGGCCAAGGGTGATGTAAAGGTTTATGTCTATACCAGCTTTTGCCCACGACTGCGTATGCGCAGAAACACTCAGTTCCCGTGGCAATTTCGGGAAAAAAATCTTAGTGCTCTCTTACATTACCCAAGGAACCTACATGGCAAATTTCAGCTGCTTACGACCAGTAGTTTCAGTCAGTCAATCAGTCAGTCATGGGAGAGTTTTGAACTTTTGATGATGCCAATGACTAATATGCATTATTTTAACTTGGCACCTGTAAAACCTAGTTAACGCATTGCATCTTAAAAATACCTCTAATATGACCCGCAGTAGTCACACGATGAAAATGCCAAGGCAAGCCATTTCAAAGGCAAACACGAACAAAATTACAAATATGTACTTATATTGATTTTGCCTAACTATCATACTACTCGTATTAACCACATTAATTAATTTTGTGGGCGTACGCCCTACAAACTCGGGGAAGCGCGTCATTATTGATGGAAACGTATTAAATTTCTGTTATCTATCATTTAGCTCTGCGTCTGGAATATGTTGATTATAATTTTCAATAAAACATGATTTAAGTAAATTGGTTGCCTTTCCTGTGACCTTACTTACTAAAGAACAAATAATTATTACTCATATTGAGATATAATAATGTTTTTAAGCGACGAAAAAAAAAGAGGTACTCAAGATTCTTTTTTTTATGTATGACCACGCATAATTTCGTCAATTATGAACCGATTTCAATGATTCTTTTTTTAATCGAAAGGTGGTATCTCCAAGTTGGTCCCATTTTAATTTGGTTTAGTTCTGATGATGAGATCCATGAAAAAATGAGGGAACTCCTCGAAATTTGTTAGCATGTGTATGATTTTGGCATCAATTTCAAAGACTACAGTGAGACTTACGTCACATGTTTGGAAACTAAAATAAAAAAGTAGAACCGACTTCAAACTCCGACAGCCTGTGAAGTCGGTGTCGAGTGAACCGCCCCAAAGCTGTGACTACCTTATAGTGAACTTGACACCAACTTCACAGGCTGTCGGAGTTTGAAGTCAGTTCTATTTTTTTTTATATCAAACTTCATTCATATGGGTCATAGAACGTGAAAAACGGGATGTTTCCTTGTGGACAATGCAATAGTTAACGGCTTAGGTATACATAACTTATGTTCTACAGGAAATATTTGTAACCATACTACTACTACTACAGCCTATCTGCGTCCCACTGCTGGGCACAGGCCTCCTCTCATCACGAGAGGGTTTGGGCTATAGTCCCCACGCGGGCCCAGTGCGGATTGGGGACTTCACACACATCTTTGAATTACTTCGCAGATGCGTGTAGGTTTCCTCACGATGTTTTCCTTCACCGAAAAGCTCAGTGGTAAATTCAAATTGAATTTCGCACATAAGTAAACTTAGAGGTGCGAGCCGGAATCGAACCCCCGACCCTCGGCATGAGAGGCGGTAGGTCAAACCACTAGGCCACCACGGCACTAGGTAACCATAACTCATACTAAAAAAACCGGCCAAGTGCGTGTCGGGCCACGCGCAAATTATAGGGTTCCGAAGTTGAGGATGCCCACAGTACCTTTCTAAGACTTATTAACATCTAGCTAGCCTGTGGTACGAGTATGACGTGCCCGCTCGACGCCCCTGCCGCTCGAGAAAAATTATCATTATAAGTTGGTCGACTATTACTCGTAAGTTTGTACAGCCTACTTAGGTCTGATAGTTTTTCTTTCAACTACGTTATATATGCCACAACCGTCATTTTTTTCAGCCATCCAAATACCACCATTTAGCTGGCAGGGGGGGGGGACACGTGACTCTAACAAAAAATAGCACTTTAAAGCTTAATATTTCACAAACGCATCACTTAATCAAATAATGGTTTTAACAAACCCACAATGTTTTTTTAAGACCTATTCAACGATATTCCGCACCATTGGGTACGCAAGAAAAAAAAATTACATCCCCACTTTACGAGTAAGGGAGGTACCCTATAAAAAAATATATTTCAAAATTTTATTGTACCACTTTGTCAGCGTAACTAATATGCATATTCATGCCAAATTACAGCTCTCTAGACCTAAGCATCTCCGAGCAATAGTGCGGACAGACGGACGGACGGACGGACGGACGGACATGGCGAAACTATAAGGGTTCCTTGTGGACTTCGGAACCCTAAAAACTGGTTGTTTGTAAAGTCGGTTTACGGACGATAATTTTATAATAGACTAGCTTCTGCCCGCGACTTCGCCCACGTGGAATTCAGTTATCGCGTTCCCGCTGGAACTATGCGTCTTTCCGGGATAAAAAATAGCCTATGTCCTTTCCCGGGACCCCAACTATCTCCATGCCAAATTTCATCTCAATCGGTCCAGCGGTTGAAGCGTGAAGAGGTAACAGACAGACAGACAGAGTTACTTTCGCATTTATAATATTATAATATGGATAACGTCACGTAACACTACAACGCTACTATTGCGTCACTTTTATTTCATGGGCGCAGCCGGCGTTCATCAATTTATAAGACATTATCACGTCAAAAATGTGTATGACTCATATATTTTTATCAGTTACTAAAGATCGCAATAGTACATTACAGACCTAGGGCAGTGAATTCGTTAATGTCTCAGATCGCAGATGTTTGTGACCCGAACCGAAGGTGAGGGCCATAAATATATACGATCTGGGGCTTTACGAATTACCGCCCGTGGTTTGTCAAAAGTTTTATGTCTTGCCTTGGCCAAGAAGTGAGATTTTCTCTCCGCGTAGCAGGCAGAAAATCACACTTTACGGCCATGGGTGACGTAAAAATATTTAAGTATTGCAATGCTGACTACCGACTTCCAATTGTTAAAATATGTTTGAAGATTTTAATTCTCATTGAAAACATCTGTACGGTTTAAAAATGCTTCTCCTTTGTTATCAATATAAAACTCTCACTGGCTGGCTGACCGACTGATGACAACGCACAGCCGAAATCACTGGTCGTAGGAAGCTGACATTTTGCATGTAGGTCCATTGGGGAGTGTAGGGGAACCCTAAGTGAGGATTTTCTGAGATTCCTACGGGATTTATACATTTTACTGTTTACGCGCATATGACTTCGCGGGAAATAGCTAATTTTATATTTTTGAAATGCATCGAACATATTTTGTCACAAAAAAGGTTGGGACAATTATCTTGCATGCCGAAATGATTAATAAGAACATCTAGAAACTTTCTAAAAATAGTTAAACTTATTCATCATACATTCTGTTGTGACATTTCTTAAATCTTTTGGTTTCCTGTTCGCCACAAGTAACTAAATGATTCATATATGCTTTTTATAGTTTCTAGAAAAATGGTTGAAATCTAAGTTGAGACTTCGGAACCATCTACTTTTTTTGTTTGCTTATTCTGGGCCTACTTGTGAGTGTTTTGAAATTATATCATTTCAAAACCCATAGGTACAATACCTTGGGTTAGCGTCTTAACCCACGTCAAATTCATACAAATATCTGAGTTAAGCTTATAAGGTTCTATGTATTTTTCAGTTACATGATCCACTATATTGGTTGGTATACATTGGGCGTTTAATAATAAATAGCCACTAAAAAAAAGTACAGATAAATAGTGTTCACATGTTCACATGATTCTGACAACATTTCTTACTTCACGCAACGTTTTTCGGATCCAATCGATTTCATGGATGAATAACTTGGAAGTTATTGGACATGGGTTCGATTCCAACTAAGTATAAACAATTTACCCCCGTTACGAAGCGGATTTAATAAATTGACTGTTTCTTATTTATTTTACTGTTAAGGTTTTTTTTATGTTATTGTTACCAATAACATAAAAAAACCTCGTTTACACGAATACATAGGCCACCTGATGCTAAGCGGCCACTGTGGTCCATGGACACAGGATAAATGCGAAAGTAACTCTGTCTGTTTGTCTGTCTGTTACCTCTTCACGCTTCAACCGTTGGACCGATTTGGATGAAATTTGGTATGGAGATAGTTGGGGTCCCGGGAAAGGACATAGGCTACTTTTTATCCTGGAAAAGCACATAGTTCCCGCGGGAACGCGATAAACGAATTACACGCGGGCGA
This sequence comes from Aethes cnicana, assembly GCA_963971205.1. Taxonomy (NCBI): domain Eukaryota; kingdom Metazoa; phylum Arthropoda; class Insecta; order Lepidoptera; family Tortricidae; genus Aethes; species Aethes cnicana. The sequence goes on along the minus strand of OZ020295.1, from coordinate 1,283,280 downwards.
AGTGGCGGGCAGGAGCTAGTTATGAATATAAATGCGAAAGTAACTCTGTCTGTCTGTCTGTTACCTCTTCACGCTTCAACCGTTGGACCGATTTCAATGAAATTTGGTATGGAGATAGTTGGAGTCCCGGGAAAGGACATTATAATTGCGGAAACACGCATAAACGCATAGTGTCCGCGCGAACGCGATAACCGAATACCACGCGGGCGAACTCGCGGGCAGAAGCTAATAATTTATAAAAAAAATATCCCTGATGTTTATTATTATTAGATTATTACGAATAATAAACATCAGGGAAAAATTTCTGAACATTAATAACTTATAAAATCCGTCGATTTCTTAAAGTGGCATCGAGTCGGCTTCCACCCACGTTACTTACCTATTAACATAAATGTTGAGATAAAATTGTATGAACAAATTATAATAAAGTATTTAATACCGCAGCTTAAGATGACACCATTAAGATTTCACATTTATTTAGGTATTTATTGAAACTTTTTTGCACAAGAAAACAATTATTTACAAATGGCGAACTTAATGCCCTCTGGCATTCTTTACCAGTCAGCTATGGGATGAAATAAAGCATCTGTCGGTGCTCTTAACAAAATAATTATATTTAACTATGTTTCATTTCAATTATTTATGATCAATAAAAAAACGCACCCTACCCAAAATTGAATAAAAAAACAAACAATCCAACCAATTAAAACTCTCGATTTACGACACAAATTAAAAAAAGTCCTTAATCCGTTCCCACACTAAAAGACCATTAAATAAAACTCACCGAAAAAAAAAACTCCCACGGCAAACCCGTATCGGCGGAAATCGGCGATTTCTTACCGGCCAGTGTCATCCGTCAAGAACCGGTCTCGGATTCATTCATAACACAACACTACACTGTAATCCGCACTTCAAATTCCTATTTTGAACGCACGAATCGAAGGAGGACTTTTGTTACGCACTGTTTTTGTCCTGCTCTGAGGTGAGCCACAGGTGGGTAGCGTGACAGCCGGCACGTTCGGAGCGCTCGGGCGCTGAGAGCGTTCTGAGCTGCCTCCAGGGGGGAGGGGAGGCTGCGCAGTGAAGCCCGGACAAAACCTGCGTAGCTCGAGCTGCCCTGTAAACCTTAGGACTCATCGAAAACGATCCGAATCATTAATTTGACATTTTAAAAACCACAAGGGTCACAAGTTATTTCAACTTGAAATATCAAATCCAATTTCAGTCGTACTCAGTAGCCCACCTCGCTGTATACAAAAGTAGAAATTCCATATTTGAATATTCATATTATACTCCCTTCTTGTCTGAGACCATTTACTATGTAGTTTACCCTATTTGTTCTAGCGCCTTCACAATTTTCAAAGATCTAAAAAAAAAATTAAGTCATAGATTCTCTGTCAACAGGTGGCAACACTTATCAAGACGCCATTACTGTTTTTGTGCCTAGCGCCGAAAGTTGATTCTCTCTATAAATTTTCTTATAACATTGGAATTTCTATTTGAAATGACAATTATCTAGTGTAATAAACAACGTGCATCATGAATGTGTGTAAATGTGATGAAAATGGGTTGAACCAGAGCCAAATGTGGGATATACGGTACAGGTATCGAAGATAGGTTATGTTGTTGTTTTGACTGCAGAACAGGTATGTTATTTGATTTGATTCTCTATAATAACGAAAAGGATGATAAAGTAGCATTGATGACCTTAAATATTCGTAAACTGTTGTTTTAATCAGAAACCTCATACAGTTTTCGTGGTTTTGTTAAATGTCAAGGTCGTCGATTGGTACGAAAATCGTTTTCTTATTTTGGTACTTCACACGACCGGTAATAGACAATTCTAAAATAAAAACGTTCTAACAAACGTTTGAATTGAATAATATATAAAAAAAAAAAAAAGCGCGTTGCGTCAGAATCTTTCAAATCGCGCCTTTTCTTTCCTTTTATTCGACGGTTATTTATTTGGTCGGTGAAGTGTTCAAGTGTTATCTTGTGATTAATCGACGTTATAAAACAAAGAAAATGGGGAAGAGAAGACATCATAACTACGACGAAGACCATATTAGAAAGAAGATTCGTAAATTGGAGGAGAAATTACTGAAAATGGATTCAGAAAACCGATCCTCGCGAGAGGCTCCGACTACTCCGACGCCGCCGCGGGAGTCTCCGCCGCTAGAATCTCCGCCGCGTGAGCCTCCGCCACGGGAATCACCATCTCCTGATCGAGAAAATGTAACAGGTACTTAGCCTTTGCTAACATTTCAGTACCTTTTGACTATCTATTAGTCTTCAAACTTATGGGTGTAAATTGGTCAGGGATGGCCAGGACAGATGCGCTACCACATTGTGGGTGGACAACATGTCAAATTAACATAATTTCTACATTATATATAACTAATGCGCTGTCACAAAGCGGGCAGACAACTAGTTATTAATAGTTTTATCTATATCTTAGCAAAGACAGTCATCACTACAAAATTGACTCCATCACTATACTACAAATATGTATGTACATATATAAATTTCATGTAAAGGAATTGAAATGTAACTAACGCGCTGCCACAAAGCGGGCAGACAACCAGTTCATAATATTTCTATAAGTGACTATCGGTGAACAAGCCGTCCAAGTCAATAATGTGTGGTTGTCCTATTTCCAGAGGATGATGTGCTGCCGGAGGAATTCTTACGAGCATTAGGAGATGAAGGACAAGAGAAAAAAGAGCTGGGCCCCAGCATAAGACTCGAGTTGGTTACACAATGGTCCACGATTATGGCAGAAGGCTTAAAGAAGGATGCCAGGGAGGCCCTAACTGCAAAATATCCGACCCCGGAAAATTTCCTGGCTGCTGTTGCCCCTATATTGAATGCAGAAATTGCGGCATCTCTTTCAGAGATATCTCTGAAAAGAGACAAACGAATAATACAGAGACAAAACATCATTGGCCATATGATGGCCTGCTTGGGAAAAGTTCTCACAGCAATTTTTAAAGGGGAAATTAACACTAAATGCCTTATTGAAGAAATTAATGATGCGGCAAAACTGGCTGCAGAAATTTTTTATCAGGACTCGAGTTCAAGAAGATTCTTTGCCCTGGCTGGCACGAGCAAAACTGTGCAGGAGGCTGTGAAAGATGTTAAACCTGACACATTTTTATTTGGCAAGGACTGTAGTGAGAAAATAAGCACAGCTCAAAAAATGATTAAGGCTGGTGCACAGTTAAGGGCCCCGGAACCTACATCGGCTAAGAAGAAAAAGCAGGTAAACTGGAAGAGCCCACTGCCTCAACACCGAGGGCGCAGTGGGCCTCAACATCGAAGACAAATTCAACACCAAAAGAAAGGGACGTACCAGAGTCACCATCGTCCGAGGCAGCAGCATCGGACACCTCTGAAGTCGAGATCACATCACCACCGATAAGCTCCCAGGTACATGCAGGACGGCTTAAATGCTATATAAATAACTGGATGGAAATAACTGACGATATCAATATTTTACAATGGTTGAAAGGCTACATAATACCTTTTGCAAGAACCCCTCCGCCAAATGACATTAAAGAACAAATATGGTTTCTTAAAGAAAAACAAATAATTAAAATGGAAATTAACAAGCTTATAGAGTTGGGTGCTGTTTCTCCCTGTGAACCTGATTCTAAACAATTTTTATCGCCTATATTTTTAGTTCCAAAACCAAATGGTACATACAGGTTTATTTTAAATTTAAAGCAACTAAATAAATACATAGACACTGAGCATTTTAAACTTGAAGATATTAGGACTGCAAGTAAATTAATAACACAGGACTGTTACATGACAACTATTGATTTGAAAGAAGCTTACTTCTCTCTTCCAGTTGCAGAAAAATCTAAAATTTTCTTAAGGTTCAAATTTGATAATAAACTGTTTGAGTTTAACGCTTTACCATATGGGCTATGCACAGCACCATTTGTTTTCACCAAGTTATTAAAACCAGTCAATGCTTATCTAAGAAATAAAAACATACTCTTATCATGTTACTTAGATGATTATATCTTGTTTAACCAGGACTCAGTTAAGTGCACCCAAGAAACACAGATGCTATGTCAATTACTTCAGGACCTAGGCTTCATAATTAATTATGAAAAAAGTGTGTTAAAACCTAGTAAATCTTGTAAATATCTGGGCTACATGTTAGATTCAAAAAAGTTATCCTTATCAGTTCCTCAAGATAAACAAACTAAAATACTAGAGAAAATAAAATCATTTCAGGGTAAAACGCATTGTATAATTAGAGACTTTGCACAATTGCTAGGATTATTAAACTCCGTTTGTATGGCAGTACCATATAGCCTTATTTATACAAAAATCCTTGAAAGGGAAAAATACTTGGCCCTGTTGAAATCAAATGATGATTTTGAAGCCAGAATGTTACTTTCTGATGTTATTTGGCCTGAATTAGTCTGGTGGAGAAATAACATTACAAAATGTAGCCCCATTAGACAACATATTTTTAGAATAGAAATTAACACAGATGCCTGCCCCACTGGCTGGGGAGCAGTGTGTGGTTCTGAGAAAACTTCTGGCTCTTGGTCAAATAAAGAAAAAGACTTACATATTAATGTGTTAGAATTAAAGGCAGCGTTTCTAGGGTTAAAATGTTTTGCAGATAAATTACATAATTGTGAAATTCTACTTAGAGTAGACAATACTACGGCAGTTGCGTATATAAATAAAATGGGAGGCGTACAATTCCCACACCTAAATAGATTAAGTAGAGACATTTGGAAATGGTGTGAACTAAGAAAGATTTGGGTTTTCACTTCATACATCAATACAAAAGATAATTTTATGGCAGATAAAGAGTCTAGAAAAATAAATTTAGAGTGGGAATTATCAGACTATGCTTTTAAACAGATTAAGAAACAATTAGGAGAACCAGAAATAGATCTTTTCGCCTCTCGGATAAATAATAAATGTAAAAGTTTTGTCTCCTGGTTAAAGGACCCGGAGGCCTTAGCAGTAGATGCATTTACTATTTGCTGGTCAAATTTCTTTTTCTATGCCTTTCCACCTTTTGCATTGATGCTGAAATGCCTACATAAAATAACAACTGACAAGGCTACAGGCATTGTCGTTTTTCCATATTGGCCTTCTCAGCCATGGTTTCCACTGATGAAATCCCTTCTAGTTGGTGAACTCATTTTATTCGAACCTGACAAGTATCTTCTTACTTCACCTTTCAGATCATATCACCCCCTACACAGACAACTTACCCTGGCTGCAGGACTATTGTCAGCGAGGCATACATAAGGAGAGGAACACCAACATCAGCACTGCCGGTTATGCTGAACTCCCTTTCACCAAATTCAATCAAACAATATGACTCTGCTCTTAAAGCCTGGTGGAACTTTTCTCAGCAACACAAAGTTAATATCTATGAAGCTTCAGTTCCTGTAATTATTTCCTTCTTAAACGACAGATTCAATAAAGGGGCTTCTTACGGAACCCTGAATACTATTAAATCTGCCTTAGCACTTTTACTGGGTCCAAGAATTAATAATGATGATAGAATTAAACGCTATATGAAGGGTGCATTTAGGTCAAAGCCACCAAAACCGCGTTACAATTTAACGTGGGACCCAGGTCTTGTATTAAATCACTTAGTATCCTATGGTGAAAATGGCCTCATAAAATTTGAAAATTTAACAAAAAAGCTAGTAACAATAATTGCACTAACATCAGGACACAGAGTGCAAACATTGTCCTTGATTAAATTAAATAACATAAAATTTGTTACTGATGGTGTACAAATAAAAATACCTGATACAATAAAAACGACAAAACAGGGAGCACTTCAACCATTACTTTATTTAAAATATTATGAGAAAAATATTAACATATGTCCAGTACACACCTTGAAAGCTTACATGGAAGCCACCAAGACAAGGAGGGGCACGGTAGAAAACTTAATAATTACCATTAAAAAACCTTACCAAAAAGCTTCACCACAAAGCATAAGCAGATGGATCAAAAGAACCCTGGAAGATGCTGGCATAGATGTCGAAGTATTTTCAGCTCATAGCACTCGCCATGCCTCGACATCAGCAGCCCATAAATCTGGAATCAGCATAGATTTAATTCGAAAAACTGCTGGTTGGTCACAGAACTCTGCAGTCTTCGCAAAGTTTTATCAGCGACCAATTGTCGAAGATCCAACATCGTTTAGTCAAGCTGTATGCGATACAGCTATGATCTCTAATAATTAATGTTCTTGTTTGTTATTAATGTTTCATTAAGTTCTGTAAGAGTCTAAAATGATTATTTTTGTTAATAAATACTAATTTTCTTATAAATTATTCCTTATTTTCTATATTTACTTAGTAATTCACAACCCTTTCTTTGAACATCTACATAGTAAATGGTCTCAGACAAGAAGGGAGTATAATTATATGATTAAACGAACTTACCTTAAGTGAAGTTCTATCATAATTATACGAAGCTTCTTGTCTGAGACCAGACACCCGCCCACCTCACAGGAGTGGCAAACCTCCTATCCCTCTATAAGGGTTGTTCATGTACACGGCTTTAAACGAAATGACGTCTTGATAAGTGTTGCCACCTGTTGACAGAGAATCTATGACTTAATTTTTTTTTTAGATCTTTGAAAATTGTGAAGGCGCTAGAACAAATAGGGTAAACTACATAGTAAATGGTCTCAGACAAGAAGCTTCGTATAATTATGATAGAACTTCACTTAAGGTAAGTTCGTTTAATCATATAATTTTTTAACCAAACCATAGACTTTTACTTGAGTTTTTTATCTGTAGCCAATTGAGCTGGCCATGTAGAATTACCTACTGGAAAAACACACATTTGAAATTGGAACGTTCTGAATTTACGTAGGTACCTATTTGAATTACGGGTTTGATTTTGGAATAGCGTTTAAAAACAGTTGTATTATTAGTTTTATTTTACAAACTAGCCAGTAGGTACCTAGTATTTTTGCCTAAGGTAATTTTTGTCTTTATTTTCAATTTAGAAGTGCTTTTGAATAAAATATACTTACCTATTTCGATTAAATAAATGCCAATGATGATGATGAAATGCCAATGGTTTATGAAGTGGTACCTACTTTTTAAAAGTTTTAGGTATTTTGTTGACTGCCAGCACCATTTAGCTGAAGGTGTTCTTGTAGTTGTTTTATAAAGACATTCGAGATAGTATCTAGAAAAGCGACGGTTTTACGTTACCGTAAATGATATTGTTTTGTTCCCGATATACCTATTACGTTATCTTTGTTTTTGCTTGGTTTATAATAACGTTCCCTTATTATCGGAAAAATGAGAGCAGTAATAAGACAATACGATCTTATTAAACGTACGGAGTCATTGATGTGTAATACCTGCCATAGGTAACTGTTACTTTCTTATAGAAGAAGAAGAAAATATTTATTCAGTATAAAACATACATAGAGATCTTAACTTACTAAAAGGGCAAGTAATTTCAACACATGGGTAGAGGCCCGCAATGTGTGCTTATGGACGGAACTTGATTTTTCTTGAATAAGGCAGTTCATTAACGCATTCACTGCCATCGACGCATATATGCGTTTTGCTGACTTTCCCGCAGTGCCTTGAACACACATGTGCCTTGCAATGTTCCCTTAATGACAGATGTGGCACCTGGCGAAAGTTCGTAAAAAGAAGTGGCAGTAATAAAAAAATATTTATCCTGTTCTTTTTTCTGCTTGGAACCCCACTTTTTAAAACAAAGCGGTACCAAATTATTTCTATAACGGATTTTATCTAAATCAATTCAGCAGTTTTTTTCGCTAACAGTTGTTTAGTACTATCGTCTTTCTACTTAAAAGGTTTCTGAAAACATACTTAGGTTTTTATTTGGGTTTAATTTTCCTTATCTTTATTTAAAATGAGCATTCATCCAAGATTTCAATGTGCCAGTGGTTTTTCTGACAATGACATTGTCCAATTTGTCACTTTGCTTTGAACGGAAATAATTTCTTCGGATGTCAAGTGACATTTTAAAAGGGAGGTACTTTTAAAACATGAAAGCTTTTTCTAATTGTCTTTCTAACATTGCATTGAGTGTCTTCGTTTTAATTACTTAAAATTTCAAATGCGGTTTTTTAGTGTTACATTGTAGGTACATAGTAATAATAAAGTAGGTAGGTGTTATATTTTCCTGTTTACACTGCTGAATCGATTTATGGAGATACTAGCTTCTGCCCGCGACTTCGCCCGCGTGGAAGTCGGTTATCGCGCTCACGCGGGAACTATGCGCTTTTCCGGGATGAAAAGTAGCCTGTGCTTTCCCGGGACCCCAACTATCTCCATGCCAAATTTCATCTCAATCGGTTCAGCGGTTGAAGTGTGAAGACGTAACATACAGACAGAGTTACTTTCGCATTTATAATATTAATATGGATATACCTATAGAAGAGAGGACATAATATTTTAGTGATGATTCTAAATAACAGGTCATAATAGGCTTTTAAAGCTTGCAATAAATTCTGAGCCAGTACTCAGCCAGTTTAGATTGCCCTAGTTACAAAGGTCAAAAGGAACTCTTGAAAATAAAGTTGAACATTATATTATTCTGACAATATTTCTACTAACCCGCGAAATTGTCTTATAAAAAGTAATAATTCGATGTTTGGGGGTTTTTCCCTTCGTTTATTTAATAAGGGGTCCAAAATAAGTTTGGAATAACGTTCGGTTTTTGTTATTAACGGTGTTCCGAGATTCCTTTCTTCCTTCGCCACTATTTGAGGAATGTTCCGATTTCTAAACATATTATTTTACTAGCTTCTGAATTCTGTTATCGCGTTCCCGCGGGAACTATGTGTTTTTCCGGGATGAAAAGTAGCCTATGTCCTTTCCCGGGACCCCAACTATCTCCATGCCAAATTTCATCTCAATCGGTCCAGCGGTTGAAGCGTGAAGAGGTAACAGACAGACAGGCAGAGTTACTTTTGAATTTATAATATTAGTATGGCATCCCGCGACTTCACGTGCGTTGAAGTTCATACTAAACTTTCACCCCCTTTTTATCACCTATTTCGGAAGGAAAAAGTAAAATATGTCACATCACACAAGAATCACTTCAACCCATCGCTCTATTTCGACCTGAAAACAAGGATAAACATCCTTTCGTGTTTAAAACGTTACCTGGTATGAATAAATAAATAAAAACCGGCCAAGTGCGTGTCGGGCCACGCGCAAATTATAGGGTTCCGAAGTTGAGGATGCCCACAGTACCTTTCTAAGACTTATTAGCATCTAGCTAGCCTGTGGATGACGTGCCCGCCCGACGCCCCTGCCGCTCGAGAAAAATCATTGGTTTTTTAATCAATTCATAAGTTGATCGACTATGACTCGTAAGTTTGTACAGCCTACTTAGCTGTGATAGTTTTCCTTTCAACTACGTTATATATGCCACAACCGTGATTTTTTTCAGCCAGCCAAATACCACCATTTTGCTGGCAGGAGGGGGGGGGACACGTGACTCTAACAAAAAATAGCACTTTAAAACTTAATATTTCACAAACGCATTACTTAATCAAAAAATGGTTGTAACAAACCCACAATATTTTTTTAAGACCTATTCAACGATATGCCGCACCATGGGGTACGCAAGAAAAAAAAATTACATCCCCACTTTACGAGTAGGGGAGGTACCCTATAAAAAAATATATTTCAAAATTTTATTGTACCACTTTGTCAGCGTAACTAATATGCATATTCATGCCAAATTACAGCTCTCTAGACCTAAGCATCTCCGAGCAATAGTGTGGACAGACGGACGGACGGACGGACGGACGGACATGGCGAAACTATAAGGGTTCCTTGTGGACTTCGGAACCCTAAAAATTAACCACATTTGTCTATCCCTAAAAATATTTGTTTACTCATTATCTTTAAATATAAAACACTAGCTTCTGCCCGCGACTTCGCTCGCGTGGAATTCGGTTATCGCGTTCCCGCCAGAACTATGCGTTTTTCCGGGATAAAAGTAGCCTATGTCCTTTCTCGGTATCCCAACTATCTGAATGCCAAATTTCATCTCAATCGGTCCAGCGGTTGAGGCGTGAAAAGGTAACCGACAGATAGACAGACAGACAGAGTTAGGTACTTTCGCATTTATAATATTAATAATATGGATTCAAAGGTTTCTGACTGTTAATTAATAGTTACTAAGACGTAGATATCCGCTAACAAAGGATTTTTGATAAAATTCCACCACCAAAGAAATAAAAAGTGGTTTGAAAATTTGTCTTTATCCACTAACCTAACCGAACCACGCGAAGGAAAATCTAGTTTATCCATCACATCACACTGCATTTTTACAACCATGTAAAGGTCAGCAAATGATCATATTCAACACACTCGAGACAAGAAAAAAAAGTTAAACGTCTTTTGCACGTGTATCTAAAGACGTCTGCAAGACACATGTCGAAGTTTCAAGCGCTCATAAAGTCGGTTACCCTTTTAAAATCTCAAAAACAATCCCAATAAACCCAAACACCGATGTTTATACTAGCCAACTACTGATAAATTACAATGTTACGAGAAAAAATATATAAAGTAGCATCTTGCCCCGATTTTTTGTTCACACGCATCCGAACGAACAGGTTTCACTTTTTTCGATGACCGATTTTTTGTAAAACAAAGATTGCTTCCCTGCACTAGAAGGGATTCGGTTTTTGAATTTTAAAGTCGAGAGTTCCGTGGCTTTTGAATTTGGAACGTGTTTTCTTTTTTATCGACGCACAGGTGTTTTGTGCCAGGACTCTTTGCTCTTTTGGTTTGGATGTTTGGAGGTCCTTAATAAACAATGTTAAAAGATCTCTAGTCCAGATTAATGTGACGGCATTTTGAATGCTTATTATAGTAACATTAAGTTATACATTAGCTTGTAAATGCAATGAGATATAATATGGTAATTTTGAATATTAAACATTATGATTGGGAAAGGGGAAAAGTGGTTTACACTGGAATGTTCTATGTGAATGCATTCACATAATTAATTTTAGACGTAATTTTGTTGACATCTTTAAATCTTTGCATTTGTTTGTAAGAAATTATGAAAGTGTGTAAATTTAAAGTGCAGAATTTATTTTCTAAAAGATAATTGGCTATGGGTGAAAAATGACAATGTGCTCGATTTTTTTTTAAGGATAGGAATAACCTTCCGTATCAAGAGAAAAAAATCTCAGAATTTTCCGTCCCGTAGATTCTGCGTAAAAAATAAAATTGGTTTTGCGTTATGACGATTGAAATAAAGGTGTTTCCTTGGTCCAAGTATGCAGCACTACTTCTTGAAAAGAAGTGTTGACACTATTGACATTATTGATTTTTTCAAGAAGTAGTGCTGCATACTTGGACCAAGGAAACACCTTTATTTCAATCGTCATGACACAAAATCAATTTCTTTTTTTTACGCGAAATCTACGGCACGGAAAATTCTGAGAGTTTTTTCTCTTGATACGGAAGGTTATTCCTATCCATAAAAAAATAATCGAGCACATTGACATTTTTCATCCATAGCCAATTTTATAAGTTTGTCAATGGAGCTTACTGTTTCGTTCGAAAATTATGTCATAAAACAACATGAATTATTTTTTTAAAATATCGGTACCTACGGACAACTTTCAGGAGAAATATATTACAAAACGATTATGTACTTATACAATAAATATTTTAAAGACTTCTTTAAATGTTAATTTAAAAAGAAGTTTGACTTAAAATTTTATTGTATTTGTAAAGTTCAAGTTAACTGCGTGGGCGCATAAAACAATAAAATCATTAAATTCATTTCGCATTTAGAATGATAATAATTTCAAAAACAAGTTTTATAATCAAAAACAAGAAAGCTAAATGTGTTTTATGATTCCATTCATAAAAACATACAATAAAACGTTAAAATATGTATAGCTTTATGATAACTACGCGAGGCACGTGTATCTAAATTATTTTATTATTTTAGTGAATGAGATTCATTATTTTTCCCAGTTTTTTTTTTATCTTTTGAACTATTTTTAATCTAATTATGGAACAGTTTAAAAACGTAAACTCAAAGTATTAAACGAAGTATTTGTTTTTTTTTTGAAGATGAAGTTTGTTTCTGATTATTTATTCAACTTTTGTGCCCTTACTGTGGTGGATCCATATTATTAATATATATAAGTCTGTTACCTCTTCACGCTTCAACCGCGGGACCGATTTGGATGAAGTTTGGTATGGAGATAATTGGAATCCCGGGAAAGGAGATAGGCTACTTTTCAGCCCGGAAGAACGCATAGTTCTCGCGGGAACGCGACTGCGTGGGGACTAATAGCCCAAACCCTCTCGTGATGTGGAGGCCAGTGCCCAGCAGTGGGCCGTAAACAGGCTGTTGTGGTGACGGCGGTGTATTTTCTTCTAAAACTTATTATGTATATAAAAGAAATATCGAAGTAAGGCAGCGTCCACCTTTGCCGCAGGTGTTTCATATCACACCTGCCCACCACCTTTACAACTGCAGTATCAAGGGCGACTCGATTCCGGCTCGCACCTCTAAGTTTACTTATGTGCGAAATTCAATTTGTATTTACCACTGAGCTTTTCAGTGAAGGTAAACATCGTGCGGAAACCTGCACGCATCTGCGAAGTAATTTAAAGATGTGTGTGAAGTGCCCAATCCGCGCTGGGCCCGCGTGACAATAGCCCAAACCCTCTCGTGTTGAGAGGAATCCTGTGCCCAGCAGTGGGACGCAAATAGGCTGTACTAGTAGTAGTAGGTATACTTGCAATCAAATTGATCAACTAAATCCCAATCGATGTGAATCCCACGCTAAAATTGAATCGATTATTTGCAAATTGGATCGGTTATGGAATCGTAAGGAGTCCGAAGGTCAAGTGCCACCGACTCCAAATGTCACCCGTTCTAATTTTATCGAATAGGCCACTCACCATACAATCTATTTGCAGTATAGCCGCCATGCAGATATAGTTGAGCAAAGAAGGGTGATTGTTCATATTAGCTGAACATATGGTATACTCTCATGCCGAGGGTCGGGGGTTCGATTCCGGCTCGCACCTCTAAGTTTACTTACGTGCAAAATTAAATTTGAATTTACCATGAGCTTTTCGGTGAAGGTAAACATCGTGAGGAAACCTGCACGCATCTGCGAAGTAATTCAAAGATGTGTGTGAAATTCCCAATCCGCGCTGGGCCCGCTTGGGGACTATAGCCCAAAGCCTCTCATAATGAGGGGAGGCCTGTGCCCAGCAGTGGGACGCAAATAGGCTGTAGTAGTAGTAGTATTTAATGGAATAGTAACGTGTTGACATTAAGACGCTGACAAGAGCTAATGACCTCGATCAATCGAGGCAGGCAACTGTCTCAGCGGAGAATGTCTGTTTGCATTGGAGGGAGCGAGAAGCACGACCGCGGTATGTGGGTGACACGTAGAAAATCAGAAAAATGAAGATTAAAAAAAAATGCCATCATTGCATGAATAATATAATTCAGCAAACTTTTTAGTATGAGTATGATAGAATAGTGTATTTAATTATAGACATTTGCGTTAAAAAAACTAAACATATAGAACCGTTTAAATAGGATTAGAAGACGCAACTTCACGATTTTTTTTCCATCGAAATGATGAATTTTTGGAAACGTTTAAAATGCCTCCAAAAGTCAGCCATTTTGTTTCTTGTAATTTTGATATACGAGTATTGTGTCACTTTCACAATTAAGCCGAATCTAACGACACCTCGCACGCTAAATAAATATATGTACATACATACATACTATACACTCTGAAAACATAACCCTCCTTCTAGCGCTTCGGGTAAATATAATACGCAGTAGAAAACAACCTCATTGTGTGCGTAACATCCAGTTTTCATTCATATACATTATACTCAAGACCTCAAAACTAGGTCTCAGGTTTTTTTAGTATCCGGTGTATGAACGGGTATCGTCCGTCTCGCTCTGACACGTATTGTTCGTCTGCTATCTCCTTCCAGCGCACGCGCAGACAAATTAAGTGACGCCGTTTTGCTTCTTATTTTAAAAGTAGGGATGTTTTGGTTTCAATTTGATGCTTATCGATATTTCTTTTTATGTGTGTCAGTTTGGATTTATGTACTGTATAGATTAATAGCACATAACACTTTATGCAAAAACTACTGAAAGCAGATTGTATGCAATTGTATTTATTTGATTTGCAATAACCTCTTCTGTCGAGAGGTTTGTATCACGCCCATGGTTAGCAGTGTGGTTTTACGTGTATGATTTTAGATTGTTTACCCTTCCTACACATACATTAGAGCTATAAATTAATGAGATACCATTATAATACTATGCTTTATTTTATTTTCCACTATGTCGAATTCGACACCTTCGAAAAACACAAAGCTCAAAAGAATTTACAAATATGTAGGTAGATGTTAAAGTCAAGATAAAAAATGAACGCACTTTATCGACATATCGACTAAACTCGACACTTTCCGCCACTAGTCGATAAAAAATCTTTAATGTCCTTGCATCCGATTTCTGTTGGCTTGAGAAAGGATGTCTCGTATGTAATTATTGTCGACAGATTACGGGATGTGATAAGATATATCGATAGAATGCTGGCCAACGCTGCTGCATTCACTTTGAAACATGCATTTGCTAGTTAGTGGTAGGGCCTGGTGCTAGGTCCGTCCAGGGCGGTACCACCGTCTTTCCCCGCTAACCTGCCGCCAAACAGTGCTCGCACTGTTGTGTTCCGGTAGGGGGTTAAGACAGCCGGTCAAATTTTCGGGCACAGAGGCATTCCATCTTAGGCCTCAGGGTAGGCAACGCATTCGAGATCTCATGGTTTCTTAATGGGGGATCAAAGGATTTCGGTGTCCATGGGCCGCAGTTACCACTTACCATCAGGTGGGCCATTCGCTCGTTTGCCTATACCTACCATCATATAAAAATATAAAAATACATGGATTGAAAAAATATATATATTTACTACTAAACAACAAATAAGCCGTGGTGGTCTAGTGGTTCGAACTACCGCCTCTCTTGCAGATTGTCGGGGTTCGATTCCGCTTTTCGGTGAAGGAAAACATCGTGAGGAAACCTGCACGCATCGGCGAAGTAATTCAAAGATGTGTGTGAAGTAATCAATCCGCACTGGGCCCGCGTGGGGACTATAGCCCGAATCCTCTCATGATGAGAGGAGGCCTGTGCCCAGCAGTTGGACGCAAATAGGCTGTAGTAGTAGTAGTAACATTGTAAGACATTTTACACGACTTGTAATATTATTACAAGGTATTCACACCCTTCATTAGAATATCCAACGTTTTTTCAAAGGTCACACTGCACCGTTTTGCATACCTACTTGTAATTGAACTTATACTCCACTTAAGGGAGTTAATTTAAATATAAACGAGCATTTTATAATTACAGGAAAGCTGAACGCAGAAAGTCCCAGGTTCGATGTTATCATCATCATCATCGTCATTTCAGCCGATAGACGTCCACTGCTGTACGCCTCCCCCAAGGCGCACCACTCAGACCGGTTCTGTGCCACTCGCATCCACCGCGTTTCCGCGACCTTTACAAGGTCGTCACTCCATCTTGTTGGAGGCCTACCGACAGCTCGTCTACCGGTTCGCGGGCGCCACTCCAGGAATTTCTGGCCCTATCGGCCATCAGTCCTGCGAGCAATGTGCCCCGCCCACTGCCACTTAAGGCTCGCAATTCTTCGGACAATGTCGGTGACCCCAGTTCTACTGCAGATATCCTCATTGCTGATTCTACCACGCAGAGAAACCCCGAGCATAGCCCTCTCCATTACATTAGATTTGATAGTTACAATTAGTTTAATTTTTACCTTACCTTACCTTACCATCACAGACACATCTTACCATCAGGTGACCTAAGTGCTCGTTTGCTTACTCTGTGGTATAATAAAGTGATAAAGAACTACATTATATAGGCTGTTGATGAATACTCATTTGAAAGAGATTTTTGTAACAAAAAACATTCGTAATAATTATTTCACACGGAAAAGTGTTTACAATGTTTACAAAATCCCTTTTTATCATATCATCTCTTCCCATAACTAATATATTCAGAACTGGTTCATTTGCGATCCATACTCGCATTTGCATGTATTTTGCATACTAATAAAGCTTTTTACTATCACACGCAGTTAGTAATGTTATGTAACTGCCTTGCAATCTTAGTGTGGGAAGCAATGCCAAAACGTATTGAAGTAGTCATAAAAAGGTTCAGTGAAACTAGTGGAAGAGATCTCTTTAGAGCATAAGATGCCTAGCTGTCTCACGATTTAGCGAGAATCTATCAACTGTTTTCTATCTATCTAAGACCGGCAGCACGTTATAAGAAATTCGGATCAGAATAATTCTGACGCTCGCCGGAAGGTAGCCGAAAGGAACTCAAAGGATACAATTTGCACCACCACCACAACAGCCTATTTACGGCCCACTGCTGGGCACAGGCCTCCTTTCATTACGAGAGGGCTTGGCTTATAGTCCCCACGCGGGCCCACTGTCAGTAAAATTCTGATCAGGCGAGCGTCAGAATTTTTCTGTCAGTAATTTCTTATAAGGTCCTAATATACTTACCACTTACTTAACTTTCTGCTAAGTTTGTTCAGCTGTCTTGTTAGCAATGGGATAGCAAGCGCTGGTAGTTTTATTAAATATTGTTACGTATAGGTACAAAGTGGTCGTATGTGGGCAGTTTGCTGAACAAATGATTGAATTTGATGGCCGGATTGGTCCAGTTGGTAGTGACCCTGCCTTCTGTTCCGATGGTCGCGGGACCGAGCCCCGCTCGCGGCAAACTTTGTGTGATGAGCTCGAATGTTAGTACTCGAGTCATGGATCTTTAGTATTTATATATGTATTTATTTCTCTATACTTATTAGTTATTCTAAGTAAGTAAGTATTTTTTATTCATATAAAAAGCATTACATTTTGAACATGCACAATATCGTGCCAAACTGCAAAACAGTTTGTCGGCACTTTTGTTCTTGGACTTAATTTTACAATTCTAAGTAACGCTTAACATAAAAGTTAGTACTTGAATAAGTAGTTTGTATTTATATCGTTGTCTAGCACCCATAGTACAAGCTTTGCTTAGTTTGGGGCTAGGTCAATATGTGTGAACCGATATGTATGACCCAAGATATTTATTTATTATTATTAGTATTTTTAAAACTTACTCATTTGGGACGTGAGTCACGCATTCAACACCAGTACACGCCATTTTGCCTAGATCTTGAGAGTGTCCGATATTTTTCAATTTGTAAGTGCCTCAGCGTTGCCAACTTAGGGGTTTTACCCCTAAATTTAGGGGGAATGGAGTTAAAAAGGGGGAATGTTAGGGGCATATTTTTTTTGTTTTTTTTGTAGGGGCTCAAAGGAAAATATATAAATAGCACAAAGCCTGTGCCTTGTGCGTACAACGGAACGCACGATACGACAGTTCATATGAGACAAGTTTCACATTGTAATAATAAAAATGTCTAGTAATTGGAATAAGGATTTTAACACTAAACTACATTTCGTATTTTTTTTATTCCGAATGGGCTTGCGTTTGACCCTAATCACACCTGATGGAAAGTAATGGTAGGGTCTAAGGTGGAACACGCTTACCCAGAAGATGCCTATGCACTCTAGACTTGAATACATCAAGATTATAGGAACTAGGACACACAAACGCAGGGAGGGAATTCCAAAGTTTAGCAGTGCGAACAAGAAAAGATTTAACATCGCTTTGTATCGTATAATAAAATTAAAAGTTTTTTCTATAGAGACTAAATACTAAGGGGTATTTGAAAAAAACAATTGGGGAGAAAATTGGGTACGGGTTGGCAACACTAGACGACAGACTATAGATTTAATACTTACTCAAACTGTCATCATGCTTTTGAAAATATAGATGCCACCTGATTCTTCAAGGAATTAGCCACACACCACAGTTGAATATACGCTGCGCGCGCGCACCGAGCGTGGCCTGACTCACGTCGCGGTTCAGTGCATACGACTGTCGTGGGATCCTTTTTTTACGGCCCTTTGTGTGGGGTTCGATTCCCCAAGAAAGTAGCTTAGTTGAGTGTACGAATTTTGATGATTTACCGCCTGGTGAGGAAGGCTAGCACTACTTCGAACAACTATACATTCGAAATAGTGGTAGCCTATTATATGTATAGTCAACGAATACTATCCATATTAATAAATAAATTAGTACGTAATTCTGTCTGTCTCTCTGTTCTGTTTGCTAGGACTTCACGCTTAAACTTAAGAATGCCTGGCCTGAATTGGAGTAATAAATATGTGTGCGCTTAAGGACTTAGTTAAAATTCGATATAGTGCGTGTGATTAAAAAAAAAGTGTGATACAAAGTAGAAGAGGTAGGTACCTAAATCAATGACGAAGCTTGCAGCGGATAACGGTATGTTTTAAATGATAACTACATCAAACTGTACATAATGACGATGCAAAAGTGATAGTAAAATCCTACTTGAATAAATGGTTTTTATCTTTTATCTTTTTATCTTTTAAACCCGATTTAGATGAAAATTTGGTATGGAGATAGTTGGAGTCCCGGGAAAGTAAGTATTACTGTCTGTTAACTCTGCATGCTTAAACCGCTGGACCGTGAAATATGGAAAGAAGATAGAGTACCGGCGAACTAGGTACAGTCAGCAGCAGAAGTAGATAAGCTGTCCAGGTGTTCAAAATGACCTACACACGCCCTTAACGTCTTAAGAATAAGGTCGTGTGTAGGTCATTTTGAACACCTGGACAGCTTATCTACTTCTGCTGCTGACTGTACATACAAAGATCATTATTTGTTTCGAAAAGACGCATAGTTTCCGCGGGAACGCAATAATCGAATTCCACGCGGCAAAATCTAGTTAGAATAAGGTAAACGCCAGTCTTGGACACTGTTACGTAAGTCCAGTTATGGACATGCCATCTTTGATTAAATGTCAATCTTATTGCTTAATTCATACATAAGAGTATTCGAATGTCCATTACTGGAGCGTCGCGTTGTCCATAACTGGCACCAATCCATCCTTCCTTACTAATATTATAAATGTGAAAGTGTGTCTGTTTGTCCTTCCTTCACGTCCCAACGAATTTTTTTGATACCTATGGTATAGGCAAGCGAACGCACGGCCCACCTGATGGTAAGTGGTCACTGCGGCCTCTGGACACCGAAATCCTATGATCCCCCATTAAGAAACCATAAGATCTCGAATGCGTTGCCTACCCTGAGGCCTAAGATGGAATGCCTCTGTGCCAGAAATTTCACCGGCTGCCTTAACCCCCTATCGGAACACAACAGTGCGAGCACTGCTGTTTGGCGGCAGGTTAGCGGAGAAAGACGGTGGCACCACTCCGGATGGACCACTAACGAAATGGACCGATTTGGATGAAATTTGGTATGGAGATAGTTTGAGACCCTAGAAATGGCATAGCCTACTTTTTATCCACAGGAACGGGTTTCCTATGGGTCAAACCAGGTTTTTATAGTTCTTTAAGTAACTATAACTACCTATGTAGGCCTCCAACAAGAGTGACGACCTTGTAAAGGTCGCGGAAACGCGGTGGATGCGAGTGGCACAGGACCGGTCTGAATGGCGAGCCTTGGGGGAGGCCTATGTCCAGCAGTGGACGTCTATCGGCTGAAATGATGATGATGATGATGATGCACTTCCTATGTGTATAGTATCATCGGGTACGCCAATTCTAAGTCTACACGGGATGAAATCGCGGGCAAACGGCTGGAGTAGTCTATATTTGAAAGCATTTAACTACCAAAGCAATGGACAACATTCCCCTGCCCCCACCCGGAATCGAATGGCACACTCATTATCCGCATTCTTCCTTGAATGACCACTCTATAATGAATTCCTACGGGATATTTTCCCTTAATTGCTTACTTAAGTGGCAGTTGCGTGGGTCACCGTGGCGTTCCCATGCAAAAATTATTGTGTGCAAGTTACATTAGAATCAACTCAGGTCATGGGTTTTTAAAACATGGTTGACGGATTCCCACCACTCCAAGCCTATTTACGTCCCACTGACTGCTGGGTACAGGCCTCCTGTTATCACGAGAGGGTTTAGGTTTATAGTCGCCACGGATGCGGATTGGGGACTTCACACAGATCCCAGAAATAAGTACTTTGCAAATGCGGGCAGGCTTCCTCAAAATGTTTTCCTTCGCCGAAAAGCTCAGTGGTAAATTCGAATTGAATTTCGCACATTATTTTAGAGGTGCGAGCTGGATTCGAACACCCAACCCTCTGCATGAGAGGCGGCAGGACAAATCACTAGGCTTCTAGGCAATTTTACACATATTCTTTAAATTAATTCGCAGATGTTTCTTCCCGATGTTTTTCTTCATCGGATATCTTAGAAGCGGATATCAAATATCTTCATGAGAGGCGGTGAGACAGACCAGCAATGCGATTGATAAATATCCATTTACAACTAGAACGTTTGACAAATACCTACATAGGCGCTTAACTAAAAAGTTTGCGCACTATTTTCCCAATTGTCTTTCCTCACGATGTTTTCTTAAACGAAAAAATCTCAACACCCACAAGATCCCATTAGCGCACGTTACTATTTTTTAATTACGTTAATTTCGAGACATCGAAAATTTTAAACTACCCGTCTTGAAATCACCAACTATCATCGTACAATCTACTAGCAAAAACCCTCCATTACTATTAAAAACCTCAATTTAATATCAACCCTGAGCGTAAAGACTTGAGGTTAAAAATGGCTTGACAGTGAAAAGTAAGGGGTGGTGAACCTGTTTGCAGCGCTGTACAGTACGACAAAATTTAGAAGGCGCGTGGCAAAGCACTTAAGCCGTTGATGCAGAGTCCATTTTTGCTTCATCCACGCGCCTTCTCAGTTAGTTGTGTAAACCTGTACATAGTTAACAACTCATAGTGGAGTAATTATGAGTCTCCCACGAGCGAATGAATGGATTTATTCATAGGTTCAAATCCAGAGGTGGTTGGGGTCTTGGCGTGTGTGTCTTGAAAAGTGGCGATATACAGCGTGTTATAGTTTTTGTGGTGATTTTTTTTTGGGTCGTAATGTTTTTTTGTACAGTTTGAATTTGTTTAATGGTATTGTGGTATGATACGCTCAACAGCAAAAAAATGTACCCATACAAAATGACCCGAATCATTTCATTGTTGTTGAGTTGAGTGTAGTAGGTTTTGGTTCAGATATTTGGAGTTTCTGCAGATGAAATCAGAAATCCTTCTTGAAATCAGCCGCAACGCTTTGTGTATTGGTTTTGATTTGCTTACTTATTTGATAAAATTACTTAAAATATTGATGTGAAAAAAAATAGAATAATTTAGGTGCCTAATTAGGCACCTAAATATTCTATTTTTTTTTCACATCGTATTAATACGAGTCGCTCCAAAGGAGTATGGCTTATTCTGTTTGATCAGAGTTTTATTAAAAAAAAACTTATATAAATCATAAAAAGAGTTATTTTAATATTCAGTTACTAATATTGAATTTAAAAAAAATACTAGTATAGTAGTTATGAATTATGATATAAAATTATAAGAAGAATTGACTAAATTTTTCAACATTCATCTTGCAAGTCAGTAGTGAATTTGCCAGTAACTTTACTAGCTAGCTAATTTTCAACGATTAAATATTTTAAATGCTAGATTATTTACTACGTTTGAATGTGTTTACTGTTTCTTTTTTCCGACGCATCTGGGAAAAATGCTACTTTTGATATTTATGTTTTTTTTTCCAATCTCGAATCATTCTGTAGCGGGTCATAAGAGCGATATCTGGCGCGGTCACGGCGGGTGCGCGCTGTGGGACGCTCCCACGCCGCGAGAATTAAAACGTCCGTCTTTCGGCTCTGGGGAAGGTTTACGATCGCTGCTTTAGCGTGCTAATGATTTTATATGGGTATTAGAAATGTATCAACCGGAGAAGAGTTTTTTTTTTAAAGTAGTTTTTGTTAGTGGTAGGGCCTGGTGCTAGGTCCGTCCGGGGTGGTACTAACGTCTTTCCCCGCTAACCTATCGCCAAATAGCAGTGCTCCCACTGTTATGTTCCGGTAGGGGGTTAAGGCAGCCGGTGAAGTTTCTGGCACAGAGGCATTCCATCTTAGGCCTCAGGGTAGGCAACGGATTCGAGATCTTATGGTTTCTTAATGGGGGATCATAGGATTTCGGTGTCCATGGGCCGCAGTGACCACTTATTTTACCCGCAATATATTTTACCCGCAGAATCAGCTAGTTACCACCATGTTTCCCCGCTAACCTACCGCCAAATAGCAGTGCTCTCACTGTGGTGTTCCAGTAGGGGGTTAAGGCAGCCGGTGAAATGTCTGGCACAGAGGCATTCCATCTTAGGCCTCAGGGTAGGCCACGCATTCGAGATCTTATGGTTTCTTAATGGGGGATCATAGGATTTCGGTGTCCATGGGCCGCAGTGACCACTTACCATCAGGTGGGCTGTGCGCTCGTTAGCCTATAGATACCATTGACATAAAAAGTAGACACTTAGTAAGTAATTAAATAAAGCATGGGACATTCGTTATTGCTCATTATTCCCATTTTTTTTAATAGGATTTAAAATAAATAAATTTGTACTTTCCTGTTATAAGAATTCCAAGATAAAATTAAAAAATAAATGAGCATTAAAAATGAAACGAGAAAATGCAATCAATTGGATTATTAAAATCAAGTGCCAATTGCTTTTTTCTCGAATGTCAAGTTCTATCTAAGAATTAGGTACATTATCTTATTACTTTAAACGCGCTTATCTTGTATATCTCTATTTATTTATTTACACAAGCGAACTCAGAAACGGCTCTAACGATTTGGACGAAATTTGGAATAGGAGTTTACGGCGGCGACAAATCAATCTAGCTAATATGTGAAAACTCGGTTTTAACTATTTTTACCCGAGCAAAGCTCGTTCGCCCAGGTACAGTCGAGTTCATTAATATGTGTACACTTTTGGACCTTATTACAACGTGGTAAGTTGCAAAAGTGTGTACATATTGGCGAACTCGACTGTACTAGTTCTTAAAGACTTGATTTCTTCCAAGTAGCTTAAAATCTCGTACGGTACCCAATGGTGATTATTTATCTCAACATTTATGATGAAAAATCCATATAAGTAGGTATGATGAATAGGTATCATTTTGCCAAAAACTTTCTCATTCAACATAAATTACCTACCTTTTTAGGGTTCCGAAGTCCACAAGGAACCCTTATAGTTTCGCCATGTCCGTCCGTCCGTCCGTCCGTCTGTCCGCACTATTGCTCGGAGATGCTTAGTCCTAGAAAGCTGTAATTTGGCATGAATATACATATTAGTTACGCTGACAAAGCGGTACAATAAAATTTTTAAATATTTTTTTTTATAGGGTACCTCCCCTACTCGTAAAGTGGGGATGTAATTTTTTTTCTTGCGCACCCCATGGTGCGGCATATCGTTGAATAGGTCTTAAAAAAATATTGTAGGTTTGTTAAAATCATTTTTTTGATTAAGTGATGCGTTTGTGAAATATTAAGCTTTAAAGTGCTATTTTTTGTTAGAGTCATGTGTCCCCCCCCCCCCCCCTGCCAGCTAAATGGTGGTATTTGGATGGCTGAAAAAAATCACGGTTGTGGCATATATAACGTAGTTGAAAGGAAAACTATTAGAGCTAAGTAGGCTGTACAAAGTTACGAGTAATAGTCGACCAACTTATAATGATGATTTTTCTCGAGCGGCAGGGGCGTCGGGCGGGCACGTCATACCACAGGCTAGCTAGATGCTAATAAGTCTTAGAAAGGTACTGTGGGCATCGTCAACTTCGGAACCCTATAATTTGCGCGTGGCCCGACACGCACTTGGCCGGTTTTTTTTAAATAAACGAGCAAAAACAACACCAGAAACCGTTCCTATTAAAATAAACAATGCACTGTCAAAACTCCAACGTTACGCCATAAGGCAATCGTTAAAAGTTTTTCTTCAAACAAATTCGTCAATTTCAAACCGCTCCCTGTGACAAAATTGAAAACGTAACCGAATTTTATATTTACCCCTCATCCATTACTGCTTTAAAGAAGACACCTATTCTAGAAACTCCTTCTAAACCCTCAATGTACGTTGAAGTCTACGACACGATTTAAATTCGTGCAAGTTCAAAAAGTCCGTATTCTGTAGAATACGTTGTTATGCTGCTAAAAGCAAAATGACGTATGTTACTACGGAATCGATACAAAAGTAGTCCTTTTTCAATTGGCTGTATGTTAAGACAGGTGGCACTTTACACTTCAGGACAGTTTAAGTGGTTTATTACGTGAAGCTTTAGTTCTTGTTGAGAGAATTAAAGTTAGAGGTTTACAATAAGTTCAAATGCATTTTCAAAGTCTTTTTATTTTAAACGTTAGGATTTTGTTACTGTATACATATAGGGCTGGGAATTAGTGATTTTAGACACGATTGAATTACTTAACAGATGCGACCAACACTCTCAACGCATAGTTGATGGCTGTCTCAGCACGCACACATGTGTTGAGAGTGTTGGTGGTGCTTTTTAAATAAATTGCAGTGTTTTGAAATGTGAAGGCGCGGGACTTTAGATAGTAGTCGCAACACAAAACTTATTTATGACTTTAACTCAAAAACTACTTGTTGGATTGCCACAAAATTAAGTATGGGGGTAGATTATAACACGGATCAATATATAGGCTACTTTTTATCCTGAAAGAAAAAGGTTTAGTTTGCCATGGGAAAGCTTACCGAACACAACGCGGACGAAGTCGCAGGCAGAAGCTATTTACATTAAGTTGAATTCTAAGTTGGACGTTCCAGCTAACAGTTCAAAAAGCCGAACAAATAATAATGTTGTGTGCACCATTTTAACTGTCCGAAAGTGTAGGTCCGTCTTATTGTCAACACCTGCGCTGCAAGCAGTCTTAACCTATGAACCTTTTTTTACTTACCACATATGTTACTAGAACCATGAGCTTTTAACAATAAATACTACCACTACTACTACTACTACAGCCTATTTGCGTCCCACTGCTGGGCAGAGGCCTCCTCTCACACGAGAGGGTTTGGGCTATAGTCCCCACGCGGGCCCAGTGCGGATTGGGGACTTCACACACATCTTTGAATTGCTTCGCAGATGCGTGCAGGTTTCCTCACGATGTTTTCCTTCACCGAAACGCTCAGTGGTGAATTCAATGAATTTCGCACAGAAGTAAACTTAGAGGTGCGAGCCGGAATCGAACCCCCGACCCTCGGCATGAGAGGTCGAACCACTAGGCCACCACGGCTTTACCACGGATTTTCCACAGGTAATAATAATGAACAGGTAATAAAAGTTCCATATTTCCTCAATCAGGGCTCCCTAGGCAATCCCTAAAATGGTTCCACGCGCTAATGGCCGCTATAATGGTTCCGTAGGCTTCGATAGTAATATATTAATTAGGTTGCTCTTTGCTGAAGATTTTTTGCCTAATTTCTAATGATATATACTATTATTAATGTCAGTAGTAAGGTAGCTTGGTGAATACCCAATCGAATAGGTACAATTGGCTACTTTTTATCACGAAAAAACTCAAAGTTCCCGCAGGAACGCGATAGCCGAATTCCACGCGGGCGAAGTCGCAGACAAAAGCTAGTCGTATGTAGTACATACATAATTTCAAAACGTAACAGACAATATAGTATGAGCTAATTTCCCATTCATAATGTTAGCAAAACATGAATTGATATTAAAAACATAACTAAACCCCATAATTAGACACGATAAAAATAAGGGCTATTCCACACATCGCCGCGACCATAAATCATTATAAGGGCGCGTGTACACGTGTTAAGTCAGCCATTTTGAATAACGCCTTGTTTAGGATAATGTCGGATTTCGGCTGGTCATTTAATTTTAGATTTATTATGGCTCTTCTATATAACATGGAGTGTAGTTTCTCATTGAAACAATCGTAATACATTTAATAAATAGCCTATGCCTATTCCCATTGTTTGAACACAGGGCCTCTTAATTAGTAAACTCTTAAACATACATAAAATATTTATGCGAATGTAACTCTGTCTGTTTTTATGTCTGTTACCTCTTCACGCTTAAACCGCTAGGTTTAAATGAAATATCTTATGGACATAGAAGTCCCGGCGAAGGATATTGGCTAGTTTTCATCCCGGAAAATAGCGTAATTCCCGCATGTTCGCCATATGCGAGCGAAGTCGCGGGCAGAATCTAGTCTCTTACACAGTCCCATGCAGGTGATCGCATTTATAATATACTCGCCACTTCGAGAAAGAGATCAATCGTCGAATCCGACTCAGCTGGGAAGCGTTCGGGAAGCTTCGCAGTGTCTTTTCGTCCAAATTACCGCAGTGTCTCAAGTCGAAAGTCTTTGACCAGTGTGTGTTGCCAGTGATGACTTATGGTTCCGAGACGTGGGCGCTTACGATGGGCCTCATAAGAAGGCTCAAAGCCACTCAGAGGGCAATGGAGAGGGCTATGCTCGGGGTTTCTCTGCGTGATACAATCAGAAATGAGGTTATCCGCAGTAGAACTAGGGTCACCGACATAGCCCGAAGAATTGCGAGCCTTAAGTGGCAGTGGGCGGGGCATATTGCTCGCAGGACTGATGGCCGATGGGGCCGGAAAGTTCTCGAGTGGCGTCCGCGAACCGGGAGACGAGCTGTCGGTAGGCCTCCAACAAGATGGAGCGACGACCTCGTGAAGGTCGCGGGAAACCGGTGGAAGCAAGTAACACAGGACCGGTCTGAGTGGCGAGCCGTGGGGGAGGCCTATGTCCAGCAGTGGGCGTCTTTCGGCTGAGATGATGATGATGATGATTAATTGATATGTATGTATATTTTAATTTTATTTAAATTCCTTACATACGAGTACTCGTATAACCTCTCCATAACAATGCTAGATGGCATACAAAATGTTGGCGAGCATATTTCATTCCGACCAAATCTAATTAATCCTCCGTATTCTGAAATTGCGTTTTGTAACAAATGCCATTTCATTGTGTACAGTCAACGCTGGTAATATCTGTATACACTTTTGTAACTTCCAGTGCCACCACCAAAACATGCTATTCACGTCTCACTGCTGGGAATAGGTCCGCGAGGCGCATCACGAGAGGGTTTGGGCTGTAGTCCCAACGTGGGCCCAGTGCGGATTGGGGACTTCACACGCATCCCTGAATTACTTTCTTGCCCTGGCTGAGGAGATGTATACGGTCATTATTATTTTTATCACTACTTCCACTGACAAACAGTCATCCCACAAGGCATGCTACTCGTACCAGTCATATACCTTACCTATCTGGGTGATACACTGCATTCCCTACTTTATCAGACTCAATCTAGTTGGAGATATCGACACCTCATCTCCTGGTGCTTCTATTACTACAACCTATTTGCGTCCCATTGCTGAGCACAGGCCTCCTCTCATCATGAGAGGGTTTGAGCTATAGAGACGCGCGAGCCGGATTCGAACCCCCGACCCTCGGCATGGGAGGCGGTTGGAGGTGTAACTACCGTTGCAATAAAAATAAGTTGCCTACAAACTCCGACAGTCAACGATGTCGATGTCAAGTCCACTACAAGACATAGCTTTGGGTTGGTTCATTTGCCACCGACTTTGCAGGCCATCGGGATTTGAAGGCGGTTTTTAATTTTGGTTTATTTTTGGCTACACTTTCCAAATTGGTTAAAACAGGACGTAAATAAATTGTACTGTAGTCTTTGAATTTGGTGCCAAAATCGTACAAGTGCTAATATAACAACAAAATGTAAAGAATATCCCCCTCATGAATTCCATCATCAGGAGTGAACCAAGTTAAAATAGGTAGGAGTCATTTGGAGGGTAGAGGTGCCACCTTTCCAATAAGAAACAATCATCAAAATCGGTTCATAACTGGCGGAAAATCGCGCGTGTGACACAAAAATAAAACTTCTGCTAAGACTGTTACATTGTTTTGTAACAGGAATGGAGGTATAAACGATTTCTATCAATAAAAACCCAAAATCCTACACTAATTCTGAAATACGGTTTAAAAAAAAATTCTGTAAAACCTCTTTTCAAAGCTCTGCGCCAGCAGTTTTTTCCGGTGTAGTAATGCGATGTTTTCCCCTCAGTGGAAAATTCATTAGTAATTATTACTTGAAACATTTTGAAATTTAATTTTTACTATCAATATTAAACATCGTAACTATGTAATTAATCAGAGTGCGTCAAACATGTGTTACAACATCGCGGCAAATCCAAGTATTAATTAAAACAAGCAATTATTTGTACTGAAACAGTGGCAAAACTATTCGGGTTTCCAATAGAGAACCGTTTAGTAAACACAACCGGTCAAATATACAGTGGGTCAACTGTAGACACACATCATCTGACAGACAGACCTTTTTTGACTGTGTTCTACAGGTGAGTCAGAAGACGTGATCGAAAATTCGAAACCAACCCTACATAAATCAGTAAATTAAAATCGACCGTCTATCTAAAGTTATCATAAGTTTACTTTTTAATATTTTATCTTGAAGTTTTCAGTGGATTTATATTTAACAAATCAATCAATCAATCAATCAATCATTTATTTATTTGTAAACATAGGTTACAATAGGTGGTAGGCGGTTTATAATAGTAATTTATCGCTATGTTTTACCCGCAACGGGTGTACAAATATGTAATGCAGGAATTGAACATGCATTAATGAGAATTTATAAAATATTTAAATAAAGTTATAGGTAATGTGCTAAAATTAAATATGTTAAATATGTCAAATTTACAAATGTGCTATGTCAAGATAATTGTTAAAGTGGTCAAATTTACAATAAACAGTGTCAAAATACTAATTACAAATATTACAATGGTCACAAATCAACGTCATTTAAATAATCAGCAATGGAGTAGTAGCACTTACGAAGTAGTACATATTTGTTTTCTTGTGCAAAAAAGTTTAAATATATCCATAGTAATATTATAAATGCGATAACTCTGTCTGTCTGTCTGTCTGTCTGTCTGTTACCTCTTCACGCTTCAACCGCTGGACCGATTGAGATAAAATCTGGCATGAAGATAGTTGGGGTCCCGGGTATAGGTAGCCTATGTCTACTTTTCATCCCGGAAAAACGCGTTGGTCCCGCGGGAACGCGATAACCGAATTCCACGCGGATGAAGTCGCGGACAGAAGCCAGTAAATAATTAAATAATCACATTAAACTCCTTGTGGTGAAACTGTCATTTAATAACTGGCACTAGCTCTGTGACCAAATTTTTGAGTCAGGTGCGCAGGGCTGAGGGTCGTAAATCACTTTAAATCACCCTTGGCCATAAAGTAGGATTTTCTGCCCGCCACGCGGACAGAAAATCTCACTTCTTGGCCAAGGCAAGACGTAAAACTTTTGACAAACCACGGGCGGTAATTCGTAAAGCCCCAGATCGCATACTTATGGCCCTCACCTTCGGTTCGGGTCACAAACACCTGCGATCTGGGACATTAACAAATTCACCGCCCTAAGTCTGTAATGTACTATTACTTATCTAACCTTATAACGAGAGATAAAGACAAAAGAAGCTTCTGGTGAAATTTTGGGGCACGTTTTTGAATTGTACTTTTTATTGTTTCGAAATTGACATTACTCGCTCCAGTGTATTTGTGTACTTATTACCTCCATGTTTAGCGCTAAATTACAAAGTACCCCTAATTTAAATAATAAATAAATAAATATCTTGGGACATTTCACACACATTGATCTAGCCCAAAACTAAGCAAAGCTAGTAAAGGTTAACCCAACTTAGAAGGATTAAGCAAAAATGGACTCTGCGTGAGCGGCTTAAGTGCTTCGTCACGCGCCTTCTAAGTTGTGTCCTGCTGTACTATGGGTGCTAGACAACGATATAAATACTTATATAGAGAAATACATACATACATAAATACTAAACATCCATGACTCGAGTACAAACATTCGTGCTCATCGCACAAAGTTTGCCTCGAGCGGGACTCGAACCCGCGACCATCGGAACAGAAGGCAGGGTCACTCCCAACTGGACCAATCCGGCCGTCACTTTTATATGTACGTTTAATATGTTCATTTATTATGTAAACCTGCTGTGTCTTCGTTGCTTGTGTGTAAATACGCCCGAGGGCCTGTCAGTTACCCGGGCATAACAGCATTACGCCGGATAATAATGTGATTTACAGCCGGATAACCGGCTCGAACCGGTGTTCGGCATAATTATTACCTGCACATTCAATTGGCGGATCATTAAAAATTTTTCCGGATTTTTCAATGTTGTTATTAGTGTGGACGGTTTCTTTACAAACAATTAATTATGATTATTACTAAATTGGTGTATTTGTGTGTTTGTTTGTGTTTTTATTATTAATGTATATTATTCATATTGTTTTTTTTTAAATAAATAAATAAATATCTTGGAACATTTCACACAAATTGACCTAGCCCCAAACTAAGCAAAGCTTGTACTATGGGTGATAGATAACGATATAAATACTTGTAAAGAGAAACACATACATATATATATACTACTTGAACATCCATGACTCGAGTACAATCATTTGTGCTCATCACACAAAGTTTGCCCCGAGCGGGATTCGAACTCGCGACAGTCGGAACAGTGGGCAGGGTCACTACTAACTGAGCCAAACCAGTCGTCAAAAAAAATGTTCTTCTTATATTTATTAAATTTTGACATTGTAATTATATTTAGGTACTATTTGTTTCGTATTGTATAATCGAGGCAATACATTTTATTGTTCAATGTGTTTAGAGTTTAAGTTTTATTTCATACATAATCCTAGTATTGTTTTGAATACATAAATCAAATCAAATTAATGCTTTGTTTGGTTAAGAAAATAAATTTTATGACGCGAGCAAGATTTAGTAAGTAGGTGTATTTTTTATCCATGAATTAACAGCTTCTGCCCGCGGCTTCGTCCACGTGGAATTCGGTTATATTATAGCGTTTAGCGTTATACGTTTTGCCGTAATATTTGTTCTTACCCTTCATATGTCTAAAAACTACCAAATGTCATCTAAATTGGTCCAGTGGTTGAAGCTTGAAGTGGTAACAGACAGATGGACAGATAGTTACTTTTGTGCTAACAATATGAGTGAAGATGAATTTATTTTTATTTCATCACACTTGCTCGAAAACGGTGTCATTACAGGCAGGCAAAGCGACCTCTAAGGCCCAGATTATGACCACGGGCTTTTGAGATTTCTTGTGAGCCCACGTGCCGTAATGTATTTGTTTTCAATTGTTTTCTTCGAAATAATACAAATTAAAAAGTAAAACTACTTAAATGGTGGAACCATTGTTAGTGGCCAGCACGAATTGAATATTTAAAAATAAACAAAAAAGGTTTGTTCGCGATGCCGATTAACCTACAGGCACAAGTTCACAGGTCGTCCTAGTGAATATTTCCTGTATTTTCCTCGCAAGTGTGATGAAAAACATTGTGTGTATCACGGGCGGTATAGGAATTGCAGTCTCGAGCCCTTTTAAAGCCCTCAACCTTCGGTTTCGGACTTATAAATGCTCTCGACTACAATTCCTCGCTTACCGCCCTTAAAACACAATGTACTATTACCTAACTTTGCCAGGGGTGCCCTCTATTTGGCATAATTCTTTTTGTCCGAAACTGTTTACGCATAACAGGCTTCGCATAATTTATCTACGCCGAATCTTGACTTTGCCGAATTTTTATTAAGCATAATTCTTTATTGGCCGAATGGGTGTTTAGCCGAATATTGTGTTGGCATAATGTTGACTTGGCCGAATTTTATTACGCATAATATTGTTTGGCATACTAGTAATTTACCAGAATTTGAATAGGCCGAAATATTGTCCGAATTTATGTCCGAAATAACAAATTATGTAGGGACGGTGTGCGCGATAACACCCAAAGTTTGGAGCAAAGCCGACTCGCATAGGTTAGGTTAGGTTATTTTTTATATAAGTAAACGAAATTATCAGTTAGTAAAAATCCCCTTCCCCCCAATATCATGATTGATATTCATTGTTCATTGCTCATTTAATTAAATCGACGAGAACAAAGGTATGCGAAAGTAGTCTTCGGCGTAACGAATTTCGGCGAAAGTAATTTTCTGCCTAAACAATATTCGAAATTCGAAAATTATGCGTGAAAACCATTCGGCGTAAATAGATTATGCGTAATAGAATTCGACGAAAGATCGTTATGCGAGTTTAGTTTCGGCGTAAACACTATTATGCATATACTTATTATGCAAAATCGAATTCTGCCAAAAAAAAAATGCGTAAACAAGGGGAACCCTTTGCCAGTACCGTTAGGTTTCTTTTGCTGTTATAAATTTGGAAAAATAGACCATCATCTGAATCGATTTGAACAGTTCAAACGTTATAAATTAATTAACACACTGACATAGATTCTTTTGTATAATAATTTAATAATTAATAACCAGCTTTTCCCCGCAAGTTCGTATGCGCGGAAATAATGAAATGTAAAATCCCGTTTTTTTCCCGTTCCCGTGGAAATTTCGCAAAAACCTCTCTTAGTGCTTCCCTACGCACCACAAGGAACCTACATGCCAAATTTCAGCTCTCTACGACCAGTAGTTTCGGCTCTGCGTTGATCGATCAGTCAGTCAGTCAGACAGTCAGTCAGACAGTCAGTCAGTCAGTCAGTTTCTTGTTTTATGTATGTAGATAGAAGAAGATAATGGTTCGCTTCTACAGTGAAAATATTTACTAGTACCTGTTTATTTTGTTTTGTTTGCTGAATTCTCCGAATTATCTAATTATACACCTTGACCTTTTCTCGCTTCTGATTTTCGATAGCGAATGATTTTTCGGTGAGTGCTCTCTAAAAATAGATAAAAGGGATTGGTAAATGCGAGGAATTTGTTAATTAATACAGATTACGGATTAAATATCACGGGGTTTATAATTAACTTTATGTTTTATTATTTTACCGGCTGCGCGTGGGCTTAATCCATTTCAATAATTAACTGTGTGTGCCTGTTTGTTACCTCTTCATGTTTTTTTAAGAGAGCTCACGGGCCGCCTGATGGAATGTGAACCTGGTCGCCCATTCTTAAGTATAATAAATCTGAAATCGCGAATGCTTTACCAACACTAAGGACTTATAATGAATTGTTGGTGTCTGATTTCACTGGCTTTCGATTAAGATAATATTTGGTACTAAGACAACATAGTATAGTTGGGCGAATCAACTTTTTTCTGTAGCTAGTTACCATGGGCGCATTTGTTGCGGCGCTTCTTCTCAAGCAATGGGTCTAGGAAGCGCTGGTAAATTCTTTTTCTGACGTGTAAAAGTGCCCCTATGTGGCCAATTTGCTGAATAAATGATTGAATTTGAATTTGAATGGTTGGTTACGGTCTCCTAGCTCACTTTTTAAAACTGTGATTTTATGGGTTTAAATTCACCAGAATTAGTTTTTTTGCTATTTTCAACCCCTTCCCTAAAGGGGCACCTTTTAAGCATCTTAGTAGTCTAGTTTGAAACAGTTTTTTTTAAATACAGTCGCTCAAAAAGTGAACATTTCGATACTTACACCTGTTTAACGTGCCAAAAGTTTGTCATTTCCGAACGAGCGTTTTTTTGTTTTTTGACAGCTAGTGAGCGTGCCTAAAGTTGTTTTTTACGAACTAGTGCGTAAAGTTATTTGAGCTTTATCCTATTCGTTTATTTATTTATTCTTTTTTTTCGCAAATGTATTAAAAAATGTCGTTTGATACACGTGCGAATTTGT
Source organism: Aethes cnicana (assembly GCA_963971205.1). Taxonomy (NCBI): domain Eukaryota; kingdom Metazoa; phylum Arthropoda; class Insecta; order Lepidoptera; family Tortricidae; genus Aethes; species Aethes cnicana. The sequence continues at coordinate 1,249,453 of OZ020295.1, read as the reverse complement.
CATTTCCACTCGTCCCTAGTGTTAACGCTCGCTTTCGCTCGCGCCAACATAACTAGGGACTCGTGATAAAATGACAAACTTTTCACACTTGCATCAAAATATACTATTTTGAAAGACACCTCTCATCTTGTCTCCTGGCTAAAGGGGACAGAATAACAACAAGGAATGGTTGATTGGCCCAATGTGTATTTTATTTTTTATTTATTTCAAAAGGTACATAAAACAGACAGCAATCAAAATTAACATAAAATAGGTAGAATCAACACTTAAGACTAGATAACAGTCCAAAAATATATGTACACATCATGGCCATGAGTTGTAATTTAAACATTAAATATACCTAATAAATATGACCAGGAGAAAAACAGTTCTTTTAAATAGATATTAAGACTAAATTTAGTTTTTTTTTAATGCAATCACAGTGATACTTGAACTGTGTTTGAATAATTTAACTGCTAGTGGCTAAAAATACCATTTTTTTATATTGAGAAATTTTGGATACATAAACATCAAGATTTTTACAGACGCGAACCAAATCATTAAATTCCCGACACATGCGGACAATAGGATTGTAATACGATGTATTATTTCGGTAAACAGCGAGAGTAAAGGTATTCGGTGAACGAATCCTGTATATAATGTTGATATTCAAAAGATACAACAGATAAGGAGAATCAATATGAGAATGGATAATTTTATATAGACAAATAAGGTCAGATTGCTTTCGTCTTACTTCTAGTGATGCGACATTAAACTTTGCCATGCGCTGACTATAGCCTGAGATAGTCCGTCCATAATGACAACGATAACATAAGATCCTAAGAAATTTTCTTTGCACGCTTTCGATTTTATTCGAGTTTACAGCATAAAAAGGTGACCAAATAACAGACCCATATTCCAAAACACCGCGTACTATACTGTAATATAATAACAACATAGTTTGTGGTCTTTTAAAGTTTTTAGTGATACGTATCAAAAACCTGGGCCCGCGTGGGGAGTACAGCCCAACCCTCTCGTGATGAGAGGAGGCCTGTGCCCAGCAGTGGGCCCTAAATAGGCTGTTGTAGTAGTTGTAGTAGTATCAAAAACCCCAGAAGCCGAGTACTTTTACTGACTATATGTTCATAGTGCGCCCGAAAAGAAAGTTCATTGTCAAAGAACAGAAAAGAAACACCCAAGTCCTTATCTACCAATTTTCTTTCCAAGACTTGGGACGCCAGTTTATAATGGTAATTTATTGGGTTGCATTTATTTGGTATCTCGAATATCATCCCTCAAGTTATAAAGGGGGATGGAATAAAAGTATAAAATTAAATACTTACAGGCGATGACAAATTAAATCATCTACATCCATACTAATATTATAAATGTGAAAGTGTATTTGTTTGTTTGTTTGTCCTTTCTTCACGTCGCAACGACGGTACCGATTTGGATGAAATTTGGTATGGAGATAGTTTGAGACCCTGGAAATAACATAGAATTATTTTTATCCCGATATTTCCACGGGAACGGGTCTTCTACGGGCTAAATCAGTTTTTCAATACTTCTATAACTATAAACAGCTAGTAATTAAGTAAAGTTCCAATACAAATAAATATGCATTCTCATCTCAAAATGTCAAGTTATAATCGATCCCGTACAGCCTTATCAATCAGTTCCGGAGTTACACACATAAACACACACACACACACACACACACACAGCCAAGTGCACCTGCGGCTGTCGACCCGTTACCATTTTTATATACGTACTGCAACCGGTTTAAACTGAACGGTGTTGTGCGAGAGGTACCTGCAACTATGGAGGGTTGAAAGTAAAGGAGCGCAATCTTTATAAAGCCCGACCAGAAAAATAAAAAACCTGCTCTGGGGGCGTTAAATTAGCAATAATTATACCAACACTAAGCGTAGGTTGGTTCAAGTACAGTTGACGAACTCCTGGTCGTTAAATATGGCCGCGGAGCTGTCATTCCATACAGAAACGTCATTTTGTCCCATAGTAAAATATTTGACGTTAACGTTAAATTTAACGAACGGTTTGAATGAACCACCCTACCTGTCATGTTGACAGGTCGGTAATGTTATTTAGTCCATTCCTTTAGATTTTCTCTAAGACAAATACTTTGTCGTATTGTAAATCACTTTTTTTAAGTGACTTTTAATAGTTTTCGGCATTTTTCACTCACGAAATCCAAAAAAATCAATTTAATAAATCACGCTCAATCAACACTTCACTTTGACAGCAATTTACTGATGACATTAATGACGTCTTAATGTTACTGTTGCCAGTTGAAGAAATTGGTTCCAATAGTTATCCGCAATATGGCGAAGTTTTTTATTTTTCTGGTCGGGCTTAACTTCCAAAGGTGGACACCAAATCGGGTAGGTTGGGGGCGCTGCGGTCGCCACTCCAGTCAAGCCACCTAGGCGGATAGTTTGCAGTAGCGCCTTCAGATGGCGCTGCTGAGGCGAAAACGCAGCGAAAACGCTTTTGAGGAGTGTGTTTTGTTTTGTTGCTTATCAAATCCGCTGGACACGTTTTGTGTCTTCCATGCGAATTGCGGCAATCCATCACACCTGTTAACATTAGGTCTAAACTAAAATCTTCTTTTATAAAGAACATTACTAGCTTGTGTGGTGCCCTGTAATGGACCTACCCCGTTTAAATGATGTTAAATGTTAAACGATTGCATGATAGTGATTAATTGTTTATTTATATAAATATACACAATATATATTATAGTGTAGTGATTAAGGATTATGAACTCTTTTAGCTCTTATACAAACCATGTTGGTTTCCTAGATGCTAAGTTATAAACTTTTGTAAATAATCTTGAAATGATAAATAAATAAAAAATAAATAACTGTTTCGTAAAATTTCTGCAGGCGTTTGAATGTTCGGAAGAAATTACAAATATTTCTGCATTTTTGGTCATTCACGTTAATTAGATGATGTTTGTGTGATTAAGATTTTCTTTTTTAGGAACCTTTGCGCTGCTTTGTACCTTATTGTAATCTTCTGACTGACCACTGAGAGATAAACATGTAGTAGATGGAGGTAGATACACATTATGCTCTAACTAATGTGTGTCTACCTACGTCATGAGGGGCACCATTTTGTACGCAATAAACTTGAGTGAAGCTACTAATAGGTACATATATTTTATAATGTAGGCCGCTCGATACAATACGTATTTAATTGGTTTTGTTAGATTGTTTTGTGAAAAAAAATAACATATAAGATGGCGCTCCTTACCAAGACAAATTCCACACTCCATACCTGCAACAACAAAATACTCTTTATTTAACTACTACTACAGCCTATTTGCGTCCCACTGCTGGGCACAGGCCTCTCAACACGAGAGGGCTTTATTTAACACCATAAACAAAACGCGGAAAATACAAAAAGAATACACAGTTATCAGGTAGCAGGCAGACTTGTCACTAAACAGCGATCTCTTTCAACCTAGGGAAAGTGGATATTGCAAAAAAAATAACAAATAGGGGTGAGATCTTCTACTATCTAAAGTCCCGCCCCTCCAAAATTCAAAACGCTTCAATGTATTTAAAAAGCACCACCGACACTCTCAACACATGTGTGCGTGCTGAGACAGCCATCAACTATGCGTTGAGAGTGATGGTGGTGGCTTTTTAAATAATAATCAAAAAATTGGAGCGTTTTGAAATGTGAAGGCGCGGGACTTTAGATAGTAGAAGATCTCTACCTATTACTTATATCTTTTTAAAATAGACTTGTTTGATCCTACCTTTTGTACCATTTGTAGCAGACCGACAAGCAGACGGTCCACTAATTTTTATTACCTACTTACTTACAAGTTTTTAATAACTACATCCTGTCCCAGTGTTTGTTGTAATCAAAACCTTACAAATTAAATTTCCTTTATTCAATATAAACTCAAATTGCCCTGAACACTTGCGTGTTTTCGGTGACAATATTATGGTATCAAGGAACTGGTCTGATGATGGAGTCGGAAGGTGGCCCTGGGAAATCACTATTCAACCAACGCGACCCCATCGTATTTAATCTTGTTGTAATATGGATTAAATGTAAGTACAAATTATCAATTTAAAATTAAAGTACACTTGAGGGTAAAAAGGTTGAAGCTATAATTATTTTTTCAACATCTATAACTTTATATTTATTAATTTGTTGCCAGCGACTTCGTACGCGCATAAACATGAACTTGTTTCTTTTTTAGCCTTTTTGAACGAATGAATGAATGCCATTTTTCCCGTTCCCGTAGGAATTTCGGGAATTCCTCTCTTAGTGCTTAGCTTCCCTACACTCCTCAAGTAACCAAATTTCAGCTTCCTAAGACCAGTAGTTTTGGATGTGCGTTGTCATCAGTCCGTCCAATTTAAATATTTCTTGGTGCCGTCTCGCGCACGCCATTCCGATCACCGGACGCGGCGGGGCCAGTTTTTTTTTACGTTTTGTGACATCAGTATATCTTGTATCTAGTTTATAGTTCATTATCATCGCCTCGTTGTTGGATGGACTACCGAAATCGTCCAATTCTCACGGTCTGGTGCCACTTATCCATACTAATATCTATCTAAATATATAAAACTCAAAGGTGACTGACATAGTGATCTATCAACGCACAGCCCAAACCACTGGACGGATCGGGCTGAAATTTGGCATGCAGGTAGATGTTATGACGTAGGCATCCGCTAAGAAAGGATTTCTCGAAATTCCCACGGGAACGGGAAAAACGGGATTTTTCATTTTATTATTTCTGCGCATACGAAGTTGCGGGGATAAGCTAGTTATTTATAAAGTAGCTCTGTCTGTTTGAATTTACCACTGAGCTTTTTGGTGAAGGAAAACATCGTGAGGAAACCTGCGTGCATCTGCGAAGTAATTCAAAGATGTGTGTGAAGTCCACAATCCGCGCTGTCACTCCCAATCCGACTATAGCCCAAACCCTCTCGTGATGAGAGGAGGCCTGTGCCCAGCAGTGGGACGCAAATAGGCTGTAGTAGTAGTAGCAGTAGCTCTGTCTGTCTGTGACCTCCTCATGATTGAACCGCTGTTCGGATTTAGATGACATTTGTTTTTTTTTTTCAAAAAGGTACATCACACTTTTTTCTATGTAAATATGTGTATGGAAATAGTTGGACTGTCGGAGAACGACATGCTTCTTTTTATCCCGAAAAAGGCCATCACAGACATCTTACTTACAGACTTATTTCATTGTATAGTAAAAAAAAAATACTTTTATTCATGAAGACAAAAGCAGTATCTGCAACAAGCTTCGTCAAAATCTCAGAAAAGAAATCCGCAACACACTTCGTCAAACACAAATTAATATCCATCACAGGCTTCGTCACCATCTCCTCCACACCCTTAAACAAAAGAGAATTAAATAAATAAAAACACATTTTCTTAAAAGCTACCGTATGTTGTTGTACCGATGCATACCCGGCCCAAATGTTCCGAAAACACTGGCCGCATTGCCGCGCTGTATGGCCAAAGAGATATTTTGGACCAGATATGCACCAGACCGAGGGTCGCACCATAGGGGTTTCATTGTACCTATAGTTAAACTAGCTTCTGCACTTTGCCCTCGTGGAATTCTGTTATTACGTTCCCACGGGAACTGCGCTTTTCCGGGGAAAAAAGTAGCCTATGCCCTTTTCCGGGACCCCAACTATCTCCATACCAAATTTCTTTCAAATCGGTCCAGCGGTTTAAGCTTGAAGATGTAACAAACAGACAGACAGTTACTTTAGATTTTATAATAATTACTAGCTTCTGCCCGCGACTTCGCCCGCGTGGAATTCGGTTATCGCGCTCCCGCGGGAACTATGCGTATTTCCGGGATAAAAAGTACCCTATGTCCTTTTCCGGGACCCCAACTATCTCCATACCAAATTTCATTCAAATCGGTCCAGCGGTTTAAGCTTGAAGATGTAACAAACAGACAGACAGTTACTTTAGAATTTATAATAATTATTAGTATGGATTCATTCTCGTTAGTAAATTGGTTCAAAAATAAGAAAGAATCCTTCCAAATAATTACATCCACAACGGGATAGCGGCGACCATTTTTATGGCAAGAGGAAAAGCATGTAGTATTTATGGTAACCATAAATACTCGGCCCCAGCCATGGACTGTCTGCTAAAAATGAGTGTGGAATGAGATATTATTTCCCAAGGTTATTTATTACAATTGCTGCTATACTATCGTTATTATTTTTAGCTTCATTTTTGAACTATTTTTGAGTTTATAAATTGTGTACCAAACTTCAAGAAATCCCTATACGTAATCTATAAAGGCTTACTAGCTTAGAATTTTTGCGCCGCCTTTTTTTTGCGTATGAAAAATAGCTTACGTCCTATATGCTCAGACCTACTGAACTACTACTACTACTACTACAACAGCCTATTTACGGCCCACTGCTGGGCACAGGCCTCCTCGCATCACGAGAGGGTTTGGGCTATAGTCCCCACGCGGGCCCAGTGCGGATTGGGGACTTCACACACATCTTTGAATTACCTACTGAACATACACTCCAAATTTCAAAAGAATCGGCCGTTTCGGAGGAGTTTGGTTACAAACACTGTGAAACGAGAATTTTATATATTAGACGAGTTTTTACCCACGACTTCGTCTGCAGAGACTTTCGTACTAACCTTGCTCTCCAAATTAGACCAAAATGTGTACCTACGCCATAGACGTAAATAATATAGACCCGATCTAACGTACACGTAATATGTCCCCACTTCCACGGTGTCCAATCCAAAGTGCTGTCACCGAGCGTGCGTGACAATAAGCGTTTTTAAAAAAACCTTTTTCGAAACTGTTTCTTAGTATCTAAAAACTCGTCTCGTTGTTGAAAAAATGGGACCCAGCTTTAGTGTCACGATATAAGTTTAACTTTGGATTGGACACCAATGAAGTGGGGAAACATGACATGTATACGTTAGGCCGGGTCCATACGAAGTATTATTTATGTCTATGACCTACGCTGTCATACTCTCAAAAGTTAGCGCATTAAAAGCTACAAAAATCTCCAAACAAATTTTCAGCTTTATTATATTAGTAATATGATACTGAAAGTCACTCAGAGGGCAATGGAGAGGGCTATGCTCGGGGTTTCTCTGCGTGATAGAATCAGAAATGAGGATATCCGCAGTAGAACTAGGGTCACCGACATAGCCCGAAGAATTGCGAGCCTTAAGTGGGCGGGGCACATTGCTCGCAGGACTGATGGCCGATGGGGCCGGAAAGTTCTCGAGTGGCGCCCGCGAACCGGGAGACGAGCTGTTGGTAGGCCTCCAACAAGATGGAGCGACGACCTCGTGAAGGTTGCGGGAAACCGGTGGAAGCAAGTAGCACAGGACCGGTCTGAGTGGCGAGCCTTGGGGGAGGCCTATGTCCAGCAGTGGACGTCTTTCGGCTGGAATGATGAATATGATACTGAGAAACTTTTTAAATCGTGAGCTTTTTAATAGATGAGTTATTGTCTTCTTTCTTGACATTGGAGATGAAAATGATGCTTTTTAACACGCTTTTATTAGGTCGACCTGTATGTAACTATGTAATGGAATCTTGCAAGTTAAATTCGACCCACTTTCCGATTTCCGTTTGAGCTGAAATTTTGCACGAATATGTAAATCGCGTGACGATGCAATATAATATGCGAGGAGATTGTGGAGTATGTACGAGTGAAGACCAAATTCACCCTGAGGGTTGAACGGTTGGAGCCACGCCACAGCGTGAATTTTTAGTTCGTTCGTGGTGAGGGTTCCCACCGAACATCTGTCAAACTTCACGAGAGAGGAATTTTGGCCGAAGGGAGTCGTGTTCCGTCGCTTCCGTGGAAGACTGGACAGCGATTCCAGAGTGCGCCTCACGACGAAGAAGCAATCGTGTTAGTTTTTAAGATTCATTTTAATATGTATGTTAGTCTTTAAGGTATATGTAATATGGGCCTAGATGCCAGAAATAAAATTTATTATTATTAATAATATTATGATGACGTGGAGCTGATCTGATGATGGAGCTGGAAGGTGGCCATAGGAACTCCGTAATAAAACTACATAGACCCATCGAATTTGGGCTCGTTTGCTTCGTCTTGAAGGGTAGATGAAGGATTTACATAGAAAAGTATAGTCAGCAATAAAAGCGTGTTCCAAAAAGTTATTTTTTGAAAAAGCTTTTTTTAAGGATGTCTTGTCCTTAATGACATTTGTAAGATTAAAAAGAATCAATTTACGTATGATTCATAAATCGATCCCCGCGTTTCAGCGCTGTGGGTGCCACAAACGAACAAACATACATACATAAACGTAAACACATAACCCTCCTTTGCTTTTTACTGGACTGTATTAGCTAAACGTCGCGTATTCAGTAGGTATAATGAAAATACTACTACCCTCATCCGTGCAACCTCCTAAACCTGTAAGCGCCGACCGGAAGCGCCGCCATAACAGCTTAAGCGTCGAAAAAATTACACGTTTTGGGCGGGAAACGAGCCACTTCCGGTCCGGGGCGTTAAGCGTTCGGCGGGCCGGAAGTGACATGTGCCATTTGTGTCGTATTAGATACTGATTTCCATGAGGTGCGAATTTGGGAAATGCGAGGGAAATGTAACCGTGAATATCATGGGGTTTTTTTTTAATGTAGAACTGACCAGCGATTAGCCTCCATCTCACCTGATGGAAAGTGACGATGAGGCCAAAGATGTAGCTCACTGGGTCAGTAAATACCTATTCACTCTAGTCTTGAAGACCTGTAGATTATAACTGTCGGGGAGGCCTGTGCCCAGTAGTGGGATGTAAATATGCTGTTGTAGTGGTGGTGGTGGAACCTCAATAGGAAAAATCGGATCACTTGTGTGTCTGTCCGTCCGTCTGCCACAGCCTATTTACTTCGAAACTACTAGACCGATTCAGTTGCAATTTGGTACGTATATGTAAGTTGGTGACCCAAAGACGGAAATGTAACGTAAATAAAGTTTTTCGAACAAATACACTCAACAGCAATGAAAACGGGTCACTTTGTACAGGATTTTCCATACAAAAGTGACCCGTTTTCATTGCTGTTGAGTGTATAACTTAGAACGGACCTAACAGTTCACATTCTTTATTTTTCTTTTATTTGCCTATTCAGTTAATTTCTCTCCGTTGCTCATAGTAAAAGTGGAAAAAGTTCTTCAGAGGGATGAGTTCGCTTTTGTACATTATAGTTTTTAAATTTGGTATACATTTTTATGTTGTTTTGTACAGTAAAGTGTTTCTTACTAGTACTAGTAAGTAACTTTACTACATTTTATATTTTTTTAACCTTTTCTAATAATATTTACATTGATCAAACTCCAAAGGAACTGCGCAAACTTGATTGTTAAATGAAATTTTAAACGAGTAAATAATCTGAAGAAACGTCGGTACAGTCTGGGTGAATTCAGTTATGGCAATTAATTACAAATGGAAGTCAACCGACAGAGGCACGCGAACGGCAAAGAGTATTAGTTTATTATGTGCAGAACTGACACAATATTTTAGTACGTCAGAAGTACTCGCTCTCTGGTCGTTCCTTCGTGTCTGAAGATTGGGACCGTGGTGGGATGAGTCTGGAATGGATGAAATTGTGAGCCTGCTCAGGTTGAAGAAAACACGGTCCGGTTGGTGGGTGAATGATTTATTAATTCAAAATTTAAAATTCAATCATTTATCCAGCAAATTGGCCACATAGGGGTACTTTTACACGTCAGTAAAAGAATTTTCTCAAAAATGGCCCGGAAACTCGTCATTGTCTGCTTTCTATCAAACGGCGAAGTGCGTCATTGACGATCAGTCAAAAATTAAAAAAAAAAAACTTAACTGCATGCCCCGGAAATGTGTATGAATTTACTTCCGCGGCATGTATAAGCGCAGGGAATGTCGTATGAAATTTCATTATCGTACAGGTACTTTTTTTTTAAACTGATAAATACGCGAAGGAATTCCCAAACAGCCAAGTCTGCATGTTCTGTATCTGTCAATTGACGCGAAACCAAACGTTTTTATCCGTGTCTGAAACAGCGCAATGTATTTCAGAACGGAATTTAAAAAAAGAACGATCCATAAAGAGCGGGAGTTCTTGTCTTGTATCAGATTTATTTAGCTAAATTTCATGAAAATAGTTTACTAGTTTGGTTTAAAAATTAATAAAAGGTCTTAATTTTTATAAAAAACGAGAAATCTACATGCGAGTTTTTAACTTGCCGTGTTAGTGTGTCTGTTAAAGTCAAATATCGGTGAATACGAAATAAGACTGGCGTTCCATTGGACTTGTTGTAAGTACTTGGCTACATTTGCGTGCGTGTCAATGCTGTATTATGAATACCTAATATCAAGGTTTTTTTTCATTTTTGAGAAAAGCACTATATAAGCCTCGGCACGTGAAAGGCTTTGCAGGCTTCGTACATATTAAAGGGCCTCGGCGAAGCCTCGGCCCTTTAAACCAGTACTCAGCCTGCAAAGACCTACTTTCCCGGCCACGGCAATAATGTACTATTACCAGCGCTTCCTAGACCCATTGCTTGAGAAGAAGCGCCGCAACAAACTCAAGCAGAAGGCCTTTTTTCAAAATTTACAAATTTTACATTACATGTATAAAATATACATATAGGTACGTACTAAAATTACATTGAAGGGATGTATAGTCCCTAACTTAAACTTAAATCTAAGATCTTAGAGATGTATAGCCTCCAAGGGTCCAGAAAAAAAAATATTATGGAGATGGCCTCCATTGTCAAATAATTATAAATTCCATAGATGTCGACAGTCTAAAAATGTCAATAAATAATGAAATACATCATGTATAAAAGAGTTCATTAATACATGTCAATAAGAACACGCTTAAAATGTTTGACTTGAATGTAAGGGTAAAAGGCACCTGGTGACAAAGAAATGAAAGCTTAGAAACACTAGAACTTCAATAGTAGTGGTTAAGTAGCAGACGGTGAGATAATATTATATGTACGAGTATAGTGGAAGGGTGAATATGGAAACTTACGGAGAGGTAAAGGCTATGAACAACACGTGTTTGGTCACTGGTAATAGGCACTATATGAGTAATCTGATCTATAAGCGCTTTTCTTAAGATGAAATGCAGTTATATGCAGTTTAATGCACGTGATAGTTACAATAACTTTTTGTAATTGATGTGATCTCGACAAAATCCGAAAGTAAAGTGAGTCATAACAACGCGCGTCAGCGAATCGCAAATTTGAAATGGATTGTCGAAAAGGTAATTTAAATTTAGCGGTAAAGGTAACTACCAGATAGTTCGGTAAGAAACACAGAACACATATCGAGATAGAATGCTAAAGTTTACCTACCGCGTGTGGAAAAAAGTAGAAATTATTACAACTTTGCTCGCTTCCAACCTCAGTTCGCTTCCGACCGCCTTCCGCGAGCAACGTCACATCAAAAAAAGAAAATGACTAAGTGTGCCGTAATTAACTGTACAAACAACACCAGCGTTGGTGGAGTTGGTCATCAGGGTGTTACCTATCATCGGTAAGTAAGTACTTTCTGTCTTGAAATATCTGTTATTTTTGTGAAAACGATTTATTTTGTAGCTCTTTATTAGTTTTACCAAATTAGTAGCGAATGCCTTGTGTCCAATGCTCGTTTTCCATTGCGGCTTTAATCTGTTGCGCCAAACTTGCGCATATTGAAAACCAGCAATGTAAAAGTAGTCAAGCCAAACTCTCGAGGCGTCGACCAACCGCGTTCCAGGCCGATTTCTCATTATTCTGTCATTAGTGATGTGCACCTGCTAATTTCAATGCCGATTTCATAATCGATTAAAATCAGACAGAAAAATGAAAATAAAAATGCATATTATAATGTAGCTATAAAACGTGGTAATAAGTGAACAGCTAGTATTATCAGAAATACTTGAATATACCTACTACTATGAATGGAGTTACACGATCAGTATTTCATTTATCTATTGTTATTACAAGCTTTTATTTAGTTTCACATGTCCCAATGTTTGTTTGATTAGTTTGTTTGTCTGTCTGTAAATATAATTTAGTTCGAAAGTGAGTTTGAAAGAGATAGAGAGATGTTGTCAAATCCTCCATTGAAGCTATGCATATGAACAATCCTAAAGTTTCTGGGTATTATTAGTAAATAAAAACCAACTTGCCTAAATTACGTCATCGTGATATCGTAAAACACTAGTAACAACTACCGCGGTACCAAGGCATTGTAATTTAAAAAGACTCGTTTTAATAATAAGTGTAAGTGTTAAAACATTTTAAATCTATTTCGCATTATGCTGTGGAAACGAAATATCATTTTTCTGTCGTGTTTTATCGATATGTAAATCGATTAAAAATGCTAAAGATCTTAAATCGTTTAGCCGCTTGACAATCGATGCTGTTAAATCGGAGTCGCGCATTTTTTCTTGCCCATCTCTAAATTACTCTCGTGACGTCATCGTAGCGACGCAAAATGTTACACGCTTGGTTCCCATACAAATGGACGAACAACCGTACTCTATAGTATCTGATCTCTGTGGTAAGAAACAAGGCGGGTATCACCTCAGAACTCAGAACATTTATTTTGACATGAAAAAAAATATACACTACAACGTGACACATTGACTCCATCGGCTCCTGTCAGTCGCTATTATTAGCGACAGTGTAAAATATTGGTGTGCGCGGATTCTTAAGTTGGTCTAACCATCTGGTTGATGAGCGGCCTCTGGGTCTGGATTTTTCGGAGTTCATTAATATGTGAGGATTTTTGGAACTTACGACGACGGAGTAAGGTGAAAAAGTAGGTACATATTGGCGAACACTACTGTACCTTGGCAATCGAGCTTTGCTCGTATGCAAATATATCATATGGCTGTGAAAATTTACAATAAAGTTCCTCTAACAATAAGAAATGTCACAAAAGATTCTGTATTTTATAATAATTTAAAAAAAATCTTGATATGTATTAGCTTCTATAATTTGACAGAATACTTTGACTTTGTAGAATAGGTATAATTAATGATGAGTACTTAATTTATCAAATTAAAATAATGTTATTAGCTATAAGAATTAATTATATAATTGCTGTGCCCCGACAGGGTTATGTTTGATACTAACTCATAACTATTAAGATCTTATCTGTACAACATAATGCAATAAATAAATACAAATACAAATACAAATAGCCAAAAAGAGTTTTTTTTTTCGCTAGATCGATTTGTCACTTTCATACAATCCCATTTCATAGTTAATTTTGTTCAAATAGTTTTTCGTTGTGCTGCGAAATTCAATTTGAATCTACCTACCACTGACCTCTTCGATGCTTCTAGAGGAAGCCTGGATCTGCGAAGTAAATCAATGATTTGTATGAAGTTCCCACCACACACTGGACCCGCAAGTGGCAGTGGGCGGGGCATATTGCTCGCAGGACTGATGGCCGATGGGGCCGGAAAGTTCTCGAGTGGCGCCCGCGAACCGGGAGACGAGCTGTCGGTAGGCCTCCAACAAGATGGAGCGACGACCTCGTGAAGGTCGCGGGAAACCGGTGGAAGCAAGTAGCACAGGACCGGTCTGAGTGGCGAGCCTTGGGGGAGGCCTATGTCCAGCAGTGGACGTCTTTTGGCTGAAATGATGATGATGATGATGATGACTGGACCCGCGTTGGGACTATAGCCTAGACTCTCTCGTGACGAACGCCTGTACCCATCGTGTTAAAGTACCTAAATAATCTCTTCTGGGCTTCATAGAATTGTCGCGTCTACCCACATCTATTCATCACAAATCTATACTACTCTATCTTTTACCGTAGCGATTCAGTCCTAACGATATTGCATTCCAAACCTTTGCTACATCGGTTCTCGATTTTCTACTCTTGTATAGATATTTGAAACATACCCATATAGTCTTAAAAGATGTACTTAAAGGAATTAAAGTTTTCATGTCATTTTGGCTGGAAAGCGAGCCGCAGGCCAGTGATCCATGGATTTGAAGACTCGTATGATTTATTTTTTTATTTAAAAAATTTTTTCGGCTACAGTTTCCAAACATAACTATAGAAGTACATAAGTAACTCTGAAGTCTTCGAAATTGACACGAAAATCATCTATGTGCTAGCAAATTTCGAGGAGTTCCCTCATTTTCTCATGGATCCCATCATCAGAATTGAACCAAATTAATATGGGACCAACATGGACGTACTACCTTTCGAACAAAAAAAGAATCATCGAAATCGGTTCACGTTTACTATTTATTTTTGGTGAACATACATTAAAAAAAAAATTAAAAAAAAGATTCCGACGAATTGAGAACCCCCTCCTTTTTTTGAAGTCGGTTAAAAAAGGTCTCCAAATTGGCATTCGCATAATCGCCACCACGCGCCAGCACCACGCGATTGTCGCATCGCTTAATCGTGCGATTATCGCATAATCGCCTTGGACGATCCCTAAGATTGAAAATGAAGATGATAATTGTGACTCTGATTTTCTTCAGACTTTAGACTTCAGACATAAAGTGCATTCGATTCTCAGTAGTAGACAGCCTTAGGTTGCCTAGACAACTAATAGCTCTCTATATCTGTCTATATATCTCCTACTTCCACCCCTAGACCACCGCGAGGTCTGAGCCGGATATCCGGAAGTATCCACCCTCGTACCCGGTGCATGGGGAAAAATTCGACTTATTTTCCAAGTCTCTTTTTATATTTCGTATCTTGATTATTTTTAAAGAAATACTTACTTTTATTTTATCTATAAAAGATGCTATCCTCGCGGTTACAAAAAATAAAATTCAAGATAACTGATTACTTACATACTTTGATATAGCAAAACTGAATAGAAAAAAAAAACGGCCAAGTGCGAGTCGGACTCGCGCACGAAGGGTTCCGTACATTATCATATTATCTACTAGCTTCTGCCCGCGACATTGTCCGCGTGGAATTCGTTAGTGTTTCCGGGATAAAAAGTAGCCTATATGTTGACCAGTGTTATAAACTACTCCCATACCAAATTTTGTTGCAATCCGTCCAGTAGTTTTCGAGTTAAATCCAGACAGACAATTTTTCTCAAAATCGTTATTTTGTGTTTAGTATCGTTTATATAGTCCCCTCGACTTGATATTTTCTTTTAATTTCCAAGTTTCACACGCAACAACTTCTACAGACTTATTATTAGTATAGATAAAACGGCAAAAAAATCATGTCTGTTTTATGGGAGCTCCCTTAATTATTTTTTTGTTCTTTTTTTTATTATTTGTTGTTATAGCAGCTATAGAAATACATCATATGTGAAATTTTCAACCGTTTAACTATCACGGTTCATGGGATAAAGCCTGGTGACAGACAAAAATGGAGAAAATCCCATGTTGGTTGTATGGGAGTCCCCTTAAATATTTGGATACTAGCTTCTGCCCGCGACTTCGCCCGCGTGGAATTCGGTTATCGCGTTCCCGCGGGAACTATGCGTTTTTCCGGGATAAAAAGTAGCCTATGTCCTTTCTCGGGACTTCGGGTAGGTAATAGATAGACAGACAGAGACAGAGTTACTTTCGCATTGTATTATTAGTATGGATGTTTCTATTATTATTTTATTGCTATATGTCCTTTGGGGCCCCCTGAGGATTGGGGCCCTGGGCACGGGCCCCGTGTGCCCTGGTAGGTACAGACGGCACTGAGCACCAGCCAGGTCCTACAACATTTACACTCGAACAGTCATCATCATCATCAACAGCCCATAGTAGTCCACTGCTGGACGTAGGCCTCACCCAATGCACGCCAATGAGCTCTGTCCAAGGCGTGCCGCATCCAATCTACACCTGCCACCTTGCGCAAATCGTCACTCCACCTGGCAACAGGGCGCCCTACACTTCGCTCGCCTTGTCGTGGTCTCCACTCAAGAACGCGTTTACTCCAACGACTATCCGCAGTTCTCGCGATGTGACCGGCCCACTCGAACAGTCCCGGTACTAAAAAAGTCATTTAAACTAACTCCTCCATTGAACCTTGACGAGTGACTGTCGCTAAGAACAATGAGCTTCCTGAGTCGCCTACCCATTGTCGATTGGACACGTCGGGACAAAGACCTGAGGTTTGTTCTAAGTGTTGAAACGGTAAGGTTTTTTTATTTGTCACTAGCTTTTGAAGCCGTTGTGGCCTAGTGGTTCGACCTACCGCCTCTCATGCAGAGTCGGGGTTCGATTCCGGCTCGCACCTCTAAGTTTACTTATGTGCGAAATTCAATTTGAATTTACCACTGAGCTTTTCGGTGATGGAAAACATCGTGAGGAAACCTGCACGCATCTGCGAAGTAATTCAGCCAGTGATTCACTCTCCATCTCCGGATGACTATCGTCGGCCGTCGGTGGGCGCGAGTTGCGCGCCGGTTAGATTCAGGCGGGTGATTCCGTGGCCATTCTGTATACATACAGTACTATTAAGGCCGTTCCTTTACCCAGCTCAGCTGTCACTGTCACTCGTGCAATGAGTGAAAGAGAAAGCGCTACGCACAGAACGCCCGATTTAGTTACTATTTAACACGTTTTAATTTCTATAAAACTACCGTCTAAAAACATGGCATTTGCAAAGCTGTCAATGTATGCATATAATATGGATAATTTATCTGTTATATTTAGTTTAACACTGTTTGATTTAATAAACTGGAGTAAAGTTGGATTAAAGGTCCGAGTTAGAGGTTACTTTGGAATTAAATTGTATGGAGCGAAGTTTCGTGAAACGTGTAACGAAAGCTGTCGATGTAAGGATGATATAATCAAATATATATACGTAACATATGTTTTTTTTCATATTTTTAACATTTACTATTTCTTAGAAAAGTATGATCTTACATGAGCAATTTGACGATGCTGGGTCAGGGAACGGCCTTAAGTAAATATTCTGTGACTGCGGGTAAGAACGATAGTAGAGATCAGATCCGACCACCTGCTAACTGTGTTTAATTTCGGCTTATTACAGAAAGAAACCACTATAAAACCACTACATGCTGAGCTAGGACCATTTCGTGACAAATCACACGCAAATGTTATTGTTTTCTTCGATTTTATTGTTATTTATGTTATGTCGTGTGTTTTGTACCGAATAAATGTTTCTTCTTCTTCTTCTTCTTCTATAAATAGTCGTTATTTGTTTTTTTCTGAAAGCCTTACCCGAAGTGAATATAATTGCCAAGTGGTCAAAAGGCTATGCAGGCCATGCCTTTAGGGTTTTTAATAATGTTCCGCACAGCAGCGGTCAGCTTAATAGTTTGCGGTCATTATATTATTATTAGCTTATATTATTATTTAACATTATGGAGACGGCACGCGACAGGTGATCGAGTAATCGAGTTTTTTGCACTTGTGTTCAAAAGCTTATTACCACCACAATATAAGTAAAGTAGTTTATTTACCGCAGTGTCTTAAGTCGAAAGTCTTCGACCAGTGTGTGTTGCATGTGATGACTTATGGTTCCGAGACGTGGGCGCTTACGATGCACCTACCTACCCCTACGATGATGATGACAAAGGGGACAGCTGAAAACCAGCTCTGCGCACGCGCATAGCGGCGACCGTTTCAAATTCAAATTCAAATTCAAAATTCAAATTTCGCAGAGAATGCTGAGACGTCTTCTATTTCCCAATTAATTTATTAGAAGTAGGTAATATATATATTTATTTATTTATTTATTTATTGGTCTACCAACAGCGGTTACAATGTTACATTCTTATAAAATATTACATGTGAGTGGTTCTATAGCTAATTGCACTGCTACTTAAAGGCGGACACCGCATGCAAACAGTTTGAAGTTAATGACGTTAAGAAAGGTATATAAAATAGATGTATTGATATATAAAGACTAAAATACAATGAACAGATTAGACAGAGTTATAAAAAAAAAAAAAAACAGTAAAGAATATTTTGTAGTGTCCAGTGAGTGCGTAATTCATAGACGTAAATAATATAGAACCGGTCTAACGTACACGTAATATGTCCCCACTTCCACGGTGTCCAATCCAAAGTTCTGTCACCGAGCGTGCGTGACAATAAGCGTTTTTAAAAAATTTTTTTTCGAAACTGTTTCACAGTATCTTAAAACTCGTCTCGTTGTTGAAAAAATGTGACCCAGCTTTAGTGTCACGATATAAGTTTAACTTTGGATTGGACACCAATGAAGCGGGGAAACATGAAATGTATCTACGTTGGGCCGGGTCCATACGAAGTATTATTTATGTCTATGGCGTAATTTCAATATTCGACGCTTTTACAGAACCTGCTCCAAGAGTCAGAGTGAATATCCCCTAAATATAAATACAAATATCCTTTATTGAACACTACACAATAGAGAAAAAAAAGACAGAACAAAAATATCAGGAAAACATGTTGTTAGGTGTATACCTCTGTGGTGTATACCTCTATTAGCGATAAGACCCCCTGCTGTATAGCAGGGGGTCTTATCGCTAATAGAGGGATCTAAGATAAAGATAAAGATAAAAACCATTTATTCAAGTAGGATTTTACAATCACTTTTGCATCGTCATTATGTATCTCTCCCAGACAACCAGGGTAGTGGATATCAAGTAAAAGATATTAGTGTAGGCGGTGCTCGTAATGCCGATATGTCATATATCATATATACAATAATAATAATGTAATAGTCTCCTGTTTGCTATTTTTTTGTTATGTTACCCAAACAACCTCTCTTCGTCTGTTGTATTCTTTTTCATGTGACAAATAAATATTTTCTTATTCTTATGCTCTACAGAATAAGAATAAGCGTGCAGGTTCCAAAATGTTTGTCCTTTCTTTCTTGACTCGAGTTATGTTCTTTTATTTTAGTCAAATTTAGATTAAAAATTGCCGTGTCACATTAAGAGTGGAACAAACAGTTGCTAAAACTCGGTCAAATTTTTGATCTCATGTGACACTCCGGTCTGTTCATGCTTGCAAGACGTTTAGAAATAATCATTAGCTTTAAATATATTACTAAGTCAAACATTTTAAGCGAGAGACCTCATCATGTTCTTATTGACATCTATTAATGAACTCTTTTATACATGATGTATTTTATTATTTATTGACATTTTGAGACTGTCGACATCTATGGAATTTATATTTATTTGACAATGGAGGCCATCGCCATTTTTTTTTTGGCTCTCTGTCTTTGTTGTTACTTTAAATGCGTTGTACAGTCAGCAGCAGAAGTAGATAAGCTGTCCAGGTGTTCAAAATAACCTACACACGCCCTTAACGTCTTAAGAATAAGGTCGTGTGTAGGTCATTCTGAACACCTGGACAGCTTATCTACTTCTGCTGCTGACTGTACTATACATAAATTTCGTTTTATTTCGTTCCGCGTTTTACCGGTCAAAAATAGTTTGCGGTCATTATTCCCACAGCTGGGTATGTACATTGTAGAGACACGGGACGGCAGGTGATCATGGCGTAATTAAGTTTTTGCTCTCATTATTTTGTGTCCAAGTCATAAGAAAATTGAGGAATGTTCAAGATCCATAAATATATTATATATGCTTACTGTTAGTCGTGCCCCGCGATTTCGTCTGCGTGGAATTTATAATTGACGATAACTTTTCTTTCCGAATTTTCATCAAATATATATATGTAGCTCCGAATGATGCTCTATCTACCCTTGAAAACTGCATTCAAATCGGTTCAGTAGTTCCGGATATTAACTGTAACAAACAGACAGGCAGACAAAAAGAGACAGAAAAATTACCCTTTTATTATAATATCAATAAATAGGTATATATAAATAGGTAGTGTGGCGGGGGGTTGATGTTAGCTCAGGTAGATGCTGCAGACACGGAGATCAGCGGTGGAATCCGAAGACACGAAGACGATGCCTAGCTCATTAAAATATCTAAATCTTGAAGACTGGCCCTATTACTGCCCTAGTACTGCCTAATTAAGAAATAATAGATTTTAAGTTGTATTGATATTATATTTTGAGAGATGCGTTCGTTACAAGCGATAGCAAAAGACTAAAAATATTAAACAAAAACACACTACGCTTAAAACTACCTATTTTTGGAAGAGAATGTGTCAACTAACCGATTGTACTCGGCCAGTCTCCACAGTAGGTACCTATACGTTATAGTTATAGAAGAAGTCATGGTAGCCTTGAGGTTTGACCTACCGCCTCTCATGCAAAGGGTCGTGGGTTCGTGAGTTTACTTATGTGCGCCACACAATACAACAAGAAAAACATCGTGAGGAGACCTGCACGAATCTACGAAGTAATAATCAATAAAATTACAAAGTTATTATTAGGTTACAAGTTAAAAACGCTTCCTCTCGTAACTACTACTACTACAGCCTATTTACGTCCCACTGCTGGGCACAGGCCTCCTCTCATTACAAGAGGGTTTGGGCTATAGTCCCCACGCGGGCCCAGTGCGGATTGGAGACTTCACACACACTTTGAATTACTTCGCAGATGCATGCAGGTTTCCTCACGATGTTTTCCTTCACCGAAAAGATCAGTGGTAAATTCAAATTGCTCTCCTCTCGTAACTTAAGGCGGTATCCCCAGGAGCCAGCCTCCGCACGCGCCGTGCAGGTGTCGTCTTAAGGGCAGCCACTCACGACCTAAAGCTCTATGTTGGACATGCTGGGAATTCAGTATTAGGTCTCTAACACACATTCATATTAGAGCGGGCTACGTGTCCGTAATTTAAAAAGAGTTAGGCCCTTACTTTAAAAAAGCCGTGGTGTCCTAGTGGTTCGACCTACCGCCTCTCATGCGGAGGCTCGGCGGTTCGATTCCGGCTCGCACCTCTAAGTTTACTTATGTGCGAAATGCAATTTGAATTAACCACTGAGCTTTTCGGTGAAGGAAGACATCGTGAGGAATCCTGCACGCATCTGCGAAGTAATTCAAAGGCGTGTGTGAAGTCTCCAATCCGCACTGGGCCCGTGGGGACTATAGCCCAAACCCTCTCGTGATGAGAGGAGGCCTGTGCCCAGGAATGGGACGCAAATAGGCTGTAGCAGTACATCACAGCTAGTAACACATCTCCTTAACAATTATAAAGTTCTTATCAAATAGGTACATGCGGAGATATGACAGGTGTACCATTTCTCGTTTCCAACTGTCTACAAGCTGCAACGCACCTGCGCGGGAGCAACCTGTATTTGGGTTAAGGTCATTAGTGTTTATTTTTTGCGCACATTGTCATTGTCGATGAAATTAATCAATTAGTTTTGTGAATGTATTGGCTGTCTGATGGTAAGCTGCGTCTGTCGCCCATGGAGTCTTGAGCATCGTGAAAGCGTTGGTCTGTAAGATTTAATGCCTCTATGCTGGAAATTTTACCAGCTCAATCGTATTTTTTTCACAAAATAAATTGAATCTAATATTATTAATGCGAATATCCGCAGTAGAACTAGGGTCACCGACATAGCCCGAAGAATTGCGAGCCTTAAGTGGCAGTGGGCGGGGCACATTGCTCGCAGGACTGATGGCCGATGGGGCCGGAAAGTTCTCGAGTGGCGCCCGCGAACCGGGAGACGAGCTGTCGGTAGGCCTCCAACAAGATGGAGCGACGACCTCGTGAAGGTCGCGGGAAACCGGTGGAAGCAAGTAGCACAGGACCGGTCTGATTGGCGAGCCTTGGGGGAGGCCTATGTCCAGCAGTGGACGTCTTTTGGCTGAAATGATGATGATGATGAATGCGAAATTAACTCTATCTTTGTGTCTGTTACCTCTTCACGCTGCAACCGCTGGTTCGGTTAAGATGGGTATGGAGGTAGTTGAAGTCCCGGGAAAGGACATAGGCTACTTTTATATAATTCCGAATTACCGAATTCCCCACGGAATATGCCGTAAAAAGCGACTAAGAAAGGTGGTGCTATAGTTGCGGATAGCAACCACCATCTTACCTGCCGCCAATTAGCAGTTCTCGCACTGTTGTGTTCCGGTAGGGGGTTAAGGCAGCCGGTGAAGTTTCTGGCTCAGAGGTGTTCCATCGCCTCAGGGTATCAAAATCAAAAATGTAAATCTAAATATTTATTCAGCAAATAGGCCACATCTGGGCACTTTTCAATGAATTTAACAGAAATGAATTTACCAGCGTTTCCTAGACACATTGCTTGAGAAGAAGCGCCAAAATTTTCAAAATTTAAATATACAGATTCACTTTACATTTACATTAATATGTTTAAAAAATACATATAAAGGCACATACCAAAATTACATTTAAGGGATGTATAGTCCCTAACTTAAATCTAAGATCTTAGAGATAGTCTTATATAGGTAGGCAACGCATTCAAAACCGTATGATTTAATATGACCATGGGCCGCAGAGACTACTTCCCATCAGGTGGCCTGTGAGCTCGTTCGCATGTCAGATAAAATTTGAATTTGTTCCTGAATAAATTAAAATCTTGTGTATAATTTTCTAAAAATAAATCAATTTCGGTATGACAATCCAACATCCATCATCATCATCATCATCATTTCAGCCGAAAGACGTCCACTGCTGGACATAGGCCTCCCCAAGGCTCGCCACTCAGACCGGTCCTATGCTACTTGCTTGCACCGGATTCCCGCGACCTTCACGAGGTCATCACTCCATCTTGTTGGAGGTCTACCGACAGCTCGTCTCCCGGTTCGCGGGCGCCACTCGAGAACTTTCCGGCCCCATCGGCCATCAGTCCTGCGAGCAATGTGCCCGCCCACTGCCACTTAAGGTTTGCAATCCAACATCCATATACTATACTTATCCAGAATCCAAACAATTTGGACCTTTTGACCTCGATCCATTTAAAATGAAATACCTTCAAAGTAATAAAACGACCTCCCCCATACTTGCGGTTGCATTACTTCACACGTCCGTTTGAAATTAGCTTTCTAACCTACCGCAGGAAATAATTAAGATGGGGAGAATAGTACATTTTGATGCAAGTACGAAAAGCTTGTCATTTTATCGCGAGTATATCAAACGACATTTTTAATACATTTTCAAAAAAAAAGAACAAATAAATACGAACAGGATGAAGCTCGAAAAACTTTACGCATTAGTTCGTTTATGCATGCTCACTAAGCTGTAAAAAAAAACCGGCCAAGTGCGTGTCGGACCACGCGCAAAGTATAGGGTTCCGAAGTTGAGGATGCCCACAGTACCTTTCTAAGACTTATTAGCATCTAGCTAGCCTGTGGTATGAATGACGTGCCCGCCCGACGCCCCTGCCGCTCGAGAAAAATCATCATCATAAGTTAGTCGACTATTACTCGAAAGTTTGTACAGCCTACTTAGCTGTGATAGTTTTCCTTTCAACTACGTTATATATGCCACAACCGTGATTTTTTTCAGCCATCCAAATACCACCATTTAACTGGCAGGGGGGGGGGGACACGTGACTCTAACAAAAAATAGCACTTTAAACCTTAATATTTCACAAACGCATCACTTAATCAAAAAATGGTTTTAACAAACCCAGAATATTTTTTTAAGACCTATTCAACGATATGCCGCACCATGGGGTACGCAAGAAAAAAAAAATACATCCCCACT
Organism: Aethes cnicana; assembly: GCA_963971205.1. NCBI lineage: Eukaryota > Metazoa > Arthropoda > Insecta > Lepidoptera > Tortricidae > Aethes > Aethes cnicana. Next base: position 1,225,926 of record OZ020295.1, on the reverse strand, counting down.
TTACGAGTAGGGGAGGTACCCTATAAAAAAATATATTTCAAAATTTTATTGTACCACTTTGTCAGCGTAACTAATATGTATATTCGTGCCAAATTACAGCTTTCTAAGACTAAGCATCTCCGAGCAATAGTGCGGACAGACGGACGGACGGACGGACGGACGGACGGACGGACGGACGGACGGACATAGCGAAACTATAAGGGTTCCTTGTGGACTTCGGAACCCTAAAAACGCTCGTTCGGAAATGACAAATTTTTGGTACGTTAAACAGGTATCGAAATGTTTACTTTTTGAGCACCTGTATATGTATAAAAAAAGTTTTTTTGACATCAATAAGGTCAGTCGGGGTAACATACTATGAATATGCTGGTGGACGTTTTTCCGGGATAAAAAGTACCTACCCTTCGCATTCCCCGGTCTCTCTCCACACCAAATTTCGTCATAATGAGTCTAGCGGTTTTAGGGTGAAGAGTGAACAGACAGACAGACAGAGAGCTACTTTCGTTATTATATTTTTTTACTTTTACGCACTTACTAGTAACCTATGAATAATTAATTTGCTATTTAAAATTCTATCATTTAAAATCGTCATAATTTTTTCAGTCCCAAAACATAATATCCTATTTAAAAGGGAAAAACACGACATTATTTGTCGCCCAAGGATCTTAATTAAAGGCGAAAAAAAGGACGGAAACAGAGGGTCGGAAAATCCAATTTGACTATCTTAAAGGAAACTGCTATACAATTTCACTTTACCATGAAAAGGTCCAGTTAACACGTGCCTAAAACCTATGTATGTGTGTATGCGAAAATACGGTGACCGTCCTTAGGTATCCATATCCATATTCTATCCATATCCATATCCATACTAATATTATAAATGCGAAAGTAACTCTGTCTGTCTGTCTGTTACCTCTTCACGCTTCAACCGCTGGATCGCTTGAGGTGAAATCTGCCATGGAGATAGTTGGGGTCCCGGGAACGGACATAGGTTACTTTTTATCCCGGAAAAGCGCATAGTTTCCGCGGGAACGCGATAACCGAATTCCACGCGGGCGAAGTCGCGGGCAGAAGCTAGTATATTATATGTATACGGTGACCCTCCTTAGCTATATAAGTATTATATGACGTCTACCGTCATTTGTTTCATCGTCCGGAGATGGAGGGTGAATCATTGGTCCGCGTAGTGGTACACACAAATTTACAAGTGTACAGACGTCCTCGCATGCAAACATTGACACTTCATTCGAATTGTGTTCGAAATTGTGCTTTTATAGGCCGTGTCCGCCCTGTGGTAGATAGAGATCTTCTACTATCTAAAGTCCCGCCCCACCAAAATTCAAAACGCTTCAATGTATTTAAAAAGCACCACCAACACTCTCAACACATTTGTGCGTGCTGAGACAGCCATCAACTATGCGTTGAGAGTGTTGGTGGTGCTTTTTAAATAATAATAAAAAAATTAAGCGTTTTGAAATGTGAAGGCGCGCGACTTTAGATAGTAGAAGATCGGGCCATCAGATAGCACTGCTGACGCGGCTGGGGATGAAATCGGGAGGGTGTGGGGATGAGGCACTTGCCTCACTCAACACACTTGTGTTGCGTATATAATCCGCTGGACACTTCTTACCGACAGTTATGAGAACATTAAACCTATTGCTGAGAAGAAGCACCGTTTAACGCATTCACTGCCACCGACGCATATGTGCGTTTTGCTGACTTTTCCGCAGTGCCTTGAACGCACATGTGGGTTGCAATGTTCCCTTAATGACAGATGTGGCACCTGACGAAAGTTAGTAAAACAGAAGTGGCAGTGAATGCCTTAAGTCAGTAAGTAAGAAAGTTCAAACGCAATCACATACTCGTATTATGGCTTACCGCTGGAACTGCAATTCGATTTCGAAACTTCTTTTCTCTCTCTCTCTCTGCGTTTTAAAAACACATTTTACTAACTAATTCCAAACAACAACAGAACCAAAAATCAAATTCAAATATCGAATCCTGTTCAAACACGTAAACCAGTAATCAAATACGGCCAGTAATTCTACTAGAAACTATGAGCATCCACTAAAGAGTAAAACCAATTAGTTTGTATGGAGCGGGACGCAAATTTCCTGGCGTCCTTTTGTGGGGTCGACGCGCCTCGAGCGGCATGCCCGGCTCGCTGCGACGATTCGCAAGCTTTGTTATTATAACTGGCCAGTTTATAATGACATTAGATGATAAATGAGGGTTACCTACCACGAGTCCAAAATCCGCTAGAGGCGCTAGTGTCACTGGGCGTCGTAGACCAAAAGGTCAAATACGTTTATTTTTTGTCTCTTTCGTGTTGTTTCTGTGTTTTTCTGTGCGTCACGAATAAATGTTTATTTACTTTCCTTTTCTTTTTTTTAATATGTACGTGGGAGTGGACTGTAATTTTTTTCGATATTGTCAACTACTAGCCAAAGATAGTTTATTTGCGTATCCGATGATACTATACATATAGACAGTTATAGTTATAGAAATATTGAAAAATTGGTTGTACCCGTGGAAAACCCATTCTCGTGGAAATATCGGGATAAAACGTATCTTATGTTACTGCCCGGGTCTCCAATTATGTCCATACCAAATTTCATCTAAATCGGTCCACTCGTTGCGACATGAAGGAAGGCCAAACAAACAAACACCCTTTCACATTTATAATAGTATTATATAGTATGGATGGATTGTGGCGGGTAAATATTCAACTAATTCTGGCGGGTAAACTACTTTTATGTTTAAATAATAACTTTTGCGTTTTAAAAGCAGAAATAAATATGTATCTGTAGCAGCTGTAATTCATTAAGATGTATCGTTTTATATTTGTTTTGTGTTACTATTTTTTCGCCCAACTGGCTGGGCACGGCCTCTTCCGCACTCATGCTTATGTGGTGGGATTTACATGAATTCCCAGTAAACAGCAAAGTTTTACACAAAATCGTACATTTCACCGCTAAATACTGTTTCACGCTAAATCGAGTTTCATTCAATGACACTCCATCAATATCTCTATTAATAAATGAAATTCGTCTGTCGGTCGGGATCGCCCGTTTGCCTCCACAACTAATACCGCACATAAACAGGTATAATATGCAAATTGTGAGCCACATTACGCATTTCGTGTGTGAATTTTGGTGCAAGTCACTAGCTGTCTGTTTTCAAATAAAAAAATAAGAATTGAAAAAGAAAATAACGCGTATTCACTTGACACTGTTCTTATAAATACTTAACTCTCCTAAAATATTAGCTTTGCAATGCAAATGTGAGCACGTTATCTAGTCCACGTAAATTCTCAAAATTCTTAATAGTTAAGGACCTAGGTAGTACAAAATTGAATAGTTTCAAAATGGTTCGTCAATTATTGAAGTAAATATATGACTGTAGTTGTGGATTACTACACCAATTCTTAGTTCCTTCATTAAGTAAAATATGAAATATCATCTTCTTTTGTCTTCGAAAGAATTGTGTTGGTGTATTTTGCGTACTCATTTACTCATTGACACCTTTTCTATTTATTTTTTACAAGAAGGGACGAAGGACTGCCTGGTTTCTGTCGGGTAATCGGTCCTCTATTCGGAACATTTATCATCTTGGACACCTTTATAACAACCAAAGGCGCTTTCGGCTTGGTCTCACATCGTGATACATGCCACGCGTTTTTTTTTAACTATCATTACATAAAATTCTAGAAACGTGTTACAATAAAACGCTTTTTAATCACATTTTGTACCACGCCATAAGCCTCTGTGGGACCGAGCCTGAACCTGATAATTTCCAACTGTTCCAAAACATGAATTAATATCGTCTCCTATGGAAACCGGTTCAATATTCGATTCTGTTTTAATGGAATATAAGCTAGTTTCTACACTGAGAAATTATTTTCATAATTACAATGAACATTCGTGACATTTCATTCATTCATTTCTTTCTTCTAATCAAAGATAATCTTCTAATAAAAGGAAGGCATCACCAAACTGTAAACATTTGAACTTTTAAATTTTACTTGACTTTACATTTTATTAACTAAAACTTAATTGGAAGAGATCGGCTTTAAGAGATAAGTAAGTTTTGTTAAGTTTATGGTGTTTAATAAAAAAATATTATAGGTATTGTATTTTTAATCGACAAATTTTCCAACCGACTTGAGGAAAATACGTTAATGTGATCTAACCGAAAACTTTCGATCAATAGGTGACTATTGATCGAAAGTTTTCGACCGACAAAATATCAAACAAAAATTAAAAAAATAAAACAGCATTCTACACTGCCAGCATCATATTAAGTTTGTACCTAGTACGAAATGTAAAATGAAAATCGTCGCAGCAAGGCCGCAAACACACGAAGAGCGCCAATTCCAAGCATTCAAAACGGCTTTAAAAAAGCATTCGAAATCCAAACAATTAAAAAGTCATTCCGCACGAAAGCGGGCTAAAAAGGGAACAGATTTGAATTCAAGTGTTCTTTAATTTGACATACTTTCTAGAGGGTTCTGCGGCCAGTGTTGGCAACGTGGAAATTCCGAATTAGAACTCTTTAGCACAGGTTAGGTAGGTAGGCATCATCGTAAAGAGGGTTGCTCTATTTTTCCGCCATGAGATGGCGCCACCGAGCCATCGGCCTTAAAAGCTGCCAAATTGTATGGAATATTTGGTTTAGTGTAAGGTTTCCCGAATTTCCGTTTTAATGTTTAAATAAAAACTTGAATAGGAGGTACAACTTTATAAATAAACAAAATATACTCGTAAGAACTGAATGATAGTAATTCAAAATTCAAATGAGAAATTATTTTGTCAGAATAGAAAAAAAACATACTATATACACTGTACTACGAGTAATATTTTAAAAATAAACAATTTACAATGTTCAGAGCAAATTAAATACTATTACTATTACTACTACTGCAGCCTATTTGCGTCCCACTGCTGGGCACAGGCCTCCTCTCATCACGAGAGGGTTTGGGCTATAATCCCCACCTGCACGCATCTGCGAATTAATTCAAAGATGTGTGTGAAGTCCCCAATCCGCAAATTAAATATTGCGAGAATAATATAATTAGGTATAATGCTGCAATTTTGAGATAATTATGACCTTAAAAGTAACAGTAACAGTAGGTCTCACAGCTATTTGGTTTGGACCTATTGCCTCAATGCGCCATCTGGTGAGCGTGTTTTCAATAAACCCTCTTTGAATGAAATAATTTCTTAACACACGGCGGACACGGTCTATAGAAGCACGATTTCGAACAAAATTCGAATGAAGTGTCAATGATTGCGTGCGAGGACGTCTGTACACTTGTAAATGTGTGTGTACCACTACGCGAGCCAATGATTCACTCTCCATCTCCGGATGAAACAAATGACGGTAAGAGCGAGTTGCGCGCCGGCTAGATTCAGGCGGGTGATTTCGTCGCCATTCCGTATGTAGAGATCTTCTACTATCTAAAGTCCCGCGCCTTCACATTTCAAAACGCTTCAATTTTTTTATTTATATTTAAAACGCACCTCAAACACTCTCAACGCATAGTTGATGGCTGTCTCAGCACGCACACATGTGTTGAGAGTGTTGGTGGGTGCTTTTTAAATACATTGAAGCGTTTTGAATTTTGGAGGGGCGGGACTTTAGATAGTAGAAGATCTCTAGTACTATTAAATATTCTGTGCCAATGAACCAATCACAATAACCAATCAAGGTCCCACTTCTTATTAATCACATCCTTTGACTTTGTTCGCAGATGCATGCAGGTTTCCTTCACGAAAAAATTTAGCGTTATTTTATATTTATTCTTGCATGTTATAAATTAAACTCAATTACACTAGACAGATGATAGTCAGTACATGTTTTTAAGGGTTCCGAACCTCAAGAAAAGGTAAAAAAACCGGCCAAGTGCGTGTCGGACCACGCGCAAAGTATAGGGTTCCGAAGTTGACGATGCCCACAGTACCTTTCTAAGACTTATTAGCATCTAGCTAGCCTGTGATATGACGTGCCCGCCCGACGCCCCTGCCGCTCGAGAAAAATCATCATCATAAGTTGGTCGACTATTACTCGTAAGTTTGTACAGCTTACTTAGCTGTGATAGTTTTCCTTTCAACTACGTTATATATGCCACAACCGTGATTTTTTTCAGCTATCCAAATACCACCATTTAGTTGGCAGGGGGGGGGGGACACGTGACCCTAACAAAAAATAGCACTTTAAAGCTTAATATTTCACAAACGCATCACTTAATCAAAAAATGGTTTTAACAAACCCACAATATTTTTATAAGACCTATTCAACAATATGCCGCACCATGGGGTACGCAAGAAAAAAAAATTATATCTCCACTTTACTAGTAGGGGAGGTACACTATAAAAAAAAATATTTCAAAATTTTATTTTACCACTTTGTCAGCGTAACTAATATGCATATTCATGCCAAATTACAGCTTTCTAGAACTAAGCATCTCCGAGCAATAGTGCGGACAGACGGACGGACGGACGGACGGACGGACGGACATGGCGAAACTATAAGGGTTCCTTGTAGACTTCGGAACCCTAAAAACGGAACCATTATCACTCGTGTGTCTGTCCGTCCGTCTGTGACAGTCGATTTTCTCCGAAACTACTGGACCGATTAAGTTGAAATTTGGTACGTATATGTAAGTTTGTGACCCAAAGACGGACATGTAACGAAAATAAATTAATTTTAAACATAGACCTTATTTTTGGGGGCTAAATTTGAAATAGTTATTTGTTATGCAAGGCTGCAAAGTTGTTGTTTGCTGTGAGTGCGTGATTGAGACCCGAGTGAACGAAGGATTCTAGGGTTGAACTAGGGTAGGGTTCAAATATAGAATCCTGAGTGTAACGAGGGTTTCAAGGCACGAGACAGCAAACGACTTTGCTGCTGAGCGCAACACAAAATTTTTCACCTCACGCGCGATTTTTCGGGAAGAAGACTTAGTTCGGCGTTTGTGCTAACTCTGGAGGAGTTAAATTCGTATCGTCATCGCTAGAATCGCTCATATTTTCTTTATTACTTCGTTTAGGTATTCTAAATTACAAAACCAACAATCTAAAACATTTAAAAAAAAAAAATGTTTTTTTTTCCCGGAGATTGCGTTCCAAATCACTCCTACTCGTATTTCAAGATTCAATTATTCATTGAATACAGTTAAAATATACACATATTTAAGTATTTTTGTGATAAAACATTGTGAAATAATGAAATGCATCTGAAACGGTGTATTATTAATCTAATTTTAGTAATGATGATATTAAGTAAATTGAACCTTTATTTTAATAAAACTCTCACGACGAATTGCGTTTCAGAACGTATCGTTGTTTTTTTATTGTGACAGTGGCGTCATGCGTCGTTCGAATTTCAAAAACACTTTCCACGCTAGCGGATAAAAACAACTTTTGCGCTCGGATATCAAGCTGCAAAACGACCACTTTCGAGCCAGTGAGGTGAAAAAAATATTAATGAAGTTTTTCAAACTATATCGTGTGAATGTGTCAAATGAAAGTAAAATTTTGGAAAAAACACGGAGGATAGTTATTGACCTATAGATTACAGGAAAATTACTAAGAAGTCCTTGGTATTTGAAATTTATCATATAGAAGAGCTTATTCTGTGAAACGGTTTGAAAATGACGACATTGAAAATAATCAAGGGTCGGAACGGAACCCTCTCCACGCGAGTTTAACTCGTCTTGGCCGGTTTTTCTTACACTGTGACAACTAGAAATTCTATAAATAACATTACATATTTACATGCAGGTGTTGACATAGATCACCTGTCAAACGAAAATAGAATACAGAAGTAGTTAATTGTACAGAATTTAAAAGGGAGTTTTGTATCCATATTCATTTTTACACCTGCCACAGAGTCGGTCCATATATTGGGATCATGGCTGTATTAAATATTTGTGTAGAAAGGGATCCCTAATTATACATATTATAAATGGGAAAGTAAGTCAGTCTGTCAGTTAGGTACCTATTATTTTCTGGGATATTACCTACCTTTACGCGGCTGGGCCGATTTGGCAAAGAGATAGTTTGAGGCTCGGGAAAGGACAAAGGGGTGGAATTTAAATATGAACCACCGCAGACGAAGTCGCGGGCAACGACTAGTAAAATTATAAGAAACCACAGGCTTCCTTTCTTATAAGGGCATTGTACCCACGCAATAACAGCGCGGATGGGGACTCACAACTTTGAATTATTTTGCTAATGCGTGCACGCTTCCTAACGATGATTGGATCTCAACGCAAGGATGCCTAGTCTATACTGTGCGTAGTCGGAGGTGTGAACCCCCTTCTTCATGCTTCAGGCGGTAGGTCAAACCACTGCCACACGGCCTATAAAAGCACGATTTAGAACACAATTCGAATGAAGTGTCATTGTTTGCGTGCGAGGACGTCTGTACACTTGTAAATGTGTGTGTACCAACTACGCGGGCCAACGATCCACTCTCCATCTCCGGATTAAACAAATGACGGTAAGGCGAGTTGGGCGCGAGTTGCGCGCCGGCTAGAATCAGGCGCGTGATTCCGTGACCACTCTGTATGTAGTACTATTGAATATTCTGTGCCACTACTTACTTGGCATATGCTTGGCAGTACCTACGCGTAAATGATTTTACATCACCCTTGGCCGTAAAGTGGGATTTTCTGCCCGCTACGCGGAGAGAAAATCTCACTTCTTGGCCAAGGCAAGATGTAAAACTTTTGACAAACCACGGGCGGTAATTCGTAAAGCCCCAGATCGCATATTTATGGCCCTCACCTTCGGTTCGGGCCACAGAAACCTGCGATCTGGGACATTTACGAATTCACCACCCTAGGTCTGTAATGTACTATTAATTCGTACACCGCATTGCAGTGACATACTATACTATACGTACGTATTATACTGACCCCATGTCCATTATACGACGATTTGAATCAGAAATGCCGTTGTTCTAGCCGAAAGATGCCCACTAATGAATTTGGGCTCCAAAGATTCGCCATATGGAGTGGTTTAGCTCCACCCGAATCCAACAGATTAGCACTACACCAGAATTCAAATGTGTACACTTTTGTACCTTTATGCAATAGAGCAAAGTGCAAAAGTATATAATATATGGTCAAGCAAAACTTTATGAGGATACTTTAACCACAGTATCAGTTATCGATTCTAAGCATGTTTTTTAGATAGATGTTATGAGCGATATCTGTATTCCATACATCTTTTTTTACCAACTTGAAAAAATAAACCTATACAACATGCTTAGAATCGATATATTCGACCCGTATATTGAAGAATTCGAGTGCACATCGAGTCGTTGTGTCATCTCACGTGATTTTTCATGTACTTTTTTTGCGGTGATTCGAATGAGACTATACCCATACTAATAATGAAAGATATTCATGAACACTTTTTTTAGACTTAATTTGCAAAATATTGAACCTGATATGGTTTTGGTAGGACTGAGCAGATCCTCATTTCTAGCATCCAGATATAGTTATTATGGGTTCCCTGCTCAAACTCAATAAGAGATACTTTGTTTTACAATACAATTGTGAACCTGCTATAGTTCTATGACAAATTCAAATTTTATTGTTTTCTTACGACGACTTATTTATATGCTACTAGCTTTTCCCCGCAACTTCGTATGCGCAGAAATATTAAAAAGTAAAATCCCGATTTTTCCCGTTCCCGTGGGAATTTTGCAAAATCCTTTCTTAGCGGATGCCTACGTCATAATATCTACCTGCGTGCCAAATTTCAGCCCGATCCGTCCAGTTGCTTGGGCTGTGCGTTGATAGATCACTATGTCAGTCAGTCAGTCAGTCACCTTTGAGTTTTATATATTTAGATTATGATTTCTTCGTGACTTTAAAGACTTTTAACGTCAAAAGTTTATTAGTACACTAGCTTCTGCCCGCGACTTCGTCCGCGTGGAATTTGTTAATAGCCTTCCCGCGAGAACTATGCATTTCCTCGGGATAAAAAGTAGCCTATATGTTGACCAGTGTTATAAACTACCCCCATACCAAATTTTGTTTCAATCCGTCCAGTAGATTTCGAGTTAAATCCGGACATACATACATACATACATACATACAGTTTTTTTTTTAAATTGTTATTTTGTGTTCAGTATCGTTCATATAGTCCCTTTGACTTGATAGTTTCTTTTAATTTTCAATTTTCAGGCGCGACTTGTACAGAATTATTATTTATTATATGTATAGATTTTTCCTTTTTTTTCTCTGATTCATTGATCTCTTATGAATAAATAGTTAAGTGCCAAAATTCATTATTTAGGTAATAGCAGACTGGTTTAAAGAATGTTTTAGTGAACTCATCAATCATTTCCTTTTTACTGGACAATAGGCAGGTAATCTAACAGTAGGTAATCTGCATAACGTGTTTCTTGAAAGTGTTTGTAATCTAGGATTATAATTTATTTTTTCCCGTTCCCGTGGGAATATCGGGAAAGCCTTTCTTAGTGCTCCCCTACGCTCCCCAAGGAACCAGCATGCCAAATTTCAGATCTCTACGATGTTTCCCGCGACTTCGTACGCGCCTAAACATTAAAATGTAAAAATCCCATTTTTCCCGTTCCCGTGGGAATATCGGGAAATCCTTTCATAGTGCTCCCCTACGTTCCTCAAGGAACCTGCATGCCAACTTTCATCTCTCTACGATGATCCCCGCGACTTCGTACGCGCCTAAACATTAAAATGTAAAAATCCCTTTTTTTCCCGTTCCCGTGGGAATATCGGGAAATCCTTTCATAGTGCTCCCCTGCGCTCCCCAAGGAACCTGCATGCCAAATTTCATCTCTCTACGATGATCCCCGCGACTACGTACGGGCCTTAAAATGTAATAAACCCATTTTTTCCCGTTCCCGTAAGAATTACGGGAAGTCCTTTCGTAGTGCTCCCCTACGCTCCTCAAGGAACCTGCATGCCAAATTTTAGCTCTTTAAGATGATCCCCGCGATTACGTACGTGCCTTAAAATGTAAAAAAAAAAACATTTTTTCCCGTTCCCGTGGGAATTTCGGGAAGTCCTTTCTTAGTGCTCCCCTACGCTCTCCAAGGAACCTGCCTGCCAAATTTCAGATCTCTACGATGTTTCCCGCGACTTCGTACGTGCCTAAACATTAAAATGTAAAAATCCCTTTTTTTCCCGTTCCCGTGGGAATTTCGGGAAGTCCTTTCTTAGTGCTCCCCTACGCTCCCCCAGGGACCTGCATGCCAAATTTCAGATCTCTACGATGTTTCCCGCGACTTCGTACGTGCCTAAACATTAAAATGTAAAAATTCCTTTTTTTCCCGTTCCCGTGGGAATTTTGCAAAATCCTTTCTTAGCGGATGCCTACGTCATAACATCTACCTGCATGCCAAATTTCAGCCCGATCCGTCCAGTGGTTTGGGCTGTGCGTTGATAGATCACTATATCAGTCAGTCAGTCAGTCAGTCAGTCAGTCACCTTTGAGTTTTATATATTTAGAAGTACAATGGAAACGTCCTAAAAGCGCCCTTGACCTTCCGTACTTATTTTAATATTTTAGGGTCTCATTTCTTATGGGACACAGAATTACAATATTTTTGCAACTACTACTACTACTACAGCCTATTTACGTCCCACTGCTGGGCACAGGCCTCCTCTCATCACGAGAGGGTTTGGGCTATAGTCCCCACGCGGGCCCAGTGCGGATTGGGGACTTCACACAACTCAGTATAATTACTTCGCTAATGCGTGCAGGTTTCCTCACGATGTTTTTCCTTCACCGAAAAGCTCAGTGGCGAATTCAAATTGAATTTCGCACATAATAAACTTAGAGGTGGGAGCTGGAATAATTTGGAAAGCTCCTACCAAATTTCCAAGTCGGTATTATTTTTAAAAGCACTCATCTAATATTCCAAATAACCACCAATAATCCACTACTAACCCCTAAAACCTCCAAACCCGGACCGGAAGTGGACAGTCTTCAATTAATCCGCTAACGAACGGCCGCCGGAAGTGGCCACTTCCCCGCCGCCATGACACTTCCGGCGATGCATCACATGATTAGTGCCAATTTCGAACCCTTGTTTTATTCGTAAAACATGCGACAACCTGAGAAATGGCTTTGGCTTCAAAGTAGACATAATATGTTTATTTATTAACCGCCCCTTCAAAGGAGGGGGAGGACCGAAAAAGGAGGAGGTTCTCAATTCGTCGGAATCTTTTTTTATTTTTTACTGGTTTCTGCCCGCGACTTCACCCGCGTGGAATTCGGTTATCGCGTTCCCGCGGGAACTATGCGTTTTTCCGGGATGAAAAGTAGTCTATATCCTTTCCTGGGACCCCATCTTATCTTATCTTGAGACGGTGGGGTCCTTGCGGATACACTTCGACCCATTGGGATCTTTTGTGTAATTACCACTCACCGTGCAGCTAATCCATTGCTTCCTCCACCTTCACCAATAGGTTAATGATGGAGTGCAATGAGTGCTTTGAAATTGGAAACCCGGGACCCCAACTATCTCCATGCCAAATTTCATCTCAATCGGTCCAGCGGTTGAAGCATGTAGAGGTAACAGACAGAGAGACAGAGTTATACTTTCGCATTTATAAGATTGTCATGAAACTAAAGTTTGTGTTGAATGTGGAAAAGTGTACAATAACAGGTATAGTTTAAAGCAGCATGAGATAGGCCACCGTCTAAGGTTTATTTGTCAGAAATGTGGCCGGGTCTATAAGAATAAGGACACATTTAAGCAGCACATTAGATTTGGTATTTGTGGTCAAACAACCAGGAAACCTGTCTCTGAAGGCCTGTTCAAATGTGACGTTTGCAATAAGCAGTATTCTCGGAAAACCACGCTGAGTGTTCACATCAGGTTGGAGCACAGTGAAGCAGGAAACAGCCACGTCTGTAGCTGGTGCAATAAAAAGTTCAGCTGTCAGAGTAGGCTCAAGGCTCACACGGTGAAACATACACAGGAAAATAACTTTTCGTGTGATATTTGCGGAGGAAAGTTCGTAAAAAAGGAGTCGTTAAAGTATCACACCCGTATTCATACTGGAGAAAAACCATATGGATTTTTGTGAACAAAGATTTTTATCTGCATCTCGTTCGTAGAACAGAGCATGTCCGTCGCCACCATATGGACCCGACTCTTGAATGCGATCGCTGCCATGCCAAGAATCATTCGCATCTACTGCGGCACAAGCAAAAACATGCCAATCCTGTTCAGAGTAGATTGTTCAAGGTAAACACTGGAAGTGATAAGAATGGCAAAGCCCCCAGTGGAAATGATGTAGAAAAATTAGTTATGAAAACTGAATAAAGAGTAACTACAGATGTTTTTGTATTATAAATTTAAATATATTTTGTTGCTGGTAAATTCAATTCTATTAAATTCATTTAAAAGTGACGTGTAAAAGTGCCCAGATGTGGCCTATTTGCTGAATAAATATTTTCATTTTCATAGTATGGACACCCCATCAATTTTAACTCCCGTAATTCTCGTTAACAACTAAGTAGCAGAGACATGTGTTCGATGATCATATCAATTTGCCGCCACTCCCTGATTAGTTACGTTAGTATTGATTGGGGTTAAGGGCGGTAGAGTTTCTGCAGTACGAGAAGACAAAAGTAAATCTCGTATTGAAATTTGTATCCTATCCGAATTCTCGCCTTAGTGAGAACACATTGCATGGTCATGTGTTACAAGGGTCTTATAATAGTACATTACAGACCTAGGGTGGTGAATTCGTAAATGTCCCAGATCGCAGATATGCGATCTGGGGCTTTACGAATTACCGCCCGTGGTTTGTCAAAAGTTTTACGTCTTGCCTTGGCCAAGAAGTGTGATTTTCTCTCCGCGTAGCGGGCAGAAAATCCCACTTTACGGCCAAGGGTGATGTAAAATATATTACAGTTCATCATCATGCCCTACCTCCGAGAGGTGTACAATATTTTGGTTGCTTACAAATTTAAACTACTACCATAAAAAAAATACTACAATTTCCAAACACATTTTAATGGAATGGAATTTATCTCCATAATTTTTTATATTTTTTTTTTCTGGTCCCTTGGAGACTATACATCTCTAAGATCTTAGATTTAAGTTTAAGTTAGGGACTATACATCCCTTCAATGTAATTTTAGTACGTACCTATATGTATATTTTATACATGTAATGTAAATTTTGTAAATTTTGAAAAAAGGCCTTCTGCTTCAGTTTGTTGCGGCGCTTCTTCTCAAGCAATGGGTCTAGGAAGCGCTGGTAAATTCTTTTTCTGACGTGTAAAAGTGCCCCTATGTGGCCAATTTGCTGAATAAATGATTGAATTGAATTGAATTGAATGGGGGGCGTATATTAGCTCTGTGGTTAAAATACAACTAACTAACTGAGAAGTTCCCGCATTTTCTAATGGATCTTAATCTTATTATCATAATCAAAACTTATACCTACATTTTAGATCACATAAACATTTTTCAAAATCAGTTTCGAAAACATAAAAAAAAACAGCCAAGTTGAGAACCTCCTCGTTATTTTTAAGTCGGCTAAATTTATTCATTATCATTTATCAATCATTGAATAACGTCCACTGCTGACTATCATCGGCCTCTAAAAACTGAAAAACTGGCCATACAGGTACACAATAGGTACTTTGTCAAAAACTAAACTTAATATTTTATATGAACGTACAGGCATCGGCACGGAAATAAAGCGGTGACCTTCAATGCGCAGAAGTCAAAAATAATGTCTCATCGGTAGAGGGGCGCGGGACGCAGGGGGCGCTTTGTCGTGCGCGTACGCTTATTGGCCCTTCAGTCGTAAACATGCGCAGAAATCCCCTCTACTTTTGCTCACCGCTCAAGTTACATGCCGCGGCTTATCTGTATGTTTGCAAGGCGAATTTAAACAAACTCGCTATGTTCAGGATATCTCGGCTAAAATGTGACTATGACGATGTTAATGTTAAAAAAAAAAACAATCAAGGCATATTAGAGATCTTCTACTATCTAAAGTCCCGCGCCTTCACATTTCAAAACGCTTCATTTTTTTCATTATTATTTAAAAAGTACCACCAACACTGTAACAGAACAGACTGCTTTAAGCTGTTTGTTACATCACAAATATTTTAGATCTCTTAAGGAATAGATAAAGTCTTCTTATTATTTGAATACTGGCTTCTCCCCGCAACATCGCCTGTGAGGAATTCGGTTGTCGCGCTTCCGCGGGAATTATGTGTTTTTTCGGGATGAAAGGTATCCTGAGTCCTTTCTCGGGATCCCGGCTATCTTCATTTCAAATTTCATCCAGATTGTTTCAGTAGTTGAGGCGCGAAGAGGTAACAGACAGTCAGATAGACAGACGAACCGACCGACAGACAGAGTTGCTTTCGCATTTATAATATTAATATGGATTTGTAGTTTAGTTAACTTGAGTCGAGACTTCCACCACCTCCACAGCAGACTCAGAGTGATTCGAGACTTCGCGCGCGTTTTGAATTGCCTTTCGGATGCGTGCAGGTTTCTTTACGATGTTTACTTTCATCGAAGAGCGAGATGGCCCTTCTGTTGGCCCTCATGAAGTTGATTTTTGCACATAAGTGGTACTTGAGGAGCAGACCGGAAAAGAGTCTATGATCTTCTGCATGAGAGGTGGAAGGACGAACTACTGGGATACTATGACTTATTGATATTGCTTATGTGGAGTTCGGATTCTCTCGATTACGCGGATGCCTTACATTTTCCAAGGATGGAAAATAGTCTATGTTACTCTCAGAGTTCCCAGGTATATTTATACCAAGTTTCATTAAAATCTGTTCAGCCATTTTGGCGTAAATTAACAAGGCGAACGAAGCGAACGGAGCGAACGTAGCGAACGGAGCGAACGCAGCGAACGGAGCGAACGTAGCGAACGGAGCGAACGCAGCGAACGGAACGGTTTCTCTCGATTACGCGGATGCCTTACATTTTCCAAGGATGGATTATAGTCTATGTTTCTCCTAGAGTTCGAAGGTATATTTATACCAAGTTTCATTAAAATCTGTTCAGCCATTTTGGCGTAAATTAACAAGGCGAACGAAGCGAACGGAGCGAACGTAGCGAACGGAGCGAACGTAGCGAACGGAGCGAACGCAGCGAACGGAGCGAACGTAGCGAACGGAGCGAACGTAGCGAACGAAGCGAACGCAGCGAACGGAACGGTTTCTCTCGATTACGCGGATACTCTACATTTTCCAAGGATGAGCTATAGTCTATGTTTCTCCCAGGGTTCGGAGGTATATTTATATCAAGTTTCATTAAAATCTGTTCAGCCATTTCGGCGTAATTTAACAAGGCGAACGAAGCGAACGGAGCGAACGCAGCGAACGGAGCGAACGGAGCGAACGCGGCGAACGGAGCGAACGGAATTTAGTATAAATAGCGGTGGGTTTTGATTGACAGGGGTTAGTTTTACTTGGTCTTCATATGGGAAGCATCTCCCTTGTATCGTTTTAGAGTGCAGTATTTTCTTATATTTTATTGTATTTCTGTGTATTAATGTGATTGTTTCAGATGGATTGATGGAGCAAGGGTTTAGCATTCAGTTCAGTTGGAACATGCGAACCATAGTAAATGTAAATGTCATAACAAAATGGATTTTGCCTTTTGTTGTTGTTTTGCATTAGGGCTGGCGTAGTCCGGGGCCTTTAGTTGGAATGGAAACTGACTGTGACAACGAAGTTCCTCCTAGAACTCATCCGTTTGAGTTCCCCAAGATGTGGCTCTTTTGGGGCATGATTGCTATGAATGATAACCATGGGTTATTATGAATCGCAACTCATGAGATCTTCCACACACGGTGGAGTACTGGACAGTATGCGGGGTCTAGACAGTGATTCTCTCAACTGTACTTGCTTGCCGTGGTCCCTCTTTATCTATATATTTATTTATTCGCACAACATAAGTAGGGTATCCTGTGGCCCCTCTTCTCTCCCAACCCTCTCGGTTGCTGTGGGGGCCTAACGCCATTTCAGCGGCACAACACCGGGTGATAGTGTCAGGTTCTTTAGAGGTAACCCGAACCTCGCACCGAATAGCTTTATATCAGCTTAGAAACTTAACATTGCACTGAGTTAAGTTACATCACACATCACACGTTTAAAAGTAAATGTGAGGCGCGGCGTGGCCTCTAGCTTTGCAAACATTAGCCTAGGGTATCAGGGAACTATGTGTAGGATACGGAATCTTCATTAACTACTACAAATCTCCATTAACCTAATCTTCAAAGCATAAAGGTAGTTTACCTTATGCAGCTTCTCATCTAGTGGAAAGAATTTTAACTGAGGATCAATAATATTGAACACTGACTAATCATTTGTTATTATATGCTAATAACCTCAGTCATAATGTATCAGAACTAAGTGGAAAATATATCCTTATAGGAAGACAAGTGTCTACTTACTTCAGTTAGAAAACTTGAAGCTAAAACTGAGAATAAATATATCTGCTGACCAATTTTGGTCTTTAACTAATTATTTATATAAGCACAAAATGGCTTTTAAATAAAGAACTTAGCTGGTCAGTCCCCATCCAAAACAAGGATTAATTTGGAAATGTGAATATAATGTCGTTAGACAAGAAAGCTTATGAAACTCTAGAAATCTAGTTACAAGTATTGATGCCTATATCCAAATGAATCAATGTTGTATCCGACCTCCTGGTAGGGGAATTAGGTAGGGAAACTGATAATTATTTAAATTCTAATATCTTTTAAATAAATTAAACAATAATCATCTCTTGCTTAATAACTTTAATAATAGATCATTCGTTAATCCATAATATACCATTCCTATTCACGTTAAAAGTCCTTGAGTTATTTACGGTTCATAACATAAGGTCCTATAAACTACTAGACGATTGTGATCACAAATTGTATGTAATATTTGTTTCGAATATAACTATGCAGCTTCGTCAGTCTTGCGGCCCAATTGACGCGTATTCAAAGCTAAATAAAAAGAAAATAACATCCTGGCAACACCAAACTGCCATTCTTAGTTCTCGCGCCCTCCGACGCGATATTTTTTTGTTGATATCCAAGTTTTTAATCATTTTATTCTATAAAACTTGCTAAAAAGGATGTATCAACAGTGGCAAATGAATATAAAACTTGAAATAAGTGTGGACTACAACATATATGGTCGAAATCCCTCCTTGTGCAGTGCAACAGTATCGGTGTACCTACTTTGGGTCCCCAAAATGAAAGATACTTAAGTGAGTGAGTATGTAAATACCTATTTGAAAAACAGACTCGTGGCTATCTACATAATCTATTTATCATAATAAAACAAACAATGAAGCGATCTATATTTCCGTTCTTCAAAAGTTAGGTTATATTTTTTCGCTACTGCCGAATCTCAATACCTACATCAAACAGTGTAAATAGGGTATTTCAAACAGTTAGTTAGACTTGTTTTATATGCCAGTGCATGAAATATCTTTTGTCAAATAAATAGTAAAGATAAACACCTCCAGATGATTTGGGTGGCCAGTACCTTTATTGAAATCAAAGGGTGTCCATTCCATACGAAGGACACCCATATCAAAGATCGTAGCTATTGCAGTTCCTTTCTGGCATGACTATCTATTCTTACAGTCACAGACTTATATTATGATGCAGTACTCCTCACCGCTAGGTAAATAAATAATACATCTTTATACATATGGTTTTAATACTCGATACTATATGCATTTATGCATAAGAACACCCAAATAATGGGCCTCACTTGATTAATTTAACTGTATGTTCTAGTTCTAGGCATAAGATTGTTGTTTTTCAAAAACCCTTTCAAACATTTTTATTAACTACTTAAAAATGTACAGAAAATGATCAGTGAAATTAAAAACTTGGTAGTCTTTAGTAATATATTGCAAATTTTAAAGATCAGAACCAATTTCTATCATATATTTTAAAGTTCTTAAAATATTGATCACTCGAACTTATTGGAACTCATAATACCTATTTACTTGATTTTTTAGTTTGATGTTTGTGAGATGTTGTATATTGGAGGGTCTCCCCTGAATGACTGTGTCCTGTAGACTATAATATGAGAATATAAAACATATTTAGATAACATAACCCATTTAGACAGTAAATATTTATTTGCATTATATGTAAATGTTAGACACGCTGACAATCATTGCACATGCACATATAGGTACTATTTCTTACCAAGTATTAACAAGCTTTTTAGGTCACAATGTCAATCAGACATTTGATGTTGATGATACATAAGTTAGTTACAGGACTAAGTAACAAGTGTTGGTAGCTTAGCATATGTATGCATGAGTAAGATAGACATACTTAAAAATAACATTTAGTAATAAAATGTTTAGGTTTAAAGAGGCACATGAGTATGTACCAAATCTAAAGTTAATGACAAGAAATAAAAGTGGTTAAAAACTTAATAATTATACATTGTTAATGTATTAAAAATAAGAGACAATATTCTTGACTTAGGACTTTCTAAGCATTCCAACCTTTCATGGCCGGATTTTTATTGTTATTTTGAGTACCTTAATGGTCTTTTGAGGAAAGGTATTTCCACATTATACAGTTTTTAGTAATGATGTTGGTAATCATATTATGAGATTTATTTTTAGATTAGATTAGAAATCGAACCTTCCAAATTACATATTTAGACAATGGGGTATGGGCTATTAATAATTTTACTTTCATGAAGTGATGAGGCTATCTGTACTTTATTTATTTTGCTTACTGAAAATAGAAGTAATTTCAATTATGCTTAATAACTATCAATAAACCTAGTAATAAGTTTTCTTTTTCTTTAAATGATCTACCTGGTAATTCTACTAAGTAGGTACTTTTGAAAATTTTCTTGTTTTCTTTTGTACTCACATGGATAAAGTCATTTGACTACAATTATTTATTTATTTTTGTTTTCATTACCCCATATTCATTTAATGTAATGGTAACCTGGACTTGAGGTCTGTTAGAAATAAGGACGCCTGCGCAAATATTATAGCAATGCGTCGAATGCTCCCATTTGTCGTCTACGTTCCGTAGGCTTATTATTATTGTTATCAGGATGGAAATAATATTTTCAGGTACTTTACTGGGATACAAAACTTGAGAATTTAATTATCACAAAATATGAATTGTACATACAATAGTACATTATAAGCAATCTTAAACACCAACGGTGTAAACTGCAGTAAGAGTGCTGCCAGTTTCAAAAGACTTATGTATATTAGTGTCTCAGTTCCCATAGTGATATCCTAATATCATATTTATATAGATGGACAAATATCTGCCATCACTCCTGTCCTGCACATATTGCAACCCTTGCTATGTTTTTAATTGTTACTCAGACACAAGACTATAGACCATGACAAAAGGCTTAAGTAGTGCTAGTATTATCAGGTGCTATTTTTGTCCTGATTGGGCTACATACCCTGGGCTGGGCCCTGGGAATCTTCATGTTGGTATTTTATATCATAGTGTTCTAACAAACTTATTATATACCTGGTAGAATTATTAATTTGTAATTATTTATAATAATTATGCTATTTGCCCATGTTGCTCGCATAGTCTGGTCTTTGAGTACAGACAGGTTATTATTTTTCATAAAAAATTGCCTCCTGCTAAAATTTCATATAACATTTATTGCCAAGCGATAAGCTTAAAGATTGCTGAAACTAGCGTTACCAATTTTCTGAATAGGGTTGGTAATACATATATGTTCTCATTCAGCATGCAGATGCAATATTTGCTTATTTTCGGATATATGTACAAATTGTACAGGAATGAGCAGCCAGCAGGTTCTGCTGAAGTTCCCGACATAGTTATGTTATGAAAGTGTTGAAAATATTTATTTGGGAAATTATTAAAGAATAATAGTATTTTTAATAAAAGTGAATATACAATACAATACTATAATTTAAGTAGCTTCCGTTGGAAAGTTTAAACTGAATGTACATAACAT
This sequence comes from Aethes cnicana, assembly GCA_963971205.1. Lineage (NCBI taxonomy): Eukaryota > Metazoa > Arthropoda > Insecta > Lepidoptera > Tortricidae > Aethes > Aethes cnicana. Next base: position 1,204,937 of record OZ020295.1, on the reverse strand, counting down.
TATCAATGAGCATGAGAGACTGTATCACGTTGTGATATGGTATACTTTCGTTGAAAGTAAGATAGTTATAAGCTCGTGTTGTGGTAGTAATTCACTTTTGACAAAGAGCGTATTACCAATTATTGTCCTTTAGTCTTCCGTTGGAAGATTTTGTTGACATGGTCAGATTATGAAGGTGGTTCTTTATTAAATAAATCAATAAATAAATTATGGTCCTGTAGCCTTCCGCTGGAAGATTTTATTGACATGGCCAAATTCTGAAGGTGAATTTAGTTTCGTTGAAACTAACAATACTTAATCAATTTGATTGCCACCACACAGTCAGTATTACTTACCAAAAAGCTCATACCTGCTTCCCGTTGGTGAAGGCAGAGACAACGAAACGTTCGATACTTACTATTACAGTACTTAAAGTGAATTAACATTAAAATGCACATTTGCATGATGAGTGATAAATCCAAATATCTGAGGTATTGTTAAAGATGCTTTTCAGACGGGTCTCGATATATATATATTTGTAATTGGAGCTTCATGTATTCGCTTTATGAGCTATTATACAAATTGTGCAGCAGGCACTCAGGACCGTATTTTTTATTAAATACTTATGTTATGAAAACTACTGATCACTTAATACCTTGATTACTTGATGTAAGGGGTTGCTCTAAACGTAAGGGTAGATTGTGAGTGTGAGAGGTCCTTAAGTGATAACCCCTAAATTGAATTTTTAACTTAAAATAAATATAAATAAATTACGACGCCTACTACGAGTTCCCAATGAAATCAAACTAATGGCTGTAATGGAAACTTTATCCAGATAGCAGATTTCTGTAGTTGAACCACTAAGGGACATACATGGATTTGATTTGATTTCAGATATTTTACAAGCTCTTTAATTTCGGGAGCTGACTTTCAGAAGATGATTTATCACCAGAAGTTCTGTACTATATGCACTTTTTTGATGAATGAACACTGTTCAATGAAGTAATAAATTATATAAATTATTCAAGAACTTTATAGGCAGTTAAAAAATCCTGTTGTTTGAGTTCTTATACTTATGCCATAAATAAAAATGTATCTAACTTGTAATTTTGACGTTGAATGTGAATACATCATATGAGAACTTATGCTGGTAATCTATAATAATAAATTCACAACCGGTCACAGTAACGACCGTTTGGATCTTTTAAAGTTCTTAAAATCACCTTCAGAGGAAGCGACAATTTTATATTATTTATTCTACCTATGTACCTTACTTATTACTTAATCATATATACAATCATAAGTTTACTCATTCGAGATTCGGTTACCATACCTCATACCTTAAATTGTGTAATATTTACAGCAAGGTAGGTAGTTGAGAAATTTTGTCCAGTGTTTTGGTTCCTTGCTCAAATGCTCAGGAACTCTAGTTGTGTTGTAAAGTTTAAATTATAGGATAGGAACGACCAACTTTTGTTCCATTTTAAAGCTTCAAATTAAGAGACAATTTACATTAACGGTCGGGAGATGGTTGTGGAACAGACAACCATGTGTTACATGATGTAATGTGTAGCATATTCTGCTCGCCCTGCTGATATCTGTTATTTCACTTGCATTGTTTAGGTGTTACTGTGGAGCTAACATCACTAAATCATAAAAATGTATAAAACATCGTTTGTTATACTTAATGAAGTGAACTTTTGAATTCAAACTGAACATGAGCCACGAGTCTGTTGTGTGATAACTGATAATGTATGTAGGTGACAATTCTAGGTATATCCTTTAGATTCATGGATATAAGGTTTAAATTTCATATATAAATATTTATGATTGGCTATAGTCTAGTTAGAATAGACTTATAAGTTCATAAATATTGTATTATTTAGGTCTTGTTTGGAGAATGATTACTTTTTGTTCTCTGAACATCCTGCATAGTTATATTCGAAACAAATATTACATACAATGATGGGATTAAACGAACTTACCTGAAGTGAAGTTCTATCCTGATTGTATGTAATATTTGTTTCGAATATATAAGAATATCCCTCCCACCCAGGTGAGGGTAGGATAAACACTCACCTCCCGAGGGTCAAGTAGTATTTAATATAAATTAAATACTACTTTCTTAATTATTCATTTAACTTGGTGCTCTGAACCAGTGGCGGACTAAGCCTGTCGGGGGCCCGGGGCGGAAAATCTAAATGGGGCCCCCCTCTTTGCCAGTGTAGATGTGTTGATGGTGTATATTAGGCTCCCGTGCACTGACTACCTAACACATTTAGTTGAAATTTGTTCGCTTACCATCAGGCGGCATGTGTGCTCGTTTGCATTTATATACATCTTTACTTAATATTATAAATGCGAAGCGAAAGTAACCTTGAATCTCTGTTGCGTCTTCACGCTCAAATCGCTTCACTAATTTAGATGAAATTTGGTATGGATGGAGATAATTCTAGTCCCGATGAAGGACATAGGCATAGCCTAATTTTTAACCCCAAAAACGTATCTAGTGTCCACGGGAACGCGAGCGCTACAACCGAATCCTACGCGGACAAAGTCGTGGACAGAAACTAGTCCATTTTCTAATATTATAAATGCGAAAGTAACTCTGTCTGTTACCTCTTCACACTTCAACTGCTGGACTGATTTAGATGAAATCTGGTATGGAGATAGTTCTAGTCTCGGGGAATGATCCAGTAACCTTGTCGTTTGAAAGTATAGAGTAGTAAGCGCAGAAATCAGGTAGTTAGGATTTTTTGCAGGCTTGTTTATGTTGTTGGCCTAATGTATAATCCAAGTTTATGACCACGAGCGCCGAAAGCAACTGTGTCAAAAATTAAAAACAAGAGAAAAATTTATCTGTTTTTGGCGATTTTGATTACAAAGGACTAGTTTTTGATACCACCTTCTCAGGACGTTTTTAAAGAAGACTAAATTTGCTATGATATGAGACTAGAATCGTTTCTGTGTACCCAATAGCTGAGATAAAGCTTTTCAGAATTCATCTTTTTCAGAACTTCGAAATATTTTAGAAGTCACTCGAACAGTTGTAGCAGGATGTGTTTCCAATTACCTCCGTCGGAGTGTGCTAGTGTTGCTCGTCACAAATTGGAGTCACCTGTAGTATTTTTATATCCTACTAGCTTTTGAAGGGGATTTCGTATGCACATAATCATCAACATTTAAACTCCCGTTTTTCCCGTTCCCGTAGGAATTTTGGAAAATCTTTTCTGCACCTCTTAAGGAACCTACATGCCAAATTTCAGCTTCTTATGACCAGCAGTTTCAGCTGTGCGCCACACACACCAAACGAACTTTGGAGTAACCATCGAACTACCGCCACGTTTCACCTATAGTTAGCAGACAACGCTCAGCCAAAACTGATGGTCGTAGGAAGCTGAAATTTAGCATGTAGGTTCCTTAGGAGGTGCAGAAGCGCACTAAGAGAGGATTTTCCAAAATTCTTACGGGAAAAACGGGAGTTTAAATTTTGATGTTTCTGTGCATTACGAAATCGCCTTCAAAAGCTAGTAGCATATAAAAATTCTACAGGTGGCTCCCATTCGTGACTCCACATGAGCAACACTAGAACAATCCGTCGAAGGTAATTAGAAAAACATCCCGATAGAGTTGTTCGATGACTTCTACAATATTTCGAAGTTCTGAAAAATTATGAATTCTGAAAAGCTTTATCTTAGAAACTATTGGGTACACAGAGACGGTCCTAGTCTTATATTATAGCAAATTTAGTCTTCTTTAAAAACTTTCTCCGAAGGTAGTATCAAAAACTAGTCCTTTAGGGTCAAAATCGCCAAAATCTGATTTGATCTGATCTTTTTTTATTTTAGACAAAGTTGCGTTCGGCACTCGAGGTCACAAACTTGCATTATACCTACATTAGGCCAACATCATAACAAGTCTGCAAAAAATCAGAACTACCGGATTTGACGCACATGCTGATGTACTGTTACTGGATTAATTTACGTATTATCATTATATTCCCACGGAGTCCATATTATGCGCTTAACACGGTATCGCGACCGTTGGATTTATTACTAATAGCGTTAGATTATGACGATTTGTTTCCATTGTTTCCGAAAAAATCAAGTGTTTTACCAATAACTAAGTATCTATGGAATGGACTGTGGGGGCCCCTCACGTCAACTAGGTCGAAACCAGAACATTGGCGTAACGATAGCGTGGCAGTGGCGCGTGGCAGAACGGGCAAAATTCCCTAACTCACTACCCAGGCTGAGGGGGCCCCGGCCCAAGAGGTCGCGAGGAAAGAAAGGAAAATCCAAAATTTTCAGTTGTGCAATTTTGTAAATTAACGGGGCTGGGGCCCTATTGGTACGAAATATTTAAATGTGAGGTGGTACAGTTATACCGCTGCCTAGTCAAAACTATTTTTTCATTTTTTTTTTTGCCTTAAGTACTATATTATTTGGTGATTTGGGGGCCCCCTGGGACCGGGGGCCCGGGGCGGACCGCCCCCGCCGCCCCCCCCTTAGTCCGCCACTGCTCTGAACTTAATGACAGTTTGGTGTTGCCAGGATGTTATTTTCTTTTTATTTAGCTTTGAATACGCGTCAATTGGGCCGCAAGACTGACGAAGCTGCATAGTTATATTCGAAACAAATATTACATACAATCAGGATAGAACTTCACTTCAGGTAAGTTCGTTTAATCCCATCATTATTTGGCCAAAATAAATTGAATATATAAGAATTTAGGTTAATAAAGACCAAGAGCTGTTTACAGAGTTATAATCCGTTAGTTAAGAGAGAGTTGTTAGGTTAGTGAGGGGTGGGGTGGTACAACACTCTCAACGCATAGTTGGTGGCTGTCTTAGCACGCACACATGTGTTGAGAGTGTTGGTGGTGCTTTTTAAATACATTGAAGCGTTTTGAAATGTGAAGACGCGGGACTTTAGATAGTAGAAGATCTCACCTACTGTCCTAGTTAAGTACGGTTTATGTCACAGTCATCACTGATTTTAAGGAATCATCCTTTTTCGGAAAATATAACATTTTTTCTAATCCTATAAGTATTGATGTAAATCTACCCACTGTGGCTAGAAGTGGCGAACTAACTTCGTTCCCTCTAAGGTTTGGAGCTGCAGCTTTTACGTCTTTTGGTTTCCCCGTGGATTCCATTTATTACGAGCGTTTTATTAAATTTCACTTTGTAGGGTTCCGAAGTCCACAAGGAACCCTTATAGTTTCGCCATGTCCGTCCGCCCGGCCGTCCGTCTGTCCGCACTATTGCTCGGAGATGCTTAGTTCTAAAAAGCTGTAATTTGGCATGAATATACATATTAGTTACGCTGACAAAGTGGTACAATAAAATTTTGAAATTTTTTTTTTTATAGGGTACCTCCCCTGCTCGTAAAGTGGGGATGTAATTTTTTTTCTTGTGGACCCCGTGGTGCGGCATATCGTTGAATAGGTATTAAAAAAATATTGTGGGTTTGTTAAAACCATTTTTTGATTAAGTGATGCGTTTGTGAAATATTAAGCTTTAAAGTGCTATTTTTTGTTAGAGTCACGTGCCCCCCCCCCCCCCTGCCAGCTAAATGGTGGTATTTGGATGGCTGAAAAAAATCACGGTTGTGGCATATATAACGTAGTTGAAAGGAAAACTATCACAGCTAAGTAGGCTGTACAAACTTACGAGTCATAGTCGAACAACTTATGAAATGATTAAAAAACCAATGATTTTTCTCGAGCGGCAGGGGCGTCGGGCGGGCACGTCATACCACAGGCTAGCTAGATGCTAATAAGTCTTAGAAAGGTACTGTGGGCATCCTCATCTTCGGAACCCTATACTTTGCGCGTGGCCCGACACGCACTTGGCCGGTTTTCTTTCAATCGATTATAATAAATAAGTACTTACCTAGTTCATATTTGACTTCCAATCGTAGAGTAGATCGTGAAAAAAAAACATTTTTGAAAAAAATAAAGTGAAAAAATCCTGACAGCCCTAATCCATACTTAATATTATAAATTCGAATGTAACTCCCTCTGTATGTTTATGAAGTACCTCTTCACATTTAAACCGCTGGATCGATTTAGATGAAATTTTCAATCCGCCGCTAAATGCGCTTGCTGTACTCCGAGGTGCAATGTTGCCAATTTAGCACATTATGTGCCATATTACACGCTAAATTGGCAACACTGAGGTTTCCGAAACGTCAAATGTCACAGAAGTCTGAAATGACAGAACGTTGACATTAACAGTCACCACCTTGCAGATAGTGTCGCCAACTAGTGAGCAGGATTACTACGGTGGCCCTAATTCCACAAGGACGTCGCGGGCAGTACCTATCTCCATGGTCTAAGAAAACGAGGTCTGCCGATCCGGGTGACGTGTCACCCTTACGTCAAAGTCGAGTTGCCACTTTATTGCAATAAAACAAAAATGAAGGAAATATTGCTGTCTGCTGATGTTATAATGCAAAATAAATTATTTGCGCATTACAATTGTCATTTACTTGTTTAAGCACACAAAATGGGACAACTTAAAAACAAATGAACGTAATAATTTAATGAAACACTCACAGGATACATGGGGGTCGGGGATTATTTTAATACACCACTTGCAACACACAGCGGTGCGAATGACGTAAGGGTGACACCCACACTACTACAGAATACCGGACTGTCATACCTGGCGAAGTAATTATTATAACTATTAATAAGGACCAGAGACTATCTATTATCGCATTTAACACTTATTTCGGGCGTACGCTGATTTGTTTGAAGGTTGTCATTCTAAGTTTACCTTACCTCTTCTATGATTAGAACTGTTTTATAGTTGGTATGCAAATCATACGTTACCTATACATACATTTCACCTACAAATGCAAAACCACTTTATTCCATCAATTTGTCATGCTACCTTATAGTAGTAATTCTGTTCGTGATATGCATGTCACGCTGTGCTGTATATGGAAATGGTAATGATAGACAAGAGACCCTGACATTTACGATGCGCGAGCGCAGAACAGGTGAGGTGACATCTGTCAATTTATTGTGGGGTATTGGTATAAATTCGTAATTTAAGCCGTGGTGGCAAAATGGCTTGATCTCCGCCTTGTATGAAGATGGCTGGGCGTTCGAATTCGGCTCGTAAATTAAATTTGAATGTACCTACCACTGAGTTTTTCGGTGAAGGAAAACATCGTGAGGAAACCTGCACGCATCTCCGTGCTGTGGGAAATTTGAGGATAAAAGTAGCCTATGTGTTCATATGTGCTTCAATGTCAAATTTCATTAAAACTTGTTCAGTGGGTTAGGTACAGTTGTGTAAATCGGTGCAGTTGTTTCGACGTGAATGAAGGACAAACAATCAAACACACTTCAACCTTTTATAATATTATTACGTAATATGGATATTTTCTTCTTTTTAATAACTATCTGGGAAAAAAAAACCTCGTCAACATATCAAAATATATTTTTATAAATTTCTCAGTATAAAAAGAATTATTCGCTCTCACTATCGTTATTCGATATCCTCTCACTTTTCAAATTCACCCCACCCCTCTCTTTAAACTTCAACTTTTTAATCAACTTTAAAACTTCGATCCTAAACGTCAACTTCGAATCTTCAGACAAGGTCTTCACAGAAGGCGTGATTGACTTAAAAAACGCTCTGTCCTCATCCTCTTCCTTCCTTATTAAATTAGTAAGCACCGCTACTATATCATCGTTATCTTTATTACTATCATCGCCGTCAATTTTGAGTCTTTTACTAGCGTTTTCATCAAGAACAAGACAATCATCAGCGTCTAACTTGAGTCTCTTACTGGTGTTTTCGTCGGTCTCGTCAATATTGACAAATACTTCATGGTCCCATGATTCTGTCTCGTTTTCTTCCATTTCGTCTTCGTCCTGTGTATCGCTTTTGGACATTACTTCTCTGCATTTTTGTATTTTCTTGTAATACCTGGAAGCAAACAGATAATTTTAGGACAAGATACATACGATTTGCTTTATAGAACGTAGAGTATAGGTACAATAAATAGATACGTGTAAAATTCTTCTTCTTCTTCTATTCAATGCTAACGTAGAGAAGCGATATGACGCAAGATTCAAGAAGTGATTTATTAGACACATTGAATGGCTATCATTTTGTGTTGGTATCGATATTCAAAGTTGTAATGATATTATTTGTATGTTAGTATTATCAGTAAATATAACAACATCTACCCATGAGGATTCTTATGTTACTGATACTCATTACATTTTTATTTCTATAATAACTACAGTAAACTTATTACCATTTTAGTATGCTTCTTTCAATTCCTTTGCATATATTTGATAGATTATACCAATTAAATCATCAATGAGTATGTACAATATTTTTGTTGAAAACTTTGATAGTTATTTTGCAATCTTCTTACCCTTATTCAATTCTCTATATCACAAGAAATCGCCTATGTTCTTACTACCCGACTGCGCCAGAAAGAGGGTTACGTTTTTCGAGTGTATGTATACATATGTATGTTTCTTTGGCCCGCTGTGTAGCCTAAACGGCCAACGGATTTTAGATTTGTCTTGATTATGAGAATAAAACTGGGTATACTAAGTTTGTACGCTGTCACTTTTTTTTATCGATGCCTTATCCGGTGCACCCTTTAATTTCCATCCTTAGTATCTTACCTATCATCTAAAAACCGTAGGAGGTCTGAGTGTATGTAAGGCCGACTTCTTCTCCCCAAGTAGTCAGGCTTCATAGATTTCACGTACGAATCACGTATGTTATACCATTTCTTCGTTATGCTTACGCCTGAAACAATCAATAACTTTTAGAATTACTTATTCATCTATTTTTTGTTCCGCTGGTGAATGCCTGTCGTATTTTTTATTTATTTCCCTTTTCCATTGCTCCCCTCTCTCTTTAAAAGTTCCAAATGGAACGCTTAACGCGTCATTCGAAACGACACCCAGTAGCCGACAGATGTTAAGCCAGTGCAAAAGTTACTGATCAAATAGATCTATGACAAAAATTCAACATCCTACTAATATTATAAACGCGAAAGTTTGTAAGTATGGATGGATGTTTGTTACTCTTTCACGAATCACGAACTTTACAATAACACATAGGCTACAGTTTATAAAGATATTGTGTATATAAGCTACTCGAAATACTAATCTAGCAAGCTGATAGGTAAATAAATACGTAATTATGAATATCTTTTGTAATAATTAACGAATTTAAATATAAAGACTAGTCTAATTCAAAATAATCTTAAATTAGTCGGGGTGTCTCAAGTTTTCAGTGGGTTCTGTTACAAGTTGTATAATTTTTCAGATGTGTGTGAATTCCTCAATACGCACTGTTAAAGTGAGAAAGCCCACAGGGATACAAGCTATTAGCTTCTGCCTCTCAAATTTCATCTAAATCGATCTTGAGGTTCCAGCTTAAAGTCTACAATCTATACATGTAATGTAAATTTTGTATACTATGTGGAAATTTTGAAATAAGGCCTTCTGCTTGAGTTTGTTGCGGCGCTTCTTCTCAAGCAATGGGTCTAGGAAGCGCTGGTAAATTCTTTTTCTGACGTGTAAAAGTGCCCCTATGTGGCCAATTTGCTGAATAAATGATTGAATTTGAATCCCTAATCCGCAGTGGGCCCATCTGGAAATTATAGCCCAAACCCTCTTGTGACGAACGGAGGCCTGTGCCCATCATTGGAACGTAAATAGGCTGCTGCGGTGGTAGTGGTTCCAGCTTGAAGAAAAGTAAGAGACATACATTTTTTTACATCATTGGTATAGGCAAACGAGCGCACAGCCCACCTGATGGTTAGTGGTCACTGCGGCCCATTAAGAAACCGTAAGATCTCGAACATCTATGCATTGCCTACCCTGAGGTCTAAGATGGAATACCTATGTGCCAGTAATTTCACCGGCTGCCTTCACCCCCTACCGAAACATTACAGTGCGAGCACTGCTATTAGTTACATACATAGTTAATTTCGCATTTGTATTATTAGTATAGGTAGATATGGATTGTTGGGAACCGGACAGCCATAGAGGCAGAGGAAGGCCCAAACTACGATGGTTGGATGGCGTCGAACATGCCCTCAAAATTGTTGGTGTCACGGATTGGAGACAAAAAGCCAAAGACAAATCGGTCTGGAAAACAGTCCTTAGCCAGGCTACAGGGCGGACACGGCCTATAAAAGCACGATTTCGATCACAATTCGAATGAAGTGTCAATGTTTGCGTGCGTGGACGTCTGTACACTCGTAAATGTGTGTCTACCAACTACGCGGGCCAGTGATCCTGACTCTCCATCTCCGGATGAAACAAATGGCGAATTGAGCGCGAGTTGCGTGCCGGCTAGATTCAGGCGGTTGATTCCGTGGCCATTCTGTATGTAGTTTTTTTTTCTTTTTTTTTCTAGCCTATTTGAATGTCCCACTGCTGGGCAAAGGCATCTCCCGTGACCTTCCAACTCCCTCTATCCTCGGCCATTGTAGGCCAGTTGTTGTTGAACGTGTCCAGGTCGTCCCGCCACCTCCGCCTGGGCCTGCCGCGCCGTCGCTGAGCGTTCTGTGGCACCCACTGCGTAGCAATATGAGCCCACCTTTCTGGGTGCATACGACAAACGTGTGCGGCCCAGTCCCACTTGAGCTTGGCGGTTTTGTGGCCTACGTCGGCCATTTTGTTTGGGAGCGCAGCGTGGTGTTCCGAACACGATCTGTTCTTCTAACACCTAGAATGCTACGCTCCATAGCCCTTTGGCAAACCTTCAACTTGGACTTTTGAGACTCGGTAAGGGACCATGTTTGAGGTAGTATACACTGTATGTAGTACTATTAAATATTCTGTGGCCAGGCTAAGGCCAACTCGCGGCTGTAAAACCTAAGATAGATAGATATGGATCCATTATACCCTCAACTTACTAATTTCATGCTTCAACGTAGCATTAGCAGTTTTATACGAAGGGTCCAGCTGCTCAAATATCTCCACCCACGCCTGTTCTCTCGCCAACCGGTCTTTGTACTCTATCCTGTTCTTATCCCAAAGACATGGTCTCTCTTGGACCATTTGTATGAGGCGCTTTGTGCTCCTGAACGAGAAGGTGGTGGGTTCGGCGTCTGTAACAAGTGTAAAGGGGTCACTGATACCAGAATAGTGGCAGAGTCTATACTGTAGTGCGTGCTCCGAAACCCAGGTTAACACTAGATCGACATCTAGCGTCCAGTGGCTGAACCCCGATTACCCGATCGTTTAGCAGGTTGCTCCGCTACTTGAAGCTAGATGGCGAGCTAACGAGCAAAATGTTTAGTTTCCGCGGGAACGCTATTTCCGAATTCCACGCGGACTAGGTCGCGAGCAGAAGCTAATGTATTAATATGTACCTATTTAAAGACTTGAGACTTAACTTAGTTTAACAATTTTTAGTAAGTATCTGTTTTATTTTTAGTAAGTATCTGTTTTATTTTTAGTAAGTATCTGTTTTATTTTTAGTAAGTATCTGTTTTATTTTTAGTAATTATCTGTTTTATTTTTAGTAAGTATCTGTTTTATTTTTAGTAAGTATCTGTTTTATTTTTAGTAAGTATCTGTTTTATTTTTAGTAAGTATCTGTTTTATTTTTAGTAATTATCTGTTTTAGTTTTAGTAAGTATCTGTTTTATTTTTAGTATCTGTTTTATTTTTAGTAAGTAGGTATCTGTTTTATTTTTAGTAAGTATCTGTTTTATTTTTAGTAAGTATCTGTTTTATTTTTAAGTTATGTTAGTTAATAACTAGCTAGACTAATTAATGCTCATTGCAATATTTTTTCCCAATTAGGTATTATACTAAGTTCCATTATACATATTCAGTGATAGCAGTTAAGACTACCTCATTAAATAATTAAATGACGAAACAGAGAAAGGAATGTCGCGGGAATCCGGTGGAAGTGAACGGCGCAGGACCGATCGGCGGCTGGACGTCTTTCAGACGATATGATGATGATGATGATGATGATGATGATGATGATGATGATGATGATGATGATGATGATGATGATGATGATGATGATGATGATGATGATGATGGTGATGATGATGATGATGATGGTGATGATGATGATGATGATGATGACGTCCCTACTTACCTACTTAATAAACATCCTAGTGGTTTGACCTAATGCCTCTCATGCAGAGGGTCTGGGGTTCGTGCGAATATTCAATTTGAATATACCAATGACCTTTTCAGTGAAGGAAAACACTGCGAGGAAACCTGCACGGATCTGCGAAGTAATTCAAGGACGTGTGTGAAGTCCCTTATCCGCACTGGGTCCGCGTGGGGACTATACAATACAGTCCAAACCCTCGCGTGATGAGAGGTGGCCTGTACCCAGCAGTGGGACGTAAATAGGCTGTCGTGACGTAAATAGGTGGTCGATGTGAAATTATAGATTCTGAAATTAATATTACTTAGGTACGAGAATTGTAACTACCCGGAAACTTGCAAATTCTTACTCAACTACTAAACCACAAGAAACTACATTGACTTATAATAAGTAACAGTGCCTAACAGAATATGTCAAAATATATGGAGCGAACTGTTGTTAGAAAATACGTTCGAATATGCTAATAACGTAATAACGCCTCTTTATAACGAAGGCCAAACGGGTGCCCGAGCTATTCGGGCACCCGTTTTGACGGGGCCATTTTTCTCCGGCTCATTGAGAAACCTTGTAAACTACGAAGACTAGTTTTAGGAAAGTGCGCTCTATCGCTTTGTTATAAGGTTGATTTGATATTGAAACTGCTTTATCCATTGCAACATTGGAGAAACTATGTAGGTAATTATCTATTTGTAATTAGGTACTTAGTAAACTATGTAGGTATTCTATTTCTACATTTGTAAGTAATTTAATTAAAATTGATTTTGAGTGCCTAAGTATTTTATAAAAAAAGTATTGATAAACATTTCATTTAGTTATGGAATCCAATTGCGTCAAATGAAATTGGTTGTCAAACTACTTATTGTATTTCCATTTCAACGCATAAGACGTACCACTAAAACAGTTAACAGTAAAAATAAACATTCAATACTTATCTCACTGTATCTATTTAAAAATAGAATCACAATTCACAACATTTACAAATAGGTACGTATACACATTACTACATACCGCTCATTGTGCGGTGACTGCCGTGTCCGATATCTGACCGGCTACAAAATGGCGGCGAATTCCAGAACAAATAACAAATAAACACGCTTTCACCGTTCTTTTCACACGACACATTGGTGTTACGCTTTGAAAACACAGTTTGTAGTGATATATACTTATTTTGATATTGTTTTGTAATGGTTTTAGGTTTTAAATCGTTGTTTTGTGGTAGTTAAAGTCCTGCCGTGACGGCTGATAACCTTGCACTGTTGCCGTGCCGGTACCGCCGGTCGCCGCGCCGGGCGGCGGGCCGGCAACGTCGCGTTACTTGGCAACGGCGCGCGTGGATAGGTTAGGATGTCTGTTTATTTCGGGCATTATGAAATCGTAGGTAGTATAAGTAGGTACTCCTATCATGGTCGCCAATCTAAATCTAAATATATAAAACTCAAAGGTGACTGACTGACTGACTGACTGACATAGTGATCTATCAACGCACAACCCAAACCACTGGACGGATCGGGCTGAAATTTGGCATGCATGTAGATGTTATGACGTAGGCATCCGCTAAGAAAGGATTTGCAAAATTCCCACGGGAACGGGAAAAATCGGGATTTTACTTTTTAATATTTCTGCGCATACGAAGTTGCGGGGAAAAGCTAGTGTTATATATGTAGGTAGGTACAGTCAGCAGCAGAAGTAGATAAGCTGTCCAGGTGTTCAAAATGACCTACACACGACCTTATTCTTAAGACGTTAAGGGCGTGTGTAGGTCATTTTGAACACCTGGACAGCTTATCTACTTCTGCTGCTGACTGTACTAGCTTCTGCCCGCAACTTCGCCCGCGTGGAATTCGGTTATCGCGTTCCCGCGAGAACTGTGCGTTTTACCGGGATATAAATTAGCCTATGTCCTTTCCCGGGACCCCACTAGGTATCTCCATGCCAAATTTCATCTCAATCGGCCCAACGCAACGGTTGAAGCGTGAAGAGGTAACAGACAGACAGACAGAGGTACTTTAAAAATATGGATTTAAGGGGTGCGTAATTAAGGTCGAACCCATAGACGTAAATAATAAGTATAGACCCGGTCTAACGTACACGTAATATGTCCCCACTTCCACGGTGTCCAATCCAAAGTTCTGTCACCGAGCGTGCGTGACAATAAGCGTTTTTAAAAAAACTTTTTTCGAAACTGTTTCTCAGTATCTAAAAACTCGTCTCCTAGTTGAAAAAATGTGACCCAGCTTTAGTGTCACGATATAAGTTTAACTTTGGATTGGACACCAATAAAGTGGGGAAACATGACATGTATCTACGTTATGCCGGGTCCATACGAAGTATTATTTATGTCTATGGGTCGAACCACTAGGCCACCACCACGGTGTAATTAATTAATACGACTTAAATTGATTAATTGAGACAACTCGTTTATTGATTATATTTTCCATCACCACAGAGTAACTTACTGGGTACTTACATTATGTTATTTTGCATCATCATCATCATCATCATCATCATTTCAGCCGATAGACGTCCACTGCTGGACATAGGCCTCCCCCAAGGCGCGCCACTCAGCCCGGTCCTGTGCCACTCGCATCCACCGTGTTCCCGCGACCTTTGCAAGGTCGTCACTCCATCTTGTTGGAGGCCCACCGACAGCTCGTCTCCCGGTTCGCGGACGCCACTCCGGAACTTTCTATTTCTTCTATTTTATTTGGCATGACTCCAAGTATTATATTAGCATAGTGCTGTCATCTATACAACACTTTATTTTCTGTGCAATTTTATTTAAGGTGTTTTTGCGATTCAAATAAAATTTAGTAAACACGTATTTTTGCGTTTTTTTCGAGTTGCTTTTACAGTTTTAAGGATTTATTTTGGGTAAGTAAAATTTATTTAAATAGTAGGTATGATCAAAAAAATAAAATTTTAATTAATTTATCTAAAATATATTTAAATACATACAAACATCTTATACCTAAGTCTTTTCCAGTGGCTACGTCAGTCTTGCATTTCAAACTGAACTTTTAACGTTTAACGGGAGATTTTTGCCATAAAAACTGTCCTAGTACTTATATCCTATATCCTTCCTATGGTCTAAACTATATCCATACCATTTTTCATCCAAATCAGTCTAACCGATTTGACATGATAACGGAACGTTATTTATTTATTTATTTAAACTTCATTGCACATACAAAATGTAAACAATTGGCGGACTTATTGCCTAAAGGCATTCTCTACCAGTCAACCATAAGGCCAAACAGAAAGAAAAATGAGTAGGTGCATCAATATCAGAAAGAAACTACAGAAATAATAGGAAGATAACAAATAATTTCAAAAGAGGATAAATTTACATAAACATACAATAAAACTATATAAAAGATAAACATACATAAACTAATACATACATAAACCACCGCACGAAGCGAAGAAAAATATGAAGAATTCCAAATCTACCCCCCTGGATCCGCCCTTGGCTTGGTTTGAGCTTGTCTAATATCAAGACGACGTTACATAAGTACTTACAATACCTATTACGATAAATAACTACAATCTCTCTATTCAACCTATACTTATCCACCCAATGCTGAGTGTAGGTCTCCTCCATTGCACTCCATCCCTTCCGATCTTGGGCTTTTTGCATCCAATCTTTTCCAGCTACTTGGACAAGATCATCTGTCCTTCTTGCAGATTGCCTGCCTACATTTCTGCGACCAGTCCTGGGGTCCCCATTCGAGTACCTTCACGCCCCACCGGCTGTCCTGCCTTCGACAAATGTGCCTAACTACATACAATAACTACAAGCATGTCCGTACTTACCCAAAGGTACCAGGTACCGCATTTCCACTTTTTTTTAAATCCAGATAGACTGGCATCTTGTCTAGTCTCAAAGGCCCTCATCCGGGCTAATGTGCGTAAATCGGAATTCCGGCGCGGACTGTGCTCCCCTCTGTGTTGAAGCTGTGCGCTGTGCGCTTTTCCGTGGGGGTAAAACTATAAAACGCTATCTTGCAGGGAAGAACCCGCGAGTTATCGGTCCGTCTTACTACGAGCGTCTACCCGCACAGCTAAAAAGTGAACCGTCTGACGTGGTGTTTCGACGTCAACTTAAGAACATTTTGTTGGAACATCCGTTATATTCTGTTAAAGAATACATGGACTTAGATTTATAAATTTGTAATATATAATTTGACATACCAATTGTACCATTAATCCTATTACTTGTTAACATTATTTCTTATTTTGGTATGAAAAGACGATCCTAACGGTGAAACATTTTATTCCTGATTTTTATTCTATTTTTATTTTGTATTCTTTCTGACGATCTCAATGTGAAATTCTTTTATTTTGACTTGTAAAATATGCTGTAATTTGATATTGAGAAATAAATGTCTATGTCTATGTCAATAGTTTTGTCAAGTTCAGCCTTTTTTTGCGATCCTTTTTATTATACTAACCTATTAAACGGTACTTAACTTACTTAGGTGCATAAAACATCTTCTGCGGGGACATCAGCTCAAATTGCTAACAGAGCTTTGGCAATCCTCGGAAACACTTCTTAAGCAACAGAGTGACTCATTCATGGAACAAGCTGCCAGAAGACGTATTTTCAGCACAGAGCATTAACCAGTTCAAGAACAGACTTGACAAATTCTTAAACCGGTCAAGAAATACTTAAATAACTCACGATGTTTTCCTTCACCGAAAAGCTCAGTGGTAAATTCAAATTGAATTTCGCACATAAGTAAACTTAGAGGTGCGAGCCGGAATCAAACCCCCGACCCTCTGCATGAGAGGCGGTAGGTCGAACCACTAGGCCACTCCGGCTTCCGGATGATAGTTACTATAGTTATATTTATAGAAGTAAGTATTGAGAAAATTTGACCCGTGGAAACCTCGCAAGCTAAAATCCATCGAGCGGTACATAATAATATACTCTACGTAAATACATAACTCTCCTTCCGGCGCAGTCGAGTAACTAAACCCGTCTCGTGTAAGCGTGGCCTTATCCACTTGACAGCTGTCACTCGTACGTAGCGGTTAGGGTTGAACAATCGTGGTCACAATTACTGAGTCTAGTTGACACCCCTGTCAGGGTTGTCAGATTGTGTGTTTGGTAGACACTTTCACTGCTTGTTCACTGTACATATATGATAATCGTATTTGACAATGGAAGTGTTAACTTATAATCTACATTATTTTGTAATTAGTTTCCAAGATGTTTTTTGTTTATTAGTATGAAGTTGCATTATGGATGCTTTGGTGCTGGCTGTAAACCTGTATTTATAGATAAATAAATCGATAAAAATAACCTTTTCAATACAGGTGCTCAAAAAGTAAACATTTCGATACCTCTGTTTAACGTGCCAAAAGTTTGTCATTTCTTAACGAGCGTTTTTTGTTTTTTGACAGCTATGAGGCACGCCTAAAGCTGCTTTTTACGAATTAGTGCATAAAGATTGTGAGCTTCATCCTGTTCGTTTCTTTCTTTATTCTTTTTTTCGCAAATGTATATTAAAAAAATTCGTTTGATACACGTGCGAAATTGTCATTTTCACTCGTGCCTAGTGTTAACGCTCGCTTTCGCTGGCGCCACCATAACTAGGGGCTCCTGATAAAATTACGAGTTTTTCGCACTTGCATCAAAATATACTATGCAATAAGTACACGATGTATGACAGGGTGAGGTTCGTTCCTATTTTATTATATTATACGTCACTGGACCAATCCGGCCGTCGATTTGGCCGGACATAACTCATAAAATAACTCGAAAAAGCCAAACATGTCCTGCTAAATACAAACAGATGGCAACCCTAAGCGCAAGTAAAAATACAGCTCACATACCTTACCAATCTTCACCAATAATCATTCCGACACAGGACGGAAGCTAAGTGCAACTCGCAATTTCACAGCAGCAATCATCGATCCAGCGTAATCTACAGCAACGACAATGACTCCATCATCGCCATAGACATAAATAATACTTCGTATGGACCCGGCCTAACGTAGATACATGTCATGTTTCCCCACTTCATTGGTGTCCAATCCAAAGGTAAACTTATATCGTGACACTAAAGCTGGGTCACATTTTTTCAACAACGAGACGAGTTTTTAGATACTGAGAAACAGTTTCGAAAAAAGTTTTTTTAAAAACGCTTATTGTCACGCACGCTTGGTGACAGAACTTTGGATTGGACACCGTGGAAGTGGGGACATATTACATGTACGTTAGACCGGGTCTATATTATTTACGTCTATGATCATCGCATTCCTCGTAAAGACGCGTGCGCAGCGCAGTTCGATCATTCAAGGAGTACTTAATCGAACTAGTACACATGGAGTGACTATAAGGCAATGAGGGCGACTTATTGACCTATAAAATAAATAAAAATAAAATGAAAATTATTTATTATCAGATTTCTGAGATACATAGATTGTTAGTTACAAAAATACTTACAAGAGTATGTTGGTAAACTAATATATTAAAGGGTAGCCTATTATTTATTTTATTTTTTCAAGATATGAAGTTGGGTTTATCGGCGTAGAATATCCGAATCCCACGACTCTGCTATCATTTTCAGAATGCTATTCGTGCTCCCCCTCATCTGCATCACCACACCACTATAAGAATTAATAACATATGGACGAAAAGTGCCTAACAGAAAATGACAAAATATATTGAGCAAACTGACATTAGAAAATACGTTCCAATATGCTAATAACGCCTCTTTATAACGAAGGCCAAATGGGTGCCCGAGCTGTTCGGGCACCCGTTTTGATGGGACCATTTTTCTCCCGCTGATTGTGAATCCTTACTTATTTTAATAGAACAATGGGGTCACTGTATTGTATCCTGCTCAACAGTTGGCATCACTATCGTGTGAAGCATTACATACAATAGTCATCCATCTTACTGTGTCAAGTTTCAATTTGACGTATATGGCATATCATAAGCCGTGGTAGCCTCGTGGTTTGACCTACCGCCTCTCATGCAGAGGGTCGGGTATTCTAATCCGGCTCGCACCTCTGAAATTATTTATGTGCGAAATTCAATTTGAATTTATCACTGAGCTTTTCGGTGAAGGAAAACACCGTGAGGCAAACTGTTCGCATCTGCGAAGTAGTTCAAAGATCGTCCCCGATCCGCACTGGGCCCGCGTGGGGAATATGGTCCAAACCTTCTCGTGATGAGAAGAGGCCTATGCCCAGCAGTGGGCCGTAAATAGGCTGTATTCTTGGATGACATGTCATGCGCCAAATTTATAAGACTGAACTCAGGCGACACTAGCGCCTCTAGTGGCAAATTGATATCATACAAAACAGTCTCCAGATTTGCCCAGAACTTATTACTCTCTCCTCATGCTCACCCCAGTTAGAAAGAGATGCAGCTAAGCCCTCAAGATCACTATGAAACGGACTTTGGTGTTAGTGATCGCTCCGGATATACTGCCTACTAACATAGGTATGTGGAATGCGTGAAATCAAGGATCTATATTTAGCTTGTGTGGATCTAGGGATACCTATGCCACAGTTTTAAACATTTATTTTATAGTGACTCCACTTGATTATCAAAGGGCTCAATATCCAAGTTAAGATAATTTATAAATGGGTCTCAGTGCCAGGCGTTTGATGAATTATTCCATAAAATATTCTATTTTCGGTTTTTGAGCACACATTTTTAAGTGTCTTGTGTAAGTTAGAAACCTGAAGTTTTGACAACTTCCTATTAACTTGAGTGTTGTCTAAAAATAAAAGCCTATAGGTGAAAAACTTAAGTAAGTCACCTGCAGTTGTGTGTAGTTGTGTTCCAAAAGTATATGAAAATTCGACGAAAAATCAAATATGGAACGTCAACTTTCGTATACAGACAGGTTACTACTACATATATGAGGTCATTTAGCTATGTTTTTTTACATATACCCTACCTAAGTATACTTTTTTAGGGTTCCGAAGTCCACAAGGAACCCTTATAGTTTCGCCATGTCCGTCCGTCCGTCCGTCCGTCCGTCCGTCCGTCTGTCCGCACTATTGCTCGGAGATGCTTAGTTCTAGAAAGCTGTAATTTGGCATGAATATGCATATTAGTTACGCTGACAAAGTGGTACAATAAAATGTTGAAATATATTTTTTTATAGGGTACCTCCCCTACTCGTAAAGTGGAGATGTATTTTTTTTTCTTGCGTACTCCATGGTGCGGCATATCGTTGAATAGGTCTTGAAAAAATATTGTGGGTTTGTTGAAACCATTTTTTGATTAAGTGATGCGTTTGTGAAATATTAAGCTTTAAAGTGCTATTTTTTGTTAGGGTCACGTGTCCCCCCCCCCTGCCAGCTAAATGGTGGTATTTGGAAGGCTGAAAAAAATCACGGTTGTGGCATATATAACGTAGTTGAAAGGAAAACTATCACAGCTAAGTAGGCTGTACAAACTTTCGAGTAATAGTCGACCAACTTATGATGATGATTTTTCTCGAGCGGCAGGGGCGTCGGGCGGGCATGTCATTCATACCACAGGCTAGCTAGATGCTAATAAGTCTTAGAAAGGTACTGTGGGCATCGTCAACTTCGGAACCCTATACTTTGCGCGTGGTCAGACACGCACTTGGCCGGTTTTATGGTATTGGTTGGGAAACGAACATACAGGCCAAAAGTATGGTGGTCCTGTGGACAATGTACTAAGGGATCATTTTTAGGGTTCCGTACCCAAAGGGTGAAAAACGGAACCCTATTAATATGCCTCCGATGTGCGTCCGTCCGTCCGTCCGTCTGTCTGTCACAGGGCTCTATCTCTTCAACGGAAATAGGTAGAGATTTGAAATTTTCACAGAATGCGTGTTTCTGTGGCGTCTATCACAACAAATACTAGAAAGTTAAAATATATCTATATAAATTACAAGTCACTGTTTTTTCTTCGTCTCATTTCAAGCGCTCTATCTAATGAACCATTATTGTTAGACACCTGAAATTTTCACAAAATACGCATTATTAAAGCCTCCATCACAACATATACTGAAACAGTCAATAAGTTTATTCCCAATGCGGATTTTCATACAGGAAAGTTACGTATTTTTTCGAACGTCGCTCTTGACGTATATTAATACAATACAATTTTAAAAGAATAAAAAGAAATGATTTCCTAACTCCAAAACAAAAAAAAAATAGAAAAACTGAAACGAACTCAATAAGTATAAAAAAAGAGAAAAAAAGTGTGGAGGGTTTGGGATTTGAACCCACCTTTGCTTGAATACGCCACCAGAGCACTTACTTACTACGTTGGCGAAATTAGGTATCTATATTAGAACTGTAGTTAGAACGAATAGAACAAAAGTCTAATTCAAATTTCGAATATTTTTTGTATATTCATTCAAGTCCATGATGTGACTAAATAGTTCCATGTTGCCAGTGTTGTTTATTCTAATGGACTCATCGATGTCGCTGGCTGAAGAAGTATGTTTAGTTTAAAAAAAATAGTACATAGTTCATAGACGTAAATAACATAGACCCGGTCTAACGTACACGTAATATGTCCCCACTTCCACGGTGTCCAATCCAAAGATCTGTCTCCGAGCGTGCGTGACAATAAGCGTTTTAAAAAAAACTACAAAATTCGCTCGCGAATCGCAAATGTGATACCGCTCTTATAGTTTCGCCATGTCCGTCCGTCCGTCTGTCCGCACTATTGTTCGGAGATGATTAGTTCTAGAAAGCTGTAATTTGGCATGAATATACATATTAGTTACGCTGACAAAGTATTTGGATGGCTGAAAAAAATCACGGTTGTGGCATATAAGTATAACGTAGTTGAAAGGAAAACTATCACAGCGAAGTAGGCTGTACAAATTTACGAGTCAGAGTCGACCAGCTTATGAAATGATTAAAAGGCCAATGATTTTTCTCGAGCGGCAGGGGCGTCGGGCGGGCACGTCGTACCGCACGCTAGCTAAGATGCTATAAATAAGTCTTAGAAAGGTACTATGGGCATCGTCAACTTCGGAACCCTATACTTTGCGCGTGGCCCGACACGAACTTGGCCGCTTTTTAAAACTAGCTTCTGCCCTAGACTTCACCCGCGTGGAATTCGGTTATCGCGTTCCCGCGGGAACTATGCGTTTTTCCGGGATAAAAAGTAGCCTATGTCCTTTCCCGGGACCCCAACTATCTCCATAACAAATTTCATCCAAATCCATCCAGCGCTTGAAGCGTGAAGAGGTAAACAGACAGACAGGCAGAGTTACTTTCGCATTTTTAATATTAATATTCATGGACAAAGACGCATCCGGCCCACCTGATGGAAAGTCACCGGCTATTAAAAAATTAAAAAATTCAAAATTCGATCATTTATTCAGCAAATTGGCCACATAGGGGCACTTTTACACGTCAGAAAAAGAAATTACCAGCGCTTCCTAGATCCATTGCTTGAGAAGAAGCGCCGCAACAACCTCAAGCAGAAGGCCTTTTTTTTAAATTTACAAATTTTACATTACATGTATAAAATATACATATAGGTACGTACTAAAATTACATTGAAGGGATGTATAGTCCCTAACTTAAACTTAAATCTAAGATCTTAGATTTGTATAGTCTCCAAGGGTCCAGAAAAAAAAAATATGGAGATGGCCTCCATTGACAAATAAATATAAATTCCATAGATGTCGACAGTCTCAAAATGTCAATAAATAGTACATCTAAATATATAAAACTCAAAGGTGACTGACATAGTGATCTATCAACGCACAGCCCAAACCACTGGACGGATCAGGCTGAAATTTGGCATGCAGGTAGATGTTATGACGTAGGCATCTGCTAAGAAAGGATTTTGCAAAATTCCCACGGGAACGGGAAAAATCGGGATTTAACTTTTTAATATTTCTGCGCATACGAAGTTGCGGGGAAAAGCTAGTCATGTATAAAAGAGTTCATTAATACATGTCAACAAGAACATGATGAGGTCTCTCGCTTAAAATGTTTGACTTAGTAATATATTTAAATTTATGATTATTTTTAAACGTCCTTGCAAGCATGAACAGACCGGACATTTGCAACACCATATCCGTCACCATAGTTTGGCAGTCACGGAGATATTGAATACTTAACAACAGTACAACAACCTCACATTGTTAGACAAAGCCACATGAGAACACTATAGTATTCTGAATGAAAGTTTCCCCTCACCTGATTACTTTGACCCTTGCCCTAACTTAGGTAGGTCAACCACAACCACCATTAAAGGACATTCAGAAACTAATTAAAACACAAAGATGGTATTTTTCAAGTTCGACCTATTAGTTGGACCTATTCTTGAACTTAATTTGTTTAGTTATTGGTCTTTTTTCATGTCCATGGTATAGGCAAATGAGCGCGCAGCCCACCCGTTGGTAAGTGGTCACTGCGGCCCTTGGACACCGAAATCCTTTGATCCCCCATTAAGAAACCGTAAGATCTCGAATGCGTTGCCTACCCTGAGGCCTAAGATGGAATGCCTCTGTGCCAGTAATTTCACCGGCTGCCTTAACCCCCTTACCGGAACACAACAGTGCGAGCACTGCTATTTGGCGGCAGGTTAGCGGGGAAAGACAGGTAGTACCTTCCCATACGGCATAGTTCCCGCGGGAACCGAATTCCACGCGGGCGAAGTCACGGGCAGAAGCTAGTAATATATATTATGTGTCTCTTTTGCTGACACAGGATCTATATGTAATTGTTCTTTTAGCGAAAATATAATAGTTAGTCGAAGCCGTGGTGGCCTAGTGGTTCGACCTACCGCCTCTCATGCAGAGGGTCGGAGGTTCGATTCCGGCTCGCACCTCTAAGTTTACTTATGTGCGAAATTCAATTTGAGTTTACCATTGAGCTTTTCGGTGAAGGAAAACACCGTGAGGAAACCTGCACGCATCTGCGAAGCAATTCAATGATGTGTGTGAAGTCCCCAATCCGCACTGGGCCCGCGTGGGGACTATAGCCCAAACCCTCTCGTGATGAGAGGAGGCCTGTGCCCAGCAGTGGGACGCAAATAGGCTGTAGTAGTAGTAGTAGTAGTAGTTAGTCTATCGCTTATCGCTTCCTCGCCTTTGGTGGAATTAGTGCCTAATGTCGGGTTTAAAATAAGGAAATTTTATGGCACTATTTTTTCCGAGTAGACATTAGTTTTAACTAAAGAAGACTTTAGGTTTCATTACAAATTCGTGGAATATGTTTTTGGATTAATTGTTCTAGTGAAGTGAAGTAGGTAGTTATTCTGCGAATTCTTTAATGAAACATTCGCAGCTGGAAAATTTAATTTTCCTCTGAGTATATTACAACGATATTGTTTCCCAGAATTAACTTTTATATGCTTATTAACTCATCATCATCGTCATCATCATCATTTCAGCCAAAAGACGTCCACTGCTGGACATAGGCCTCCCCCAAGACTCGCCACTCAGACCGGTCCTATGCTACTTGCTTCTACCGGCATCCCGCGACCTTCACGAGGTCGAGGCCGACATAGCCCGAAGAATTGCGAGCCTTAAGTGGCAGTGGGCACATTGCTCGCAGGACTGATGGCCGATGGGGCCGGAAAGTTCTCGAGTGGCGTCCGCGAACCGGGAGACGAGCTGTCGGTAGGCCTCCAACAAGATGGAGCTTATTAACTAACTGACTTCAAAAAGAAGGTCCTCAATTAACCTCATTTGCAAAACTTAGTTTACAGACCAACTAATAGCTTCCGCCTGCGACTTCGTCCTCTTGGAATTCAGTTATCGCGGGAACTCGATGCGTTTTTCTGAGATAAAAAGTAGCTTATGTCCTAACTGTCTCCATACCAAATTTAATCGAAATTGGTCCAGCGATCGAAACGTGAAGAGACAGACAGACAGAGTTACTCTCGCATTTGTTATATTTCCATGCCGCGCGGCGGGGCAGTTTTTAGATTTTGTATAGTTTTTATGTGTTCAAGTATTTATAAGTATTTTTGTTATTTTTAAGTAGTTTTAATTTAATACTTGTTTAGTATATCCTGTTTTTGTATAATATGGATTAATATGGATATGGATTACCAAAGTGCTTAGTATAGATTGATAACATATGACTTTAGAATTTACTAGCATTTCTCCAGGTCCTTATATTTATACCTAAACAATAAACAAAATATAATATTTTCCTCCCTATACCGAATAGGTATTATACCTACTGTGACCACGTTGTACAAAAGAATCGATGTAACAATATACCCCCAACTCATATCACGATATAGGTAAAGAAGATAACAACTCTTCAACAAAAGATACGACGTCATTACCAAAGGATCCCAGTAAACAACAATACATATAATATATAACATAACATGTATGATTGCTTTTAGCCCCTAACACAGGGCGAACACGGGCTATAAAAGCACGATTTCGAACACAATTCGAATGAAGTGTCAATGTTTGCGTGCGAGGACGCTGTGTGTGTGTGTAGTGTACCAGTACGCGGGCCAATGAATCACTCTCCATCTCCAAATGAAACAAATGACGGTAAGGCGAGTTGGGCGCGAGTTGCGCGCCGGCTAGATTCAGGCGGGTGATTCCGTGGCCATTCTGTATGTAATCTTCTACTATATAAAAATAAGTCGGGTTTTCCTTCCTGACGCTATAACTCCAGAACGCACGAACCGATTTCCACGGTTTTGCATTCGTTGGAAAGGTCTCGGGCTCCGTGAGGTTTAAGGCGGTACGAAGTCCGCGGGGTCAGCTAGTTACTATTAAATATTCTATGCCCCTGATACTCTGTTTGTTAAAATAATGTTTTGCTAAAGGATGTTTCAGGGTTTGAAGAAACAACATATTTAAAGAAAGCAAATTTTATCTTATAGTTTTATGTCAGAAAATAAGTACACCTACCTACTTAAAAGCCAATTTGTTTTTTTTTTTTTGAGCCGTTCGTAGTATCCTTTACTCGGCCAAATGTATGAGCGACATTTGACACCTGTAAACACCCATCATCATTTCAGCCGATAGACGTCCACTGCTGGACATAGGCCTCCCCCAAGGCGCGCCACTCAGACCGGTCCTGTGCCACTCGCATCCACCGCGTTCCCGCGACCTTTACAAGGTCGTCACTCCATCTTGTTGGAGGCCTGCCGACAGCTCGTCTACCGGCACCCATAGAACCTAATAACGTGTTACATATCGACATGTATGACAAATGAAATATGTAATGTACTGATTTTTAGATGGCAGTTTACGTGTAACATCCTTTTTTTATCCCACTGCGACAAAAGGAGGCTTATGTTTTTCGGGTGTATGTATGTAACTTTGGCACGCTCTGTAGCCTAAACGGCTTGATGGATTTAAGCTTGTGAGGTGTCGTTCGATTCGTCTTGATTTTGAGAGTGACACTGGTTATATGAAAACAATGTATGCAGTCGGGATTTTCATTATTTTCAAAAATTTAGTCTTTTAAGCTAGAGACGTGACCAAACAGTTTGTTAGTTATCATAAAGGTTGTATTTCGATCGATCAAATCGAATTTGTACTCGGTTTATTTTCATATTCTGTGCAGTGTTAATTGTGTTCACTCTCAACGCATAGTTGACGGCTGTCTCAGCACGCACTCATGCGTTGAGTGTTGGTGGTGCTTTTTAATAAATAATAATAAATACATTGAAGCGTTTTGAAATGTGGAGGCGCGGGACTTCCTATAGTAGATTATCTCTAGTGAATAATTATTTTCCATCGGGAAAATCCGGGAAGTTAACACAAATAACATAGAGAAGAAATCTGTTCTAACTAAACAGTTCATCTTAATGCTGGTCATAATTTGCGGTTTTTGAACGCATCATAGAGGGTTTATGATATGAGTGTAGATAATAGTAAATTATCTCTACATCACACATCATACACTATTATTAGATTAAACGTACTTAATAAGTTTGAGAAAATCAATAGGTAGGTATGCCCAATAGCAATGAATAAGGATATCATAAAGTGAGACGTAACCCAATATGTTTTGATGTATGTTACGGCAATAGGCATCGATATATGTCGGCCCCATGAATCAAAATAATATCAGCAATATGTTGCCGGATGTTTTTGCCGATTGTGTCCTTGTATAGTCAGAAACCGTGATAGCCTAGAGGTTTGACTCAACGCTTCTCATGCGGAGGGTCGGGGGTTCGAATCCGGCTCGCACATTTGAGTTTTAATATGAGAAATCACTTTGAATTTGCCACTGAGCTTTTCGGTGAAGGACAACATCGTGAGAAAACCTGCTCGAATCTGTTAATTAATTATGGATGTGTGTGTAGTCCCTAAGCTTGTGGTGCTTGTAGGATTTGCCCGCGCGCATGTCGCGCCCAACTCACCCTTACCGTCATTTGTTTTATCCGGAGATGGAGAGTGATCATTGGCCCGCGTAGGTACACACACATTAACAAGTGTTAGACCATTAGGTAACAAGTGTACAGTTCTCGGACGCTCACAGACGTCCTCGCACGCAAACATTGACACTCCATTCGAATTGTTTTCTACTACTACTACTACTACTACTACTACTACAGCCTTTTATGCGTCCCACTGCTGGGCACAAGCCTCCTCTCATCACAAGAGGGTTTGGGCTATAGTCCCCACGCGGGCCCAGTGCGGATTGAGGACTTCACATACATCTTTGAATTACTTCACAGATGCATGCAGGTTTCCTCACGATGTTTTCCTTCACCGAAAAGCTCAGTGGTAAATTCAAATTGAATTTCGCACATAAGTAAACTTAGAGATGCGAGCCGGAATCGAACCCCCGACCCTCTGCATGAGAGGCGGTAGGTCGAACCACTAGGCCACCACGGCTTTGATTTGTGTTCGAAATCGTGTTTTTATAGGCCACCATTTTATAGGTGTCCGCCGTGTGCTAGTTAGTCATTGATTTTGAAATATTATTTTTTATTAAATTAGCCAAAATTCCACCCAGTCGTTGCCGTCAGATAAATAAGAGTAAAACAATAAAGCTGGCTTCGTGTCACAGTAAATTTCGCGCTGCGACTAACATGGGATGGCTCTCTCCTTAGCAGCGGGAAAATACACGGGACGATGCCACACGGCGGACACGGCCTATAAAGCTCGATTTCGAACACGATTGGCTATGGGTGAAAAATGACAATGTGCTCGATTATTTTTTTATGGATAGGAATAACCTTCCGTATCAAGAGAAAAAAATCTCGGAATTTTCCGTGCCGTAGATTTCGCGTAAAAAAAAGAAATTGATTTTGTGTTATGACGATTGAAATAAAGGTGTTTCCTTGGTCCAAGTATGCAGCACTACTTGAAAAAATCAATAATGTCAATAGTGTCAACACTTTTTTTCAAGAAGTTAGTGCTGCATACTTGGACCAACCTTTATTTCAATCGTCATAACGCAAAACTAATTTTATTTTTTACGCAGAATCTACGGCACGGAAAATTCTGAGATTTTTTCTCTTGATATGGAAGGTTATTCCTATCTTTAAAAAAAATCGAGCACATTGTCATTTTTCACCCATAGCCAATTCGAATGAAGTGTCAATGTTTGCGCGCGAGGACGTCTGTGTGCGTGCGAGGACGTCTGTACACTTGTAAATGTGTGTGACACAATTCGAATGAAGTGTCAATTTTTGCATGCGAGGACGTCTGTGCACTTGTAAATGTGTGTGTACAACTACGCGGGCCAACGATTCACTCTCCATCTCCAGATGATACAAATGACGGTAAGGCGAGTTGGGCGCGAGTCGCGCGCCGGCTAGATTTAGGCGTGTGATTCCGTGGCCATTCTGTGCGTAGTACTATTAAATATTCTGTGCTATTATATAGCGAACAATGACGATTATTTATTTGTCAATGTGTAAAGACGTAAGATACGGAGAAGGCTCTTCACTTTGTTAGTTCAAAAAAGATCCAGTTTAACAATTAAACTCGTATTTCTACGCGCCAGGCGTATTTTATCTTCTAGAGTGGAAATAGTACACTGTGTATTAAGGGCGGTAAAAGTCGAGAGCATTTAAAGCCCGAACCCGAAGGTTGAGGGCTTTAAAAGGGCTCGAGCCGGGACAATTTCTATACCACCCTTGATACACACGATGTTTTTCATCACCACTTGCGAGGAAAATAAAGGAAATTCATACTAATATATGTAAATGCGACCCGAGTTCTACTGCGGATATCCTCATTCCTGATTCTATCACGCAGAGAAACCCCGAGCATAGCCCTCTCCATTGCCCTCTGACTGACTTTGAGCCTTCTTCAAAGACCGATATAGCCCGAAGAATTGTGAACCTCAGGTGGCAGTGGGCGGGGCACATTGCTCGCAGGACTGATGGTCGATGGGGCCGGAAAGTTCTCGAGTGCCGTCCGCGAACCGGAAGGCGAGCTGTCGGTAGGCCTCCAACAAGATGGAGCGACGACCTCGTGAAGGTTGCGGGAAACCGGTGGAAGCAAGTAGCACAGGGCCGGTCTGAGTGGCGAGCCTTGGGGGAGGCCTATGTCCAGCAGTGGACGTCTTTCGGCTGAAATGATGATTATAAATGCGAAAGTAACTCTGTCTGTCTGTCTACGCGATAACCGAATTCCACGCGGGCGAAGACGCGGGCAGAAGCTTAGTATTCTATAAGACGACCTGTGCATGACGACATGTGTAACATTTACGGTTTATTAAGAAGTACAAAGTTTTATTGAATACATAACCGATATTTATAGTACATTACACACCTAGGGCGGTCAAGTAAAGAAAGTCTCAGATCGCGGGTAATTGAGGCCCGAGCCGGAGGCGAGGGCTATAATCTAGCGGTCTGAGGATTTCTTTACGACCGCCTGTGGCTAGTATACGATTTTACGTCACCACCTGGCCGTGAAGAGGGATTTTTCGTAGCGCCCAAGGGCGGTAAATCCCGGTTTTCGGCTTGGTGTGACGTAAATATCATTTATTTCAAACTAGCTTCTGCCCGCGAGTTCGACTGCGTGGAATTCGGTTATCGCGTTCTCATGGGAACTATGCGTTTTTCCTGGACAAAAAGTACCCTATGTCCTTTCCCGGGACTTCAACTATCTCCATAAAATTCTTCATCCAAATCGGTCCAGGGTTGCAGCGGGAAGAGGTAACAGACAGACAGTTACTTTCGCATTTATAATATTAATATGGATGTTCGTTTTTGCACCTGCACGCATCTGCGAAGTAATTCAAAGGTAAGTGTGAACACCCCAATCCGCACTGGGCCCGCGTGGGGACCATAGCCCAAGCCCTCTCGTGAAGAGGTCTGTGCCCAGCGTTGGACGCAAATAGGCTGTAGTAGTAGTAGATAAAGAAATAGTTATTTGTTATGCAAGGCTGCAAAGTTGTTGTTTGCTGTGAGTGCGTGATTGAGACCCGAGTGAACGAAGGATTCTAGGGTTGAACCACGAGCGAAGCGAGTGGTTCAAATATAGAATCCTGAGAGTAACGAGGGTTTCAAGGCACGAGACAGCAAACGACTTTGCTGCTGAGCGCAACACAAAATTTTTCACCTCACGCGCGATTTTTCGGGAAGAAGACTTAGTTCGGCGTCACGTACAGTTTGTGCTAACTCTGGAGGAGTTAAATTCGTATCATCGCTAGAATCGCTCATATTTTCTTTATTACTTCGTATAGGTATTCTAAATTACAAAACCAGCAATCTAAAACTTTTTTCATTTTTTTTTCATGTTTTTTTTTCCGGAGTTTGCGTTCCAAATCACTCGTACTCCTACTTCAAGGTTCAATTATTCATTGAATGCAGTTAAAATATACACATATTTAAGTATTTTTGTGATAAAACATAGTGAAATAATGAAATACATCTGAAACGGTGTATTATTAATATAATTTTCACCTCACTGGCTCGAAAGTGGTCGTTTTGCAGCTTGATACCCGAGCGCAAAAGTTGTTTTTATCCGCTAGCGTGGAAAGTGTTTTTGAAATTCGAACGACGCATGACGCCACTGTCACAATAAAAAAACAACGATACGTTCTGAAACGCAATTCGTCGTGAGAGTTTTATTAAAATAAAGGTTCAATTTACTTAATATCAATCATTAATAAATAGTTATTTGTTATGCAAGGCTGCAAAGTTGTTGTTTGCTGTGAGTGCGTGATTGAGACCCGAGTGAACGAAGGATTCTATATTTGAACCACTCGCTTCGCTCGTGGTTCAACCCTAGAATCCTTCGTTCACTCGGGTCTCAATCACGCACTCACAGCAAACAACAACTTTGCAGCCTTGCATAACAAATAACTATTTATTAATGATTGATATTAAGTAAATTGAACCTTTATTTTAATAAAACTCTCACGACGAATTGCGTTTCAGAACGTATCGTTGTTTTTTTATTGTGACAGTGGCGTCATGCGTCGTTCGAATTTCAAAAACACTTTCCACGCTAGCGGATAAAAACAACTTTTGCGCTCGGATATCAAGCTGCAAAACGACCACTTTCGAGCCAGTGAGGTGAAAAATAATATTTATCTGCGAACATGCTTGTAAGAATCTCTCCTCTTGTGTCGCCCCTACTTCCGCACCAGGATTAAATAATAGTAAAGATCTTTGCCAAGTCCAAATTCAAACATGGCTTGCCAAGTGGCAACCGTTACAGGGGGACATAATTAATTCTGCCCACCCCAGATCTAACCGAAGCGTAAGCTTTCCGATTTAACATTTTATAAGGTAGCTTCTTGCAATAAAGTAAAATAATAGTACATTATTGCAGAGGCCGCCAAGTAGCCCATTGCCGGACGAGTCAGTTAGAAGGCTGAGCGAAGCGAAGCCTTCTATATTAGTACGAGTCCGGCAATCGCAATTGCGGCCGAGGTATATATAATGCTTATCTCAAACAGCGAGGAAATACGTAAGGTCAGTCGGGGCAAGTGCGCCAGGATGGGTTAAGTGCGCTTAACATAAATATATCGAAAACTATAAATATTACTCAACTAGTAGCTGGCTGTTTACAAGGCATAGGGGCGAAATAAATTTAGGCGCACTTACCCCACATCACTATTTACTACTTCCATGATCGTGAATGATTTGGCCATGGAAGTTGTACTTATTACCTCCATGGATTTGTCAGTTTCTCTACAGACGTGTCTCAAATAGCAAGTGAAATAAAAAAAACACACACACGACAATAATGTTTTTGCTGGCCAAGGCCGGCAATGGACAGCCTCGCGTCTTCTTTTTTTGAAAGTAACACGAACATTTCCGAGCATGTTTGAGAAAAAGGGATTTATCAATATTAGGTTCTGCCTACGACTTCGTACGCGTGGAATTCGGTTATCGCGTTCCCTTCTTCAACTATCTTCATGCTAAATTTTATGTAAATCGGTCAAGCGGTTGAAGCGTGAAGAGGTAACAAACATACAGACTAGAATTACTTTCGCATTTATAATTACTAGCTTCTGCCCGCGACTTCGCCCGCGTGGAATTCGGTTATCGCGTTCCCGCGGGAAATCTGCGTTTTTTTCGGGATAAAAAGTAGCTTATGTCCTTTCCCGGGACTCCAACTACCTCCATGCCAAATTTCAACCAAACCGGCCCAGCGGTTGAAACGTGAATAGGTAACAGACAGGCAGATTTCCTTTGCATTTATAATATTAGTATGGATATGGATGATGATGATGATGGATATAATATGCATAATAATTAATAATAATACGGATATGGACTAGCTTTTGCCCACGACTTCGTCCTCGAAGTCGGTAACCGCTCCCGTGGAAACTATGCTTTTTTCCGGGATAAAAAGTAGCCTATATGTTTACTGAGTTTTTCTTCGTACAATACTTAGTTACATTACTGAGTTAGGTACGTCACTGAGTTACGTTACTGAGTTACGTTACTGAGTTACGTTACTGAGTTACATTACTTAGTTACATTACTTAGTTACATTACTGAGTTACATTACTTAGTTACATTACTGAGTTACATTACTGAGTTACATTACTGAGTTACATTACTGAGTCACATTACTTAGTTACATTACTTAGAACCATTACTTAGTTACATTACTGAGTTACATTACTGAGTTAAATTACTGAGTTACATTACTTAGTTACATTACTGAGTTACATTACTGAGTTACATTACTTAGTTACATTACTAGTAATGTACAAAAAACTCTTACTGCAAAAAAACTCTTACTGCTGTTAGGTACGTCACTGAGTTACGTTACTGAGTTACGTTACTGAGTTACATTACTGAGTTACATTATTTAGTTACATTACTTAGTTACATTACTGAGTTACATTACTTAGTTACATTACTGAGTTACATTACTGAGTTACATTACTGAGTCACATTAATTAGTTACATTACTTAGTTACATTACTGAGTAACATTACTGAGTTACATTACTGAGTTACATTACTTAGTTACATTACTGAGTTACATTACTGAGTTACATTACTTAGTTACATTACTGAGTTACATTACTTAGTTACATTACTTAGTTACATTACTAATTTTACGGGTACTTAACTTAAGTACCCGTAAAATTGCCTGTTCTGTACAAGGAAGTGAAAAATGTACGAAGAAGAAGTGTTTTGTGGCAAACCGACATACATACACACGTTCACATGATTTCCACAGGCTTATTATTCATAAAAAATGATCATGTCGTATTTAATTAAAAAATGATCAATTTAACACTTCAAAATTCATAACCGCGCCTTATTTCCATTAAAGCTTTAATTGAAATTTCAATTTTCCTCGAAAAACCTTCAAGCAATTTTGTGACGCTGCCAGTAATTTTGCTAAATATTTGGCCGATGTTGCCAATTTTCCTTATTTATTTCTTCGAATACTTGACGTTTAATTTTGTTTATCCGGATTTAGAAATTAGACAATGGACGTGTTTATTCAATGTAAGTATAATAAAACTTTTGACGGCCGGATTGGTCCAGTTGGTAGTGACCCTGCCTTCTGTTCCGATGGTCGCGGGTTCGAGTCCCGTTCGGTGCAAACTTTGTGTGATGAGCACGAATGTTTGTACTCGAGTCATGGATGTTTAGTATTCATATATGTATGTATTTCTCTATATAAGTATTTATATCGTTGTCTAGCACCCATAATACAAGCGTCGCTTAGTTTGGGGCCTATTTCACTAGGCCACCACGACTTAAAAAATTTACCGCTGCGACGAAAATTTGTGTCGGAAAGGCTTTCTATGTCTCTTTATCTAACCTCATAACGAGAGATAAGGACAAAAGAAGCCTCGGATGACATTACTCGCTCCAGATGTACTTAATGCCATGCAAATAAATACGCAACAGAGACAGTTCACTTCACTGGTGTCCGTCAGTTTTAATATTTGGTCATGTCACACGCTGCGATGGTTTTCGTCTCCCCCATCACTGTCTTTGCACACAGCGAATGACTTATTCAAGTAAAATGAGTTTTTTTCAAAAATAAAATTTTTGGGACACGCTTTTATTGCTGACTGTACTTTTCTTTGTAAATCCTTCATCTACCCTTCAAGACGAATCAAACGAGTCCAAATTCAACACTGGCCACACACTGGTCGAAGACTTTCGACTTAAGACACTGCGGTAATTTGGACCCATAACTTTTATGAATTTCTTAGTTTTATTAAATGTAGTTAAAGGGATATAGAGGTGGAGGCGCCGTCTGGTATTGAGGTTGAACTTATCGGCGTTAAGTAGTTGGTAATGCGTGTAAGTTACTCCTTACGAGTATGCAGACCTCAATGATGTACAAGCTCGAAAGTGTAGGTATTTTTAAGCTCTTAAACAACTCTTAGAAATTATTCTTACCGCTCGTTTTTGCATCCGAAAAGCCCTTTCACGATCCGCTGCAATGCATGACAAAATACAAATGTATTTTACATCAACCTTGGCCGTAAAGTGGGATTTTCTGGTTTACAGGTGCCAAGTTAAAATAATGCATATTAGTCATTGGCATCATCAAAAGTTCAAAACTCTCCCATGACTGACTGACTGACTGATTGACTGACTGAAACTACTGGTCGTAAGCAGCTGAAATTTGCCATGTAGGTTCCTTGGGTAATGTAAGAGAGCACTAAGAATGACTTCCCGAAATTACCGCGGGAACTGAGTGTTTCTGCGCATACGCAGTCCGGCAAAAGCTGGTATAGACATAAACCTTTACATCACCCTTGGCCGTAAAGTGGGACTTTCTGCCCGCTACGCGGAGAGAAAATCTCACTTCTTGGCCAAGGTAAGACGTAAAACTTTTGACAAACCACGGGCGGTAATTTGTAATGCCCCAGAAACCTGCGATCTGGGACATTTACGAATTCACCACCCCTAGGTCTGTAATGTACTATTGTGGTTATAAAGTTAGTTGTTTTTTGTGTAACATATACTGATAATGCCTTTCGTATCTTATTTACAACACTTGTAACTCATCTAAAACTTAACGAGGTAAAGAAATTTTCATTTGATTTGATCGTGAAAAATGTTATTAGCTAAGTACATTCGGTACTTAGAAAGAGCATATTTTTTACAAACTCTCAAAGAACAGGAAAAGTTGGAGAGTAACATTCAACATATGCCACAAAAAAACCATTTTGAAAATATCTCTCTATTCCCTGGGACATATTTTCCAAGTTAGTAGAGGATAGGGGAAAGTGGGAAGAATAGGAACACTTCGACGTTTCGAGCAGCAAAAGCCAAATAACTGGGAACATTATAAACGGAGTTATTTTTCCATCTTCCTTGTAAGTATGCATTTGAAGAGGGTGACCATGTTTGTATTTTTTTGGGAAAAAATTATAATAGTCCTCGGGATAAAGCAAAATTACATGGCTAATAATAATATAAGATGACCGAGTTAAACTTTAAACAATATAGGTACTTTAATGAATCCCAAAAATATTTAGTGCAAAATAATTAGAAGAAGTACACCGATACTGTTATTTTTAATACCAAAACTAACTGACACTCCTATTTCTGATTTTTCATTTCATTTAAGGATTTATCATGTTCCTGACTAGCAAACATTGCATTCTTTCCATACTGCAAACAACTAACAAAACATAGCTAATATCTTAATTTAAAAAAAAAGTCACACACATACGTTTGTAGAAAGCATTTAAGGTAGGTAAATAAATATTTTCAAGATGATCGAAGTGTAATCCTCCCTATCCTTTAAGTATACATTACTGGACTGAGCTAGTTTTGTAGGGTGGCCAAATTTTGGTCACCCTACAAAACCAGCTCACTCCTTTCAATTCCAACATCTGCAACTTTTCAAGATATCCCGCAAAGAATAACACATGCATATGCGCATACGTTTGTGTATTTTATATACTCGAATTCGAAAGTGATTTGTTCATTCCATGTCAGAATCACCATATTCAGACTATATTCTACCCCACTACAGAATATTTAATAGTACCTACAGAGTGGCCACGGAATCACCCGCCTGAATCTAGCCGGCGCGCAACTCGCGCCCAACTCGCCCTTACCGTCATTTGTTTCATCCGGAGATGGAGAGTGAATCATTGGGCCGCGTACTGGTACACACACATTTACAAGTGTACAGACGTCCTCGCACGCACACAGATGTCTTTGCACGCATACATTGACACTTCATTCGAATTGTGTTCGAAATTGCTTTTATAGGCCGTGTCCGCCCTGTGGCCCCACCGTAATTTGACGTCCGGATTGGTCCAGTTGGTAGTGACCCTGCATGCCCTCTGTTCCGACGGTCGCGGGTTCGAGTCCAGCTCGGCGCAAACTTTGTGTGATGAGCACGAATGTTTGTAGGTACCCGAGAGTCATGAATGTTTAGTATTTATGTATGTAGGTAAGTATATGTTTCTAGATATAAGTATTTATATCGTTGTCTAGCACCCATAATACAAGCGTTGCTTAGTGTTGGGTTAGGTCAAATATGTGTGAAATGTCCCAAGATATTTATTTATTATTTTATTTACTACTACTGCAAGCAGTAGAGAATCAATAATATAGAGGTCTGTACCAAGGTACAGACCTCTTTCTCACTGCGAGAGGGTTTAGCCTTAAGTCCCCACGCGGACCACCACGGACGGATTGGGGAATTAAGGCCAGCACCACCACAATAGTCTATTTACGTCCCACTGCTGGGCACAGGCCTCCTTTCATCACGAGAGGGTTTGGGCTATAGTCCCCACGCGGGCCCAGTGCGGATTGGGGACTTCGCACACATTCTTTGAATTACTTCGCAGTTGCGTGCAGGTTTCCTCACGATGTTTTCCTCCATCGAAAAGCACAGTGGTTAATTCACATTGAATCATGCATCCAGGCCATAAATCTTTAAAAAAAAGTCAAACGTCGCAGTAACGTTGCCACTATTGTATTTAATCACTATAGAACCAGTATGGAGTGTGGAATGTGTCTTGGTAAGGAGCGCAATCTTATATGGCGAAACAGTTGAAAACGTGTCCAGCGGATTTGATAAGCAACAAAACAAAACACACTCTCCTCACAACCGTTTTCGCTGAGTTTTTGCCTCAGCAGCGACTAAAGGCGCTACTGCAGACTATCCGCCTAGGTGGCTTGACTGGAGTGGCGACCGCAACGCCCCCAACCTACCCGATTTGGTGTCCACCTTTGGAACTATAAAGATTGCGTTCCTTTACTTCAACCCTCCATATTCACTATAGTTTTTGTGATTTACGAAACCCTAAAAACTTTCATTGAAAGAACAAAATCAATTGACGTCTTCGCAACGTGACAGGTTTTCACGCTGTCAGTTTACTTTTTAGCCTTCTCTCCAAAAAAGGTGACCGTCAATTTATTTAGTACGCGCCGTTTAAATACTGAGCCAGTTTCGATTCGGTTCTAATGAAGTAGATATGTCTATTTTAGGTCACAATTACCGTCAAAAACTGTTGAAATTGGAGGTTAATACCCTATATTTTCTATGGTAAAGTGGTATGTCGTAATGTGTGTTTAAGGTGTTTAACGTGACAAGATTTTAGATTTTTTGAAAAGTAAGCTTAGTATCGAATTTCATTAACAAGTTACTTAATCCTTTTAAAAAATATTATAAACGGGTAGGTTTTTGTGGGTTTCTTTGTTATACTTTCATGCACTAGTCAGTTTTCTCTTTTAAGAAAAACCTCAAAAAGCTTCTGATTCATCTTCACTTAGGCGGTAGTTCATGTAGAATTTATATATGTATATATTTATGTCTGTTTTATATTATAAAATCTATCTGGTCACTCTAGCTTCAAATCCTACGATACACATACAGTCATTCATACCTATTCACCATCACATCTAACCTACACTCACACGGACACCCACACGTACACACTCACACTGGGTCCTCTGAAAACCAGCGTCGGAACGTCTAGGCGTTTTTCGACCAAAGCCGAGAGGATACCTTTTTAAAAAAAATTCGGCATGTTAAGTAAAAAGGAACAGGGTAAAATTTGTAATTAGTTTTAAGATAGATTATGTGGAATTTCGAAAAAAAAAAATCTCATTCTCATTCTCATTCTCACTAACTGCTTAACGTAAATGTAGAATGGTTACCTATAAAAAACTTATTTCGAAATACTTATCTACTTGCGTATCGCAAGTAAGTATATGTTTTTTTTTCTTCAGAATTGCTGACAGATTTATTTATGACATCAAACGCACTTTTTCAATACATAATTTCTGTTTAACTCCATTTGCACTCTCTCGTTCTAATTACCGCCCTCGCAATGCTCGGCCCTATTAATAAGTCTCTTAAACAACATATCCTACGGTCGACTATAAAACACCTTATTCCTCCGTAACAAAGTTCAAAATTCTTCTATTTGTTCTCCGTACAAAGCACGCCTCAAAAACCGCAACAAAACGTGCTCTGACAACCGAAACGCCTTATCTTATCGTTTTCCTAATCATAAATTGAACTTTATTTGGACTTTATCCCGATTCAAATTTGTATGACATGAAATAGTGAGTTAGAACCTTAGGTTTTCAGGTCAGGAAATGTACAGTATACGAGTCAAAGAATTCCAAAGCTATGTGACATCATGCGAATGTAGTTCACCGTATGTTGCAGTGTGACTGTCTACTGTTTCAAATACTACATACAGAATGGCCACGGAATCACCCGCCTGAATCTAGCCGGCGCGCAAATCGCGCCCAACGCGCCGTCGTTTGTTTCATCCGGAGATGGAGAGTGGATCATTTTCCCACGTACACACAGATTTACAAGTGTATACAGACGTCCTCGCACGCACACAGACGCCCTCGCACGCAAACATTGACACTTCATTCGAATTGTGTTCGAAATCGTGCTTTTATAGGCCGTGTCCGCCCTGTGCCGCGACTTCGTATCCGATAAACATTAAAATATAACATCTCATTATTACCCTTTCGCGTAGGAATATCAGGGTGTCCTCTATATAGTGCTACACACCCAAGTATACTCCAAAGAAACCAACATAATTTCGGCTTGTGCGTCAGTGGGACGTAAATAGGCTGTAGTGGATACCGACTGACTGACGGATGACGACGCACAGCCGAAACAGGCCTTATCTCATCAAGAGAGGCTATAGTCCCCACGCGGGCAGCTTAACAAAAGAGTCGCTGTTTACATTTTTTTATGCTTTAGCGAGTACTTTATTTATTCCATTCACGGATAGCCTCGTCCAGAACTATTATTGTTAAACATTCCGAAATCTCTTCACAGAACAGTTTAGTCGAAGCCAGCATTGCAAGGCCCCAAAAATACCTTCTAATCGTACGTAATTCGTATTGGAATCATATTTATGTGTCCCAAATCACCGATCGGTCGTCCATCAGGCAGATTAGCCCAATTTATGGGCCCTTGCGGTCCCAAAAGCCCGATGAAACAGAAAATGGATCGGTCTAAATAGTTGTTTGGTTTTCTACTAAGATATAGGTATCCTTTTTGGGGTTTTTAGGTTTAAGTATGGCGTTTTGTTGTTGGAGGATACCATTTTGCCATCTCCACCACCAAAACATCATATTCACGTACCACTGCTGGGCACAGGCCTCCTGCTCTCATCGGGAGATGTTTTGGGCTATATTTAGTTCCCACGCGTTATATAATAAGTAAGTCCATGAATACAAGACGAGAATAACAAAGACAAAGAGTCTTTAAACGTTTCAAATAGCGCAAAATAAAGTAGATTTTATAAAGTTTAAAGAGAAGCAAGTCTTGCTTCCACAATTTTAGAAGCCATTTTCTTAAGTTTAAGAGTAATTCCCGCAAAGGCTTCACATTTACGGAACACAAAGTGGGCGAGTACGCAAATATGGAGTTTCAATTCTAGTGTGCTACGTAGTCTTTATTGTACCTACATTAATATAAAGGTGGAAGTACACATAGTTTCATACCAAATATTGATAAAATGGTAAAAGCGTCTACCTACTTGAAACATACCTAAGTAGGTAAGGTGGCTGGACCATGGAAGGCCACTGTAACGAATAAACAGTTATTTATTAAATTTACGAATTTACTGGATAAACGAAAGAAACAAAATATTAATTAACACTTTGTTTCATTGTGTAACATATGAATTGCTATTTTTAATGCTAAATGTAATCAGTATTTAATAAACTTAACTTTTGTGAAGCTCGTCCAAACGGGCTTGCAAGGAACAGGGCCAATATTATAAATCAGTCGGTCAACTTAAAAGTCCTCATATTTTGTCCAGCAGTGCATCATCATCATCATTTCAGCCGATAGACGTCCACTGCTCAGCTGGACATAGGCCTCCCCCAAGGCGCGCCACTCAGACCGGTCCTGTGCCACTCGCATCCACCGCGTTCCCGCGACCTTTACAAGCAGCAGCAGTTCATGCTCAGATTTAAACACCCTGTCTCTCTGTACGAGAGGTGGTTTGTAGGTCAAACCACTAACCTCGTAAGGACTCATTCATCATCATCATCATTTCATCCGAAAGACGTCCATTGCTGGACATAGGCCCCTCCCAAGGCTCGCCACTCAGACTGGTCCTGTGCTACTTGCTTCCACCGGTTTCCCGCGACCTTCACGAGGTCGTTGCTCCATCTTGTTGGAGGCCTACCGTCAGCTCGTCTACCGGTTCGCGGACGCCATTCCAGAACTTTCTTGCCCCATCGGCCATCAGTCCGGCGAGCAATGTAAATGTATATTTGCCATCGTTTGTACATTATAGGTACACAACCGCTATTTCAGTACCGCGGCGGAGATGTGAACGGCGTCAAAGATGTGTATAATGGACAAACGATGGCAAATATTCAGCGGTACCGCTGTTTCAAATCCGCGGCGGAGGTGTGAAAACAGCCACGCCCTGGCTCTCTGTACGAGAGGTGGTTTGTAGGTAAAACCACTGCTCGTAAGCACTCTACTACTACTACAGCCTATTTGCGTCCCACTGCTGGGCACAGGCCTCCTCTCATCACGAGAGGGTTTGGGCTATAGTCCCCACGCGGGCCCAGTGCGGATTGGGGACTTCACACACATCTTTGACTTACTTCGCAGTTTCGTGCAGGTTTCCTCACGATGTTTTCCTTCACCGAAAAGCACAGTGGTTAATTCAAATTGAATTTCGCACATAAGTAAACATAGAGGTGCAAGCCGGAATCGAACCCCCGACCCTCGGCATGATAGGCGGTAGGTCGAACCACTAGGCCACCACGGCTTCCACGTGCGTCGTAAGCACTCATTACTTACATAACATTTGAGTAATACCATGTAATACTGGACACTTTCTCGAAAATTCACTAGAAGATTTAGGGAGTGTTCTCGTAAACTTATAGAATGTGAATAAATCTTCACAACCAAGCGGGAAACAATTAAAACGCTGCAATGCGAGTCTGCGGCGTTCAACTTATCTCAAATTGGGACGCTCTTTCCAACGATGACCTAAAATTATTGGAAGCGATACCTACTAGAGACAGACACGAGAATTATAATAGACATAGACATTTATTTCTCAATATCAAATTATATCATATTTTGCATGTCAAAATAAGAGAA
The DNA here is from genome assembly GCA_963971205.1 of Aethes cnicana. Lineage (NCBI taxonomy): Eukaryota > Metazoa > Arthropoda > Insecta > Lepidoptera > Tortricidae > Aethes > Aethes cnicana. The sequence continues at coordinate 1,162,890 of OZ020295.1, read as the reverse complement.
TTTCACATTGAGATCGTCAGAAAGAATCTAAATATATAAAACTCAAAGGTGACTGACTGACAGTGACATAGTGATCTATCAACGCAAAGCCCAAACCACTGGACGGATCGGGCTGGAATTTGGCATGCAGGTAGATGGTATGACGTAGGCATCCGCTGAGAAAGTATTTTGCAAAATTCCCACGGGAACGGGAAGAAACGGGATTTTTCATTTTAATATTTCCGCGCATACGAAGTTGCGGGGAAAAGCTAGTACAAAATAAAAATAAAATGAAAATCAGGAATAAAATGTTTCACCGTTAGGATTGTCTTTTCATACGAAAATAATAATAATAATAATAAGGTTGACGATTGTATCAGCATATTATTTTGTGTGTGTATTTGTATCTCTATCGATGCCATTGTATTGGATGCAGGGTTGTTATTAAAATTTCATTTATGTATCGAAAAGTGCATGGCGCCTAGTTCTATTTTAAGTTGATTCGAGTCTCAAAAACTCTCAAAAAAATTGAGGAAAATCATCAGAACATTTTTTATTATTTACAAGCCGTGTCCCATGGTAAGTATATCCTATATGTAGGTCCTATTTATTTCTGTTCCCGTGTGAAGTTTGGAAAATCCTTAACCTTTTCTAGTTCTCCCCTACATTCCCTAAGGAACCTAGATAGATGCTACAGCCTTCTTACGACCAGTAGTTTTGTTTGTCCTCATCGCGCAAAGTTTTCCCCTAGCGGGATTCGAACCCGCGATCATTTGAACAGTTGGGTCACTAGCAACTGGGCCAGTCCTCTTGACGTCGTCAAGTCATGTCTAAAATTTTTCTAAAACTCCTAAAGAACGTCCAATCCAGTAAAATACATCCCAGATTCCCCTAGGTCCCACGTTTCACGCGTAAATTCCCGCCAACTCCAGGTATTTCCGGAAGTTGGGCAAGAATCCGATTTTTCCCCCGCCCATCCCGCATAACTTTGCTTATCCCCGGATTTGTATTTATTTGGAAGTTTTTGACGGCTCGCCGGCTAGTTTGGAAACTTTTCGATTTTATTATGGACGCGGTGGAGTTTTCTTTTGTTTTTCTTTAAGAATAAAATATCCATCCATATTACATACATTAGTAAAAATATTAAATTTAACCATAACCACAACAGACTATTTTAATGTAACTTTGCACATGCTTGCAGGTTTTTTTCCTCACGATGTTTTCCTTAAGTTCTGCAGTGGTGATCACCAGTAATATTACAAATGCGGTAGGAACTCTGTCTGTTTACTTTTCTTACTTTGGCAGCTGATGAGAAACTAGAAAGGTAAATCGGATAGCTGTTATTGTCTCTTTTATGAATCCGTTTTGTTCTTTGGCTATGATATTACTTATGTGTATCTAAGAATTTTAATAAATAATAATAAATAAATAAATAAAGAATTTTATAAGTCTGGATATCATCGCTTTCTCATAAATTTTAGAAAAAAATAATATGAGTGTTATGGGACGATAATTATTAAAGTCTTGTGCGTCATATCTTTTAAAAAGTGGCTTCACTAATGATTTTTTTATAATGTGGGAAATTTTCCTAGACTTAATGAGCTCTTAATAGGCTCATTTAATAATTATATTATTAAATGAGCCAAAATTGGTGCTATGATATTTGCACATACTTTTAATATATGCGGCGAAATTCCATCAAAACCGACCACCCGAGTATTGTTTAAAGATTTTATATATCTAATTATTTCATCCGTTGTACAAGGTGTAAGGAATATACTTGTATTTACAGATTTTATGCGTGAGATATTCGGTTTATTTTTGATTCCACATTTTGTTATATTTGTAAAGTGTTCATGAAATATATGTGCTATTTCCTTAGGGCCGCTTATTTCTTTGTTATTTACTTTTATTTTGTTTATGTTGACCAGGTTATTTGTAACGTTTGATTTACCTGTTATAATGTTCCAAGTCGTTCTACCTTTGTTTTTCGAGTTTTGCATAGCTTTATTATTTAAATGCCATTGAGATTTAGTAATACAAGTTTTGAGAAGATTACTATATATTTTATTTTTTTTGTTTTCTTGACTCTTATGTTTGTAATAAATGTATCTGAGATTTTTTTTTAATACACGATTTTTTAAACCCTTTGATATCCACTTCGGTGTTCTATTATTGGCATTTAATTTTACCCTACATTCTGGAAAGCAGAGGATATAGATCAAACAAAACATGTCATGAAAAAGTTGAAAAGCTGAATCACAGTCAGGTTCCTGCAGGACGTCTGACCAGGTTAGTGAAGAAATGTGATTAAGGAATAGGTGTATCGTTTCATTATTATATTGTCTTCTCTTAATATACATAAATTTAGCAATTTGTTGTTTAAAAAAATCTGGTGCATTAAATTGTAATATTTGGCAAGTATCATGATCCGACAGATAAACTTTCATCACATCGCCAACCGCATTTTCAATGTTGCTCGCTATGTGATCAATGCATGACTTACCCCGGCTCGGTTATATGTAGGTGTAAGTTATAGTTAAATAGCAGAAGTTTTAGGTCCCGAGAGGTAGAATCTATACTTTGTGTATTTATATTTAAATCCCCTGCAATTATTACATTATGCTTACAATTTCTAGTTATCTTATAAAGTAGTGTATCTAATGCCTTAAAAAATAAGTTCAGGTTTTTCCTATCGGGAACTCGATAAATGCAAAAAATGCAGCACTTCAACTCTGGTACTTCTACACCACAACATTCAAATACGATTTGTATGGACACTTTACTACACCATGTAAGTATTTTATAGTGTAGACCCTTTGTTATAAATATACAAGATCCACCTCGTTTCATATTAGGTCTTGAGAAACTAGATACGACAGTGAAATTTTTGAGTTTTATATTACTCTCACTTCCCCGTTTTACAAAAGTTTCCGTAAAACAAATAATATCAATATTTTTATTACTATTTTCCATTTCTTCTAGGAGAATTTCTATTTCATCAAGTTTACCTAATAACCCTTGTATATTCTGATGAAGTAATGTTACATTGTTTTTTTCCTGAACTGTTCCTTTACTTTTAGGGACGAAAAAAAATTTCGTTTTTAGGGTTCCGAAGTCCACAAGGAACCCTTATAGTTTCGCCATGTCCGTCCGTCCATCCGTCTGTCCGCACTATTGCTCGGAGATGCTTAGTTATAGAAAGCTGTAATTTGGCATGAATATACATATTAGTGACGCTGACAAAGTAGTACAATAAAATTTTGAAATATATATTTTTTTATGGGGTACCTCCCCTACATGTGAAGTGGGGATGTATTTTTTTTTCTTGCGTACCCCATGGTGCGGCATGTCGTTGAATAGGTCTTGAAAAAATTTTGTGGGTTTGTAAAACCATTTTTTGATTAAGTGATGCGTTTGCGAAATATTAAGCTATAAAGTGCTATTTGTTAGAGTCACGTCCCCCCCCCCCCCCTGCCAGCTAAATGGTGGTATTTGGATGGCTGAAAAAAATCACGGTTATGGCATATATAACGTAGTTGAAAGGAAAACTATCACAGCTAAGTAGGCTGTACAAATTTACGAGTCATAGTCGACCAACTTATGAAATGATTAAAAATCCAATGATTTTTCTCGAGCGGCAGGGGCGTCGGGCGGGCACGTCATACCACAGGCTAGCTAGATGCTAATAAGTCTTAGAAAGGTACTGTGGGCATCGTCAACTTCGGAACCCTATACTTTGCGCGTGGCCCGACACGCACTTGGCCGGTTTTTCTTATTTGGGGTTGATCTTTGTAATTGTAGTTGGTATGTGCTAGTTTTTTTACAATCGGGAAGTAATCTAATATTGTTCTCCTTTTTTTAACCTCATTTGTACATGACATGCCTAAATTGTTGTGAATAGAAGCTTAATTTTTTTAATTCTTGTTCTTTTCATTATATTTATTTTTCTGATTGAACATTGGTAAGTACATGTTTGTTTCCCCCACCACTGACTTTGCACACAGCGAATACATCCTACATACACAAAATACTAAAACTATACGCCCAAAACTTAGGTCAAACAACAAACTTTACAAAGCTTACCGTGCAGTTATCAAAACGTTATACCCGAACAACCTCAAACACAAACTGCTTATAGCAGCGGAAAACTTAATTTTGCAAATAACTTTGTGAATTATTGCATACTAGCTTCTGCCCGCGATTTCGCCCGCGTGGAATTCGGTTATCGCGTTCCCGCGGGAACTATTCGTTTTTCATAAAAAAAGAAGCCTATCTCCTTCCCCGGGACCCCAACTATCTCCATGCCAAATTTCATCTCAATCGGTCCAGCGGTTGAAGCGTGAAGAGGTAACAGACAGACAGACAGACAGACAGAGTTACTTTCGCATCTAGATAATCGACCAACTTTGCAAATGCCTCAGTGTCAGTCACAATGGAGGCTACACTTTACAAGCTAACCTTCAAGCCCTTTAAGCATAAGTTACAGCCGTGGTGGCCCAGTGGTTCGACCTACCGCCTCTCATGCGGAGGGTCGGGGGTTCGATTCCGGCTCGCACCACTAAGTTTACTTATGTGCGAAATTCACAACGCGGGGAGAAAATCTCACTTTCTGGTCAGGGCAAGACGTAAAACTTTAGACAAACCACGTAATTCATACAGCCGCAAATCGTATATTTATGCCCCTCAACTTGGGTTTGAGATGCTTGGGTTTTACATTAACGAATTCACCGCCCTAGGTCTGTAATGTACTACTATTGCACGCAGAAATCGACCGCCAAAATTAACTTTTTCGACCTAGTCAAATTCAATTCAAATTCAATCATTTATTCAGCAAATTGGCCACATAGAGGCACTTTTACACGTCAGCAAAAGAATTTACCAGCGCTTCCTAGACCCATTGCTTGAGAAGAAGCGCCGCAACAAACTCAAGCAGAAGGATTTTTTTCAAAATTTAGAAAATTTACATTACATGTATAAAATATACATATAGGTACGTACTAAAATTACATTGAAGGGATGTATAGTCCCTAACTTGAACTTAAATCTAAGATCTTAGAGATGTATAGTCTCCAAGGGTCCAGAAAAAAATATATTATGGAGATGGCCTCCATTGTCAAATAAATATAAATTCCATAGATGACGGCAGTCTCAAAATGTCAATTAATAATGAAATACATCATGTATAAAAGAGTTCATTAACACATGTCAATAAGAACATGATGAGGTGCAAATACATTTTTATTTTCTTCCCAAGATGTTCTTGCGTGAAGTTCCTAACACATGCATGCTGCTGTCATCATAGTCGCTGAAACTTTATTCAGTGTTGCCACTTGATTTCTGCCGAAACTTCTAAATTTGTTACAGTCTCGGCAGTTGAAGTGTGAATTTTTGGCAGAAAGTCCGACTTTATTTTGGACTTATTTGGGAGTATTTTATTTGGTTGAATGGGCATCAATGTTTGAGAAAGGAAAGATGACAGGTGTCATTTGGAATCCGACTTTATATGGAGTGACGGGGATATTTTTAAAAAGAGTGAAAGTCAAAGAGTTTATTTGTTAAGAGTTTAAGGGCGTTTAAGTACCCGTTGTTTGAAGCCGTGGTGGCCTAGTGGTTTGACCTACCGCCTCTCATGCAGAGGGTCGCGGGTTCAAATCCGGCTCGCACCTCTGAAATTATTTATGTGCGAAATTCAATTTGAATTTACCACTGAGCTTTTCGGTGAAGGAAAACATCGTGAGGAAACCTGCACGCATCTGCGAAGTAGTCCCCAATCCGCATTGGCCCGCGTGGGGACTATAGCCCAACCCTCTCGTGATGAGAGGAGGCATGTGCCCAGCAGTGGGCTGTAAATAGGCTGTTGTAGTAAGTGCTAGTACTAATATGTTCCAGTAAAGGGATTAATAGAATCAGTTAAACGGTGGCGGATCCAGGACATTTTTTTTGGGATTTTGCCAATTTAGCATATTATAAGTATACTTGGGCGACCAAGTTTTGCTCGGGTTAAAAGCTAGATCGATTTGTCGTCCCCAAAAAACTCCTGTATACCAAATTTCATCGAAATCGTTAGAGCTGTTTTCGAGAACGCGATTACAAATATACCTAACAACAACAATACTCATTATTGAACACTATGTACAAAACACAGCAAATACAGAAAGGACACAGTTAATAGGTAAACAACAAGCGGACTTATCGCTAAGCAGCGATCACTTCCAGTCAATATTAGGAAAGTGGAGAAAGCGAAAATAACAACAATGATGGGCGGTGTAAAATTAAGAAAACTACTTTTTTTTTAAATTCTGAAAATAAAAATGAAAATATTTATTCAGCAAATAGACTACATCTGGGCACATTTACACGTCAATGAATTTAACAGAAATGAATTTACCAGCGCTTCCTAGACCCATTGTTTGAGAAGAAGCGCCGCAACGAACTCAGCAGGAGGCATTTTTAAAAATTTAAACATACTGATTCATATTACATTTACATTAATATGTATAAAAATACATATACATATATAGATACATAGTAAAATTACATTTAAGGGATGTATAGTCCCTAACTTGAACTTAAATCTAAGATCTTAGAGATGGTCTTATATTAGGTACAAAAATTAATGAAAATATTAACGCATTCACTGCCACTTCTTTTTACGAACTTTCGCCAGGTGCCACATCTGTCATTAAGGGAACATTGCAACGCACATGTGCGTTCAAGGCACTGCGGGAAAGTCAGCAAAACGCATATATGCGTCGGTGGCATTATATGCGTTAATTAATGACAGTACTTATCTAAATATGTATTGTTAGAACGGAACGGTATAAACCAACCAAATTGTATTGCATTTTAGTTTGTATGAATGCCGAGGGCTAGCGCCACTGTCTTTAGCGATTTGATTTGTTCGTATTATCTCTCTCTCTCTGCCGCCATTCTTTTTGTCAACGTACTTTTCGTTTCTTAATAAACATTATTAATTCAATCCTCTGTTGTTTTGGCTTTAACCCATCAGGTTACGGGCCCAGGATTAGTGGTAATTAACAGTGCGTAAATATTTTGTATTAATTGCTGAATGCAAGAATATTAAATACGAGATGCCGAAACAAGACGCTTCGGCACCGGCGGTGCCGGCGTCATCGTCGACTACAACTTCGAGTTCTGGAATAGCAGTTAATTTCGAGAAACTCAGTGGTATTTCAAATTACGGAAATTGGAAGTTTTTGATGCGAATGTACATGGTTCATGAAGACCTGTGGGACTGCATGGTGGAGGCCGAGTCGGGTGTCCCCAAGGACAATGATGGCCGCAAGCAACAACGGGCACTTGCAAAAATAGCTTTAATGGTGCAGCCGTCGTCGTTTTCTCATGTACGAAACGCAACCACTGGTTTTGAAGCATGGAATAATCTAAAAATGGCCTATGAAGATAAAGGGCTGTGTAGACGACTTGGACTTTTACGTACAATGTTTGGATTGAAGTTGGAACAATTTAGTGATATGGAAGCGTATCTTTTAAGGATCACGGACCTAGATCAACAACTACGAGATATAAACGCTCCATTAGATGATGATTTTCTATCAGTGTTAATATTAAGCGGTCTACCACCAGATTACGATCCGCTTATTATGGCATTAGAAAATTCGAACATTAAATTGTGTAGTGAAACAGTGAAAAGCAAATTACTGCAAGAAAAATTACGCAGAGACTTTGACAAGAATGATGAGAGTGCAATGTTTACAAACAGAAATGCTAAAAATGTAAATAAACCTTCAAAGTTCAAGTGCTTCATATGTAAAAAACCAAATCACTATGCTAAGAACTGTCCGTCTAAAATAAATAAAAGTACTAAAAGTGAAAAGGCGTGGAACGGAACATTGTTGACTGCATTAGCTGTGGACATTAACTCGAATGCCTGGTATGTGGACTCGGGTGCGACTTGTCACATGACAAACAACAAATATCTGTTACAAAATTATGTTGTGGAAACTCCGCGGTTAGTGTCAGTGGCGAACAAAGAAAAAATGTATAGTGAAGGACATGGTGAAGTGGAACTATTGCTAGAAGGACACACTCAAACTACGAAATTAAGTGAGGTTATTTACGTACCGGGTTTGTCAACAAATCTTCTTTCTGTTGGAAAGATGGCTTCAAAAGGACTTGAGGTACATTTTAGTGCTCAGAAATGTAACATTTACTGTGGAAAGGTTATAGTAGCCAGCGCTACAATGATCAATGGTGTCTACCAACTGGATTTGGAGTGTAAGCAAGCGACAAGTGAACACGAGCTGGCTGCGGCATGTGAATCGGCGACTACGAGTGAGCCAGACATCCAGTCATTGCATGAAGAGCCAACAGAGGCTGCGAATACGTGTGAGATAAACTCATCACAAGAATTATGGCATCGCAGGCTTGGGCACCTGAACAGACGAAGTATGGATTTGCTGAAACAAGGTATGGCTAATGGAATTCATTACACTTCCAGCAAACCTACTCCCTGTGTAGCTTGTCTTGAGGGGAAGCAGAGTAGATTACCATTCCCAAAGCAGTCTTACAATAGAGCCACAGAGAAACTAGGTCTCATTCACTCCGACCTATGTGGGCCCATATCGGTTTCCTCATTTAGCGGTGCTAAATATCTATTAACATTTATAGATGATTTCACGAGGATGACTTTTGGTTATTTCATCAAAAGTAAAGATGAAGTGTTGCCTGTATTTAAGATTTTCAAAAATCTGGTTGAAAAACAAACTAATTTAAAGATTAAAATGCTAAGAACAGACAACGGTCGTGAATATGTAAATAAACAGTTCCAGATGTTTCTACAAGAGCATGGCATCGAGCATCAGACGACTGTGCCCTACTCACCGCAACAGAATGGTGTAGCAGAAAGGGCCAATCGCACAATTATGGAAGCAGGGCGGTGTATGCTGCAGGACGCTGGACTAGACCGAAGGTTCTGGGCAGAGGCATTGAATACGGCAATATACATTAAGAATAAGTCACCAAGCAAGGCAGTGAGGGGCACCACTCCGGAAGAAAAATGGTCTGGTAACAAAGTTGATTTATCTAATTTAAAAATATTTGGCTGCATTGCTTATGCAATGATCCCCAATGAAAAACGCAAGAAATTAGATGCAAAGAGTAAGCAATATGTGTTTGTGGGATATTGTAGTGCATCAAAAGTCAACAAATCTTCTTTCTGTTGGAAAGATGGCTTCAAAAGGACTTGAGGTACATTTTAGTGCTCAGAAATGTAACATTTACTGTGGAAAGGTTATAGTAGCCAGCGCTACAATGATCAATGGTGTCTACCAACTGGATTTGGAGTGTAAGCAAGCGACAAGTGAACACGAGCTGGCTGCGGCATGTGAATCGGCGACTACGAGTGAGCCAGACATCCAGTCATTGCATGAAGAGCCAACAGAGGCTGCGAATACGTGTGAGATAAACTCATCACAAGAATTATGGCATCGCAGGCTTGGGCACCTGAACAGACGAAGTATGGATTTGCTGAAACAAGGTATGGCTAATGGAATTCATTACACTTCCAGCAAACCTACTCCCTGTGTAGCTTGTCTTGAGGGGAAGCAGAGTAGATTACCATTCCCAAAGCAGTCTTACAATAGAGCCACAGAGAAACTAGGTCTCATTCACTCCGACCTATGTGGGCCCATATCGGTTTCCTCATTTAGCGGTGCTAAATATCTATTAACATTTATAGATGATTTCACGAGGATGACTTTTGGTTATTTCATCAAAAGTAAAGATGAAGTGTTGCCTGTATTTAAGATTTTCAAAAATCTGGTTGAAAAACAAACTAATTTAAAGATTAAAATGCTAAGAACAGACAACGGTCGTGAATATGTAAATAAACAGTTCCAGATGTTTCTACAAGAGCATGGCATCGAGCATCAGACGACTGTGCCCTACTCACCGCAACAGAATGGTGTAGCAGAAAGGGCCAATCGCACAATTATGGAAGCAGGGCGGTGTATGCTGCAGGACGCTGGACTAGACCGAAGGTTCTGGGCAGAGGCATTGAATACGGCAATATACATTAAGAATAAGTCACCAAGCAAGGCAGTGAGGGGCACCACTCCGGAAGAAAAATGGTCTGGTAACAAAGTTGATTTATCTAATTTAAAAATATTTGGCTGCATTGCTTATGCAATGATCCCCAATGAAAAACGCAAGAAATTAGATGCAAAGAGTAAGCAATATGTGTTTGTGGGATATTGTAGTGCATCAAAAGGATATAGGTTAATTGATCCAGAAAATCCTTCCAAATGTATAAAATCTAGAGATGTACAATTCCTAGAAGGGAAAATGTACAAAGATTTGACAGTGAACCAGGAAAATTGCAGCACTAATTGTCAGTTAAATCTCAATACTAATGAAGTGAATGATGTGAATATAACTGAAAATATTACTGTCAACTCTTCTCCTATCACAGAAACATTAGTTTCTAGCCCACCTGACTGTAGTTCTGATTCCAGCTATGTCGATGACCCCAATGATGTCACATGGAATCCAGACCTGACTATGGATCAAGGATCAAGTGACTATGAAGACACTGATGAGACTGCTACCATGGTGGTGGCCATGACAGCTGCAAGTCACGGTGTTGAACCACAGACAATAGATGAGGCGCTGTCGGGACCTGATAAAGTGCACTGGAGGGATGCTATTGAAGATGAGTATAAGTCATTTGAACAAAATAAAGCATGGACCTTGACAGAATTGCCTGCAGGGAAGAAAGCTGTGAAATGTAAATGGGTTTTTAAGAAGAAATTTGGCTCAGAAGGTCAGTTAATTCGGTATAAAGCACGTCTTGTAGCCAAAGGTTTTACCCAGGAGTATGGGATCGACTACAAGGAAACCTACTCACCTGTTGTACGATACTCCACTATTCGTACATTGATCGCCCTGGCAGTCAATCTGGGTTTACACATCGACCAAATGAATGTAAAAACCGCCTTCCTAAATGGAGAACTACGGGAGACTGTGTATATGGAACAGCCAGATGGATATAAAGTAAAAGGTAAAGAAAACCACGTTTTCTAACTTAATAAAGCAATTTATGGACTAAAACAGGCATCAAAGGCCTGGTATGATGAGATCGATAGAGCCCTGTCAGACCTTCAGTTCAAGAAAACTCTGAGTGAACCTTGTGTCTACATTAAGTCGGATACCACTGGAAATCTTACCATATTGGCACTGTACGTCGATGACATCTTGATTTTTAGCAAGGATACACCTGAGAAGAAATTATTGAAGGGGGAACTGATGAAAAGGTTTGAAATGAAAGACCTTGGTCGAGCTGAATATTTTTTGGGAATGCGATTGAATCAAGAAGAGAATAAAATTACTCTCGATCAGAAAACTTACATACAAAAGGTTTTAGAACAATTTAAAATGGTTGATTGTAAGCCTGTGAGTACACCTTTGGAATGTGGCATAAAACTTGAAAAAGGAGAAAAGACTGATCTTGATTCTCAGTATAGAAGCCTTGTTGGATGTATTATGTATATAGCCATATGCACGAGACCTGATATTGTACATGCAGCAAGCCTATTGAGCCAGTTCAATAATTGTCACTCCGATAAGCATTGGAAAGCAGCTAAGAGAATCTTGCGATACTTAAAGGGAACCATAGATTATAAAATAGTGTATGAAAAATCTTCAATATCCATTACAGGATATGTCGACAGTGACTGGGCGTCTAATCAACTGGACCGGCGCTCATATACAGGTTATGTGTTCAAAATAGGAAACTCAGCTGTTTCATGGGAAAGCCGTAAACAGAAAACCGTAGCCCTATCGAGCACAGAGGCTGAGTATATGGCATTGTGTGAAGGAGCAAAAGAAGCGAAATTTATTAGAAGTTTTCTTTATGAATGCTTAGGTAAACTCTTATCAGTAACTCTGTATAATGATAGTCAGTCAGCCCAGAAAATTTGTAACAGTCAAATTAATCACAGTCGTAGTAAACACATAGATATCAGGCATCATTATGTAAGACAAATTGTAAAAGATAAAATAATTAAGTTAGAGTATTTATGTACTGAAAATATGCCTGCAGATGTTCTAACTAAATGTTTAGGTAAGGATAAACATTATAATTGTGTTTCTCATCTAGGTCTACAAATTGTTTAGTTTAAGGGCAGGTGTTAGAACGGAACGGTATAAACCAACCAAATTGTATTGCATTTTAGTTTGTATGAATGCCGAGGGCTAGCGCCACTGTCTTTAGCGATTTGATTTGTTCGTATTATCTCTCTCTCTCTGCCGCCATTCTTTTTGTCAACGTACTTTTCGTTTCTTAATAAACATTATTAATTCAACCCTCTGTTGTTTTGGCTTTAACCCATCATGTATAACTAAAAGGAACAATAATAATCACAAATGTTTAGAAACTGTATACGTCTCTAGGTATTCTAAAGTTTACACAGTCTTTTTCACTTGTCTAGCCAAAGTACCATGATCTAAGTAAATCCGCCACATTTTAACGCGTCAATTGACTTTTTTTCCAAAGACTAGTAAAAACTCAAATCTGGAGCCTTCCCGACAGAGATTGATGTGGGGTTCAAGTTAATTAAAGTAAAAACCAAAGTTACACTAAAACCTCTCCATCCATTTTGTTGTTTATCTTCGAGATCAGTTTTCAGGCGACGGTAAAAATAATATTTACTTTACCTTTCTAGGGCGTTAAAGTGAAATTAATAGGTAGGTACCTAAATACCTATTTGAAAAATGTGGATCCATACTAATATTATATTATGCAAGTAATTATTTCGCATACATTGACGACAGATTTGGCTCATCATCATCATCATCATTTCAGCCAAAAGACGTCCACTGCTGGACATAGGCCTCCCCCAAGGCTCGCCACTCAGGCCTGTCCTGTGCTACTTGCTTCCACCGGCTTCCCGCGACCTTGCGCGATTTGGCTCAGTTGGTAGTAACCCTGCCCACTGTTCCGACTGTCGCAGGTTCGAATCCCACTCGGGGCAAATGTTTGTACTCGTGTCATGGATGTTTAGTATTCATGTATGTATGTATTTCTCTATATAAGTATTTATATCGTTGTCTAGCACCCATAGTACAAGCTTTGCTTAGTTTGGGGCTAGATCACTTTCCGTGAAATGTTCCAAGATAATTATTTATTATTATTTACTTAGTATACACGGCTATATAGCGGTTTTTTGATTAGGTAAATTTGGTATGGAGAAATAGTATTTTTTCCACGCAGACAAATTCGCGGGTAAACAATAGTAGTCTATATCCAAACCGAAATTCATCAAAATCCGTTTAGTGAAGAAAGGAAAAGGGTAACAAACATCCATTCATCGATGCAAAAAAAGTTCCCACACTTACCTACAAACGATCGGAAATAATCATTGGTTCAGTAGTTAACGCGGAACAGCTGGACAGCATAAAACGCTGTGATTGTTCTTAGTAAATGAAAGGAAACGCTGCCTTTTTTTTATTAAAACAGTTCCCATCCATGTAACAAAGGTACAAATATTACAATAGATTAAAGCTTGTTTACTGGTTAAAGCTATAATAATCTATTTTAGAGCATACGTTTTTCTTTTATATTGACTTTTCTTAACTAAATTACCTATGTTATAGCCAAACCCTCTCGTGATGAGAGGAGGCCTGTGCCCAGCAGTGGGACGCAAATAGGCTGTAGTAGTAGTAGTAGTAGTAGTTATAGCTTACTAGTTTCTGCCCGCGACCGCCCGCGTGGAGTTCGGTTATCGCGTTCCCGCGGGAACTATGCGTTTTTCCGGGAATAAAAGTAGCCTGTGTCCTTTCCCGGGACCCCAACTATCTCCATGCCAGATTTCATCTCAATCGGTCCAGCGGTTGAAGCGTGAAGAGGTATCAGACAGACAGACAGAGTTACTTTCGCATTTATAATATTATAGTATGGATAGCAAGAAAACCCCAGTAAGTAGGTACTTACCTACTTAAATTTTCTTTAACTTGAAAAAAAAGGGATCATGATTTTTCATTTTTCATTGAAATATAACCAATAACTACTACAGTAGCAGCCTATTCACTTCCCACTGCTGGGCACAGGCCTCTCATTACGAGAGGTTTTGGGCTATAGTCCCAACGCGGGTCCCATGTGGATTGGGAACTTCATACACATCCTTGAATTCTAGAACTTCGCAGATGCGTGCAGGTTTCCTCACGATGTTTTCCTTCACCGAAAAGCTCAGTGGTAAATTCAAATTGAATTTCGCACATAAGTACCTAAACTCGCACCTCAGAGTTTACTTACGTGCTTAAGTCATCATCATCATCAACATCATCATCATCATCTTCAGCCTTCCTCTACCATTTTGGTGTAGGCCTCCTTCATGTGCTTAAGTAAGTATTAAGCCGTATTCGAACCCCCGACCCTCCGCATGCGGAGCTTGAACCACTAGGCCACCACTGCTAGTTATAGCATAGCCTGCACCGAACTCGAACCTGTGACCCAGGCGCGGTCAACCACTAGAAAAGGTCTTAAAAAGGCGTTGTATTTGTTGTTGTTGTATCAGACGGATAATTAAAACTAAACCTGTTGTCTACCGCCTATTGTCAAAAAGATTATGTAAAATAAACTTAATTACTTAGTTATTAAAGTATATTCGCTCGACGCGGAATCGCGTCAACGGTAGACAACGGATTAATACGCTAACGACATGTTTGCGTCAGGTTTGGCTCAGTTGGTAGTGACCCTGCCCTCTGTTCCGACGGTCGCGGGTTCGAATCCCGAGAGGGGCAATCTCATTTATACCCGAGACATGGATGTTACAGTATTTATATGTAAGAATATATATGTATTTCTCTATATAAGTATTTATATCGTTGTCTTGCACCCATAGTACAAGCTTTGCTTAGTTTGGGGCTAGATCAATTTGTGTGATATGTCCCAAGATATGGGGAAGATTTTAGGTATAATAAAATCTTTACTAATAATAAGTCCGTAAAAATGAACATCAAGTCGAGGATACTAACGATACTGAACACAAATCAATTTTTATAAATATTGCCTGTATGTATATATATTTGTATCCAGCAGACAAGGCTCATGGGGAAGCCGTGGTGGCCTAGTGGTTTGACCCACCGCCTCTCATGCAGAGGGTCGGGGGTTCGATTCCGGCTCGCACCTCTAAGTTTACTTATGTGCGAATTTCAATTTGAGTTAACCACTGAGCTTTTTGGTGAAGGAAAACATCTTGAGGAAACCTGCTCGCATCTGCGAAGTAATTCAAAGATGTGTGTGAAGTCCCCAATCCGCACTGGGCCCGCGTGGGGACTAAAGCCCAAACCATCTCGTGATTAGAGGAGGCCTGTGCCCAGCTATGGGACGCACAAGGGTCAAAATGTAGGCTAGGTAAGTTTTATCCCTTAAAACGCAATGTTCCCGCGGGAACGCTCTTACCGAATACCACACGGACAAAGTGATAGCCTAGTAAATTGAAAAAATAAATCCAATCTCAAAGGATACACAATCATGAATCTCGTTTTAAAAACTCCTAAAATGCAAACTAACGTAATGGTCCCTAGTAAATCTCTACCTATTAATTCTTGCAAGGACAAAAGCTCAGGCATGCAGCTTTTCAGCTGAAATCTAGTTTTTAATTATACCCTAGACGGAGGTATTTGAGGAGATAGCGCTTTCGCCGAATATATGAACTAAGACGAGATTTTGAAACGGTTGTCAGTTGTTAGTTCTTATAGCAAAGTTTTGCTTTTTTTGATGAATCTTCCTTTGCGAATTTTTACACAAAATCTGACTTCAAACCTAAGTGGGACGAAAAAGAGGACAATCGTCGATTGGATTCAAATAATTCCTCGAGCCAGGCGCAAAAAAGGGTAGTCATCGCCTCCTGGACAGTACTTTATAGAATGGTTAAGGTGGTCGTAACATTTAGTCTAGTCAACGTCAGCTGACAAGACATTGGTGGGTTTAGGCGCTATTGCCCCACGAACATGTTTTTTTTTTGTCCTTTCCTTCCGACTGAAATTTAACCAGATGATAGTTCAAGGGTAACTATGAAGGAAACCAAGACGTCAGTCATCAGCTGATGCCCTAAAAGTTCTATAAATTTCATCATCTGCAAATTAATCCTATATATTTTGTATGGAATTACAAGCAACGAATTATGTATGCAGTTCATGTATTAAGTAAACTGGACCGAAATTGTAAGATAAATAAGTGGTAGCCATCCAGATTCCGGATGGACCCTGCATTAGGTCCTACTACCATGAGCAAATCGACGGTTGTCAATTTATCTTCCTGAGCTGTTATATGTTGTTTTTTTGTATTGTTTTTTTTTTCTCTCTTTTGGGTCCAGCTGAAAATCAGCGCTGCGGTTCCGTACCACAGTCATCGCTGTGCTGGCAGCCGTTTCGGCTATATTTTAAATATAAGTGTTTTTCTTATCTGTGTGTGTATATTGTGTTTTGTTTTGTTATCTTTTTTGTACCTAGCTGTGCTTTTGTTTTTAGCCGAATAAATGATTCCGTTCTTTTCTAAAAAAAATAAAAATTCAATCATTTATTCAGCAAATTGGCCACATAGGGCCACTTTTACACGTCAGAAAAAGAATTTACCAGCGCATCCTAGACCCATTGCTTGAGAAGAAGCGCCGCAACAAACTCAAGCAGAAGGATAATTCATGTTTTCATTGAGTAATATTCAGAAATTAATAAAAACAGCAAAATATTTGACAGCTATTTGCAACGTTGCCAACTTTCGGAGCAAAAACCTCTTAAAATTAGAAGGAGTCGTGTAATTGCAACAAGCAAGTGGTTGGCAAGTTAATATTTATAAATAACTCTCTTTAGTATCATCGTTACGAGAAAATATATGCGAAGTATTGTTTTTCCGTTAAAGTGACTAGACCCATTGCTTGAGAAGAAGCGCCGCAACAAACTCAAGCAGAAGGCCTTTTTTCAAAATTTACACATAGTTATAACATTATTTCCTTCCTTTATTATAATTTATGTAGTCTTCTTGGTTTTATGTTTGTATAAATTATATGTCGGTACTAACAATTTCCCATTAAAATATTAAAAACAAAGTGCCTATAGGCTTCATAATAAAGTATTAATCGGTCTAACAATAGGTATTGCTACAAATAGCACTTTACATTATAGACCGGGAGCCAAGTTGAAAACTGCAAGCTTTTTAACCGACTTCAAAAATTCAAGTCTCCTGTGGGATGCAACGTATGTCAGCGTATCTGCTGCATCAAACAATGAGAACTGCGGGGTCGGTAGTGGAAAGCGCTGCTTAATTGAAGCACGCAAAATACTCCGCCCTGGCGATTGAGACGACAGATAAATAATGTGCTGTGAACCTCGTTCTGGATTGTGGCTGGTTCAATAGATGTCCATAGCAATTCAGCGTGGCAATGCTGCAGATGTGATGGGTCATTTGAATAGGGTGCGGTTCAGGATAGATATTAAATTTTTTAGATATGATGTAGGTATATCTTTATTTTTGTTTTTAACTTGAGTCTTGATCGAGATATTTATTTGATGAAGCGTGTTGCGGATTAGCAGTGTTTTATTTTTGACGAAGCATGTTGTGGATATTCTTTCCCTTATTTTTGCTTTATTTCAATCAATCAAATTCTCAATTATTTTAATAAAAACATAGGTATCGAATTTTTTTAACCGATGAAAAAAGCTCTAATAACTATGAACTCCGTTAATATAAGAGTCATGCGAAATGATATGTCAACCCACTAGGTTGCCACGACATCCATCTATTTTTACCCGACCACGCCAGAAGGAGGGTTATGTTTTTCGAGTGTATGTATGTTGTATATTAGCTTTCAAGGTGTCGTTAGATTCGTCTTAATCGTGAGAGTGACACTGGGTATATCAATATTGCAAGAAACTAAATGGCTGACTTTTGTAGACATTTTAAACGTTTACAAAAATATTTTTTGTCATAGCCTATCGAGTGGGGATTTGGGGCATATATAATATATGTGAAATCAAAAGTTTGTTTGCAGTCGGTGTTTATATTTTTGCAAAAATCTAGTTATTATTCGCATGGCTCCCGCTCCACTAACTAGATGTCATACTCGATCGACCATGCAAACGAGACCGGGAGCCATAAGGAAATGCACAATCATAGGCACTGATTGATTTATTACTATTTTACTACGCAATAAAAGTTTGCCTAAGTGAGGAAATATTTTCCACGCGCGTTTACTACCTAATACCTTGATTTTGATAAGCTCCTATTTTATAAACATTTCACGATTATGAATTGCATCAAATAATCGACACACGCCTCTTGGGACAAACAGTCCAGTTAGGTATAGAATAACTAGCTTCTGTCCGCGACTTCGCCCGTGTTAATTGACGTGGGAACAATGCGTTTTTCCGGGATAAAAACCCGGGATAATAATATGTTGAAACTGAATTGATTCTAGTTGCTTCATTCAACAATTGTGTTTTGAAAATGCGCTGTTTTCATATAATACGAATACAGTACTTAAGAGTCCCCGTTTCTCAACTCTTCATACAAACATAGTTTCGCTTTTATTCCCATATTACTAAACAGATTAACTCGAAACTTGGTACACATAATAAAATCATTATTGTGAGTGTCCGAAATTAGTAAATGT
Source organism: Aethes cnicana (assembly GCA_963971205.1). Classification (NCBI taxonomy): domain Eukaryota; kingdom Metazoa; phylum Arthropoda; class Insecta; order Lepidoptera; family Tortricidae; genus Aethes; species Aethes cnicana. The sequence goes on along the minus strand of OZ020295.1, from coordinate 1,144,261 downwards.
CGTGGTGAAATAACAATTAAATTACAGCCAAAAAACTGAATTTTGAAGTTTGTATGGAGGAAACTAAAATGGCCCTAGTTTTGGACACTGATATCTCTGCTCCACTATTAGAGATCTTCTACTATCTAAAGTCCCGCGCCTTCACATTTCAAAAGGCTCCATTTTTTTTTTCATTCTTTAAAAAGCACCACTAACACTCTCCACGCATAGTAGATAGGCTGTTTCAGCACGCACACATGTGTTGAGAGTGTTGGTGGTGCTTTTTAAACACATTGAAGCGTTTTGAAATGTGAAGGCGCAGGACTTTAGATAGTAGAAGATCTCTACTTGTAAAATTTGGTGCCAATCTGATAAGTAGTTTGCGAATTGAAACGTAACTACGTTTGTATGGAGAAAGGAGCGTACTGGGGACTCTTTAGTAACTGTGTCAACAAAGTTAGCGAGAGGAACAATAGTAGGTACCTAATCGTTTACTGGTTTTAACGCTTTACTGATTTACCGGTAAAATGGTCCAGACTTGGAGTTTTTTTGTTTTTTTTTTTTAATTTATTTTTCCAAAAAGAAAATACTCGTTTATTACAATAATTATTTACTCTAGTTAAAACTAGATCTTACCCCTCTTTGTCAGGTAAATAGGACGGTAAAACTAACTTATTTTACTATAAGCATACTTACGTAATTATCGACCACCTACTATGAAACCTGGTAGGTATAATTTAATAAAAACAATTAAGAAAATTAAGAAAATATGGGTGCCATCTTCTGGCATAATTCTTTTTGTCCGAAACTGTTTACGCATAACAGGCTTCGCATATTAAACACACTATTAACGGGACTTAATCGCGTAAAAAACTATTTATACGAGAAGACCTCTTCTCGTATAAATAGTTTTTTACGCGATTAAGTCACGTTTATAGTGTGTTTAATATGAGTGTGTATCGCGAAAGTTTGAGACAAGGCTTCGCATAATTTATTTACGCCGAATCTTGAATTTACCGAATTTTTATTAAGCATAATTCTTAATTAGCCGAATGGGTGTTGACCCGAATATTGTGTTGGCATAATGTTGACTTGACCGAATTTTACTATGCACAATATTGTTTAGCATACTAGCAGAATTTTGATAGACCGAATTTATGTCCGAAACAACAATTGATGTAGGGAGCTCCAAAGTTCACATAAAATTGCTGTATGTCATAAACGATTTAGATTTACAAAATTTTATACTTAGCTAAGTATAAAATTATGTATCATATAATTTCATCACATCATTCACATACTTATCTTTATTAGATGGACAAGGGCAACTAAATAAGTTATAAGTACTTACAAGTTTTTTCATTTTTGGACATCCGCGCTTATTTAGAGAGTCGAGTAGGAGCCATAGTGAGTGCAATGAGATAAATCTACGGTAAGTACGTAAAAGATTCTATGACATACGTTTCTAAGAACATACCTAGGTGTTATTTACCGGGTGCATCGCTTTGTGAGCAAAGTGCACCGGATGCCTTGGTAGGGTTGCCACTTGAAGACTTACCTACCTATTTTATTAGATTTCTTTAAGAGGGTTTATCTTGAAACTTGGCAACGTCGCATATAGCTGTCAAATGTTTCGCTTTTTTAATAATTTTGCAATATTGCTCAATTAAAAAGGAAGATTTAATTCTATGGTTGAATGACGCGTCTCGTTTTATATTAGTTGGTTAGGTATTCAAATGATAAGAATACATAAAAATGCATGGAAACGGCGATGGAAAGGTTTCAAAAGATATTACTTCCATAATACTTACTACAAATTTCGTGTTCCTATGATAACTGTTGCAATCCATACTTAATGTTTTATTCAACCATAGAGCGATTATTCAAATTCAAATTCAATAATTTATTCAGCAAATTGGCCACATAGAGCCACTTTTACACGTCAGAAAAAGAATTTACCAGCGCTTCCTAGACCCATTGCTTGAGAAGAAGCGCCGCAACAAACTCAAGCAGAAGGATAATTCATGTTTTCATTCAGTAATATTCAGAAATTAATAAAAACAGCAAAATATTTGACAGCTATTTGCAACGTTGCCAACTTTCGGAGCAAAAACCTCTTAAAATTAGAAGGAGTCGTGTAATTGCAACAAGCAAGTGGTTGGCAAGTTAATATTTATAAATAACTCTCTTTAGTATCATCGTTACGAGAAAATATATGCGAAGTATTATTTTTTCGTTAAAGTGGCAGCAAAACTGGCCTATTTATAATTATTTATGCTTCAGTTCAGTGCTTGCAGGCCGATGGAACCAGAAAGTTCTCGAATCGGCGCCCGCGCGCCGGGACTCCCGTCGGCTCGACGACGTAGACGCCGGTAGCCCTCGAACAAGAAGGACGACGACCTGGTGAAGGGCGTGGGAATGTGATGGAAGCAAATGGCACAGGACTTGTCAGAGTGGCGAGTGTTGGGGGAGACCTATGTCCAGCAGTGGGCGTCTTTAGGATGATATACTTAACATAAAATTGAGCGAGCGAGCGAAGCGTCGTCATTTCAACTTGGGCAAGATGCTTTGGTGTGTCCGGAATTAAGGTTTTTTTTGTTCTCCTCTACAGGTCGCATTTTCGAGCGATTCTCGTGAAATTTTGTGAGCAGGTTCGTATACTAATTTTTTTTCGTCGGCTCAATTTTTTTTTTTCAAAATGGCGGAGCTATGGGACGTAGTTCGCAAGTCCCTTTTTTGTGTTCAGCAGTAATCAAACTTTGGGTATAATTAACATTTGGTAATCCTTTTTTTTAGTGTCGTAACTAGAGGAAATTTCAGTCAGTTGTGGTCGTCAGTGGCAACCCTAGGGTTTCCGGAAATGCGCATGCAGCCAAGAATCTTTATAATTCTACTGCTCTTCAGATTTACAGAACTAGACTCTAACAAGCTTCGTAATTAAAGAAGACTAGAATAAAACGTTCAAATATTTTCAGCCTTTAACTTGTATGAAAGTCACGAATGTAAGAAAACATCAATACTTAAGTCAGGAAAAGATCTTAGTAATATAATAAAGCTGAAAGTTGGTTTGGATGTTTGTTACTCAATCACGCTAAAACGGCTTGATCGATTTGAATGAAATTTGGCATAGGTACAGACCTGGATTAACATATATGCTATACTTATTATCCCGGAAAACTCCCGGAAACTAATTAGACGGACCCCGGAAGAGGACTTGGAGAGGATAGAAATCCCGGGAATCCCACAAATTCCATAATCTTTTAAGTAAGGGTAAAAGCTCGTTTTTTTTAATAATTTGTTCTTTTATCTGATTTGACACCCGACACTGCATGAGAGGCGGTAGGTCAAACTACTAGGTTACCAAGGTTTTTATACTAGTCCTATATCTATACTAGTCCATTCTAATATATATTATAAACAGAGTTACTTTCACATAAAATGTGAAAGTAACTCGGTCCGTCCGTCTGTTACCTATTCACGCTTTAACCGCTGGACTGATTTCGATGAAATTAGGTATGGAGATAGTTCGAGTACCAGAGACATAGGCTACTGTTTATTTTTAATCGTTACTTACTTACTAACTCACTTATATATCTGAACAAACCAGGTGATCATAAATATATGAACATTCACTAAAACGTCATGATAATAAGATCTGGTTCAGATATTTTTGATCACTTTGTATGTATTAATTATATCAATAGTTTTTTAAAAACGAACACAGGTCACCTGATGGTGATGGTGGTCACTGTAGCTTATGGACTCAAGAAATCATAACATAACAGCATTTTTTTTCATCTACGAAATTCCTATCATTACATACATTGCATCAACAATCTACTTAACACCTTTAACTTGTCTGCTTACTGATCTAGTCCAATTACACCATGTTAGTAATATTAGTACATCCGTTAAATACAATCTATTTAACGCATTCACTGCCACCGACGCATATGTGCGTTTTGCTGACTTTCCCGCAGTGCCTTGAACGCACATGTGCGTTGCAATGTTCCCAGACAGATGTGGCACCTGGCGAAAGTTCGTAAAACAGAAGTGGCAGTGAATGCCTTAACTCTGTACCTAAATACTGGTAATTTTATTGTTAGGTGTAGACGAGAAAACAGACGGACGGCGCGTTTAATGGAAAGAAGCCACTTGCTACCTATAGACGATCTAAAAAACCGCTCTAACGGTTTCAACGAAATTTGGAATAATGGGGGTTATAAATTAATCTAACTATGCTATGTCTCATACCTATGAAAACTCATTTTAGGGTGCCCAACCTCAAAAGGTTTAAACGGAACTCCATTAATTTCGAAATCCACACGAATATGTCAAGGGCACAGTATATCTAATAGGTACTAGGTAAGTACCAGTAGCGACACGTACCGCCCCGCACCAACACAAGTTACCTCACCCCGCCCGCGAGGAACGTGCGCGACTGCGCGGCTTACCATAGCCATAGAGAAATGATAGAAGAAGAGATTTTAGTGCGTGCTCAGAAACCCGGGTTACCACTTATGGGCTCTGCCACTCTTCTTGTGTCATTTCTCTATGCCATAGCAAAACCGATCGGAAGTGCACTCTCGCACACACGCGCACGTATTTGTACAAGATAATATTTTAGTGTGCAGATTGCGTTCAGTTTGTATGGAGTGTCGTGGATGTGTCAAGTGTAGAGCTAGTGAACCATTGTCGTCTAACTAAATACTAAAACAAGGGCTGTTCCACTTTTACTCAAGTTATAATGCTATTAGAAACATTATATATTTCAGACAATTGACCGCCGCTTGATGTGACCCAAATTAGCTATTTCGGTCGAACCCTAAACTTGGGTAAAATGGCCGAATCGACCTTGATCATATTCATGTTAAATAGGGATGACGACAAGGTGAAGAAATCGAAATTCTAATTAGTCCGTCAGTCAGGTAATAAAAAAATATTAGACACGTATTTTTTGTTTTATCAAATTAACAAAGAATGACTAAGTTAAAACGCATCAAAGTTGGAGAGTGGGGGCTAACTACATCACCGTTAGGTATAAATCGTACCTAACCGTGACGTCACGCGACATTTCAACTCAATATATCTATCTCTGTATAAGTTTGATTACGTGAAAAAAGAAAAAATACGTGTCCAATACTTTTCAATAATCTTCTTGATAGACTAAGGAAAAAAAAGTTGTCGTCATTCCTATTAGTGAGCTGTTTTAGTGATTAGTAAATAACTTAGTTTTATGAAAAAACGGTTAGAGGGTAGCGTGGTGAATATTATTTTAATCCTATTAAAAGTATGTATAGTAACGTTTGAAAACTTTTTGTCAGCTTTATGAAGTGTGTGAAAGGGTGTTTTTTTGTTGTTTTATTTTTTGTAAATATCATGTTTATTGTTACTTAGCGAATATTTCTATTCATATAAGTCAATCTTTATTATTTGCTGTTTTATTTGTTATTGTAGTCTCTTAGTCTATTATGTATAGGACGTGTGTTGAGAGTGTTGGTGGTGCTTTTTAAATACATTGAAGCGTTTTGAAATGTGAAGGCGCGGAACTTTAGATAGTAGAAGATCTCTACCCGACTGTACTATTTGTTATTTAGACAATATTGATTCTAAATTCAAATTCAATCATTTATTCAGCGAGTTGGCCAATATACCTACGGGCACTTTTACATGACTGAAAATTGCTTGCTACCCCATTGCTGATAACAAGACAGCACATTAAACAAGCAGAAAATTACAATCTCAGACACAAAAGTCATTTACAACTTTTCAACTTTGGAGTGAAAAATAGAATTCAACAAAAACTTTAAACGAAAATGGGTTTGAACAAAGCCGGTCTCGTAGTTTTTGAGATATGGGATAATTATGGAATAAGTTCAGTAGCTACGGTACCCTTGATATAGACGAGTCCGACTCGCTCTTGACCGGTTTTGTAGTTACAACTCTTACAAACTATTTTACGCAACTATTTTAGTGTTGAGAGCGAAATTCGACCGAACCCAAACTTTGTCCCAAATGTCCCTCCAATAAGTCCTGATTGCAGATCATGCATTGTCTCCCTAATATTCCCGTGGTCCCGCGGGATAAATTAGTAGATACATTGTGTCTGGTATTAAGGGTTTCCGGGAAGATAGCAGATTATTACAGATTTGCGCACCCCCGCAAAACGGCCAAGGTTGGAGGTCGCTCTTTAGGAATACTAATACTACTACAGGCCTCCTCTTATCACGCGAGGGTTTTGGCTATAGTCCGTGCGTGCAGGTTTCCTCACGATGTTTTCCTTCACCGTAGGAAAACATCGTGAAGAAACCTGCACGCACGGACTACCACTATGGTAAGTACCATCAAGGGACCTGTGTTCTCGTTTGCCTACCAAAAACACAAAAATATGTAGGTACGAGTACAGTCAGCAGCAGAAGTAGATAAGCTGTCCAGGTGTTCAAAATGACCTACACACGCCCTTAACGTCTTAAGAATAAGGTCGTGTTTAGGTCATTTTGAACACCTGGACAGCTTATCTACTTCTGCTGCTGACTGTACATAGGTATACCTATGTACTCGTACCTATATATTTTTTATTTTATTTCCTGGATATATCCGAGAAAAACTTATTCATGGGCATGGGCCGGATGATTTTTCGATTCATCACATTTTTTCTTTAAGTCTCAAAAGTTGTTTTGAAAGTAAGAACTCTTACGCTATAAAATTTTCATCTATCGTATCAAATCCCTATAAAACAAACATACAAACTGTCCAAGATAATACGGCTTCTTCGAGAAGTTTCCTAGAAAAAATAAGGTAAACCTAGAAGGACAACCTTCAAACAAATCAGCGTACGCCCGAAATTTGTGTCAAATGAGACCTAGATGTCGCTGTCTAGGTAGCCTGCATATAAATTTGAACTCCATGAGCAACATCTAGATGGCGCTGCACAGGCGAAGTATGAAAAGTTGAAGGCTATTTCCGTTATACGCCGTAATGTAAGGTGATTTACAGTCTAATATAATTAAGTTGCGTCTGGTAGTAGCAAATGAGGTTGGAACAGGTTTATATAATCGTGCCTTAAGGCCCCATTTACGAAGTGTGTACCTAGCACCTACAGTAACAATGAATGGGGGTGCCCATAAAACGGTGTTAATCACCCCCACACGCAGGATCTCAGTTTTCACTTATTAAAGTGTAAGGAGACACTGTTGTCTTCCCGGAGGGTAGCGTCTACAAATGAAGTGACGAGACACTCTTTATAGACTTACGACGGGTTTTAGAACGAGTGAAATGAAAAGTCAGAGAGTACTTAATGAAATGAAATAAAATGAAAAACCTTTATTCGTGACGGACAAATAACAAACAAAGTAAAGATAAACAAAGAAAACAGAACGTGGAGTCACGGAACGGTCCCAACCCAGCCTATTGCTGGCAATGCTGGCATGATGCTGGCAAGCGCTGGTCTTCTATTGGGACCATTTGGTGAAACCACGGCAGGCTACACATATAAAACAGAATATATAAAAAAAGAAATTGTGAAATGCAATACAAGAACTTATTAAGACACTAAGAAAAAATAAAAAATAAAAAGAAAGAAAACTAAATTAAAATTAGATTGACAACCACCGATAGACCGACGGCCACGCGCAAAGAAGGGTGGTCATCGCCACCTGGACAGTACATACAGCCGAGTGAACGCCAGCCGGCAAGCCGCTGGTGGGCTCAGGCGCCATTAATTAAACATTAACATTACTTAAAAGAAAAGGCAACTATTGAGTACACAGACCCGAACTTAGAAGGCCAGGGCAGGGCCTCTAGGCACTTGACATTTGGCGGTCTAAATGCTAAAGGCCCGTCTCTTATTTGTCAGCCAGGCCAGCCGCAAACCAGGGTTTCGAGCTTGTTTACGCGTGCCGTCAGTCCGCCACCATTAGGGCCCGTAGGCTCGGGCCTTATAGGCTGAAAGACGGTCCTGTTGGTACACAAATTTCTTTTTGGGGGTCTAAATGCCTAGGGGCCATCTCTTATTTGTCAGCCAGGCCAGCCGCAAACCAGGGTTTCGAGCTTGTTTACGCGTGCCGTCAGTCCGCCACCATTAGGGCCCGTAGGGTCGGGCCTTATAGGCTGAAAGACGGTCCTGTTGGTACACAAAGTTCATTTTGGGGGGCTAAATGCCTAGGGGCCATCTCTTATTTGTCAGCCAGGCCAGCCGCAAACCAGGGTTTCGAGCTTGTGTACGCGTGCCGTCAGTCCGCCACCATTAGGGCCCCTAGGCTCGGGCCTTATAGGCTGAAAGACGGTCCTGTTGGTACACAAAGTTCTTTTTGGGGGTCTAAATGCCTAGGGGCCATCTCTTATTTGTCAGCCAGGCCAGCCGCAAACCAGGGTTTCGAGCTTGTGTACGCGTGCCGTCAGTCCGCCACCATTAGGGAGGCTCGAGCCTTATAGGCTGAAAGACGACCCTGTTGGTACACAAAGTTCTTTTTGGGGGTCTAAATGCCTAGAGGCCATCTCTTATTTGTCAGCCAGGCCAGCAGCAAACCAGGGTTTCGAGCTTGTGTACGCGTGCCGTTAGTCCGCCACCATTGGGGGCCCTAGCCCCGGGCCTTATAGGCTTAAGATGAAAGACTGCCTTGTGGATACACTGAGTTCTTGTATGGGTGGAGGCCTAGGACGGAGAAAGAAAGTTGTCTGATGATATCTACGCCGGACGTGTTGGCTCGGAAGACGTAATAAGTACAGGACTATGTGAAGGCAATTAGGAGAGTATATCCAGCAGTATTATATTAATAGAGCCTGGGAAAGAAGGAAAAGATATAGAAATACAGTGTATCCATTGATTTATGGTCAGCATGAAATGGTTACTACTTCAGCCTATTTGCGTCCCACTGCTGGGCACAGGCCTTCTCTCATCACGAGAGGGTTGGGCTATAGTTCCCACGCGGGCCCAGTGCGAATTGGGGACTTCACATACTTCGCAGATGAGTGCAGGTTTCCTCACGATGTTTTCCTTCACCGAAAAGCTCAGTGGAATGTGGATGAAACGGTTATTCTTCCTTAATGGCCAAAGCAGAGATTTAGACCGATCGTGTTGTGTTAGCAACCACAATGTTTCTACGAACTTCCACAGAAGGTTGCTCTACTCAAGCACCCATAGCGTGTATTTTTGTACCTAGATCTTCATTTTACCACTCTTTGGCTTCACACTTTCCATCTATACCCATTACAATAGCGAAAGCAGCTCAATTTGTCTGTCTGTCCCTGTTACCTCTCCACACATAAACCGCTGCATCGATTTAAATCAAATTTGGTTCAAACATAGTTCGAGTCTCAAATAAGGACATAGGATAGTTTTTATCCCGGATTTCATCCCTTTAGGGGGTAAAAAGGTAGACGACGCGGGCAAAATCTAACTAGTAGAACTTAATTCATATAACGCGACCCTCATTAGTATAAACGGCCATTTATAGACAATCCACATCTAATGCTAACCCATATTGGCTCTACAGGGCTATAAAATGCAAATTTGGGGCGTCACACGCGCTTCGATCGCAAATGAATACAAATTCCGTCTAAATATCGTTAAACATCGATAATAGGGCCGTCCTAGCCCTAGCGATAAAGAGCGTTCTCAAAAAATGGTTTTTTCACAACAAACGTTTGGCAAACTTACTTACTTAGTGAAGTGAATTGATATTTATAGAACTACAGACAATTTTTAGCGAATTCACTTATCTAATCATTTCATAAAAAAATACTTTTTTGTATATTTTGTATATTTTGTATATTTTTATTAATTGCATTCATGTAGTTAATATAGATGTTACAAATGTTAAATATGAAGCTATGACATGATACCCCGTTGGGGCGTAGCAATATACTTAAATAACTAAAATTATCATTTTATAGTTGCATGTTCTTTTTTTTTTTTTTTCTTCTTATTTTTACATGAAGTCTATGAAATTTCATTAAATTAGCAATATAACTCAATTACACTTAGTTATTATTCAATAGTCGTTCTCATTATTACTGTTAATTTATTATGTTTATACTATTTTATACATGCTATGTCATATTTTTTCCTATTTCTAATTAAAAAAACTCTGATGGGCGAAGGACCGATATTTATTTATCTTTGTCATTGAAAAAATCATTTATATTGTAGTAGCATTTCTCTATCAAAAACTGTTTAAGCCGATTACTAAATATTTTTTCTGATTCCAAGCTTTTAAGGTCCTCATTCAGTTTGTTATATATGTTGATAGACATGACGTTTGGGCTAGTACTATGTAATTTTAATTTTGATGCGACGAGTGAAGCAATATTATGTTTGTATCTAGTCCCGAACCTTCGCGGTCGGTCGGCGGTTTTCGGGAATAATTGGGGGTACTTTCTTATAAATATGCATGCTTCGTATATGTACATGGATGTCAAGGTTAGTAAGCTAAATTTTTTGAAATAAGGTCTACAACTATCTGTGTTTTTGATATTGGCTAGAATACGTACGCATTTCTTTTGCATTATGAATATTTCTTGCGCGTCGGTGCTGTTTCCCCATAATAGGATTCCGTACTTAAATCGGGAAAACGCGAACGCGTAATAAGCGGCGAGGGCCGATTTTATATCTGTTGTTCTTTTTATTTCTCGTAGTGCATAGATAAATTGGGCAAGTTTTGTTTTTAATTTTTTTATATGTTCCTTCCAGTTTACATTAGCGTCTATGTGTATACCGAGTAAAGAGAAACTGGTAACGCATTCTATTTCGGTGTTATTGATATCAATATTGATTTTTAACGCTTTTTTTTGATACGGTCTAAATTGTAAAATTTTCGTTTTAGAATAATTTATTTCTAGATTGTGATCTAACATCCAATCGTTAATATTATGTAAAAGTATTTCTATATTTTCTTTTATATTCTGATCGTTGACGCATGTGGTTAAAAGAGAGATGTCGTCCGCGAAAAGTATGCACGTCTCGGTAAACAACTTCGGGAGGTCGTTAATATAAATTAAAAAAATTAAACTCCCGATCACTGAACCCTGTGGAATCGCGTTCTTTATTAAATGTGAATCCGATCGTATATTATGTATGTTACCGGTGGCTTGATCGTAATGTTGCATTTCAACGTATTGTTTACGATTTTCTAGATATGATTTAAACCAATCATATGTCGTGCCTCTTATTCCTATGCCATATAGTTTATCCAATAGTATTTTATATTGTACTCGGTCGTAGGCTTTAGACATGTCTAATAGTATCCCTATAGCGTATTTTTTTGCGTTAAGTGTGTTTAATACTTCTTGCATAAATTTATACACAGCCAAAGTAGTGGATCTTTGTTTTCGAAAACCGTTTTGATTATCGTCGAAGATATTATATTTCTCACAAAAGGCGTAAATACGGTTGCACATCGCGGTTTCTAATATTTTTGCTGACGTGGGCAATAGTGCTATAGGCCTATAGTTGCTGGGATCCGACGTCGGCCCCTTTTTTTTATATATCGGTCTGATTATAGATTCCTTGAGGCAGTCTGGGAATATACCTTCGCTAAACGACTGGTTTATAAGTAGATAATAGGGTAGTGTCAGTTCTTCAGCACATTGCTTAATGAGCATAGGAGGTAATTCATCTGTTCCAAAGCTGCGTTTATTTTTTAGTTTTCGAATGATAGTGTAGACTTCCCGAGGCTCGACAGGGCTTAGATAGCAGGTATTAGTAGTGGGATAGAGTACCGGCCTACCCCTCGACGGGTTGGCTCCGGTATTGCCTACCGATGCAAAGTAGGAGTTGAATGCGTTAGCTATTATCGTCGGGTCGGAAGTGAGGTTATTTTGGATATTTAGTTCGATATTTTTTCTTATTGGAATATTCTTTTTATTCGTGCGCTCTTTTATAATTTTCCACATTGATTTTATAATATTGCTGGATTTTTTTAGCTCATTTATGTATTGTATTTTTTTAGATTTTGCTATGGAGCGTTTTAGTGTAATTTTGTATTGTTTATAATGTTTTCTTAGCGTGTCATTTTTTGTGTATGTAACTAGGGATTTTAGAGTTCGTTTGCTTTTACAGGATATTTTTATGCCTTTGGTTAGCCATTTTGTTTTATTGTTTATTTCTTTTAGGTTAATTGACTTAATTGGGATACATCTGTTTAATATTTCTTCTAATGTTGTGCTAAAAGTATTAAAATTTTGATTTATATTATTATCGGCTGTAATTAATTGGGGCCATGAGATTTTTTGCAACTCAAGTTTGAATGACTCCATATTTTGATCCGTGTATAGTCTTTTTTTTAATTTCCATTTTATTCTTTCTGTTTGTAATCTTATTTTCGTTGTTATTGTTGTACCTTTATGGTCCGAAAATCCAAAATCGCAAACCGTTGTTTTCATATCGTGATCTTTAAAGTTTGTAAAAATCAAGTCTAAGCAGGTCGCGGAGATATTGGATTCTCGCGTCGGTTCGGATATATGTTGCGTAAAGTTATATTCACACATAATGTTTAACAAGTCTAATGATTTTTTATCTTTTTTTAAAATGTCCACGTTTAGATCGCCTCCGAGAATAATTCTTTTTTTGGTGTCTTTTTTAGCTAACAAGTCCAGGGTTTTTGTTAATTGTTGATAGAAAACATCGGTCTCCCTTCCATTCCAATACATAACGATTATTAATAACTTAGATTCAATAATTTCGATTGCACTAATTTCAATAATATATTCTATTGACATGTCCTTGATATCCGTTCTTTCTACGTAGTCCAGGTTATCCTGTAGTAGTATGCACACCCCGCCGCCGGCGCAGTTGTCGCGGTGGAATGACGACGCGAGGACGTATCCGTCTATTGAGACATTGTTTACTTTTGCACTTGATAGCCATGTTTCCGATATACAGATAATATGATGTGAATTATGTTCTAAAAAGGCTTGTAGCGTATTTCTTTTATTATATAGGCTTTGCATGTTTTGGAACATGATTTTCATGTATTTTTCATCAGTTGCGAAAGTTATGATTTCTTGTTGTGGTTGGATGCGTTTGCGTGTCAGGTGTGTCGGTGACGTAGTGAATGTCCGGGACAGTGCGCTGGGATATGACCCCCTGCTCTTGGGTTTGGTGCGTATTTATGATTTGTATACCGTTTCGTGTGTTCGTATGTGTGTTCGGTTCGTGGGTTATGGAAGTAGACATACTGTCGATTTCTAATTGGTATTCGCGTGTGCATTGTGTAGTTGTACGGATATACTCCTCTCCATTAATATAAAGGCGGTTGTTCCGCATTATAGCGTATTTACCATTCCTTCTTTCACGCATCAGGATTTCTCTTAAATGTTTTCTTCTCTGTAGGGCATCTCTGTTGAGAAATTCTGAGACTGCGTACCCGCTATTATTGAAGCAGTACGAGTTTTCAATGACGAATTTTTTCATACGCTGACTTATCAACTCGATTACCAGTGGGCGCCGGCGTCCCGTTTTTCCTACCCGCTTTACTGACTCGATGTACCCGTTGATGTCAATATTAAGGAAGTCGGCAAACATATTGCTTATTCGCGGATAAAGATCATGTTCCGTTTCTCCGTGATATTCGTCTAGGCCGTGTAGGACGAATTTTTTGTGGTCATTATTGTTGTTGGGCGCGGCGTCATTCGAGTTACTTATACGGTTTTGTAAATCCTGTATGTTCAGTTTTAATTTCTTGTTCTCGTTTTCTAGACTGTGTATTTTTAAGTTTGTTTCTTGGATCTGTTGTGCTAGAATTGTGTGGTTCGTATCGATTGTGAGATGTTTTTGTGTTATTTCCTGTTTTAAGGTGTCAAGTGCAGTTTTAATCTCGGCGTGTATCATGCTTTTCATGTGTTCCGTAATGGTTGTGTTGTTTTTTGTGAGTTTTTGGTCCAGAAGTTCGCCGATTGCAGCTAAAGTGATTGTTTCGTTACTGTGTTGCGGTGTGATTGAGTTGTTGGTACTTGTATTGTCTGTAGTCGGCCTGCGCTGATAATCATGGTCTGTTGTGTCGTCGATAGACATGGTAGTGTCATCTAGTGCTGTCACATCGACAGAGTGTCTAACTGGTGTTCCGTCATGTTTCGGTCTCCGTGTTGTGACCTTATCGCAATATGGACAGCGCCATGTCTGCTTTAAATTGTGTATTTTGCCCATATATTGTGCTGATGTCATGTTAAGACATTGATAATGGTATGTGCCTTTACATTCTATACACGTCAACAAATCGAGTACACTTTTTATGGGACTATTACATGCGTTACACTTCATTTTGTCTCAGTATGATCTTCTCAAAAATAGATATTAAGTAGTTGGTGGCAGTACAGACTTATTGATATCGGCAATATATTGTAAACACTTTTCCTTTATTATTTTGGTTTAGCTTACCAGTTAGCAGGGTTACATGTGATCCCATTTACAACACTTTGTTTCTTATAGTAGGTTCGCAATGGCGGTCTGGCATTCGTTACTTTTTGAATTTTTATCACTTTCACTTGAGTTAGTTTAGGATATTTTAGGTAGATATTGTTTTTTTAGCGTTAGTTTTCACTGTCACTGGTTTCTTCAAACATTATAAGCTCAGGCTAGTTCGTTGTGGGGTTTGAACTGTCATTATGTGAGGGCGGGCCGTTATCTTCGATGTTTACGTTTTTTACATCTAGATTTTTTTCATTCTTTTCTTATTACTTATCTTACTTACATCACAAGTCACAACTTTTTACAAAAAAAACACACCACAAAATTAGGTAGGAAGCGATTTAGAGCTAAACGATGAGTAAGGTATGTATATCTAAAAACTAGAAAAAAAAGGGTGATAAGTAAAATTTGATGCGGATAGTCGTTGGAGTAAACGCGTTCTTGAGTAGAGACCACGACAAGGCAAACGAAGTGTAGGCGCCCTGTTGCCAGGTGGAGTCACGACTTATGCAAGGTGGCCGGTGTAGATTGGATGCGGCACGCCTTGGACAGAGCAGATTGGCGTGCATTGGGTGAGGCCTGCGTCCAGCAGTGGACTACTTTGGGCTGTTGATGATGATGATAGGTTTGATGTGTACCTGTTTATCTGCCCTTCTGTATCTTACGGATGAACCATTTTTATTCAAGTATTTTTTTTATAGATGAGTTCATCGAGAATCGAGATTGCTAAAGCTAAGTTTACAGGAAATCGGATCATTGGTTTGAATATTGGCATTTTCCTTGCGATGATAATTATGGTTTTTTTTTAAATTGAATTTATAGTTTTAGAATAAGGGCATCACTAGTGAAGCCGTTAGGGTTGTGCGACACGATCTGCGCTGAAAATGACCGAACATGGGAACTTTGCCACTAATTAGTAGGAATTTGCACAAATTTACAAAAGCTGACCGACAATGAACATATGTACTGTTAGATTGATGCAGGTTCTATTATGGTAATTGTCAGCTAAACCGTATAGATCTATACATACAATAAAGCTAAAGAGGGTCGACAGTCTATACATGGGAGGTGTTCGAAAAAAAGTTGGCTGAGGATACTTAGAATCGATAACAGAACACATTCCAATAGTTTTTAGAATTTTAGGCTGTTTGTCTCTTTATTTGACCGCGCATCACGTGAAAACTACTGGACTGATTTTGATGAAATATGAAGACATAGACTACTTTTTATCCCGGAAAAACGCATAGCTCCCGCGGGAACGCGATAAAATTCCACGCGGACGAAGTCGCGGGCAGAAGCTAGTTATCTAGTGAAATACTAATATTTGAAATACATTATGTTGGTACAGTATAGTTGCCATAGGTCTCTTAATTTCTGTTTAGGTTACTCAAAGTGCAAAAGACAGGGATTCTTTACATGACAACATTAGAGATGATGGCCTAAGCAGAAATCGTCAGTTAAATTTCCCTTTCTCATGCATGAGAAAGGTTCTCTTAGTACTTATAATTTTGTTCTCAAATGGTACTACGAAACATTACATCTGTCATATTACCGCATTTTATATTGGCAAAGGAGCACACTGCCCACCTGAAGGTAAGTGGTCACTGTGGTCATGTACATAAGGAATCATGAGATTGCGAATGCGTTGACAACCCCGAGGACTAAAATGGAATGCCTCTATGCTGGTAACTTTATCCGATAGAGCGACGACATTAACGAGTTTACATTTTTTCAATATCTTTCAAAAAGACCTCCAAATTGAGAACCAGCTGGAGATCACAAGAGCATCTTTGGTTTGATATCATAAAATAATAAACATCATGATAGTGAAGCCGTGGTGGCCTAGTGGTCCGACCTACCGCCTCTCATACAGAGGGTCGGGGGTTCGATTCCGGCTCGCACTTAAACTTAGAGTTTACTTATGTGCGAAATTCAATTTGAATTTACCACTGTGCTTTTCTGTGAAGGAAAACATCGCGAGGAAACCTGCACGCATCTGCAAAGTAATTCAAAGATGTGTGTGAAGTCCCCAATTCGCACTGGGCCCGCGTGGGGAATATATCCCGAACCCTCTCGTGATGAGAGCAGGCCTGTGCCCAGCAGTGGGACGCAGATAGGCTGTAGTAGTAGTGTGACCTAGATCCGAACCCAGATCCACTGCATGAGAGGCGGTAGGTCAAGCCACTAGGCTACCACGGCTTACAAAATAATCTAAGATAGCGGTACAACTCAATAGAGCGGCCATTTTAACAAACTATGCGTAGGAGTGTAGTGACATATCCACGAACAATTCGCCCACATAGACGCAATTTGCTTTCCAAAAGACTCTAACTGACTATTCATTGTATTGCAAATTTAAATTTAAAGCGCAGATAAAAAGGCCTACATTAAAGTAGCAAGAGATATACATATACAACATGTTTTAAAAGGTATAATACTATGACGAAAATCTTTATTACTATAGTTTACAGGTTGCGTTTCGCCTACATGCAATTTAGCAACATACGAGTTTCTTAACCTTGTTGTGGAACTTTTGTTACTAGTTTTAGTGGTACTGGACTACGAGGTAGTAGTGGGTTTGAATTCTGTTAGGGTATCTCTGTGACAAGCTCTTCAACCAACTTAAAACAGCTAAGTTCTTCCCACAGCTCAGCTGGGCACAGTCCTCCTCACATGAAGAAAGGGTTTGATGAGAGGGTTTATATCGCCCATCAGAGTCCTTAATTAGAAATAGGAAAATATATAAATGGTGGGTCAGAAAATATGGCAAATAATTAGCCCACAGTATCGGCTATCGATTCTAAGTATATTGTATAGGTCTTAATTTTTTTCGAGTTGGTAAAAATAAATATTTTGTATAGGATTCAGGCGTCGCTCACACAACCAATCCCATATACAATTTTTATTTTTACCAACTGAAAAAAAATTAAAGACCTATACAATATACTTAGAATCGATAGCCGATACTGTGGGTTAATTATTTGCCATATTTTCTGACCCATCGTGTATATGACCTAGCATGTATAAAATAGTATAAACATTAACAGTAATAATGAGAATGACTATTAAATAATATTTAAGTGTAATTGAGTTATATTGCTAATTTAATGAAATTTCATAGACTTAATGTAAAAAAAGAATAAAAAAAAGATCTCAATATGCATGCAACTATAAAATAATAATTTTAGTTATGTTAGTTAATTAAGTATATTGCTAGGAAAACATCGTGAGGAAACCTGCACTCATCTGCAAAGTAATTCAAAGATGTATGTGAAGTCCCCAATCCGCACTGGGCCCGCGTGGGGACTATAGCCCAACCCTCTCGTGATGAGAGGAGGTCTGTGCCCAGCAGTGGGGCGCAAATAGGCTGAAGTAGGTATTGCTACGCCCCAACGGGGTATCTCGTCATAGCTTCATATTTAACATTTGTAACATCTATATTGACTACATGAATACAATTAATAAAAATATACAAATATATTCCTCATTCTGTTCTGGTTTGGCACATTCGTACACTTCTTTTTATTCGAGCAGATTTCTGCACGATGACATTCACTGAAGAGCTCAGTAGTTCTAAATCAAATTTAGAACGTAATAAAATGTACATTTGCCTACCCCATCGGGAAACGGCATGAGTGTATATATGTAAAATTAGAAACAACCTTGAATATGATCCCGAGACCTTTCAAAAAGTCCTACGAATTGTGAAGCAGTCGGAGTACTAAAATAGATTAGAGAACTGGAACATAATTGCCATCAATATTGACGTCGGATGGGCTTAAAATCAGCATTAGCTGTGCCCATACCCTTTTTCCATAGTAAATGCCTATGATTATTTGTTACACTAAGGAATGTTACATGCTAACATGGAGATAAACGAATTTGTATTTGTATTTGTAAAATAGATCGAATGATTTCACACTATCTGACGAAGTATCTATGTAAAGATAATTATTACCATTATATTATCTTTTCAAATTACAATTGAAACCTAAAACAAAAAAGACGCGTTTCGGAATTCAAACCAACAGTCCAACACCCCAACGCAGCTGCCACAAAACGAGAACCATTCGAAATTCAAAAAACAGAAGCTAAACGGTGCAATTTGACGCACGAACGTAGGTCAAGGACCAAGACAGGTTCCCGAACGTTCCCGAGCTCATCCGAACGGTCGCGTGCCGAGCGCGGGCCGACTACATCCGAAGATACCCGAAGACGAAAATACAAAGTTAACTGACACACTTACAGAATTTGTATGTAGCTTTACTTGCGTTCTGTTAAGGTTGATTTTTGAATACGTCGGTTTCGTGGAAAGTTTTGAAACATTTGCAAACAGCTACAGAGAACAGCCGAAACGCCAAGTCGTGTGCAAGGCACGTGTAATACAAAGATGTTAATGCAGTCCGTTTGAATGCTACCGGTTTTAGTTTTGTGCTTTTTTGTTGCAGTCGAGTTTTGGAACAGCAAACGTAAGTTGGTGTGTGTGTTTTGATATTTATAAAACTGATATTTATAGAACTGATTAACGAATTGTTTACTCTGAAAGCCTGCGTTTGACGGCGGATATCGTATTTGAATTCGAATAAGGAAAAAAATAAAGAACAAATGATAAAAAGAGGGAATCATTCCTTCGACATCTTTCCTTGAGCTATTAAATTTTTAAATACGCCTACATACCAGCAGCAGCTTACCCACAGTTTACTTACGTATTTTAATAAATGATTTAAATTTAAAGTTTTTATTTCCGGGTTAAAGTAGGTTGAACCTCAGGTATTTTTCTCGGGGGAGATTTTTTGGGTTTTAATATTGCAACTCAAAGCTCGAAGTTTCTTTACCTATTCAGACAAACATGGAATTCCATTCCATCACATGGTTATTATTTATAAACACATCTCATTTTTATTTTACTGAGTAAGTAAGTATGTTTTCATTATGAACAGCTATAGGTATTTGCAAATCCACAGCAGCTTCACGTCGTTTTTTACGAGAACCTTTGAATCGGTATAATCGCATATTTTTTAAACATTAAGTGAAACCCGCTCTTAATTAGGTAAGTACTTGATATCATTTTAAAATCACACGTAAAACCATGTTCTAACACTCATCTGGAAAAAAGATAAATACTGGCCATACTGTCTTTGATACTTTTTAATCTCTTTTACTCTTTCGTGGGAATACCGGCCGGTTGCATTTTTAGACTCTGTGAAATTAATTTCCCAAGATAACTCTGCAGTTTTGATCAACTGTGTTGTTGTACTAATAAAGTTGATTTTAGTATGGTGATGTGTAATGCGGAATGTTTTATTCCAAGTTCGCTCAAGCCGTTATGGGCAGAGAGAACCAGTTTAGATTTATTGGATGCATTCGCTAAAAATGAAAACGATAAAAGAACGCGCAATGTCTCTGGTTTTATAATTTAAACCTTGATTAAGACGTTTATTTTCGAATTCAAATAAAATTTAAAATATACTTACTTATCGTGAGATTGTTTTTACATTTAAATAATTCATCATCCATGACTCCGATACAGAAACATTCGTTCTCATCACACAAAGTTTGCCCTTAACGGTATTCGAATCTACAACCTTCGATACAATAGGTAGTTACTACAGTTAGTCAATGACTTAAACGTTATGAATACAAATTTTATAGTTGCCTTTGAAGCTTTTTGTTATATTAAATAACATATCTTGGGACATAAAGCAAACCCCCGTATCTACACAGATAAACAAACACACATGTTAGTCTGTCTTGCATCCTAAATTCAAATCTGTGATGAGATATTCTAATAAACAGTATGGGTGGTCGAGGTACACAGTTGTAACAAAATTTCCTAGAAATCTGTTTCGAATATAATTTTTTTGAATCATCCGGATCGCTGTCTTTTGAGGTCACACGGGTTCAAATCCTGCTATTGAAATAAAAGTGTACCGAGTCAATTTGAATTTACCACTGAGCTTTTCGGTGAAAGGAAACCTCGTGAGGAAACCTGCACGCCTATGCAAGGTCCCTAATTCAAAGATGTGTGTGAATTCCTCAATCCGCACTGGACTCGCGTGGGTTACTATAGCCCAAACCCTCTCGTGATAAGAGGAGGCCTGTGCCCCTGGCAGTGGGACGGAAATAGGCTGCAGTATTGGAAGTAGTAGTAGTTCAAATCCTACGAATTACTACTAACCTAACCTAACCTGTTTTGGTGAGTGTCACTACTGTAGGTACTAATAAGTTACCGTCATGATAAGCTGGTATTTCTTGTCAAATTGCTCTAAACCGCGTACAAAAAATCCACAAGCTTTTTTAGGAACGCTAAAAATTTTAGTGCTTCCTCGCGAAAAGGAAGTTGTTGTATTTTCTCTAAGCAATAAAGCTTATGGCTTCCTTTCGCAGTAAGTTCAAGAATGATTGAGCTACCACAGTTTAGTGTTGCAACTGATTCTTGATACTTGACCTCCGCCCACTACGTCCGGGCAATTATATCATACTTGTAACTTTCACGTAACCTAGACGAAGATATTAATAAAGTTCTATTATTAGTTAGCGTAAATGAAGACATAGTTATAGTTTAAAAGCTTTAGTAAAATCTATATACTGCGTAATTTTAATAAATATTTTTAGATTAAGCATATAAGTAAGTAAATGTTAATGTGTGTTAATTTGTCCTCCTTTCACGCTAAAACAGAACAACACGGACTATCGTGCTTGATTTTTGTGCTCAGCAGCAATGAAAACTGGTCCCTTTGGATAGGATTTTCCATACAAAGTGACCCGTTTTCGTTGCTGCTGAGTGTAGTTGGAGGTTTGGATAGCTTCTTTTGATGATTTTTTTAATCTCATGATTGGTTTTTTAGTTTAAATCCATTAGGAGGTAAGTTAAGACAAATATTTTCTCGGCAAGTGTATTGCTTCCAGGCCATGTCAGGCAGTGGACGTCTTTCGGTTGAAATGATGATAATCATATCATGATGATGATGATGTCGTGGAATTCGGCTATCGCGTTCCCGCGGGGACTATCCATTTATCGGGCATAACATGTAACCTATGTCCTTTCCCGGGACTCCAACTATCTCCATACCTTTCGACTAAATCGGTCCTGCGGTTGAAGAATGAAGAGGTAGACCGACGGACAGAGTTACTTTTAATCATAATATTATTATATGGATAGACAAATTAGTGGGAAGCCTATCAAGCTTACCCATCCACCTAATATCAATATTATTATTGTGTCAGCATATCGTGTAATATCCTGGGCATGATACAATAATATACTTCGCCAGGTATGACAGTCCGGTATTCTGTAGTCGTTTGGGTGTCACTCAAACGTCATTCGCACTGCTGTGTTGCAAGTGGTGTATTAAAATAATCCCCGACTCCCATGTATCCTGTGAGGGTTTCATTAAATTATTAAGTTTATTTGTTTTTAACTTGTCCCATTTTGTGTGCTTAAACAAGTTAATGACAATTGTAATGCGCAAATAATTTATTTTGCATTGTGAATTTGTGACGGCGGCAAATATTTCCTTCATTTTTGTTTTATTGCAATAAAGTGGCAACTCGACTTTGACGTTACGGTGACACGTCACCCGGATCGGCGGACCTTGTTTTCTTAGACCATGATCCCGTGTGCCGTATTCACCTGTTTATACACTAGCCGGCACGATTTGTGTATACACGAGGTACAGAAAAAAATACAGCTTTGGAGCATCACAACCAAAATTCGGATATCGTGTTCCCGCAGGAATCATGCTTTATTCCAATGTTTTTCCGGAATAAAAAGTAGCCTATATCCTTCCCCCAGTCTCCAACTATCTACACGCTTTTCATCAGTCACTGACTGGACCTGTTTAAGCGTGAAGAGATAAAAACAGTCAGAGTTATTTACGCATTCAAAATATATTATGCCACCACGATAGCCTATTTTACGGCCCACTGCTGGGCACTGGCCTATACTCTCATCACAAGAGGGTTTGGGCTATAGTCCCCACGCGGGCCCAGTGCGGATTGGAGACTTCACACACATCCTTGAATTACTTAGCCGATGCGTGCAGGTTTCCTCACGATGTTTTCCTTCACCGAAAAGCGCAGTGGTAAATTCAAATTGAATTTCGCACATAAGTAAACTTAGAGGTGCGAGTCAGATTATTAGTATGCTTTTTTTTTCAAATGGCAGACGCGTTCGTACTTGACCGTGTTTTTAGGGTTCCGAAGTCCACAAGGAACCCTTATAGTTTCGCCATGTCCGTCCGTCTGTCCGCACTATTGCTCGGGGATGCTTAGTTCAAGAAAGCTGTAATTTGGCATGAATATACATATTAGTTACGCTGACAAAGTGGTATAATAAAATTTTGAAATATATTTTTTTATAGGGTACCTCCCCTACTCGTAAAGTGGGGATGTAATTTTTTTTTCTTGCGTACCCCATGGTGCGGCATATCGTTGAATAGGTATTAAAAAAATATTGTGGGGTTGTTAAAACCATTTTTTGATTAAGTAATGCGTTTGTGAAATATTAAGCTTTAAAGTGCTATTTTTTGTTAGAGTCACGTGTCCCCCCCCCCCCTGCCAGCTAAATGGTGGTATTTGGATGGCTGAAAAAAATCACGGTTGTGGCATATATAACGTAGTTGAAAGGAAAACTATCGCAGCTAAGTAGGCTGTACAAACTTACGAGTCATAGTCGAACAACTTATGAAATGATTAAAAGACCAATGATATTTCTCGAGCGGCAGGGGCGTCGGGCGGGCACGTCACATACCACAGGCTAGCTAGATGCTAATAAGTCTTAGAAAGGTACTGTGGGCATCCTCATCTTCGGAACCCTATACTTTGCGCGTAGCCCGACACGCACTTGGCCGGTTTTTTTAATTTCTCTTCCATGAATGACCGCCACGTGGGTCGAAGGAGGTCGTCCGTTACTCGCCCATTCATAAAGGAGCCGGTTCGTTTCGCCATTTTGTTTAATTCGTTCTTTATGCAAATATTGCGAAGTGTCGTTAAATCTATCCGCTATTGAGGTTATTTTTAAACGAGCTGCCTGTCCCGACTTCGCACGGGTACTACCTATATGTGGTACTTGATAATTAATAAAATGAGAAAGAAACATAACAAAATAAATGAATACAAGTTCAAGTTGTCTGGTAGAGATCACTATTAAGCGATAAGACGCCTGAAGACCGCCTGTGGGGTTTCTTTGCCATTTTCAATCCCTTTCCTAATGAATCACTTTCTAATCGTCTTAGAATTATATATTGTAACAGGTTTTCTAAGAAACCCCTCTCATTTTGTCCCCTGGAAAACGGGACAGAAAAACAACAAGAAATAGTTGATTGACCCAATAACATTATGTATGTACTTTTCCTTAAATATGTGGTGCTCAATAAAGTATAGTGTATTGTATTGTATTTTCATACATTTCATTTAACAAATGTTTCAAACATTTAATTTTTCATACAAATAGAAGTGTATCGGTTTTT
This sequence comes from Aethes cnicana, assembly GCA_963971205.1. Lineage (NCBI taxonomy): Eukaryota > Metazoa > Arthropoda > Insecta > Lepidoptera > Tortricidae > Aethes > Aethes cnicana. The sequence continues at coordinate 1,120,408 of OZ020295.1, read as the reverse complement.
AAGCGACGCACCGCAAAAATAAAAATACTTTAGGCATAGACATAAATAATACTTCGTATGGACCCGGCCCAACGTAGATACATGTCATGTTTCCCCACTTCATTGGTGTCCAATCCAAAGTTAAACTTGTATCGTGACACTAAAGCTGCGTCACATTTTTCCAACAACGAGACGAGTTTTTAGATACTGAGAAAGAGTTTGGAAAAAACTATTTTTAAAAACGCTTATTGTCACGCACGCTCGGTGGCAGAACTTTGGATTGGACACCGTTGAAGTGGGGACATATTACGTGTACGTTAGACCGGGTCTATATTATTTTCGTCTATGACTTTAGGCATTTGGTTTGCAAATCAAAACTAAACTTCAGATTAACTCTTATGTGGTTGCTTCTTAAAATCTCATCTCATAACCTAGCTTTTTAACTTTCGATTTGAATTTATTACAAAAAAAAAAATCTTTTTAAGGACTAAATCTATTTTTTTTTCCATCGCGTGACGAGAATTGTCCAGATAAAATAATAATATGGTTATGGTTACGTCATGCAATGGAAACAATAAATAAAGCCATGATTTAAATCCTTTATCCTTTACTTTAATTTCAATACCACAAAGCCCGTTTTAGATCGCACTTTAATCTAAATTAAACAGTTATCTAATAAAACCATAGAAGCATTAAAGGATGGAAGAAGGCGTAATTCCATTCCCACCAACTAACCAGTCCAGAGAAATTAGGTGGAATATGCGAAAAAGGGTTAAGTCATAGATATGATATTACTGGAAGATTCATTTTATTTGTCTATTAAAATTTAACCAAGTGGTTTTGTGCGCTGTAGACTATTTTCATAGCTTAAGCTGTTTTTTTTAGGGTTCCGAAGTCCACAAGGAACCCTTATAGTTTCGCCATGTCCGTCCGTCCATCCGTCCGTCCGTCCGTCCTTCCGTCCGTCCGTCCGTCTGTCCGCACTATTGCTCGGAGATGCTTAGGTCTAGAGAGCTGTAATTTAGCATGAATATGCATAATAGTTACGCTGACAAAGTGGTACAATAAAATTTTGAAATATATTTTTTTTATAGGGTACCTCCCCTACTCGTAAAGTGGGGATGTATTTTTTTTTCTTGCGTACCCCATGGTGCGGCATATCGTTTAATAGGTCTTAAAAAAAGAAACGAAAAGAAAAGGAACGGAAAGAAAAGAAACGTAGGAAATACGTGAAGTATTCACCTGTCTCTGTAATGTGTAGGTCATATAATAATATTTTCAAGAACTGTGACATTGACATTAACGCAGTCACTTTAGGTAAATACAAATCAATTATACTACTCACCGATTAGCTTTATAGATTTCCATGTTGCTAAAATAATATTTTAAATGCCGTGCTGACCTTTAATTTAAGTGTGTATTGTCAACATCATGGTTTTACTTGTAACGCATAAATGCATTGTACACATTTAGTTGGTAAGCCTATTAAATAAATAAATAAATAAATAAAAATATTGTTGGTTTGTTAAAACCATTTTTTGATTAATTGATGCGTTTGTGAAATATTAAGCTTTAAAGTGCTATTTTTTGTTAGGGTCACGTGTCCCCCCCCCCTGCCAGCTAAATGGTGGTATTTGGATGGCTGAAAAAAATCACGGTTGTGGCATATATAACGTAGTTGAAAGGAAAACTATCAGAGCTAAGTAGGCTATACAAACTTACGAGTAATAGTCGACCAACTTATGATGATGATTTTTCTCGAGCGGCAGGGGCGTCGGGCGGGCACGTCATACCAGTGGTATGACGTGCGCTAGCTAAATGCTAATAAATCTTAGAAAGGTATTGTGGGCATCGTCAACTTCGGAACCCTATACTTTGCGCGTGGCCCGACACGCACTTGGCCGGTTTTTCTTTTACATTTTGAACGCTAAGGGTCCTCTCCCACGGTGACTTTTTGTAGCGATGCTGCCGCGCTACTCATATCGCTATTGTTTTTACTCTTTGATGTAAAAGAGGATATCAATATGAGCGGAGTAAGGCTCGACCATTTCGAAAAATCTCAAAAAACTGAATCGATAAAAATTTACTTACATGAGTTACCTGCTTACAAAATTTTGCCGCTCGCTTCGCTCGTGCAATTCTAGTATTCTCCGTTTGCCTTTTCAATAGAAAAACTATAACGGCCTAATGATTTTTCAGTCTTGCTTTTGTAATTTACAAATACCTACTGTTAGTGCTTCCACATGTTTTAAGGATTTTGTATTTAGAATTTGTGTAGCCGATGATACTATACATATACTCGTAGATTATGGTTATAGTTAAAGAAGTATTGAAATAAACAGTTTGACCACTTAAAAACCCGTTCCTGTGGGAATATTGGGATTAAAATTATCCCAATATCTCCCAATATACCTAGTCTCTAACGAGCTCCATACCAAATTTAATACAAATTGGTTCAGTCGTTGCGACGTGAAGGAAGGACAAACAAACAAACACACTTTCACATTTATAATATGTACTAGCTTCTGCCCGCGACTTCGCCCGCGTGGAATTCGGTAATCGCGTTCCCCCGGGAACTATGCGTTTTTCCAGGATAAAACGTAGCCTATGTCCTTTCCCGGGACCCCAACTATCTCCATGCCAAATTTCATATCAATCTGTCTAGTGGTTGAAGCGTGAAGAGGTAACAGACAGACAGACAGAGTTACTTTCGCATTTATAATATTAAATATGGATATGTATTAAACACATTGTGTTGTGCACTCCACATTCTACCGCTTCCATCCTTGCTCGCTCTTGGCAGCTTGTGGCTGCAACGTCTGTGGCCTCCATATATTACAAGCCGGCCAAGTGGTCGTATAGGTGTTTTGTTACGGTCATATTATAGTCGTGTAATGCTGTTTATGTTGCTACGTGAATTTTGGTGCTCCAGTGTCTTAATGCGAATTTGCATGTCAATTTAGTCTGAAGTTTGAAGTGAGGTTTTTGGGATGATAGTTTCGTCTTTGTGGAAGGGTTTTCTAAAGAGTGTGTTGTGAATGTGTGTATAGTAAGTAGAGGTATTGTGAAGTTAAAGGCAGTAACCATTATTAAAAGCCGTGGTGGCCTAGTGGTTCGACCTACCGCCTCTCGTGCAGAGGGTCGGGGGTTCGATTCCGGCTCGCACCTCTAAGTTTACTTACGTGCGAAATTCAATTTGAATTTACCATGAGCTTTTCGGTGAAGGAAAACATCGTGAGGAAATCTACACGCATCTGCAAAGTACTTTAAAAATGTATGTGAAGTCCCCAATCCGCACTGAACCCGCGTGGGGACTATAGCCCAAACCCCCTCATGATGAGGGGAGGCCTGTGCCCGGCAGTGGGACGCAAAAAGGCTGTAGTAGTAGTAGTAACCATTATTATGTTTGATGTGGAGTAAGTTTGAACTCTTCTTTTAGAAATACGTAGTTTTTTTATGCGTGAATCATCAGGACCGGGGGCTTGTCCTCTTCCCTATCCTTCTATCCCATCTTCCCTAATCCCATGTCCCCTATCCTCCCTTATCCCATACGCTCCATCCTCCTCACATTTCGAGATCGGCAACGCATTGGTGATACCTCTGGTGTTACAAATGTCTATAGGCGGTGATGACCACTTACCATCAGGGCCCTGTTTAATAAACGTTACAATCCTACAATTTTGTAAAAAAGCAACATATTTGTAAATATGTGCGACAAATGCTGTTTAATAAACATTACAAATGTGTAAGGAATTTACAAGTGAAAACCTTACAATTTTTTCAATAGTAAATGCTGTTTAATAAACGCTTACATATGTAAAAAACGCCTGTAGATTTAGATAACAATATTGTATTTACAAATGGGTAGTTGTAAGTTACAATTTTACATTAAAATGTATTTTTATAGAAGACTTGAAATATAAATAGTTAAAACGTTAACGTCAGTCAGTAATTATTTTCTATATCATCACATTTGACTGGTGCATTTTCGAGATAGTGGAATGTAATAATAAATTAACGATTGTATCACTCATACACGAGAATAAGGATGTGCTATTCGGGCGGTTTAGTGACAAATTGACTCACGAGTTGAAAAAAAAAAATAAGTGGAAAGACATTGCCGAACAATTAACATCTTTAGGCATCTACAACAGGAATTGGAGATATCTACGTGACACAACATGGTAAAAGTTTAGGAAAAGGACCATAGTAAGTAATGTTTCTGATATTCAGAATAATTAAGTGAGGTTTAATTACCAATGTACCTAAATTACAACTATTATGGTTGGTTGTGATGATACTTAGCTCAAAACTAAAATTGTTCCGTTTACGTAAAACTCGTCGTCGCCTTACATCCACTACTTCAACATCAGTGTCATCACTACTTTCGCTACTCGTTGTCAACACCATTTATTTGTAATAATTGAACTTGGACAAAATTGTAACGCTACGACACACAGTGAGATCGTCTGTAGGAATGGCACTACAATTTACAAAATTTGTTAACTTGTAGTTACAATTTTGTGTTCAATAAAGCAGTTTTCCCTACAAATATGTAAATTGTCACCTGTAAGTTGTAAACTTTTATTAAACAGAAATTTGTAAAATTGTAGGTACAATTTTACAAATATGTGAATTTTCCGACGTGGTAAATTTGTAAGTTGTAATTTTTATTCCCCACAGGGCCCAGTCTACAGTTTACAAGTTTGTCGCTCTTTTTACATTAAAAAAAACTTAGCCTTTGAAGTTTGACTTCCGCGATAAAATGTAACAGACTTAGGGGAGACATTTCACTATTTAGCTCAAAAACTTACGCCAATACGTCGCTCTGTTTTGAAATAACAAAAGTACAAACAAACATGCACACTAAATGTCGTTTCTAAACTCAATTACATGATACAATGCCGGTTTAACAGATAGACTTACGTAGATGGGATTCGAAAGTTGCCAAAGCTAAACTTTAAAGCTCAGCTTTAGTCAAAGCGCCCATCCCGGCAATATTTGCCGAATCGTTCAAGCACCGCACAACCACGAACATTGTTAGCGTAGAGCGGTTTAGTTTTGGATTAATTATTTTAATCAAGACTAGACTGACTAGATTATCTGGTTTGTTACCTATTTGACTTGTTCTTGAAATTTTCGAGCACCTGACCGCCTTAGACGAGCCGTGGTAGCCTAGTCGTTTGACATATTACCGCCTCTCATGCAAAAAGAAGGTCGCACCTATGAGTTTACTTAGGTGCAAAATTCAATTTAAATTTACCATTGAGATTTTCGGTGAAGGAAGACGTCGTGGGGAAACCTGCGCTCGTCTGCGAAGTAATTCAGGGATGTGTTTGAAGTCCCTTATTCGCACTGGGCCCGCGTGGGGACTGAGGATTAAGTATTGCTCAAACCTTCTTGTGATGAGAGGAGGTCTGTGCCCAGCAGTGGGATGTTTATCTAGGCTGTGTGGTAGACCGCCTCGATGGTAGTCTGAAAATAAGATAGTTGGATGATCTTTTAGGTAGATTAATACCCTTCTACAACTCTATGATTGATTCAGCTAAGGACTTATGAAGATAATGAATTATTTCTGGTTTGCCAAAAAGTTCGATTGGTAGATAATGTCTCATGGTATAAAATGTATAAGATAAAATTAGATTTAAATGAAATTAGTCATAAGAAGGATTATAAGACACGCATTTGACATTTCTTGTCGTCTTTCCCAAATACTTAGAAAAGTGGCTCCAATGGTGGTCTAAAGTGGCACAACATGTTTATTACTTATAATGAAACGTAATATGAATAATTAAAGATTCGTTGACTGGTGATGGAATTAAACTCAAAAAATTGGCGAAGGACAGTGCCGAAACTCCTACTTTCATGAAAAAGAAGCAAGATACCTATTCAACGACTGGATTGGTCCAGTTGGTAATGACCCTGCCTTCTGTTCCGACGGTCTCGGGTTTGAGTCCAGCTCAAGGCAAACTTTGTATGATGAACACGAATGTTTGTACTCGAGTCATGGATGTTAGTATTTATATATGTACTCGTATGTATTTCTCTATATAAGTATTTATATCGTTGTCTAGCACCCATAATACAAGCCTTGCTTAGTTTGGGGCTAGGTCAATATGTGTGAAATGTCCCAAGATATTATGTTATGTTATATGTTATGTAATTCAGAAAGCTCTATAAAATATATTAAACATTAAATTTTTACCCTGGTTAAACTTTCTACAGTCAAAGTTGACTTAAATTAATCTCCCTATTTCCCCCCTCCCCTTCTAACGGGGATAAATGAGGTGTGAAGCCATCCTGCGATATCATTATAGCTCTAATGACTACGTTTTCATCAATGTTATTGATTGCTACGTCAGAATCTACCTTTTTAGTTACAACACAGAATATTTAATAGTACTACTATGGCCACGAAATCACCCGTCTGAATCTAGCCAACTCGCTTTTACCGTCATTTGTTTAATCCGAAGATGGAGAGTGGATCACTGGCCCGCGTACTGGTACACACCCATTTTACAAGTGTACAGACGTCTTCGCACGCACACAGACGTCCTCGCACGCAAACATTGACACTTCATTCAAATTGTGTTCAAAATCATGCTTTTTTAGGCCGTGTCCGCCGTGTGGTTATAAGAACGTAAGTAAGTAAGTAAGTAACACTTTATTGTACAGAATAAAACACATAAATACAATCGATAAAATAGAAATAGAAAAAATAGAAATAGATCGTCATTAGGTGTAGGTTCAGATGCATGTGAAACTTAGCGTTTGGTTTCCAGAGATTAGATTCTCATTTCTCAATTTATTCAGTAACTAGACATAGGCCTCCCCCAAGGTTCGCTACTAAGACCCGCCCTGTGCTACTCGCTTCTACTGGTTTTAATCGTCGCTCCATCTCCATCTCGTTGGAGGCCTCTCGCCTCCCGGTTCGCGGACGCGCCATCGGCCATCAGTCTTGCGAACAATGGCTTTAAGGCTCGCAATTCTTCGGGCTATGTCAACCTAGTTCCCTAGTTAGCTAAACCTTGTTCTACTGCGAATATCCTCTCCCACCCTATTAACCTATTTTATATCGTGTTAAAATGTACCAAAGTCTAAATACTTTGGCCACAGTTCTAAAGAGCCCAACTTGATTCCTTGCAGACCCATATCAGGCCTAAACTCGAACCTCGCACATAATTAATAAAACTTACCCGACTAATCCATGATGCGAGCAGTAATGTGTTAAGCAATCACCCGGCCGGCGATTTAGCATACAACGGATGTATGGAGCTTGGAAACGGCCCAAAATATTGCCAGTTTCGTTGTTTTGTTTATGCATAATAGTAGTTATAGTTAACTATATGGAGTGTGGAAAGTGTCTTGGTAAGGAGCGCAATCTTATATGGCGAAACAGTTGAAAACGTGTGCAGCGGATTTGATAAGCAACAAAACTCTGTTCACAATCGTTTTTGCCTCAGCAGCGCCATCTGAAGGCGCTACTGCAGACTATCCGCCTAGGTGGCTTCACTGGAGTGGCAACAACAGCGTCCCCAATCTATCGGATTTCGTGTCCACTTTTGGAACTAGAAAGATTGCGCTCCTTTACTACAAACCTTTATAGTTATCTATTTTGTAAGATTTTAATCAAAGACTACCTGATGACAGACACAAGGAATTTATATAGACTGACAGTCTACTTACATTGCGGCGTACATCGAAAAAGCTCTGAGCAATTTGAGCAATATACAGGGGCGTTTCGAATTTCCATACGTAGCCTGCATGATAATTTGAAGCACCCTCTGGATTTTGCTCATGGTAGTTCAAATTTTGATATAGGCTACCTCTACGTAGGCAGTAATTTCTACATAATTATTATCGCATGTAACAATTATTTCGGACGTAAGCTGATTTGTATTTAGTTTGTCATTCTAGGCTTAACTCTTACCTTACTTATTCTAATAGAATAGTATGCTGATGATGACTACCACCTTTGATCTAAAGTATAATATAGCAAACCATTTTCCGAACGCAATAACATTGCTGGTGTAGGTGTGCATTGTCCTCATGTCAAAAAATTGGTTTTATTTCATAATGTCACACACATATAACAACACGTTTTCCTGATATTTTTATTCTGTCCTTTTTTTCTCTATTGTGTGGTGTTCAATAAAGAGTATTTGTATTGTATTGTATATTACACACACTATATAAAGGGTCGTCATGCGATAAAAACTCGAAAAAGGCTATTATTTACCTTTTTTTTTCTTGGCTCGAGTGTGTATAATATGTAGTAAACGCAAGTTTAAAAATAACGGTGACACACATAGCTTGTGTGTGAGTCTGCTAAATCTGCCTTACTTAACACATCCTTCAGTTTTATCAAATAGAAGGTTTAAATACTCTAATGGGCTTCAAATACCTGTTAATTTTCTGCCAAACTACCACACCGGTAATCCGGTTATCGCTATTACTTCGCTTGAGTTACCTCACTGCGCTCAATTAAGCGAGTCTAGTCTACCAAGGGACTTTAGGAACGTACTAATATAATTACCAGGTTCTATTTTATGGGTTATTTCTTTGAATTCGTCATCTGCTTTTAGTTCACTTTATGTATCACTTTTACCTATGTCTTGTAAATTTTTTCAGTAGCATAGTCATCGTCTTTGATAGGATATATTATGTTTGCTTCAGGACGCATCAAATTTCTATATACTAATACTATAAATGCAAAAGTAACTATCTGTCTGTCTTTTTCTCTGTTATCTCTTCACGCTTAAACCACTGAACCGATTTAGATAAAATTTGGCATGGAGATAGTTCCACGTTTCGCGGGAAAAATCAATTGTTTAATAAAACTACAATTTCATTCGGAAAGCGGCAAATGCATCAACTTTGTCTCATTCCCCGTAATAAATGTCTATAAAGAAATGAATCTCAGCCACTTCCCGTGTCACTCCGTCCGTGTTGGCAACTCGGGACAAACACACGGCGACTTGTCCAACTTTAATTAATCACCCTGCAGCCTCGAAGGCCAGGGCACGTACACAAATCATTGTCCCGATGTGTCTTTAAGAAGAATTTGAAGAACCTTTGAGAGTTTATTTTTTTAATGAACAAGACGCTTGACCCAAACCAAAACCCAAACACCGCAGTTGTCAATTTTTTTCGGGTTTTTTGTTGAAAATTTTAAGTAGATTTGTTTAAAATTGTTAAATGTTGACCGCAATTTTAATTTTGGTTCAGTTATTTGTGATGAAAATGAAGACATCCCAATGCAACTATACCTAACCCAGATACATACCAAGTCTTTCGGAAATACGTGTCGTCCGTTCTTATTGCATCCTGGAACTGCACAGCGCGGCATTTTTTTAATAATTTAAGTAAAACCAATAACAACAAATATTTCTTCATGTAATTGACAGATGGTTTGGGTCAAGCGATTGCAGCGCTCCTAGTGGCCAAATTATGCAGATTTCTGGTCTATTGGGATGCTTCATTCATCGATTTGACACTTTGGACTTGGGTCATTTTCGTCTATTGACATTTGCGATACCAGACGCTTTAAGCGGTTTGGAATTCTTCGTAATTTTTCCTTTGAGGGTTTATTTTTTTAATTGAGATGCTTGATTCATCAATTTGACACTTGGGACTTGCGTCATCTTCGTCTATTGACATTTGCGATACCAGACGCTTTAAACGGTTTGGAATTCTTCGTAATTTATGTGGCCGTATCCATTCTAATTCGTGCTAAATTTGTTTAGTAAACAATGGTTAATGCCCAATTTTGGTAATGATTTTTTTTTTCTGTATTTAGTTGTGTTATTAGATGGCCGTTCAATGGGGACTATCGTTTCTTGCTCACCAGTTGGCGCCACTGTTGACTAAGGTCCAGAGGTATAGCTGTCAAAGGCGACTATAAGATCGGCGCCGAAAGAAAGTTTTAAATCTTGAATCTCATTAAGTTTATTAATTATAAATAACTAACATCATATCGAGTAGATATGCCGCAATGTTGTGCAGTTCCGTTCTATTCGGATTTTTTTTTGAATAATCGATATTTGCGATAATTTCACGAAGGAGATCACCTCTCAACAGGTAAACTATAGAAATTATCATTTATGTCACGAAGCCCGCCAAAACGAGAATTGTGAAACGAGTGAAACGTGAATGTTATTGGACCTCACGCGACACTAGCGCCTCTAGTGGCAAATTCACACGCGATAGCCCCCATTATAAGATGTTGCTTGGGATGATTGCTATTACATGCGAACAAAATTTTATCGAAATTTCCATTTTCAAAAACTCCACCAAAAGTAAGCAAAATTCACATACGAGTATGTTGTGTATGCTTGTGGATATCTATAATTGGCTTTATTTTTTGTCTAAATTTATCAATTAATTAGTACTACTATGCTGTTGATGTCCTTATAGATAAATAGATGAATAGATGTTGAAAATGACCCATTTAAAATACGTAAAGAGGTAAACCAGTAAGTGAAGTGGTTGACGTTGTGTAAGGGTGGACGGAAGCCTTATTCGGCCATAACGTCTCGGTGTACCCTAAGAAAGGGGTAAACGGTAACTCAAGTGTGGGCAAGCTTGGGTCAGTATGAGTACACTTAATAGTAATTATTTGAACGTCAAGGGTGAGTGTGGGTAAATTTGGTGTTAGTTAATGGAGTGGTCGGTGATTTTAAATATTAGTGAAATGGGGGTAGTTTCATTTGTATTGGTCAAACTAAGGTTAAGCAAAGATGGATAGCGATAGCGTCTCGTGGCTTCGACAAGTCAAACTAATTTAAGGATTGTAATGCTTAATTTCATACAAGTAAAGTTAACTGCTACTACTACTACTACAACCTATTTGAGTCCCACTGCTGGGCACAGGCCTCCGCACATCACGAGAGGGTTTGGGCTATAGTCCCCACGCGGGCCCAGTGCGGATTGGGGACTTCACACACAGCTTTTGAATTACTTCGCAGATATGTGCAGGTTTCCTCACGATGTTTTCCTTCACCGAAAATCTCAGTGGTGAATTCAAATTGAATTTCGCACATAAGTAAAGTTAGAGGTGCGAGCCGGAATCAAAGCGGCGACCCTCTGCATGAGAGGCGGTAGGTCGAACCACTAGGCCACCACGCACGGCTTCAGTAAAGTAAGAAAGAAAGTTAAGCTTAAAGGCTTTCTGCTGTTCAGAATTCACTTTGAAAAAGATATTTAACTAGGTATACTTACTGGAAAAAGTTCAACCAAATATCTACGTAAATAAATGGTGTACCAACTAAAAACTCGCTTTTTCATAAATATGAAAAAAAATAACAAGAAAATGTGTTTTTCGAAATGATAGTGATTCACAATAAAGTACGCTCGTTTGTCACTCTTTTGTTAATAAAAAAAGCCCCCATACTTTATAAATGTACCTATACCTACGTGACGAAGCAAAAACGTGTTTACAAAAAAAAGGGCCAAATGCGTGTCGGGCCACGCGCAAAGTATAGGGTTCCGAAGTTGACGATGCCCACAGTACCTTTCTAAGACTTATTAGCATCTAGCTAGCCTGTGGATGACGTGCCCGCCCGACGCGCCTGCCGCTCGAGAAAAATCATTGGTTTTTTAATCATTTCATAAGTTGGTCGACTATGACTCGTAAATTTGTACAGCTTACTTAGCCGTGATAGTAACTACGTTATATATTCCACAACCGTGATTTTTTTCAACAAATACCACCATTTAGCTGGCAGGAGGGGGGGGACACTCGACTCTAACAAAAAATAGCACTTTAAAGCTTAATATTTCACAAACTTATCTTTTAATCAAAAATGGTCTTTACAAACCCACAATATTTTTTAAGACCTATTCAACGATATGCCGCACCATGGGGTGCGCAAGAAAAAAAAATACATCCCCACTTTACAAGTAGGGAAGGTACCCTATAAAAAAATATATTTCAAAATTTTATTTTACCACTTTGTCAGCGTAACTAATATGAATATATTCATGCCAAATTACAGCTTTCTAGAACTAAGCATCTCCGAGCAATAGTGCGGACAGACGGACGGACATGGCGAAACTATAAGGGTTCCTTGTGGACTTCAGAACCCTAGCAAAGTGTCCGTCCTTACAAACCTGCCTATACAATTTGTATTTTAACATCTCTTGGACTATTATTAGTCAGGCAGCAAGTTACACCTTGTTTTTCAACGTTTTGAAACATCTGTAATTTTGTACTATTTATAAGCTGTGTCCGTCAATCCTAAAATAAGTATCTATTACTACTACTACTACTACTACAGCCTATTTGCGTCCCACTGCTGGGCACAGGCCTCCTCTCATCATGAGAGGGCTTGGGCTATAATCCCCACGCGGGCCCAGTGCGGATTGAGGACTTCACGCACATCTTTGAATTACTTCCCAGATGCGTGCAGGTTTCCTCACGATGTTTTCCTTCACCGAAAAGCTCAGTGGTGAATTCAAATAGAATTTCGCACATAAGTAAACTTAGGGGTGCGAGTCGGAATCGAACCGGCGACCCTATGCATGAGAGGCGGTAGGTCGAACCACTATAGGCCACCACGGCTACAATAAATAAGTATCTAGTCTAGTTTATTTCTTTATGTTATTTGTAGACAAACGAACACATAGCCAACCTGATGGTACGCGATCACTACGACCCATGGCCCATGGACATAGGCAATCATAATATTCCTAATGCATTGCCAACCTTAAGGCCTAATATATGGAATGCCAGTAATTTCACCCACTAGATAGAGTTACTTACAAATGTATAATATTAGTATGGATTTTATAATTCCAAAATTATTTACAGTTTTACACCTACAAGCATATAGGTATATTTATGCGTCCATTAATACAACATCCGGTACACGCGGAGGCAAATAAACAGTACACTCCGACAATTTGTTACGAGTTAAAAACGTAATGTTACACCTTCATTATAAGCGAGTTATGAATGAATCTCACGGTGGATTCGTTTACACCGAAGCGTAACATTTTTGTTAGTTCCGTACTTAGCAACTTGGGTCTCACGCCAGGCTAGACTAGATAAAATTTCGCTGCTATTTATATATTCCCATCACGGAAAATCCTCTATAGAAATCACAGATCACCCGTAGATTAATACATTTTGCATGTGCAATGAAATTTAAATAAATAAATGGGTGATTCAAATTTGTATACCAGGTACTTAGGCAGCGACATCTATTATCTCATTTAACACTCATTTCCAGCATGATTTGTACGAAGCTTGTCATTTTGGGTCAACCTTACGTTTTCTATGGTATCATCCCCCTACTGAATTAGATACTGCTGGACGCATTCATAGGATTCCTGCGATCCTCTCCAGGTTCCTGATGAGGTAGCCATGACTCCAATGCCAATGATTTGTCAGCCTCCAATGTCACAACAACGTTACTGCCTTGCGATTGCGACACATAAGGATTAAACACCAGGCTCCATCTAGGTATGTTTTTTTTGCCTACTTGGCGACTTGCAGACTTGACCGTGACTCCATGAGGTAAAGTTTTATTTCTTCAATCCGCTCACGGCTCACGAGTCGCCAATAAGCAACTCTTGCAACTCTAGTGTGGGCAAATTATTTGAATATCAAAAGTAAGTGTGGGGAAAAGGTGTTGGTTAAAGGTATGGATGATTTTAAGCAGAATCAGGTTGGTCAGCTGGAAGAAATTCCTTCTCGGGATAAGCTCGCCTTTGTACATGTCTCTTCTCTGTATTGAAAATTGTATTTGTGTGTTTTTATTCTACAATAAAGTGTTACTTACTTACCTTCTGAAACTATTTAACTCTTATGTTGGTGTGAATGGCGCCTCGCCGGACCGCCTGCTTCCTCTCCATTCAGCATTTCGTTCTCGTATCGACTTGAAACCGGTTTATAAGGTATATGGTACAAATGACAAGAGAACGTTTGACTTGTTACTACAGACTACGATACTTTTTAACCGACTTGAAAAAAAGGAGGAGGTTCTCAATTCGTCGGAATCTTTTTTTTTATGTATGTTCACCAAAAATAAATAGTAAACGTGAACCGATTTCGATGATTCTTTTTTTGTTCGAAAGGTGGTACTTCCAAGTTGGTCCCATATTAATTTGGTTTAGTTCTGATGATGGGATTCATGAGAAAATGAGGGAACTCCTCGAAATTTGCTAGCACGTAGATGATTTTGGTGTCAATTTCGAGGACTTCAGGGTTACTTATGTACTTCTATAGTAATGTTTGGAAACTGTAGCCGAAAAAAAAAATTTTAGTAAATAAATAAAAACCGCCTTCAAACTCCGGCAGACTGCGAAGTCGGTGTCAAGTGAACCGACCCAAAGAAATGATAATCATATAGTGAACTTGACATTGGCATCGCAGTCTGTCGGAGTTTGAAGGCGGTTTTTTTTATAAAATATGCTTTACGTACAGCTCGCCATCTAGCTTCAAGTAGCGGTAGCAACTGCTAACGATCGGGTAATCGGGGTTCAGCCACTGGACGCTAGATGGCGATCTAGTGTTAACCCGGGTTTCGGTCTTCTTGTATCATTTCTCTATGCCTGTAGTAATTCTATGCCTGTAGTAATTCTATGCCTGTAGTAATTCTATGCCTGTAGTAATTCTATGCCTATAGTAATTCTATGCCTGTAGTAATTCTATGCCTGTAGTAATTCTATGCCTGTAGTAATTCTATGCCTGTAGTAATTCTATGCCTTTAGTAATTCGCTTGAAGTAGGATACATAGTGTGTGGTAAGAGATCGGTGTGGTGTGATAGAAAATGTAGTGAAGTGACAAGTCTTTCAAGATTGGTCGTAAGAAAAGGATAAATAATAATAATAAATATCTTGGGACATTTCACACATATTGACCTAGCCCCAAACTAAGCAAAGCTTGTAGTATGGGTGCTAGACAACGATATAAATACTTATATAGAGAAATACATACATATATAAATACTAAACATCCATGACTCGAGTACAAACATTCGTGTGTTCATCAGTGTGATAAGAAGTTTGCCCCGAGCGGGACTCGAACCCGCGACCATCGGAACAGAAGGCAGGGTCACTACCAACTGGACCAATCCGGCCTTCAATGAGAGAAGTTTGCCAAAAGATAATTAAGTACGTGGTGAATGTGAGTGGAGTTTTTGAAAGAGGAAGACAGAGTCGGAGGCGAATGTTTTTAGAATAGAATAGAATAGAATACATTTATTGACAATCGGACGACACAGAGATACAAACGAACACAGATGATAATACATGAGAAAAAAAACACAGAAAGAAAATAAAACTACATAAAAAACCTCTGTGCCGAACGGAGTCAAACAGGGTGCCACTCAGCATAATGCCGGAACGCTGCATTGATTTTCAGTGACCCCTAAGTGACCACACGAATGACAAAGAACATTGAAAAAATAATAATGAAAAACAAAACAAACAAACTAAAAATGAACAATAAAAAACATTTCATTCAAGACAATTTATAAGTCATCATCATCATCATCATTTCAGCCGAAAGACGTCCACTGCTGGACATAGGCCTCCCCCAAGGCTCGCCACTCTGACCGGTCCTGTGCCACCTGCTTCGACCGGTTTCCCGCGACTTGAACGAGGTCGTCGCTCCATCTTGTTGGAGGCCTACCGACAGCTCGTCTCCCGGTTCGCGGACGGCACTCTAGAATTTATAAGTACGTATAAATAAGGCCAGGGGCTATATTCGAAGTCTTAAATAGGGATCTCCCTGTTCCCTATAGGATCGCTCACGCGTCAAGTTGAACTTTAAATCTAGCTGCTTAAAGTTCACGCGACGCGTGAGCGATCCTATAGGGAACAGGGAGATCTAGGGATCTCTTTAAGACTTCGGAATATGGCCCCATGTCAAAAGTAGGTACTAGCCAATTATAAGGGAAGTGTATTAAGTGGGAAAGTAGGTCAAGGTCGCCCTCGAAATAGGTATTCGCAATGGCGACTAAATTGGTGATATACTGAAGAACAGTCAAATTAAAAGTACTTACTCGAAACCTTAATGTAGTAGGACCTCTGGGTTGGTACTACCATCTTAACCGCTAACCAGCCGCCAAATAGCAGTGCTCGCACTGTTGTGTTCCGGTGGGGGTTAAGGCAGCCGGTGAAATTACTGGCACAGAGGCATTCCATCTTAGGCCTCAGGGTAGGCAACGCATTCGGGATTGTATGGTCTCTTAATAAGAAATCATACTTGTGATTTCGGTGTCCATGGGCCGCGTGATCTCTAACCATTAGGTGAACTTGTGTGCTCGTTTGCCTATCAACCTAAGTAGGTACATAGAAACCGACGAGCTTCCATGAAGAAATGGATGATGAAGAAGAAGAATTTATTTGCAAAGAATAAGTAGTTAGGATGTCATTACGTGCCATAGAGACAATAAGTAGCTTATTTTGCTATATATGTATAGCATGCAAATTATTTTTTTATTTTAGAATTGAATGTTTTTGAATTGAATGTTGAATGTTTTGAAGAGATATGCTTGGATAGAGGCAGGTGGCGTTCTATGGTCCCTGCCTACCCCGACGGTAAACAGGCGTGAGTTTATGTATCTTCCCGCTAACCCTTATGACTCAGTCCCAACGTCCAAGCAAGACCGGTCTCAGATCATAATAAAACGCAGACCACTTCCGCAGCAACCTGCGACGTGTAGGTAGTAAATAAACTAACATTTTATTGATTGATTGGAGAAATCTCAATGATTTAATGGCTATAATAATGAGAAGGATTTTCGGATTAATACTGTGATTAACGAAGTTACTATGAAACTGTGGGATTGATACCAATTATTGATTTTAACGACCTCAATTTGAATGAAATGACATGAATTCTATGCATAGGAACGAACCGTCGAAAATGTTCTAAAACGCATCACTAATCTATATACTCGTACTATACTACTAATATATTTTGTAGTCAGCACTTCATCTACTTAATCTAACGCTTTAATTTTGGTTTTATTGTGTGACAAAGTTAACAATACATACGTCAATAATAAGTCTTTAGAAGAAGTAGCACCTGAAACTTGAAAATTAAAAGAAACTATCAAGTCGAGGGGACTATTTGAACGATACTGAACACAAAATAACGATTTTTAGAAAAATTGGCTGTATTTATGTCCGGATTTAAGTCGAAAACTATTGGTCCGATTGCAAAAAAAAATGGTATTAGGTTAGTTTATAACACTGGTCAATATACAGGCTATTTTTTATTCCGACAAAATGCATAGCTCCCGCGGGAATGCTATTAACGAATTCCACGCGGACGAAGTCGCGGGCAGAAGCCAGTCAAGAATACTATGGTGCCAGACCGGCAAAAATGATAGCTGTTCTATGGTTTTTTCTTGAGCCATGATGGTAAGTGGTATCTGTGTCTCATGTAAGTACAAAATTCAAAATTCAATCATTTATTCAGCAAATTGGCCACATAGGGGCAATTTTACACGTCAGAAAAAGAATTTACCAGCGCTTCGTAGACCCATTGCTTGAGAAGAAGCGCCGCAACAAATTCAAGCAGAAGGCCTTTTTGCAAAATTTTCAAAAGTTACATTACATGTATAAAATATACATATAGGAACGTACTAAAATTACAATAAAGGGATGTACTCGTATAGTCCCTAACTTAAACTTAAATCTAAGATCTTAGAGATGTATAGTCAAGGGTCCAGAAAAATAAATATTATGGAGATGGCCTCCATTGTCAAATAAATATAAATTCCATAGATGTCGACAGTCTCAAAATGTCAATAAATAATGAAATACATCATGTATAAAAGAGTTCATTAATACATGTCAATAAGAACATGATGAGGTGTCTCGCTTAAAATGTTCGACTTAGTAATATATTTAAAGCTAATGATTATTTTTAAACGTCCTTGCAAGCATGAACAGACCGGACCCCACAGACAGCTACATTTAAGGAATTGTAGAAAAGCTGGCAATTTCACTGGCTCTCTTACCGCCTCTTATACCCACGGGAACTATGCATTTTTCCGAGATATAAATTAGCCTATATGCTGACCAGTGTTATAAATTAACCCCCCATACCAAATTTTGTTGCAATCCCTTTTGAGTTAAATACACACATACATACACACACACATAGGTATACAGTATACAGTAAATTTTTCTAAAAATCGTTATTTTGTGTTCAGTATCGTTTATACACGGTGGGTCAGAAAATATGGCAAATAATTAACCCACCGTATCGGCTATCGATTCTAAGTATATTGTATAGGTCTTTAATTTTTTTCGGGTTGGTAAAATATAAAATTGTATATGGGATTGGTTGTGTGAGCGACGCCTCCTATACAAAATATATTTTTTTACCAACTCAAAAAAAATTAAAGACCTATACAATATACATAGAATCGATAGCCGATACTGAGGGTTAATCATTTGCCATATTTTCTGACCCACCATGTATATAGTCTCTCCGACTTGAGAGTTTTTTTTTAATTTTCAAGTTTCAGACTTCTTCTACAGACTTATTATTAGTATAGATGATCCGTCAATAGAAGAGGCCTGCCTACACAAGCCGCGACAGTGTTAGTGATTCGAATGGTTTTCTGAAAATGAAAAAATGTTTTTTTAAAGAATTTCATTCATGAAGATAGATAGTTAAATAACACCTAGGTGTTACTTCTCCTATTTCTATTTTGTTATTATTTAAATTCAAACTATCAAAAGTTAGGTTACTAAGGCCATCTGTCGGTGTAGCGGAGAAACTGTACGCTTAACTGGCATGGTCGATTCAACATCGATTAGAGTCGCATAGGGTTTGGTGATAGTTTGACTAAAGCTCCACAGATGGCGCTGAATGGACAACTGCTGGGCACAGGCATCATGAGAGAGTTTGAGATATTATTAGGTACCTAGTACGTAAATGAAATATTTCCATTGGGTGGCCAGCAATTATTAATTATCTTAAATCGTAGATGCCTTTACGACGTATTTTTACTAAATTCACGCATGTAAACGTTCAGGAACCTCTTTTTTTGGAATCTGTGAAAAAAATCTCAAAACATTGGGATCGCGTATTAGTCTGTCCGTAAACTTGGCCCATAAACTCCACGTAATGGCTGTCCTTGCAATAAATAATTAATTTATTCACGTTATCCTCCAAGTTTTTTAACGGTCGTAATCTTAAATAAGGTGTAAGGAAGGAATAAACTTTAGACCTATCAGCTTAATAAAACTCGAAGCACAGCTTAAAGTGGACCTAGAATTATTAAACTTTGTCCTAATTTTTACTTGAAATTCATAAATTACTAGCTTTTGCGTGCTGCTGCGTGGAATTCGGTTATCGCGTTCCCCAAGAGACTATGCGTCTTTCCGAGATAAAAAGTAGCCTATTTCCTTTCGCGGGACTCGAAATGTCAGCTAAATCGCTTCAGCGGTTGAAGCGTGAAGGGGTAACAGACAGACACATGCCTATAGAGTTACTTTTGCATTTTTTATATTTGTAGATTATTCATCTCCAGTAGAGGACAGGAGGCATTTCTCCAGCAGTGGACGTCTTTCGGCTGAAATGATGACGATGATGACATTTCATGGTATTTGTTCCTTATTAACGTAGCCACTATACTACTACTACTACTACAGCCTATTTGCGTCCCACTGCTGGGCACAGGCCTCCTCTCATCACGAGAGGGTTTGGCCTATAGTCCCCACGCGGGCCCAGTGCGGATTGGGAACTTCACGCGCATCTTTGAATTACTTCGCAGATATGTGCAGATTTCCTCACGATGTTTTCCATCACCGAAAAGCTCAGTGGTAAATTCAAATTGAATTTCGCACATAAATAAACATAGAGGTGCGAGCCGGAATCGAACCCCCGACCCTCTGCATGAGAGGCGGTAGGTCGAACCACTAGACCACCACGGCTTCAAACGTAGCCACTATTATATGTTCCAAATAATATAAACCCAAGTACTTCTGCCATGTTTCTGCCCTATTAAAGTCAGGATTAGCCCCCTTCATATTTTTAAACTGCTTATTAAGAAATATTATATATCTTCTTCGAGGCTCGTTACACCAAAAACTTGGAATCTCCACATCGAGTGACGCCTTGAGCATTTTAATAATAAATTTTAAAGCGGAGCCTAACTGCGCAACTTTTAAACCAGCGGCCATTTTCTTTTTTTATTTATGACCTATTCTTCACGTAAACTGTTGTAAGTTGCGGCGTTATTCTCCATTATTGGCTTTGATTTTTCTAACAGTTACAACAAAAAAAAAGTTATAAATTGTGAATCTCAGTTCTGATACATGAACTTTTTTTGGCAATCGAGCATAGCCACCACTTTATAGCAAATGGCATCTGTAACGCCTATATTGTATACTGCTCTATTCTTCCAAAAGCTTTGTGGTAGGTAGAGCCTTGCAATAATATTAAATAATTGCTAGAATCGGGCCAGCTCGTCAGGGGAAGTACCACACTCTCACAAAATATCGGATACAAAACAACTTCCCTAATGCCATATCCCCTATTCTCGCTTATCCCATACGCCCTATCCCCCTCCCCCATTTCGAGATCGGCAACGCATTGGTGATGCCTCTGGTGTTAAAAATGTCTATAGGTGGCGGTGACCACTTACCACCAGGTGGGCCGTCTGCCTATTTGTCAATATTTTTACATAAAAAGGCTCATCAAAGAAACTAGCAAAAAATAAAAGCAGTCTAATTTGAAGTAGGTACCCATTCCCCGTATACAGCGAACTTTCAGACCAATTACAAAATGGGCTTGCGTAAAGGCTCGCTCTACATCGCTTATTTTGTCGTTTTTTTTTCTGCAATTTAATATAAAACTTTTAGTAGTTTTTAAACTGTAAAGGCAAGTAGAATTTGCCAAGTTTCATGCATTGTTTTATTTAATCAAAGAATTGATTTTTTTCGCACTAAATTTAGGCACACAATGGTGGTGGTATAAATCATGAAAATAAAAAAAATACTATAGAAAATGCAAGATTATCATTGTCATAGAATGTTTTACAACGTAAACAACCTCTTTTTCGCTCTCGCTTAGGTACCGCTATACCAAATCCAAATCGTTATAGCTTTAAATAAATAATAGACATAGATATTATTGTAACTCGTTCAGGATATCAAAGATTGCCTTATTTGGCGCATGTTTAAAAAAAAAGAAGTGGTAAACATTATTATCCAAGATACTCAATAAGGAAAATCCGAGGTAGTAAACACACAACTCTCTCCGGGTAATTTCACATGTGCGATTTGATATTTTTACAAAGGGAATAAAAGAATTCATAACAAACAGAATGTAATAACAATATTTGTGAGACGTTCTGGGGAATTGTGCAATTTGGACGGCTGACGATCGTCGGTAGGGCTGGCACGCGCAGTGAGAATAGGTATACACCCGACGCAAAATAGAGGGGTGTTGTGTGTGTGGCTGTGACACAAAACATAGGTACGCAGATACCTAGTGCACACACCGATATACTGATAGTCTACACACAGGTAGATAAACGCGGTCAACAGCTAGTAATTAAAAAAAAATCCTTTCTTAGTACTCCCCTACACTCCCCAAGGATATCTCTCCAAGGATACCTGAAGTATACGTCAACTTTCAGTTTTCTACAATCAGTAGACAGTCTCGGCTGTACGTTGTCTGTAAGTCACTCAGTCATTAAATCAGTCATTAACGGAAGAATTTTAGATTAGGTATATTGTTTTAAAATCTCTTCATTTCGTTTCAGTGCTTGCTTTATTGTTTAATGCATTCGAATTCTTAATATGTTCATGGGCCACAACCACAACTTACCATCAGATGGCCTGTCTGTGCTAATGCACGCAGCAAAAGACTCGTTTGATAATTCAAACGAGTCTCATAACAAATCGGTTGGTATTTTTTTAATCAATTTTATTTAAGCTGCGCGTTTGGCAGCCCTAACGGCCGTGTACACAATGTAATATCAGGAATGAATCCAGTTGTGCCTGATTAGGGGTTCTAGCGGCCATTTACAAGAAAGGTTTTTTTAAGAAATACATTTATGGGGAAAATATGTCGAATGATAACATTGATCACCTTTCATCATCTGTTCAGTTGTCTTTTTATTTTTTCTTTATACTAACAAGAAATATATTCAGATATCTTATAGTTTAAGTTTTCTAGGTACTTACCACTAATTGTAAACCAGTCTTTTTTTGGAGCAAAAAATAACAATAATTTAACGACAGGTTTGGCTCGGTTGGTAGTGATCCTGCCCACTGTTCCGACTGTCGCGGGTTCGAATCCCGCTAAGGGTAAACTTTGTGTGATGAGTACGATTGTTTGTACTCGAGTCATGGATGTTTAGTATTTATATATGTATATCTATTTCTCTATATAAGTATTTATATCGTTGCGTAGCACCCACCCATAGTACAAACCTTGCTTAGTTTAGGGCTTGGTCAATTTGTGTGAAATGCTTTAAGATATTTATTTATTTTATTTACATATAATGGCATTATTTCTCTTGCAGTGGGCGGGGCACATTGCTCGCAGGACTGATGGCCGATGGGGCCAAAAAGTTCTCGCATGTCATCCGCGTACCGAAAGACGTACAACAAGATCTGGTGAAGGTCGCGGGAAGTAGGTGGATGCGAGCGGCACAGGACCGATTGGAGTAGCGAGCCTTGGGGGAGGCCTATGTCCAGCAGTGGACATCTATCGGCTGATATGATGATGATGATGAACATGAGGTATCATATTGAACACCAACGAGCTATTTTACAAGTTTTAGCGGACAAAACCTGTCAAAACGACGAATTTCTCCAAATGTCTCCCGAAAATTCTAATTAGTCCGCGAAATCGGCCGTTCGGCGGCGCTCGGTCGTTTCCGCCGGCGCTCGGCTCGTTTCGGCGTAACTGCATTGCGAATCATCAGTCGCGCGCCCGGCTATTGTTTTCGGGGTGTGAGCCCCTCGGGGCCGTTGGATTTTGACGGATACGCCCGAATTTCGGAGGGGATAGTGAAATTAGTGGAAAATGAAGCTTCATTTTGTGTATAAATGTAATTAAAGCTGTTCAAAGCGTTTATCGGTTATAGGTCGCAGAAATGCGGTGTTGCGTATGGAGTGGGATATTTCAGGCATATGATATGCCTGATCATATGCCATAATGATATATCATATATACCTATTTACCTTGGCCATAAAGTGGGATTTTCTGCCCGCTACGCGGAGAGAAAATCTCACTTCTTGGCCAAGGCAAGACGTAATTATATTTACATCACCCTTGGCCGTAAAGTGGGATTTTCTGCCCGCTACGCGGAGAGAAAATCTCACTTCTTGGCCAACGCAAGACGTAAAACTTGACAAACCACGGGCGGTAATTCGTAAAGCCCCAGATCGCATATTTACAGACACCTGCAGACAGAAACCTGCGATCTGGGACATTACGAATTCATCACCTTTCTTTCTAATTGCTACGACTAAGATAATTATTTCGCTTCTTCAACTTTAATTCGTGTGTAATGTTCATTCCGCATACTTAGTTTTTAACTCGAGTTAAGTTGATACAACTAAACCTGGTTTAAGAGGATAACCCGAGGTTAGTGGCTTGGCGCAATCGGGCCTTAGGTACACAAGGTTGATATGATATAACGAAACTTTGGGTATTGTTATTAATTAATTTCAAAAAATGGAATGTCTTATCCACAATAATCCAAGAGTGGGCAGGTCGCGGCAATTAAACGTCGAACGGACGAATAAAAACAAATTGTAACGAGTACTATTATACCGATGTAGACAGGAACTGTATACAGGTTTTGTATACTTTTATCATTGATCTATTATAAGTAAGGATTCACAATCAGCTGGAGAAAAATGGCCCGTCAAAACGGGTGCCCGAAAATTTGGGGCACCCGTTTGGCGCTCAGTAAATTTGACACTTAAGTGTTATAGTGTGAGGTTTACTTTTGTGTAAAATATTTATCTTGACACGTATTATAAAGCCCACTGAGCTTTTCGGTGAAGGAAAACATCATGAGGAAACCTGCACGCATCTGCGAAGTAATTCAAAGATGTATGTGAAGTCCCCAATCCGCACTGGGCCCGCGTGGGGACTATAGCCCAAACCCTCTCGTGATGAGAGGACGCCTGTGCCCAGCAGTGGGACGCAAATTAGGCTGAAGTAGATATTATAAATAATAAAACTAGCGTTGGATTTCGACTGTCGTTTTTATTCAAAAGTACATCGTACCATAGACTAAAAGTATAGTTACAGAGGGCGCTACTTATTTTGATACCATAGATAAATTTAACACCACCACTTATCAAAATAATGTGTAAATTGGCCAACAAAAAAAAAAATATATTTATGTGTACATCCCTCATATTTGTGACAGCCCTAGCATCTTTAAAAATCCATAATGCTTAACATAACTGAGACTTTTTGTTAATATATCTGCTGGCATATTAACAGATGGCAAATAAGTCACATTAATTAATTTATTAGATATACATTCTCTAACAAAATGATGACGCACATCTATATGTTTTGTTCTTCTATGATACATAGTATTTGAAGCTAATTTCTGTGAACTTTGGTTGTCATTGAATAAATTAACTGGTACATTGTTTGTTGTGTTATTATTTATCTCAGCGAACAAGTTTTTTAAATATATTGCCTCTTTGCTAGCTTCAGACAGGGCCATATACTCGGCTTCAGTACTAGATAAAGCCACTGTCTTTTGCTTTCTACACTCATAGGATACAACAGAACCAGACATTTTAAAAATGAACCCCGTAAAACTCTTTCTATCAATAGCAGACGAGGCCCAGTCTGCGTCCACATATCCTACTAATTCACAGTCACCTTTTACAAACTTTAGCCCATAGTTTTTAGTTTTACTTAAATACCTTAAAACCCTCTTCAAGTGTTTCCAGTGAGTCTCATCAAAACAATTATTATATTGACTGAGAAAACTTACTGCAAAGGCAATGTCTGGCCTTGTCAGTACACATAAGTACATCAAGGCTCCTAGAAGTTGCTGATATGGATATTTTTGACAAATCACTTTGGCCTTCTCTAATTTAAGATTCTTTTCCATAGGTGTAGCTGAACTATTACAATTTAGCATGTTGAATCTTTTTAAAATTACATCAACAAAATCTTTCTGGTCTATTGTAATACAATCTTTTTTAATACTGACATTCATACCAAGACAATGCTTGACCTGACCTAGATCTTTTATATTAAACTTGGCCTTCAATTCACTTTTTAAATTTTCACAACTTTCTTTGCAATTATAAAATACAAAAAAATCATCGACAAACAGTGCAACATACAGTTTGGCATTTTCATTACATTTCATGAATAAACATGGCTCATACTGAGACTTGGTAAATCCAAGCTCTAGCAGACATAGCTCAACTCTCTGATACCATGCTCTAGCTGACTGTTTCAGTCCATATATAGCTCTTTTGAGTTTAAGAACTTTATTTTCACAATTTGAAAATTCAGAACATTCTGGAATTTCCATAAAAATAGACTCGTCTAGAAGTCCATTCAGAAATGCAGTGGGTACATCGAGGTGGGCTATGTCTAGGTCTAGATTTACACTCAATGCAAACAATAACCTCAAAGTTGAGTACCTGAGCACTGGTGAGAAGGTTTCTTTGAAGTCTGTACCTTTTTTCTGACTAAATCCTTTAGCCACAAGTCTTGCCCTGTACCGAACTTTATTTTCACCATTGTACTTTTTCTTGAACACCCACTTGCACTTCACAACAGTCTGATTTGCTGGTCTGTCCACTAGCTCCCACGCATCTCTATCACTGAAACACTTTAGTTCTTGCTTGATTGCACTTTGCCACTGCTCTTTTTCTGATCCATTTATGGCTTCATTTAAGGAAATTTCTTCTCCAGGAACTTCATCCATGACACACATATTTGCCATGCCATAAAAGTTCGGTTTTCTTCTTACACGTTTTTCAGGAAGAACATTCTCTTGATTCTGGCAGACGTCCTTCTTATCATCTGACGTCATCGGCTCATAGAAGCTGTCCTCTGAGTCACAAGACTCTGGTACATATGTTTCATCATGCGCATTCGATTCCTCAATACTTTCTGCATCTGAACTCAATGTTTCTGAAGAATACCTGGGCTGGTCTTCCCCCACTGAATCCTGCCTGTCAGCGCATGCTTCCTGTACTGTAATCTTTGTTGTCATACTGTCATCTTCCTTTTCCATGACTACAACATCTCTCGCTACTGTAATGTTATGTGTCTCAGGATCATAGAGTCTGTATCCTTTCACACCATCGGCATATCCAATAAGAATCAATTTCTTAGCCTTTCGATCCCACTTTAGGCGCTTTTCTTTTGGTACATGTGTCATGGCTAAGCTGCCAAAAACACGGATGTGGCTGACGTCTGGTTTGCTACCGGTCCATAATTCAAATGGAGTATGCTGGTTCAAACCCGCTGCTGGGGATCTGTTCTTTAGATATACAGCTGTGTGTACAGCTTCTGCCCACAGATCCTTTTCCAGTTTAGCATCAAATAGCAAACATCTGGCTTTTTCAACCAAGGATCTGTTGTACCTCTCACAGAGCCCATTCTGTTGGGGTGTGTACGGATTGGTTTTTTGGTGTATGATGCCACACTGCTTCAAATAATTTTCCATTACAGCTGAACAGAATTCTCCACCATTATCTGTTCTTAGTATTTTGATTTTTGTACACTTTTGATTCTCAACCATGTTTTTAAACTGTTTGAAATAAGTGAAAGTTTCATCTTTGGATTTCAAAAAAATATACGAAAGCCATCCTACTATAATCATCTACAAACAGTAGGAAGTATCTGGCCATCCCAACTGACTTGTTCTCCATGGGGCCACAGAGATCGGCATGTATTGTATTCAACACTTCCTTGCTTCTCGATTGACTGGTGGGAAATGGCAACTTTGTTTGTTTTCCCTCGCAACACACTGTGCAATTGTTCCTATTTTCTTCAGCCTTTTCCTGGAAAAACAAACCTTCTACTGCTCCATTTTTCATAATGGTTAGATCATTGCCATTTATGTGGCCAAACCGCCTGTGCCAAGTCTTGCTGGAAGTCACTGCCATGGCCGCAAACAGTTGTTCCAACTTTACAATGTTCAATCTATACACACCATTTGTTTGTATAGCCTCTCCAATACATTCATCCTGTTGATTATAGATGTGGCATACATTCTTTTTGAAGATCACTCTATTGCCACTTGATATAATCTTACTCACTGAGAGAAGGTTCGTAGAGAGGTTAGGTATGCACAAAACATTGTTTACATTTATGTCATGCTCTGAATCTCCAACTCGCGTTGTTATTTCGAGATCTCCAGAACATAATACCGGAACGGTTTGTTTATTCGCCACTACAATACTTCGAGTTTCCGTATTTTGCGATATATTTTTCAACATGTTCATATTGGACTCCGAAATCATATGAGTGCTCGCGCCAGAGTCCACATACCAATCTTTATCACTGAATTCACCTGTCAGGAACATTGCACTGAAAGCGTTCATAGGTTTATAATCTTTCTGCATATCTATGTATCGGCACTGGCTCACGTAATGACCTACGCGTTTACATTTAAAGCATCTTATGGTTTTAGACGCTTTGTTGCTACTGTCACTCGAATTACCGAAGTGACTGACGTTTGATGATGATGTTTGTGCTCGTTTCCCGCCATTTGCTTTTCCTTTGTTCGATTGGTTATGATGATGCAATTTTTTAGCTAAAAATGCACCCTCGGATTTCGTATTCTCGCAATCTGCACTCATGTCCATTAATTTAGTTTTTATAGCATCTGCACTAATGGTCATCCCGGAATGTTCTATCGCCATTATCATTGGCGTGAACTTGTCTGGCAATCCTGCTAATAAAAGTGACCCGATCCATACATCATTGATTTCGAATCCTGTGCCTTTTAATTTTTGAGCTGTGTCCACTAACTGCGTCACGTAGGCTGTCATTGTATCACAATTTTCTAGTCGAATCGAAATCAAACTTCGGAGCAAACTGATCCGCCGGGTGAAACCAGAATCGTCAAACAACGATTTTAATTTAGACCATAAGCCATGCACTGTTGTTTCATTCTTTATATGCACGTACAATGAAGGATCAATCGTCATAATCAGCTTGGCTTTGGCCTTTTTGTTGTCTTGGTCACTTAATTCCTTTTCTTTATCCGAAATGTCGATGCCTTCCAGGATTAGGAAATTTTCTACGGCGAATGCCCAATCATCATAGTTATCCCTTCCTTTGAGCTTAGGGACGTTAATTAGATAGTTTCCTGCCATTATCACTGTGCTACTATAAAAACTTTTCACTTAGCGTCACTGGGTCATAACCTAATAAAACTAGCGTTGGATTTCGACTGTCGTTTTTATTCAAAAGTACATCGTACCATAGACTAAAAGTATAGTTACAGAGGGCGCTACTTATTTTGATACCATAGATAAATTTAACAATAAAGAGGTGTTATTAGCATATTGGAACGTATTTTCTAATGTCAGTTTGCTCCATATATTTTGACATATTCTGTTAGGCACTGTTCGTCCATGGATATCTTATTATAGGTCAATGACTTTCATAGTAGATGCTAGCACCCACAACACATATTAATAATTTTTAAATTCGCGTCAAAACTGAACTGATTTTGATGTAGATCTATTTGGGACCCTAGGAAGGTCAGATAGCTTTTACGAATAAGTACATGCTAATATGACACGTCTCATTGTCAAAAACTTAAGAGTGTGACAAATATATGTGCCCAAATTGAGACATCATATAATTATGCATGTGACTGTACCATACACAGTGCGTTCACGGTTTTCAATCAGTATGTAAGTAGTTCGTTGTTGGGCCAATCAGTGAACACTTGAACAAAGAACTAGTTTGGAATGTGAACTGCAACATCATTCGGCTCTGCATTCGATGATATAAACAAAAAATGTATTGCCAAATTTGTTAAATCCACCAGATATAATAGAGTATATTTTTTAAACTTCCTTCCCATGTATTCTCTATGTATGTCAGCGTGTATGAAAAATCAACGTTATTTATTTCCATCTATTTATTTCATACCAATATTATAAATATATACTTACTATTATTTTAGTTGCGAAAGTAACTCCCTGTTACCTCTTTACCACAGAATATGTATATACCTACTACATATGGAATGTTAGGTAGGTCCAACTTCGAGAAAGAGATCAATCGTCGAATCCGACTCGGCTGGGCAGCGTTCGGAAAGCTTCGCAGTGTCTTTTCGTCCAAATTACCGCAGTGTCTTAAGTCGAAAGTCTTCGACCAGTGTGTGTTGCCAGTGATGACTTATGCTTCCGAGACGTGGGCGCTTACGATGGTCCTCATAAGAAGGCTCAAGGTCACCCAGAGGGCAATGGAGAGGGCTATGCTCGGGGTTTCCCTGCGTGATAGAATCAGAAATGAGGATATCCGCAGTAGAACTGGGGTCACCGACATAGCCCGAAGAATTGCGAACCTTAAGTGGCAGTGGGCGGGGCACAGGACTGATGGCCGATGGGGCAAGAAAGTCCTGGAGTGGCGTCCGCGAACCGGTAGACGAGCTGTCGGTAGGCCTCCAACAAGATGGAGTGACGACCTTGTAAAGGTCGCGGGAACGCGGTGAATGCGAGTGGCACAGGACCGGTCTGAGTGGCGCGCCTTGGGGGAGGCCTATGTCCAGCAGTGGACGTCTATCGGCTGAAATGATGATGATGATGATGACATATGGAATGGCCACGGAATCACCCGCCTGAATCTAGCCGGCGCGCAACTCGCGCCCAACTCGCCCTTACCGTCATTTGTTTCATCCGGAGATGGAGAGTGGATCACTGGCCCGCGTAGTTGGTACACATATGTATATTTACAAGTGTACAGACGTTCTCGCACGCACACAGACGTCCTAGCACGTTAACATTGACACTTCATTCGAATTGTGTTCGAAATCGTCCTATTATAGACCGTGTCTGCCGTGTGTCTTTACGCTACCACTTACTGAGCCGACTTAGGTGAAATTTGATACGGAGATAATTGGAATCCTGGAGAAGTAGAAAGGCTAATTTTTATCCCGGAAAAACGAATAGCTCCTGCTGGGACGTTATAGCCGAATTCCACGTTTACGAAGTAGTGGCCAGACGCTAGTCTTACTAATATAATAAAGCTGAAAGTTTGTGTTTGGATGTTTGTTGCTCAATCACGCTAAAACGGCTCAACCAATTTGCATGAAATTTGGCAAACAGATAGTTTGTAATGTAACCTGGAATAAGCTAAAGGCTACCTGTTATCCCGGAAATCCCGTAAAAATAGAGGGTTAGAGGGACCCCTGAAGAGGACTTTGGGATAGAAATCCCGGGAATCCCACAGATCCCGGAAATCCCGTAATCCCGGAAAATGTTTTAAAAGTATCCTGGAAAAAAGGGCTTTGGAAATATAGTGTTAAATTCCCTGCAGACGAAGTCAAAAGGAAGACAATAGGTACTAAGCTAGACAAAGGGTACTAAATTAAAGGTTGAAAAATTCAGTAGCGACCCTTGTGCCGAAATCAGTTATTTAACGCGACCCTCGATCATATATTAATATTATGCCCTTAGGAGCTATAAGGCTGTTTTGTTCTCAAAACGGAGATTTTCATATAATTTTGATGCTCAGGTGTTTTTAGATGGCTGACATGTCTTAGGTATGAGTTTAAATCCTTAACAGTCTCTTTCATATGTTTTGTTTGATTTAGGCGTTATATCCCTGTGCCAAAATTATTCAATATCTTCTTTTATATAAAAAAATCGACTGTGACAGACGGACGGACAGACACACGAGTGGATCCTATAAGGGTTCCGTTTTTTAGGGTTCCGAAGCGGGCCCGCGTGGGGACTATAGCCCAAACCCTCTCGTGATGAGGAGGCCTGTGCCCAGCAGTGGGACGCAAATAGGCTGTAGTAGTAGTAGTAATAATATAGACCAATGCAGTAGGTAGCTAATAATAATAATATCTATTAATTACCTATGATTGAGTTGCAAAAAAGGGTCTGATTCGATTTTTATTTATTTTACAACGTTTCATAAACATCCATACACCAAACCTTCTCAAATCGAAGCGAACGTAAATCTCCACGAAACAAAATAGCTCGCGTTCATCCAATTGAAATAATTTAAGTGTATCTTTACTAAAAGGGGGGAATTTCGGAAAATGCCAAGGGTGGCTCGGAATGTGGGGGGGAGGCTCACTTTCCGAAGCTTTAATGGGATAAATATCTTCAGCCGAGATAATTCGGCGGAGGGGCAGCAGAGAAAGGCTTTTATGTATCTGATTTTGTTTTATTTGAGAATGGTTTTAAAATTAGATACTTGATTCTTGATTATACACGGTGGGTCAGAAAATATGGCAAATAATTAACCCACCGTATCGGCTATCGATTCTAAGTATATTGTATAGGTCTTTAATTTTTTTCGAGTTGGTAAAAAAAATAATTGTATATGGGATTGGTTGTGTGAGCGACGCCTGAATCCTATACATTTTTTTTTATCAACTCGAAAAAAATTAAAGACCTATACAATATACTTAGAATCGATAGCCGATACTGTGGGTTAATTAAATGCTATATTTTCTGACCCACCGTGTATAGGTTATCTATTGACCATTCTTTTTGAAAAGCTGTGATATAATTATTTAAATATGTGTGGTGTTCAATAAAGTGTATTGTATTGTATTTAAATTGGTTAACACCAGTTCATAATAAAAACATTAATTATAGGTAGGTATATCATGCTAGAAAAGAGAAGTATGGAAGAGTTTCAACCTCATCATCATCATCATCATGGAAGAGTTTAAATGAAAAGAAATGAGACTGGTTGTTTGTTACGGTTCTAGAGGTACCTATATAAACAGTGTTGCAGAAAAAAATATAATTTTATATCTTTTATTATCTATCAATTATTAATCCTTCAAGAAATAAATAGTAACGCATTAGGTTATAAACTAACAACGTTTATCCAATTGGCTATGGGTGAAAAATGACAATGTGCTCGATTATTTGTTTATGGATAGGAATAACCTTCCGTATCAAGAGAAAAAAATCTCAGAATTTTCCGTGCCGTAGATTCTGCGTAAAAAATAAAATTGGTTTTGCGTTATGACGATTGAAATAAAGGTGTTTCCTTGGTCCAAGTATGCAGCACTACTTCTTTAAAAAAACAATAATGTCAATAGTATGAACACTTTTTTTCAAGAAGTAGTGCTGCATACTTGGCTTGGACCAAGGAAACACTTTTATTTCAATCGTCATAACGCAAAACCAATTTTATTTTTTACGCAGAATCTACGGCACGGAAAATTCTGAGATTTTTTTCTCTTGATACGGAAGGTTATTCCTATCCATAAAAAAATAATCGAGCACATTGTCATTTTTCACCCATAGCCATCTAAATATATAAAACTCAAAGGTGACTGACTGACTGACTGACTGACTGACTGATATAGTGATCTATCAACGCACAGCCCAAACCACTGGACGGATCGGGCTGAAATTTGGCATGCAGGTAGATGTTATGACGTAGGCATCCGCTAAGAAAGGATTTTGCGAAATTCCCACGGGAACGGGAAAAAACGAGATTTTACATTTTAATATTTCTGCGCATACGAAGTTGCGGGAAACATCGTAGAGATCTGAAATTTGGCATGCAGGTTCCTTGGGGAGCGTAGGAGAGCACTAAGAAAGGACTTCCCGAAATTCCCACGGGAACGGGAAAAATGTTTTTTTACATTTTAAGGCGCGTACGTAGTCGCGGGGATCATTGTAGAGAGCTGAAATTTGGCATGCAGGTTCCTTGGGGAGCGTAGGGGAGCACTAAGAAAGGACTTCCCGAAATTCCTACGGGAACGGGAAAAACTGGGTTTATTACATTTTAAGGCGCGTACGTAGTCGCGGGGATCATCGTAGAGAGATGAAATTTGGCATGCAGGTTCCTTGGGGAGCGTAGGGGAGCACTATGAAAGGATTTCCCGATATTCCCACGGGAACGGGGAAAAAAGGGATTTTTACATTTAAATTTTTAGGCGCGTACGAAGTCGCGGGAACATCATAAGGATCTGAAATTTGGCATGCTGGTTCCTTGGGGAGCGTAGGGGAGCACTAAGAAAAAACTTCCCGAAATTCCCACGGGAACGGGAAAAATGTGATTATGACGTAATCTAAATATATAAAAGAAGAAACTGACTGGCTGACTGAATGACTGACTGACTGATCGATCAACGTACAACCGAAATTAATTGGCCTAGAAACATGAAACTTGACAGGAAGGTTTCTTTTATGACGTAAAGTGAGCACTAAGGAAGGATTTTTGGAAATTCCCCCCCGGAAGGGGTATTAAGGGGGTTTAAGGTTTGTATGAAACTTCTAAACCGCTCGGCCTAGAAACATGAAATTTGGCTAAAAGATTTTTTTTATGATTTATGTGAGCAATAACAAAGGATCTTTGGAATCCTCCCCCCCCCCTTAAAGGGGTAAAACGGGGGTTGAAAGTTTATATGATGAAACTTCTTAACCGCTAGGCTTAAAAACATGCAACTTGGCAGGGAGGTTCCTTTTATAACGTAAGACGTAAGTGAGCGTTAGTAAAGTATTTTTAGAGATTCCCCCCTTTAGAGGGTAAAACGGGGGTTGAAAGTTTGTATGTATCTTCTAAACCGGCTACTTACATATTAAGTTCCGTTTAAACAACGTGTTTTATCCCGGAAGAACGCTTACAGCACGCGGGAACGCTATAACCGAATTCCACGCGGACGAAGTCGCGGGCAAAAGCTAGTTCAACATATATTCCCCCAAACTTGTGACACCTATAACACTGATCGACGGCCGGATTGGTCCAGTTGGTAGTGACCCTGCCTTCTGTTCCGATGGTCGCGGGTTCGAGTCCCGCTCGGGGCAAACTTTGTGTGATGAACACGAAGTTTGTACTCGAGTCATGGATGTTAGTATTTATATATTATGTATGTATTTCTCTATATAAGTATTTATATCGTTGTCTAGCACCCATAGTACAAGCTTTGTTTAGTTTGGGGCTAGGTCAATATGTGTGAAATGTCCCAAGATATTTATTTATTTTACTGAAATTCGTCTTTTCTGCTGACGCTCCCCATCGCTAAAGTATTAGCAAAGAAGATTGGCCTTAAGTCGTGCCATTTGCCGCCGAATCGCACTATACGATACGTGCCCATGGCTCCACGGAGCACAGGCGTTTAATACTTGCCCAGCATCTGGGCAAAGAGTGTCATTATCATCAGTAAAGTACTAAATACGTACCTCATTAAGACAGCAGCGGTGTTGTACATATTATATGTACGAGTACATCGAAATTGAAATTATCCTTATTATATCATATTTTTAGTATTAGTAGGCAATTCAAATTCAATCATTTATTCAGCAAATTGGCCACATAGGGGCACTTTTACACGTCAGAAAAATAATTTACCAGCGCTTCCTAGACCCATTGCTTGAGAAGAAACGCCGCAACAAACTCAAGCAGAAGGCCTCTTTTCAAAATTTCTACAGAGTTACAAAATTTACATTACATGTATAAAATATACATATAGGTACGTACTAAAACTTAAAGGCATAGACATACTTATACATATATGTTTTTTGTATAACGCACCGTGAGTTCCAGACGGTGCTAGCTGAAAATCAGCTCTGTGGGTGTCTGTCACCACAGCATGTATGCTGAGATAGCAACCAATTCATTTCCGGGAGGACACACACACACAAAAAAAAAAGGTTCTCAATTCGCCGGAATCTTATTTTTTTTAAATGTATGTTCACCAATAATAAATAGTAAACGTGAACCGATTTTGTTCGAAAGCTGGTACTTCCAAGTTGGCCCCATATTAAATTGGTTCAGTTCTGATGAAGGGATCCATGAGAAAATGAGGGAACTCCTCAAAATTAGCTAGCACGTAGATGATTTTGGTGTCAATTTCGAAGACTTCAGAGTTTTTTATGCGAATGTTTGGAAACTGTAGCCGACATTTTTTTAAATATAAATATAAATACCGCCTTCAAACTCCGACAGACTGCGAAGTCGGTGTCAAGTGAACCGACGCAAAGAAATGATAATCATATAGTGAACTTGACATTGACATCGCAGTCTGTCGGAGTTTGAAGGCGGTTTTTATTTATTTATTGATAGCAATAGAATGGTGCGATCTGTGCTTAATTTTATTAAATTTATTCATTCTGTCCTTGTATCAACGTTTTTTGCGGTACGTACATTTTGACGTGGGTCGCGTATAATTGCGCCAATTAGGTCAAACGGACAAAATGGACAGTAAAATTGATAAAATCGCTATTAATTACCTATTTTGGGGTTTTTCCGGGGAATCGGTGCCAGTACGATCGCGGGTCGTCCGGTTATGGAATAACACTCAACAGTAATGAAAACGGATCACTTTGTAGACAATGAGACCTGTTTTCAAGTTCATCGCTGTTGAGTGTATGCTGTCGAAGGGAACTTTTTTAAGGACTCGTAGCCAAATGGCAAATATAGAACCCTTATAATTTCGTCATGTCCATCTGTCTAGGTCTGTATCCATCCGTATGTCACATCATCAACAGACCATACTTAGTAGTCCACTGCTGGACGTAGGCCTCACCCAATGCACGCCAATGTGCTCCGTCCAAGGCGTGCCGCATCCAATCTACACCGGCCACCTTGCGCAAATCGTCACTCCACCTGGCAACAGGGCGCCCTACACTTCGCTTGCCTTGTCGTGGTCTCCACTCAAGAACACGTTCACTAGCTCCAACGACTATCCGCAGTTATCGCGATGTGACCGGTCCACTGCCACTTCAAAGACATTTTTTTTAAGACTATGGTTACTGTACTGTATACTTAGTTGAAATCTGCAAGATACACATCTACCTCGCAAATTTCAACTAATTGAAGCGCCATAAAATAATGCAGTACGATTTTTCTAGGAAATAAAATATCAAGAAACTGCACATTGTAACCGAGGAACACAAAAAATAATTTAAGAGAACATAGTCGTGTGGGGTATCATTAGATAGGTCTTGGAAAATGATATCATCATCATCATCATTTCAGCCGAAGGACGTTCAATGCTGGTCATAAGCCTCCCCCAAGGCTCGCCACTCAGACTGGTTATGTGCTACTTGCTTCCACCGGTTTCCCGCGACTTTAACGAGGTCGTCGCTACATCTTGTTGGAGGCCTACCGTCAGCTCTTCTCCCGGTTCGCGGACGCCACTCGAGAACTTTCCGGCCCCATCGGCCGTCAGTCCTGCGAGCAATATGTTCTGCCTACTGCCACTTAAGGCTCGCAATTCTTCGGGCTATGTGGGTGACCCTAGTTCTACTGCGGATATCCTCATTTCTGATTCTATCACGCAGAGAAACCCCGAGCATAGCCCTCTCCATTGCCCTCTAAGTGACTTTGAGCCTTCTTATGAGACCCATCGTAAGCGCCCACGTCTCGGAATCATAAGTCATTACTAGGAACACACACTGGTCGAAGGTTTTCGACTTGAGACAGACTTTTAAACTCTCCGAGAGGGTTCCATTTTGTGTGACAAAAGAACAGACACACGCGTAAGAGTTAATTACGTTTTTCTTCAGAATACTGTATGACAACAACAATGTTTTCTAGACACAAATGATATTGATGATGACTGGCTGCGATAATAATTATAATCTTCAAATCCTCGAAAGCCTTCTGAGACAGATCCTGTATATTCAAAGCAATCAAATCATATCAACGCTGCCTAATGAGAGAATAAATTATTCAACAGTTAGGAGATAGGAGATATTTGACATCGATCTGTAACACGAATATGTATGTTGATATTATGTTCAGGTTAGTTTCGTGTGTTGAGAATGTCTAAGCTTGACTTATTTTGTCTTTCTTTAAATGTCATTGGTATAGGCAAACGAGCGCACAGCCCACCTAATGGTAAGTGGTCAATGCGGCGCATGGACACCGAAATCCTATGATCCCCCATTAAGAAACCATAAGATCTCGAATGCGTTGCCTACCCTGAGGCCTAAGATGGAATGCCTCTGTGCCAGTAATTTCACCGGCTGCCTTAACCCCCTACCGGAACCCAACAGTGCGAGCACTGCTATTTGGCGGCAGGTTAGCGGGGAAAGACCACCACCACCACCACCACTCTGGATGAACCTAGCACCACCTTAACACCAGCAAACTACCACTGATTTGGTATTCATGGTTTCTGTTTTATGCTCAAGTTTTTGCCCGTGACTTCTTGACATGGTACAGGACTTCTCTCACAATAGGATTTGGGCTATAGTCCCCACGCGGGCCCAGTGCGGATTGGGGACTTCACACACATCCTTGAATTACTTTACAGATGCGTGCAGGTTTCCTCACGATGTTTTCCGTCACCCCTACCTAATTTCACTGAGATGTGCGAGCTGGGTTCGAACTCCCGACCGTCCTCGGCATAATAGGCGGTAGGACAAACTATTTTCTTTTGTATTCTCTCATACATAAATAACTAGGCTATATTTACTACTCTAAACCTAAAAGTACTCTAAACCGACGAGCATGTATGCGGAACGGGATGAAAGTTGAAGAAGCGAGAGAAGTATGCAAGAGTCGTAGCAAATGGAAGTGGTCTCTGCCTACCCCTATGGGGAAAAGGCGTGATATTATGTATGTATATTTACTACACATCTCTGAATTACTTCGCATCTGCAGTTTAAAAATATAAATTTCAAGGTCAATGAAATTCATAAGTATAGCTAAGAGTAAATTGGAGTTTTATAAAATTCGGCATGTTCGTTCAGTATGAACAGGCCTCGTTAAACCAATAAACCGGATACGGTTTCAACCGGTTTGGAGCGGCTCACGAGCGGCGGCGATTTTTTTTAAATTCTCAATTGGCAATGGGCGCTACGAAAAATCCCTCTTCACGGCCAGGTGGTGACGTAAAATCGTATACTAACCACGGGCGGTCGTAAAGAAATCCTCAGACCGCTAGATTATAGCCCTCGCCTCCGGCTCGGGCCTCAATTACCCGCGATCTGAGACTTTCTTTACTTGACCGCCCTAGGTGTGTAATGTACTATTACATCCCCCATGGCCGTAAAGTGTGATTTTCTGCCCGCTACGCGGAAAGAAAATCGCACTTTCTGGCCAAGGCAAGACGTAAAACTTTTGACAAACCACGGGCGGTAATTCGTAAAGCCCGAGATCGCATATTTATGGCCCTCACCTGCGGTTCGGGTCACAAACACCTGCGATCTGGGACATTAACGAATTCACCGCCCTAGGTCTGTAATGTACTATTT
This sequence comes from Aethes cnicana, assembly GCA_963971205.1. Classification (NCBI taxonomy): domain Eukaryota; kingdom Metazoa; phylum Arthropoda; class Insecta; order Lepidoptera; family Tortricidae; genus Aethes; species Aethes cnicana. Next base: position 1,082,073 of record OZ020295.1, on the reverse strand, counting down.
CTGACCTGTAAAAGTGCCCCTTATGTGGCCAATTTGCTGAATAAATCATTGAATTGAATTGGTAACCAGGGACAAAAAGTTTATCCTTAGGGTGAGTTGATTCAAGCATAGTTGACGGACTCCTGGTCGTTAAATATGGCCGCCGATCTGTCATTCCATACAGAAACGTCATTTTGTCCCATAGTAAAATATTTAACGTTAACATTAACTTTAACGGATGGTTTCAATCAACCCACCCTTATTCTGTATGGAGTGACAGGTCGGCGGCCATATTTAACGACCAGGAGTCCGTCAGCTATAAGAATAAGAATAAGAAAATTTATTTCAGAACATTAAGCTCCATATAAATTGGTTAGTAAACATACTTAAAATTGGTTAGTAAACAGTACACAAGAAAGCTTAAAAACTATTGAACATGCAAGGATGTCTATCTGGCCACCAATGAGCCATCCCAGCGGTTGGCAAACACGCCCAGGATCCATGACTCAACTCTAGGATACGTCGCTCGTCACTTGTCCTACGCGGAGTGATTGAATTTGAAAATTTAATGCCTTTGTAGTGGGAGCCCAATCACTTAGCGATCACACAGAATACTTAGCTCGAATGAATAATACTTTGTATTTAACAGTTAGCTGGAGGCATAGACGTAAATAATATAGACCCGGTCTAACGTACACGTAATATGTCCCCACTTCCACGGTGTCCAATCCAAAGTTCTGTCACCGAGCGTGCGTGACAATAAGCGTTTTTAAAAAAACTTTTTTCGAAACTGTTTCTCAGTATCTAAAAACTCGTCTCGTTGTTGAAAAAATGTGACCCAGCTTTAGTGTCACGATATAAGTTTAACTTTGGATTGGACACCAATGAAGTGGGGAAACATGACATGTATCTACGTTAGGCCGGGTCCATACGAAGTATTATTTATGTCTATGGCTGGAGGGCTAAATATTTACGGTACATTTAAATTTATGACGTTGAAAATGAGCCACATCATCAGCCTATTCGAAATCGTTGAATAAAGAAACGACCAAGGGCGAGTTGGACTCGATTATAAGAGGGGTTCTGTAGCTAACAAAATTGTTCAAAAACTACGATGATCATCAAACTAATGTCAGTTGAATGGTTTTTTTGAATTCTAGAGGTTCATATTTTTGACGTGATAACATAACGCAAAACATGACGCAATAGTAACGCTACGGTGTAAGCGAGAACGCGGAACAAGCGATAGAGAAGCACGATCGGCCTAAGAGTGACGTTATCACTTTTAAAATTATCGTCCGTGAACCGACTTTATAGACAACCAATTTTTTACAATCTTTCACTCCGTATGTCATATTCATATGATAAAGTTAGAGAGCGGACACTTTTTACCACTGTAGAAACAATAGTCGCTCACGAAATATTGCAATAAGTATAGAAGTTATTTAGAATAATCCATATTATTATCAAAAACCTATCCAATAATACCCGGCTAGGTTTCCTAAATTATTTTTTTCATCACTCACCTACCAATGTATCGAGTGCCACGCAATTTTTTTTTTGGACGGACATGGCGAAATTATAAGGGTTCCGTTATTTGACACTTGGTTACGGAACCCTAAAAACGCACAAAATTATATTTCAGCCGTTGAAGCCAAAATTACTTGGGTGTCTTGATTTATTTAATAGAAGACAAAGGTGTATGTTTAGCAATAAAAAATAAAAGTTTAAAATATTACAAGAGCATGTGCGACAGAAAAAGACAGTTAAATATGAATTTTCTAATTTTATTCTGAAACACAAAGGATAATATTAGAAGGTTAATTTGACTATCATAAAGGTTTAATTGTGGCTTCAACGAATATTATTTATTAATAACTAGCTTCTGCCGACGACTTCGCCCGCGTGGAATTCGGTTATCGCGCTCCCGCGGGAACTATGCGTTCCGGGATAAAAAGTAGCCTATGTCCTTTCCCGGGACCCCAACTATCTCTATGCCAAATTTCATCTCAATCGGTGCAGCGGTTGTAGCGTGAAGAGATAACAGACAGACAGACAGACAGAGTTACTTTCGCATTTATAATATAACTAGCTTCTGCCCGCGACTTCGTCTGCATGGAATATAAAATTGCCGATAACTTTTCTTTCCGACGTCCGATTTTAATCAAACATAGCTGATATGTTGCTCCAAATGATGCAAAACTGCATTCAAATCGGTACAGTAGTTCCGGAGATTAACTTTAACAAACAGACAGACAGACAGACAGAAAGAAAGAGACGGAAAATTACTCTTTTATTATAGTATAGAAGATAGATAATAGAATATGGATAGCTTCTGCCCATGACTTCTTCCACTGGAATTCTTTTATAGCGTTTTCCGGGATATTAAAAAGAAGCCTTTAACCTTTTCCCGGGACTTGAACCATTTCCATATCCAATCTATCAGTTTAAGCGTCAAAAGGTAACAAACAGACAGAGTAACTTTTATACACTCAAGCAAGAGCAATGAAATCAAATCTTGACTGTAATCAATATATAAGATCTTCTTACTGACTCACTAACTAAAGGAAAACATCGTGAGGAAACCTGCACACATCTGCGAAGTAATTCAAAAGCTGTGTGTGAAGTACCCAATCCGCACTGGGCCCGCGTGGGGACTATAGCCCAAACCCTCTCGTGATGAGAGGAGGCCTGTGCCCAGCAGTAGGACGCAAATAGGCTGTAGTAGTAGTAGTACTTACTGACTCACTGTCTGCTAACAACGCACAGCCGAAACTACTGGCCGTAGAGCTGAAATTTGACATTTATATCCTTTGGGGAACGCAAGGTAAACACTGAGATATGAAATTACCACGGGAACGGAAAAAAAACGGAGCGTGTATTATTGCGCATAGAAAAATAATAAAAAAGATAGTATGAGTATAGATTTACTCCGAAAGCCTGCGATACTTACAATTTCTTACCATAGTTGAAAGTGTCAGATAAAATCTAGTTTAAACCGGTTCAGGCTTCAACGGTCAACCCCCATATATTTGGACGCTTTACATAACCTGTTTACATAAAACCTTAGTTCGGTGGAACGAACTGTACACAAAGGCAGGTTAGCATATAAATTGCAAACACAGCACCCTATTTGCTGCCGGTGTCGGTTTATCAAACGCGCTCTAGTTAATTCTCGTGCAAACAACCGATGTGGGTTCTATTCCTGTCTTGTTATTATTTAAGTAGTACTAGCCGATGCCCGCAACTTCGTCCCGCGTAGACTTAGAATTAGAAGCCGTGGTGGCCTAGTGGTTCGACCTACCGCCTCTCATGCAGAGGGGCGGAGGTTCGATTCCGGCTCGCACCTCTAAGTTTACTTACGTGCGAAATTCAATTTGAATTTACCATGAGCTTTTCGGTGAAGGAAAAACATCGTGAGGAAACCTGCACGCATCTGCGAAGTAATTCAGAGATGTGTGTGAAGTCCTCAATCCGCGCTGGGCCCGCGTGGGGACTATAGCCCAAACCCTCTCGTGATGAGAGGAGGCCTGTGCCCAGCAGTGGGCCGTAAATAGGCTGTTGTAGTAGTAGTAGTAGTAGTAGACTTAGAATTTGTGTAAGTACTCGATGATACTACACTTCATCATTATCATCATTCTCTTGCCCCTTTCCCACGTTATGTGGGGTCGGCACAACATGTTTTTTAGGGTTCCGAAGTCCACAAGGAACCCTTATAGTTTCGCCATGTCCGTCCGTCCGTCTGTCCGCACTATTGCTCAAAGATGCTTAGGTCTAGAAAGCTGTAATTTGGCATGAATATACATATTAGTTACGCTGACAAAGTGGTACAATAAAATTTTGAAATATATTTTTTTATAGGGTACCTCCCCTATTCATAAAGTGGGGATGAATTTTTTTTTTCTTGCGTACCCCATGGTGCGGCATATCGTTGAATAGGTCTTATAAAAATATTGTAGGTTTGCTAAAACCATTTTTTGATTAAGTGATGCGTTTGTGAAATATTAAGCTTTAAAATGCTATTTTTTGTTAGAGTCACGTGTCCCCCCCCCCCCTCTGCCAGATAAATGGTGGTATTTGGATGGCTGAAAAAAATCACAGTTTTGGCATATATAACGTAGTTGAAAGGAAAACTATCACAGCTAAGTAGGCTGTACAAACTTACGAGTCATAGTCGACCAACATATGAAATGATTAAAAAACCAATGATTTTTCTCGAGCGGCAGGCGCGTCGGGCGGGCACGTCATACCACAGGCTAGCTAGATGCTAATAAGTCTTAGAAAGGTACTGTGGGCATCCTCAACTTCGGAACCCTATACTTTGCGCGTGGCCCGACACGCACTTGGCCGGTTTTTTTTTTTAATACAACTGCTCAAGAAGTAAACATTACGATTATGGAGTGTGGAATGTGTCTTGGTAAGGAGCGCAATCTTATATGGCGAAACAGTTGAAAACGTGTCCAGCGGATTTGATAAGCAACAAAACAAAACACACTCTCCTCACAACCGTTTTCGCTGCGTTTTCGCCTCAGCAGTGCCATCTGAAGGCGCTACTGCAGACTATCCGCCTAGGTGGCTTGACACTTGTGGCGACCGCAGCGACCCCAATCTACCCGATTTGGTGTCCACTTTTGGAACTATAAAGATTGCGCTCCTTTACTCCAACCTTTCATAATTTCGATACCTGGTTAACGTGCCAAAAGTTTGTCATTTCCGAACGAGCGCTTTTTATTTTTGACAGCTAGTGAGCGTGCCTAAAGTTGTTTTTTACGAACTAGTGCGTACAGTTTTTTGAGATTCACCTGTTCGTTTATTTCTTTTTTATCGCAAATGTATTAAAAAATGTCGTTTGATACACGTGCGAAATTGTCATTTTCACTCGTCCCTAGTGTTAACTCTTGCTTTAACTGACTCGTGATAAAATAACAAATTTTTCGCACTTGGTTCAAAACATACTACGATGATACTAGTTAAGTTATAGAAGTTTTGAAAACCTGGTTCGTTCCGTAGAAAACCCGTTCCCTTAGAAATATCGGGATAAAAAGTATCCTACCTATGTTATTCCCAGTGCCTCAAACTATCTCCATACCAAATCGGTTCATTCGTTTTGACGTAAAGTGGATTAAGCGTGAAGAGGTAACAGACAGATTGACAAGACAGACAGAGTTACTTTCGCATTTATAAATTGACCGAGCGAGACGTTTCAATTTGGGAAGAAATTATTTTTAACCGACTTCAAAAAAGGAGGAGGTTCTCAATTCGTCGGAATCTTTTTTTATACTGGGTGCATTGCGAGAGATTTTAACAGCATGTTCCTGACCATATTTTAAGTTAAAAATCTTAATTAACTTCGGCTAAATTCGGCTCGGGAATCGAGATATTTCCATTTCCAAAGGCACGTTTATACTACGTTAGCAATTATTATATATGAAAATAATAATTAAAAAAAAACGTGTTTCGACCTAAGTTCATATAACATTTATTACTTCTTATAGCCTCAGGAATTAGTAGTTAAAATCTCTCGCAATGCTCACGAGCACCCAGTATATACGGATGTTTTCATGTACAGGTCGCATTAATGAACCGGTTCTCGTGAAATTTTGTGAGCAGGCTTAAAAGTCTAAGTATACTTGGATTTTTTGTAGATTAAAAGTTTTTGGAAAATTTTCAAACAGACGAAGTCATGAGAGGTCAAAATGTAAAAAAAAAAAACAATTAAACAAATATTTCATATCATTTGACTACATGATCTCGTAAAACAATAAAAAAAAAAACATTTTAAATAAGCTAGGTCATTCCTCCTCAATAGTTTATAGCTCAAAATAAAAGTATTTTTTTTTTCGATTCACTTTTTAAGATAATGAAAAATAACAATACTGGCCACGTACAAAACGTGTCAAACAGCACGAGGACAAAAAAAAGTAACGCTTCAATATGGATTAGCGACATGACGACTAGTAATCCTGGCAGGTTTAAAAAGCGAACTCGAATTCTAAATTTGAATTTCATGAGCGTGGTACGGTTGAGTGCCGGCCGAAGTGTTGGAAATGCAACGGTCAACAAAGACCGTTGATTTATACTCTGTGTTAACTTCTAAGAGGATCTTTCTGGGAAATGTGACGGGAAAGGGTTCTTTAAAAGTGACTAAAACGTATTTAAAGTTGGGGAGATCTAGATAGGGAGTTATGCATTTTCATAAATTTTGCACGCCAGGATTTCAGAGGGTTTGCTTGTTTTTAGAGAAAAGTTCACGCTTTGCTCTATTTAGATTAATACTTTAAACTTCTTTAAGAGCATGTTTTTGTGACTTCTCAGTATTTTTTAAAACATTTTCTACCTGAGCAGCCGACAGTACGTTGGATCTTTTGAAATTAGAACGTGTGAATTCCATTGCGGCATATTTCCCGGTCCGCTTTGCGCTGAAAGTGCCCGCCGGTAATTTATTTTTAATTGGTCGCCTTTTGAATGTGGAATTAAAGCGGCCAGGAATTGTATCGTTTTTGAATTTATGATTTGAAAAACTAGAACTAGCTGGCTGGTTTTTCGTAGGCCTGAAAAAGGTTTTGCTAAAATCGTTCCACTTTTTAAAAGTTGACTTTTTTGTACGTTGGAAAAAATGCTGGTTAGCTATAAATCTGCCTCATTTATACCTGTTATAAATGAATGTTCTTTCTATCGTTAAAATAATCGGGCAATTATTTACGCAAATATCTCAATCTCGTAGCAATAGTGGTATGAACATGACTTTGATTTGTTTTGCCGTTGCGTGCAGGTTTTCTCAGAAATGTGTTTTCCGTCACCGAAAAACTCAGTGGTTAATTCAAATAAAATTTAGATAATAACTGGTGAGTACCTACTCTGTAGAGGGTGTCATAAACCCCGATCAAAAATTCAGCAGACCAATTTCAATTACCAATGTAATAAAGCAACATCGAATTGGGATGTCAACATCAGTAGGTAAATGTCATGTCAGGTGAGCCTGTGAGCGTATTTTCAAATATAAACCCGCTTATTTTAGTATTCTTATTTTTTTAGTTTATTGTTGCCAGTTTAATATTTTATTCCACTATGTAAGCCGCAATATGGCCAGGTCAGCTAAATGTCTGGTCGAATATGACAACTTTTTTAAATCAATAACAAGTGAAACATTTCCAGCCAGCAACAATAAAACAAAGCATGATTTATTTCTTTCCACCCAGCTTCCAACTCTTAACACTGGCCACACATCATTTCCTTTTTTATTTTAAGCGCGCACTACACCGTCCAATTTTTAAATCCAGAATTTCCACTAGATCTTAAGCCGGCACTACACGTCCCAGCATAAGCCCAAGGTCTTAAGACGGGTAAACAACCAGGCACCGACACTCAAAAATACATTTTTCTTACGGAATAATGTTTTAATAATGCGCTCCTGCGGTCACAGCGAAAATATGGAGCTCGGAACACGTGGAGGTGGATTTATTGCGGAAAATTGTGGTTTAGGTGTAAAATAGAAACAGCTTTGCGATGGCAAACAAAGTATTGCTTCTTTTCGGTGCCATTTTTATAGAACTAACTGAGTTTCCTCCCTTTATATTAGATTGTAGAGTTTTTTTACTCATTGTCGTCCGGCGAAAAAAAGCACTGTGTATGTACCTATGTATCATCGACTTTGTCCTTTTCTAAAGCGCATAAAAGTATTCGCTCTATCTTGTTGGAGGCCTACCGACAGCTGCTCGTCCCGTTACGCTTTGTTCTTCTTGATAGTTTCCTAGACCAACCCCGACCAGACGTGGTCAGGGCCGGCAAGGTCGCTATGTAATAATGGAATTCAAACGACATTCGTCTTGGTTCAGTGTTCCGTTTATTCTGCATACGATTACACAAGTACATGGTATATAACGTAATGAGATATGCAAGTGTGCGTAATGCATGTGCAGACTACACTACACGCCTTTAAAGAACTTTCTAGCAAAATAAAACAGTTCTGCGAGAAACTTTCACTGCCGACTAACTAGCAAAGCTATATTTTGTTATTAGCATTTCAACACCTATTTCCCTTCTCCTCCGTAATAAATGTAGTTACCAAGAAAAGTCCCCGCCATCTTGCCACAGCCAGAGCTTTCCCGAACATGTCATGAAATTCTCATTTGTGAGCGCTTCATATCGCACCGCCGGTTTACACTTTTTATCCCAGCCTTATGCTAATACGTACTTTTTGCCTACAACTCACATTTGACAGTGCGCTTACATAATAAATCTCGTGCCAGAAGCACTTGTGAGAGACTTGGAAAAATAAGGTTTCATTTCTAGTTTCTCGGTTTGAGATAAATAAAAGGAATCCCGAAAATCTTCAGCGAATCTGAGATCCAACTGATACTACCGCAGACTTTCCGAATGCCTGCAAGCCACAGGCATCACGTTATGTCCTTGGCTTGTTCCAAAGTGAATGTATTCTTTATTATAATAAACTACCCCGAGAAGCCATGAACCTGCCCCTCCCGGAACTTGAAAAATATTTAAAAAGTGCTCTGCTGCGCAAAGGTTACTATGTAGAAGATTAGGTATTTAAATGACAAGAATGCCTGGCCTGAAATGGACTAATGAACATGTGTGCGCTTAAGGACTTAGTTAAAATTTGATAAGTAGTGCGTGTGATTAAAAAAAGTTTGATACAAAGTAGAAGATAAAATCCTCAATCCTCCTAAATCGATGACGAAGCTTGCAGCAGATAACGGTATATTTTTAATGATAACTACATCAAATTGTACCTAATAACGATGCAAAAGTGATTGTAAAATCCTACTTGAATAAATGTTTTTTTTATCTTTTAACGATCAAATCAATGTATCCACTACTAAGAATTAAAGATTCTTTATTTTAACCTCAGTACCCGCGGTTCTCAGTCATCCACTGCTGCTCACATTTTCACATTTTTAATATTAGTAAGGTTTGTTACAAATAATTATCACAGACATATTCGGGCAGGCAAGGATAAACTTTCGTAAGAAGACCATACAAGTACGAGTATAAACTCGTACTTGTATACAAAATTGTCGGAGTCAAGAAACTAAAAATATCCTCCATGAAATTCAGTTTAATTGTGCCTTGTCTCATCCCAAAAGTTTGCGGGATGCGAACCCGCTGCATTTAGCAAGCAGGGGATAAACAGGAAGTGGCCGTGGAGGCTCTGATTGAACTTCCGGCTTGGCCGGATATTGTATGTATACAAAGGGCAACCTGCCTTTCTGTACCTGAGGGTACACTGCTGTTATGAATCTACAGCCTGTACTGTGAGTCGATTGAAACTAAATACTGTTGGGAAAACCATAAAGCCGTCTAATAAATTGACGTCTAATACTGAAGTTTAGGTCATCTTTTCTCATCACCAACCTCTATCCTGCTACCTATCCCCCCAGGAGATGGTGGTGTTTACGGGCGGCACTTATTGCCTAAAACAACGGTTACATGCATAGTATTTCATGAGTTCAGGCCATCAGTCTGGTAAGATTGACGCCATTACCAGTAACCCTCTGAGATGCAATAATGGTCTAGATTAATGATTAAAAAAAACCTTAAAAGAAGAATGCAGAACATAGATTAAAACGCACACTAGTCATTTCCTGAATAACTAATGATACTGACCGTGTAACGCTAGAGCTAGACTGACATCAGGCTAAACGCCAGCTCTTTTACTCAGCTATGCCATAAAAAAAAGGAATTAGCATAATGAGAATATTAGACGAAGTTTTAAACTTGCAACAGAAAACTGTATTGTTCTTAAATAGGCTTCAGAGCTGCATCGAGTGAGGTGGAGAGATAAACATTTTATCACTAAAGAAGTATTGTGTATGATAATAATATGGACGGGTACAATACTCGTATGAGAATAGAGTGAAAACCAAGGAAAGTGTGAGGGAACTGAATAATTATAAAACACGTGAACTTTAAAAGGATTTTCCTGAGAATGATAGGAGTAAAAAGAACATGAAAACATGTCGTTCTGACTACGGAACTAGAAAAACGCAAAAGAATCATGGCAAAATATCACTGACAGCCTGAAGAATCGCGAAATTTAAGCGGTAGAGGATGGGATATTGCTTGCAGAACTGACTTCCAATGAGACTAGAAAATTCCTTAATATTGTCAGCGCACCAGGAGATGAGGTGTCGGTATCTCCAACTAGATGGAGTCTGATAAAGTAAGGAATGCAATGTATCACCCAGATAGGTAAGGTACATGACTGGTACGAGTAGAGTGCCTTGTGGGATGCCTGTTTATCAATGGAAGTAGTGATACAAATAATAATTACCGTATACATCTCCTAAGCCAGGGCCAGAAAGTTCTGGAGTGGCGTCTGCAAACCGGTAGACGAGCTGTCGGTAGGCCTCCAACAAGATGGAACCTTGTAAAGTTCGCGGGAACGCGGTGGATGCGAGTGGCACAGGATCGTCCTGAGTGGCGCGCCTTGGGGCAGCAGTGGACTGTGTACAACTTTAGGATACCTAGAGACGTCTGACGTATACAATCTCTAAACATTTGTGATTATTATTAAGTATTCTTTTTGAGCTATACATATTTAGATAAGTACTGTCATTAATTAATATTTTCATAAATTTTTGTACCTAATATAAGACCATCTCAGATCTTAGATTTAAGTTTAAGTTAGGGACTATACATCCCTTAAATGTAATGTGCATCTGCATGTGTAAATTTTGAAAAAAGGCCTTCAGCTGAGTTTTTCGCGGTGCTTCTTCTTAAGTCCCATTGTCTTGGAAGCGCTGGTAAATATATTTCTGTTAAATTCATTTAAAAGTGACGTGTAAAAGTGCCCAGATGTGGCCTATTTGCTGAATACATATTTAGATTTTGATTTAGATTTTGATTAGATTTTGAATGAAACAGATAATCTTAAAGATAGCAGTGTACACCATCGGGTTTAGTTTATCAGCGTAAACAGGATGTAGTCTTTAAGAGCGGTCAGATTACAGGTAGATTTATGCCCGCGCTGAAAGCGTTGTATCAGAACATGCTGTATTTGAGAAAATATTACTCCCGCCGCAAAATCTGGTGGGAATTTTTTGAAAAGAATGCTCCTTGTAGTTCAGAGTGAAACTGGATTTGTAAAATGTTTTCTTCTCGTTATTTGGAAAATAACGTATGGGGTAGAGATCTTCTACTATCTAAAGTCCCGCGCCTTCACATTTGAAAACGCTTCAATTTTTTTATCATTATTCAAAAAGCACCACCAACACTCTCAACGCATAGTTGATGGCTGTAGAGTGTTGGTGGTGCTTTTTAAATGCATTGCAGCGTTTTGAAATGTGAAGGCGCGGGACTTTAGATAGTAGAAGATCTCTACAAGCGTAAAGGGCTTGAGTTGTAGTTAGTCCCACGTGAGTTAAGGGCAGATTGAGAACTTAACAGACATATTAGAATTACTTCGCAGATAATTGCGTGGATGTCATTTCCGTTAACAATAACCTCATTAGTTAATTTAAAATAAATTTCATACTTCAGTACCTAGAGATAATCTACTATAGGAAGTATTTAAAAAGCACCACCAACACTCTCAAGGCATGTGTGCGTGCTGACACAGCCGTCAAACATGCGTTGAGTGTTGATGGTGCTTTTAAAATACTTTCCAAATACATTGGAGCGTTTTGAATTGTGGAGGGGCGGGACTTCTTATAGTAGATTATCTTTATCTCAGATGTGAACAGGATTTGAATCCGCTACCATCTGCACGAGAGGCGGTAGCACAGGGCGGACACGGCCTATAAAAGCACGATTGCGAACACAATTCGAATGAAGTGTCAATGGTTGCGTGCGAGGACGTCTGTGTGCGTGAGAGGACGTCTGTACACTTGTAAATGTGTGTGTATCAACTACGCGGGCCAGTGATCCACTCTCCATCTCTGGATGAAACAAATGACGGTCAGGGCGAGTTGCGCGCCGGCTAGATTCAGGCGGGTGATTCCGTGGCCATTCTGTATGTAGTACTATTAAATATTCTGTGCTCAAACCTTAAAAAGTTAATTCCATTTGGTTCGTGAATATTGAACTCTGAGACTTTGACTCTGAATGTCATAAAAACAAATCAAAACTATAAACATGTCAAACGGGTTTATCTAACACTTGAATGTTTTCAGTTATTTCCCCGAGGGAAGGTTGAGTAATATTAGAACGTGTAAAATATGACTTCAAAGTTTTAGTTATAAATCTCCGCACGGGGACTCGATTTGCCAGAATCTAGATTTAATTCTTAATCTACTACTACAGTCCATTTGCGTCCCACTGCTGGGCACAGGCCTCCTCTCATCACGAGAGGGTTTGGGCTATAGTCCCCACGCGGGCCCAGTGCGGATTGAGGACTTCACGCACATCTTTGAATTACTTCGCAGATGCGTGCAGGTTTCCTCACGATGTTTTCCTTCACCGAAAAGCTCAGTGGTAAATTCAAATTGAATTTCGCACATAAGTAAACTTAGAGGTGCGAGCCGGGATCGAACCCCCGACCCTCTGCATTAGAGGCGGTAGGTCGAACCACTAGGCCACCACGGCTTCCTTAATCTAGCCTAACATTAATAACATTGTAGAAACTTGAGTTTTGTTAAATCTACAGTCGCCATCAAATATATATGAACAAACAAGGTGATCTTAAAGATCTGAACACGATCTCATTGTCAAGACGTTAGAGTGCATTTTCAGATATTTATGACTCCTTGTTTGCTCAGATACCTATATACCTGAACAAGTAAGGTGTTCATAAATATCTGAACACTATTGTAGGCACGGGGGAGGGGCGCGCGGGGAGATTGAAGCTTGCTGACAGCCGATTGGACGACCGCGCCTAATCGCAAAAAAAAAAACGCGCTGGATGCGCGCTGCTCCAACTAACCAAATCCTTTTACATCACCCTTGGCCGTAAAGTGAGATTTTCTGCCGGCTACGCGGAGAGAAAATCTCACTTCTTGGCCAAGCCAAGACGTAATACTTGGGACAAATCACGGGCGGTAATTCGTAAAGCCCCAGATCGCATATTTATGGCCCTCACCTTCGGTTAGGGCCATAGAAACCTGCGATCTGGGACATTTACGAATTCACCACCCTAGGTCTGTAATGTACTATTGTATAACAAGTAATTCTGCATATCATTTCATCCCATCATTTCAAGCCTATTTTCACCCTGTCACCTACAACTATCTCATTGTCAAGACGTTTAGATATTTACGGTCACCCTTGTTTGTTCAGATATATAATAATAATAATTTATTCATCTCTCATAACAAATAGGTACAAAAAATCTTAATTCCAGTGAAGATAATTTTAATTCTAGATAAGATGGCGACTGTACTAAGTAACTGGCCTCTGCCCGCGATTTCGTTCCGTGGTATTTGGTTAGGTATAGGTTACAGCGTTCCCGCTGGAACTATGCGTTTTTCCTGGATAAAAAGTAGCATATTATGTCTTTCCCCGGCTTAAAAACCGTGTCCGGGACGATTTTCCTTTTATGAAGGGTCACCAGCCATAAAACAGTATAAGAGAGTCTCGCTCGACTGGGCAGATATATAACTACGTAATATCAGTATCAAAATTGATTATAAAATAAACTCCCGTGCTATAAACTCAACGTAAGGGTCTATTCTTATAGCTGCTGATAAAATGAATGATGAATTTCTATGACCTTGAATTTTACATTTTTAAACAACCGCACGTATCTGCGAAGTAATTCAGAGATGTGTGGTAAATATAGCCTAGTAATTTATGTATGAGAGAATACAAAAGAAAATAGTTTGTCCTACCGCCTCTCATGCCAAAGAGTGAAGGTACCACTGAGCGTTCCGATGAAGGAAAACATCGTGAGGAAACCTGCACGCATCTGCAAAGTAGGTAATTCAAGGATGTGTGTGAAGTCCCCAATCCGCACTGGGCCCGCATGGGGTCTATAGCCCAAATCCTATTGCGAGATAAGGCATGTGCCATGTCAAGAAGTCATCTCCAAAAACTTGAGCATAAAATAGAAACATGAATACAAAATAAGTCAGTGGTAGGGCCTGGTGCTAGGTCCAACCAGCGTTTTTCCCCGCTAACCTGCCACTAATACCGCACTGTTGTGTTCCGGTAGGGGGTTAAGGCAGCCGGTGAAATTTCTGGCACAGAGAGATTTCATCTTAAGCCTCAGGGTAGGCAACGCATTCGAGATCTTATGGTTTCTTAATGGGGGATCATAGGATTTCAGTGTACATGGGATGCAGTGACCACTTACTATCAGGTGGGCTGTGCGCTCGTTTGCATATACCATCGTTTCCCAAACTGAGTAGGTACTTTTTATCTATGAATGCAGTTTTTGCTATAGTTTCAGACTTGCCCGACTGCCCAATAGGGATGACGACAACTTTTCTTTCCTTAGTCTATCAGGAAGATTATTGAAAAGTATTGGACACGTATTTTTTCTTTTTTCACGTAATCAAACTTATACGGAGATATATTGAGTTGAAATCTCGCGTGACGTCACGGTTAGGTACGATTTATACCTAACGGTGACGTAGTTAGCCCCCACTCTCCGACTTTAATGCGTTTTAACTTAGTCATTCTTTGTTAATTTGATAAAACAAAAAATACGTGTCTAATATTTTTTTATTTCCTGACTGACGGACTAATTAGAATTTCGATTTCTTCACCCTGTCGTCATCCCTATTACTCATATACAAACAACACAATTCAATCAAAAGCCATTTTAATTTGTTTTTTACGTTTGCAACATCAGGATTTTTTAATTAAATCCATGATGTACTTACAGAAATTCTATCCTCGTGTAAAGAAATCCCGAATCCCAACAAAAATGAAAGCATCAGCCTTACCAATAAATAAAATATCGCTCGGCTTGAGAATGGGCCCTCGATTTAAGGGCCCATAATGTTAAACCGCTCGAGAAGGTGCAATCGCACGGAATATCACTTAGCGATGCACGGCCCGTGTATATTTACGAGTGCCTTCGTAATAGGGACCCACGGAGATTGGTGGTATTGAGTTTTAATTGTTTAAAGGGTGGGTTTTAGTGACTTAAATTAACACATTATAGACAATTAGGCGACTTCGCCCGCGTGGAATTCGGTTGTCGCGTTCCCGCGGGAACTATGCGTTTTTTCGGGATAAAAAGTAGCCTATGTCCTTTCCCGAGACTCCCACTATCTCCATTCAAAATCTCATCCAAATTGGTCAAGCGGTTGAAGCGTGATGAGGTAACAGACAGACAGAGTTACTTTCGCATGTATAATATTAGTATGAGGAGTCAAAAAAACAGCACATTTCTCGCCAGACTGATATCCGATGGGGCCTGAAAGTTTTCGAGTGGCGTCCTGAACCGGGAGACGAGCTGGCGGTAGGCCTCCAACAAGATGGAGCGACGACGTCCTCGTAAAGGTCACGGGAACGCGGTAGATGCGAGTGGCACAAGACCGGTCCGAGTGGCGCGCCTTGGGGGAGGCCTATGTCCAGCAGTGGACGTCTTTCGGCTGAAATGATGATGATGAAAAATCTGCTAAAGAAACAACGGGTTGCACTCCGGGAGTGCCGGCAGGAGTGAAAACTTGCACAGGCATACATTTTCGCCGCGCGGTAGAAAGAGAGGGGGATACTTCCTCTCCTACGCTGCGCCGGCGGTCTACTGGCTTCAATAACATTGTAACAGTTTTTCGATCAGGTCACGTCGTCCAATTAACATTTTTCCCCCATCACAAAATTGCACAGCACCGCTAAAGAAGTTTTCACCTCACTGGCTCGAAAGTGGTCGTTTTGCAGCTTGATATCCGAGCGCAAAAGTTGTTTTTAACCGCTAGCGTGGAAAGTGTTTTTGAAATTCGAACGACGCATGACGCCACTGTCACAATAAAAAAACAACGATACGTTCTGAAACGCAATTCATCGTGAGAGTTTTATTAAAATAAAAAAATAAAAACCGCCTTCAAACTCCGACAGACTGCGATGTCAATGTCAAGTTCACTATATGATTATCATTTCTTTGGGTCGGTTCACTTGACACCGACTTCGCAGTCTGTCGGAGTTTGAAGGCGGTTTTTATTTTTTTATTTAAAAATTTTTTTTCGGCTACAGTTTCCAAACATTACTATAGAAGTACATAAGTAACTCTGAAGTCCTCGAAATTGACACCAAAATCATCTACGTGCTAGCAAATTTGGAGGAGTTCCCTCATTTTCTCATGGATCCCATCATCAAAACTGAACCAAATTAATATGGGACCAACTTGGAAGTACCACCTTTCGAACAAAAAAAGAATCATCGAAATCGGTTCACGTTTACTATTTATTTTTGGTGAACATACATAAAAAAAAAAAAATTAAAAAAAAAAAAAAGATTCCGACGAATTGAGAACCTCCTCCTTTTTTTGAAGTCGGTTAATAAAGGTTCAATTTACTTAATATCATCATTAATAAAATTATATTAATAATACACCGTTTCAGATGTATTTCATTATTTCACTATGTTTTATCACAAAAATACTTAAATATGTGTATATTTTAACTGTATTCAATGAATAATTGAATCTTGAAGTACGAGTAGGAGTGATTTGGAACGCAACCTCCGGAAAAAAAAACATTAAAAAAAATCAAAAAAAGTTTTAGATTGCTGGTTTTGTAATTTAGAATACCTATACGAAGTAATAAAGAAAATATGAGCGTTTCTAGCGATGAAGATACGAATTTAACTCCTCCAGACACTGTACGTGACGCCGAACGAAGTCTTCTTCCCGAAAAATCGCGCGTGAGGTGAAAAATTTTGTGTTGCGCTCAGCAGCAAAGTCGTTTGCTGTCTCGTGCCTGAAACCCTCGTTACACTCAGGATTCTATATTTGAACCACTCGCTTCGCTCGTGGTTCAACCCTAGAATCCTTCGTTCACTCGGGTCTCAATCACGCACTCACAGCAAACAACAACTTTGCAGCCTTGCATAACAAATAACTATTTCACTTCAAAAAACTAAAAACCGGCCAAGTGCGTGTCGGGCCACGCGCAAATTATAGGATTCCGAAGTTGACGATGCCCTTAGTACCTATCTATGACTGCATTTCAGCTAGGCTGCGGTATGACGTGCCCGCCCGTCGACGCCCCTGCCGCTCAGTATGTATAATGGAATTATACTTTTCCGTACCTACGCATTTTTGCTTGCTTGCAGTTGGTCGACTATAACCCGGAAACTTGTATAGCCTTCTTAGGTGTGATAGTTTTCCTTTCAACTGCGTTATATATGCCACCATCATGAATTTTTTCAACTTTCTGAAAACCACCATTTAGCTGGCAAGTGGGGTCGCAAGAAGAAGAAAACATCCCCACTTTACGAGGAGGGGGGGATACACTAAAATATATATATAAATATATCAAAATTTTATGATATCAATTTGTCGGCGTAACTAATATATATATTCATGCCAAATTACAGCTTTCTAGAACTAAGGATCTCCGAGCAATAGTGCGGATAGACGGACGGACTTCGGAACCCTAAAAAAGCGCTTTGACTTCTTCATGATCACCTCCAAGCTCCATCATCAGATCAGGTCGGTGCTACCATATTATTGCATTGTCATCCAAGTTACATATACTTGCAAAATTTCATCATGATACAATAAATAGAAGTGAGTAAAATTTAGCTTAAAAAAATCCTTGTATAGTTTATTTATTTATTTATTTATTTATTTACGGGACACCAACAGAGTACATAATTAAAAGTATTTCTTAGATTATCTTAACATTCTTTGGCATTTATGTACCCCAATTATAGGTGAACACATCATTTGTCAATATTAGTTCTAGGTATAAATTTATAATGATATAAGTTAATTTAAGTTCCAATAAATTCAATATTAATATACTTAGCATTTTTAAATGAGATTATAGTTAACATTATTAATTTGATTAAGATTAAATTAATAAGTAGGTAAATCTGTAAAGGTAAAATATGTAGGTAGGTATATAATTCGATTATTCTAGTTAAGTAATTGTGTATATGCGTTATAATGGATTTAAATTAATTATTATCTAAAGCTGTTTCGGACTGTGTTGCCGTTTTCAAGTAGTGTTTTAATTTTGTGATGTGTGTACTTAGACGGTCACTGTATACGTCCAGGCAAGCGTCATTGGCAATGTTGTTGTACTCCGTGAGTATTCTGGTAAATGGCGCGTGCCTTTTAACATTAGTCCTGGCTATACGTATACTAAATGTGTGTGTGAGTACTCTGCGGCAATTCGGACGAGGTACGGAGAGGCAGATTTTATTAAACATTTCTTGCAAACCCGATTGACCGCTAATGAGTTTATGCAAAAACGTCTGATCATAAATAAGGCGCCGATTTGCTAGAGATAGCATATTGAAATGTCGTAGGCGTGATTCATAGTCTGTTCTATAGTTGATGTTTGGAGCAAGAAAAGCCAGATGTCGTGTAAAGGCCCGCTGTACCCTTTCAATGCGACTTGTATGTATCTGGTAGCTGGGATTCCACACCACACTAGCAAATTCGAGGCAACTACGAACTAGTGCGTTGAACAAGACCATTTTAGTTGTCGTCTTCCTGAATTCAAGCGTATTTCGTTTGATAAATCCGAGCATTTTCAGAGCCTTGGCAATAATTGAGTCAAAATGTAATCTGAAATTCAGCTCAGAGTCGAGTATGACTCCCAAGTCTCTGATCTGTCTCACTTCTTCTAGCACGCTTGTACCACGTAGTTTGTGTGTTATACGAAGATGTAATAAAAGCGTTGTAGCATTTGCTGTCCTTCTCCGGGCCTCCAACCACAACCATACCAAATTTCATCCAAATCAAATCAGACGGAGAAAAATGGCCCCGTCAAAATGGGTGCCCGAACAGCTCGGGCACCCGTTTGGCCTTCGTTATAAAGAGGCGTTATTAGCATATTGGAACGTATTTTCCAATGTCAATTTGCTCCATATATTTTGACATTTTCTGTTAGGCACTGCTCGTCCATATGTTAT
The DNA here is from genome assembly GCA_963971205.1 of Aethes cnicana. Lineage (NCBI taxonomy): Eukaryota > Metazoa > Arthropoda > Insecta > Lepidoptera > Tortricidae > Aethes > Aethes cnicana. The sequence continues at coordinate 1,063,107 of OZ020295.1, read as the reverse complement.
TACTTATTAAAGGTCAATGCTTATTAATAATCCAACTGTGACAAATAAATTGTGTCATCATTGATTCGTCATACACGTAGTTAAATATATGTTTTCCTTATAGACTGCAATAATAAACAACCGAGGCGCGCTGGGTACTAAGTTTCGTCGTATACCTTTATTAGTTTTCTTTTAAATATTTCATGAATTTATATAACACCACCACTACCACTACAGTCTATTTATATCCCACTGCTGGGCACAAGCCTCCTTTCATCACGAGAGAGTTTGGGCTATAACCCCCACGCGGGCCCAGTGCGGATTGGGGACTTCACACACATCCTTGAATTACTTCGCAGATGCGTGCAGGTTTCCTCACGATGTTTTCTTTCATCGAAAAGCTCAGTGGTAAATTCAAGATGAATTTCGCACATAAGTAAACTATGAGGTGCGAGCCGGATTCGAACCACCGACCCTCTGCATTATATAACAAACGGTAAAAAAAACCATGTAAATTAAATATTTTTAATCAAAAACCCAAACAGGTAAGGTAAGGTCAAAAGCGAACCGGTGAAATCACCATAGAGTGAAATTAAGAAGTAACAGTGACTGATGGTTTAGGTAACGGTTTCCCAAATCGAATCTTCACCGTTTCACGACGTACTACTGTCGTTGGCAATCCATTGCTTATTTGTACGTTCTTAATGGCAAACGCCCTGAAATAGTGGCCTGTCCGCTTGTGATTGTAATTAACAACTACGTCACCTGTTAATTTAGCAACGTACTCCAAATCGAAGGATATTTCACACTTCGTTAAATTTGCAGGTTGAAAGGGAACCGAGAATCGACGTTCATATAACGTGACGTTACCCCATTCGGATTCAAACTTGACTGTGCCGAATTCGTTTTGTATTGTGAAAACGATGTTCTCAGAAAGAAATGGTGTCTTATTGTCGAATTGACTGACCGCGTTCACGAAGCCCAGTTTTGTACTCCACGGCCTAGTTGCACATGTTACATTGATATCTTTAGCTTTTGCTTTGACATTCCTTCTTATTTCTGACCAATTGTATGTTTTATGTAGATTGTATCTCGTCTCTGCTTTCACGAAGACGTCCCTTGGTAACTCTTTAGTATAATTTGCGATTGCTTCCTTCAGTTGCTGATCGGTGATTTTGAACTCTTGTCTGTCTTGATCAGTGATGAGGTCGGAGGAAACGCCATGGATGTCGACGTAGGGGGGTTTTGTTTCGAAGTTGACAAGGACGGCTATTTTGCCGTAAGCCAAAGCTGGTAGGAGGAGAAAAATTGCCGTCCGCATGGTTCCTGTAAGGAAAAATCGTTACTAGAGTAGCAAGTAATTTTATTTTGAATTGCTCATTGCTATCGGAAAGGGACCGACGTATTGTTTTTTAAGGTTCCGAACCTTAAAAGGAAAAGTCGGAACCCTTATATGGGATCACTCGTGTGTCTGCCCGTCCGGCTGTCACAGCCATTTGCTCCGAAACTACTGGACCTATTTAGTTGCAAATTGATAAGTGGTATACATATGTACCTAAGTTAGTAAGTGGCCCAAAGACAGAAGAGTATATCAGAACCGTATTTTATACATGGTGGGTCAGAAAATATGGCAAATAATTAACCCACAGTATCCGCTATCGATTCTAAGTATATTGTATAGGTCTTTATTTTTTTTGAGTTGGTAAAAAAAAATATTTGTATATGGGATTGGTTGTGCGAGCGACGCCTGAATCCTATACAATTTTTTGTTTTACCAACTCGAAAAAAATTAAAGACCTATACAGTATACTTAGAATCAATAGCCGATACTGTGGGTTAATTATTTGCCATATTTTCTGACCCACCATGTATAAGTACTATATTAAATATGTGTTTTTCTCTATAAAAGCGTTTATATTAAGCATTTATCCCTGTTCTTTGAAAGGTTTCAGTCTTTAGCCAAAATAAAATATTAAAATAGATATTAAGTAATTATTAATGACTAGCTTTTCCACGCATCTGCGAAGTAATTCAAAGGTGTGTGTGAAGTCCCCAATCCGCATTGGGCCCGCGTGGGGACTATAGCCCAAACCCTCTCGTGATGAGAGGAGGCCTGTGCCCAGCAGTGGGACGCAAATAGGCTGTAGTAGTAGCAGTAGCTTTTCCACCCAACTTCGTATGCTCACAAATATTGAAATTCAAAAATCCCGTTTTTTCCCGGTCCCGTGGAAATTTCGCAAAATCCTCTCTTAGTGCTCCCCTACGCTCCCTAAGGAACCTGCATGCCAAATTTGAGCTCTCTCATGTATGTTGCTTATAAATATCATGTCATTGTACCTTATTAAAATAAAATGAAAAATAAAATGTCTTACCCGCTCTAAGCGCGTTAACTGACTGATGCACTATACGAGTACTTTATTATTAGTATTTGTAATATTATCCTTAATAGTTAGGTATTGTTATTAATTATACACCGAATACCAACGTTTGAAAACAGGAAAAAATCAATAAATATTGCATCTGTATATTTCCACAGAATAAGTAATAGTACTAACGTAGTATTTCTGCATAACTCCACAAGATTTAATAGTAACGGTTTCTTTTAATCCGTACTATAACTACTTACAATGAAAGTTTTTTTTTAATCTTTTTACGTAAAAAAGGCTGGACCGATTTTGATAAAGTTTTGTTATTTTATGACAATACTAGCTTTTCCCCCCAACTTCGTATGCGCAGAAATATTAAATGTAAAATCCCGTTTTTTTCCCGTTCCCGTGGGAATTACGCAAAATCCTTTCTTAGCGTATGCCTATACATAACATCTACCTGCATGCCAAATTTCAGCCCGATCCGTCCAGTGGTTTGGGCTGTGCGTTGATAGATCACTATGTCAGTCAGTCAGTCATTTTTGAGTTTTATATATTTAGATAAAATGACAATTTCACACGTGTATCGATTGCGAGAAAAAAAGAATAAAGAAATAAACGGACAGAATGAAGCTCAAAACACTTTACGCACTAGTTCAAAAAGCGCTCGTTCGGAAATGACAAACTTTTGGCACGTTAAACAGGTATCGAAATGTTTACTTTTTGAGCACTTTTATTAAAAAAACAAGTTTGCACTTATAGACTAGGTACAAAAACAAAAGGTTAAAGGATTAATAAACCCGAAACCGACGCAAGGGTGCGTGAAATTAGTTAATAACAAAAATTTTACAATTAATAAAGGACAATGGAGGACCGTACTCTTCGCTGTGGAAGTAAGAGAAATTAATTTGCGAGAAAAGGATGGCGTTATACGACAGAGATGAATTAAATTTTATTATTCACATTGGGCCCGCGTGGGGACTGTAGCCCAAACGTCAAATGTCCGCCCGCAAGAATCGTCCAACTGTGCCCAGCAGTGGGACGTAAATAGGCTTTTTGTGGTGGTGGTGACGGTAGGCATTAAATCTTAGTCGTCCCATTCGAGATCTTATTATTCCTTACTAGCTTCTGCCCGCGACTTCGCCCGCGTGGGATTCGGTTATCGCGTTCCCGCGGGAACTATGCGTTTTTCCGGGATAAAAGTAGCCTATGTCCTATCCCGGGACTCCAACTATCTCCATGCCAAATTTCATCTCAATCGAATCAGCGATTGAAGCGTAAAGAGGTAACAGACAGAGTTACTTTCGCGTTTATAATATTAAATATGGATTATAAACTACCGTCTGGTATTACTATTGTTATTTCCACCGAACAAATATATAAGTACGTGACGATAAAATGATTTTTTACGTTTAACGAGGTAAGAAATAGACAAAGTTTGGCCCAAGCGGGACTCGAACGCGCAACCGTCCGAACAGTGGGCAGGGTCAGTACCAACTGAGTCAAACCTGTCGTCATATAGAAACTTTTATTTAATAATAATGAAAATCACCGGTAGCTTGAGCCCTGCTTCGCTTCCGGCGGCACTAGGTTTGTTTTTTATCATCATCATCATCATCATTTCAGCCGAAAGACGTCCACTGCTGGACATAGGCCTCCCCCAAGGCTCGCCACTCAGACCGGTCCTGTGCTACTTGCTTCCACCGGTTTCCCGCAACCTTCACGAGGTCGTCGGTCCATCTTGTTGTTTTTTATGATGTATTTATATTTTTGTATTACTATTTGTATTTAACTATTTTATATCAGTATTGTAATAATTTAACCTAAGAAAATAACTCAATAAAGGGAATAATAATAAAACCATTTATTGTCACATTATTTTAATATTTATTACAGAAAACTTCCCCCTGAGGTGCTTCCGTCGCGCTATGACATGAGGATCTTCAAGAAGAGAGTGAATAGAGCCCTTAAAAGCCGGCAATGTATTGGCAACTCCTCTAGTGTTGCATTTGTCCATGGGCGACGATGACTACCTCCCATCAAGTAGCTCGTCTTCTCGTTTGCCCTCTTATAGTATAAAAAAAGAAAAATAAAAAACACTTTGTAAAATAAAATAAAATACGGGAATGGATTTCTTTAGCGAGTGTAAGTATCAAAAACATTTTCTGAAGACTATAGCAGTCTCGCATAAAGCCGTTCTTTCATCTCGCGAGAAAATATCATTAGCGCCCGAACCGGGCCGGAACGGATCCGTTGCATCCGGAATTATTCACTCTTATAATTATTCATTCATTCATTCATTCACTCGCTCCTCGCTCAAACGGCAATCGTCTTAGTACACTGTCTTTACTTTTGTTGGGAGTTATTCGACGAGATGGCTTTTTTGTAATATCTTATCCGCTTGTAAGTTTTTAACACGCTTTTATTAGGTCGACCTGTATGTAACTATGTAATGGAATCTTGCATGTTAAATTTGACCCACTTTCCGATTTCCGATTGAGCTGAAATTTTGCACGAATATGTAAATCGCGTGACAATGCAATATTATGATGACGTGGAGCTGATCTGATGATGGAGCTGGAAGGTGGCCATAGGAACTCCGTAATAAAACTACATAAACCCATCGAATTGGGGCTCGTTTGATTCGTCTTGAAGGGTAGATGAGGAGAAAAAAATAATAATAATAATATTGCCGGCAAAAGATCAGTCGGCCGTAGAAAGAAGTCGTGGTTGCGCAACTTACGCGAGTGGACTGGGATCACGAGTGCCGCAGAACTTTTCACTATCGCCAAGGATGGGGCGAAGTATGCAGAGCTGACTGCCAACCTCCACTAGTTGGAGAGGCACCAGAAGAAGAAGAAGATTATTATCATTGCTCATAATAAAAAAAGAATTTCTGCTTCGAAGCATGATTTAAAAATTCTTTACGAAGAAGATAAAATGTCAGGACGTGTTAGGATTCACTGGGAAGGAATAAAAACCTTTTCAAAAACGTAAATCTCGAATTAAATTTAACATATTCACCTTTAACTGATCAAAAATTATATTATTTACCAGTTAAATTTTAGTTTTTTTTTTTTAAATGTATGACTTTTATTACAAATTCGGCGACTTAAAAATAAAATAATTGAATTAGAAATAAAATTTAAAACTAGAACTAAAAATAACTATAGAAAAAACACCCCTTCCAAAATTTCACTTTGCGGCATGGTGCCCATAACGCTGGCGGCGTTACCTCTCTGGATTGTTAAAGAAATCCTTTGCGAGAGGTAAGCGCCAGCCCTTGGGTCGCCGGTTTTGTCGATCAAGTGGGCCGACAACATCCTCATGAAAGCTTTCGACCAGCTGCCGACCAGGGACCCAGAGTCTCAACCGCGAGAGCCGCAAACTCATATTCATGCATTAGTTAAATGTTTAATATTATAAAGTATCAGACAGACACCGAACATAATTATATTCAGTTTGAACATAGAGTCAAAGACTTTTACTCCTTCCTTATTAAATTACACCAAGATCGGGCCACTAGTCTAGTTGAATCGTAAAGGCAACAGACAGACGAGTTTCCTTCGCATTTATTTGCATAGAATCTACGGAACCTAATTTATGAAGACGACGAAGAAACGACAGATAAGGTAATACTGTTAATTATGTCCCCTCACCGTCGTTCCTGTAATCTACCCTGCGGAAAATGTCTTCATTGTAAGAAATCGGGCGATATTTTGTATAGCTGTTGGCATTTTTGTACTTTACTTTATTATGAGCGGTTTACTATTTAGATTAAATTTATTAAGCATCAATTAAACATCCTCCCTTCTGGCCTCTGTAGTAATGTACTATAACAGAAGTGAATCTAAATATATAAAACTCAAAGGTGACTGACATAGTGATCTATCAACGCACAGCGCAAACCACTGGACGGATCGGGCTGAAATTTGGCATGCAGGTAGATGTTATGACGTAGGCTTCCGCTAAGAAAGGATTTTGCAAAATTCCCACGGGAACGGGAAAAATCGGGATTTTACTTTTTAATATTTCTGCGCATACGAAGTTGCGGGGAAAAGCTAGTTAAAGATAGAATAAATGACAAATACATTTAAACAAAAAAAATATTTCATTTTGTTTATAATAATGGTTAAATGGTAGTATTATAAGAACAGGGTTAAGTAATTATGTTGAAGCCCGAACCCAGAGCAGGTACAAATGTAGTAATTACGAGCCCGAACACGCGCCCCACATTACAACATATATATACATATAGGTATGTATATGTGGCACAATCAGTTCTACTTAAATTGTTCTGTGCGGAACAGGGACACCAAAGGAGTTGGTCAAAGGTGGCTTAAAAAAGCGATTTTGTAAGTACAGTATACGAGACTAAAGGAAATTTGAAAAAATATTAATAGTTCCGATCTTTTCTTTTACTATTGAAGAAAGTAAATCTGAAAGAGATGGCGGGTTAGCTATGATAAGTCTAACTGTTTTAAGCTTGTAACTGTTTATTGACATTATTATTATACAGTAAACTAGTTACTTGTTGAATTGCGACTAAATTTTGTATAAAGATAGCAAAACTAACAGTCGGACGTCTGTTCTAACGTAGGTATCCTATTATTAAAATAGATCTCCAACTGCTCAAACTGAAGATTTTTCACGGGAATAACCAGTAAGTAGGCTATGTTTAAATTCGATAAGCCACGGCATATCTATAGTTGGTACATATTGCATAATCTCTTGAAGTACAATTCAATTTTAATATTTTATTTTCACAACGGAAGCTACTCCAGGCATCCCCTGTTCCCTTACTTCATTACAAGAGAAGGCGTTAATATACAATATTTCTCACATTACATGAAACCCATCACTCAAGCGTAATATCCAGGAAATAAATTGTGTGGTACGAAATGAGCTCATCATTATGAAAATAACCATTTATCTTTTTTAATTTACATGAATAATGTAAGTACATAATTATTTACATAATAACATCACGTAATTATGTCATCAACAGATTGGTTAATTTATTCTGAAACAGCTTTAACAGCGAATCCAAAGAAACGAACACACGGGCCACCTGCTGGTAAGTGATCTTTATGAGTGGCCTATGGACATAAGGAATAATACGATCTCGAATGGGTTGACTAAGATCCCACCTCGCATGCAGAGAGTCGGGGGTTCGATTCCGGCTCGCACCTCTAAGTTTACTTACGTGCGAAATTCAATTTGAATTAACCACTGAGACTTTCGGTGAATGAAAACATCGTGAGAAAACCTGCCCGAACAGCTCGGGCACCCGTTTGGCCTTCGTTATAAAGAGGCGTTATTAGCATATTGGAACGTATTTTCTAATGTCAGTTTGCTCCATATATTTTGACATATTCTGTTAGGCACTGTTCGTCCATATGTTATTACTTATTATAGGTCAATGGTAATAGCAGTATGGAATAAACATGACATCGATACTGACACGTCACAGCGTAACAATCCGCAGCGCGTCCATATGCAACTAGTGACAGGATCGTTATCTCGCTTCACGCTGTTTGACGCGCCGCAGCTTACTCGGACGCAGCGGGGCCAGTTTAATACTGGATTGACCTATTTTATGGTAAATTCAATTGGCTATGGGTGAAAAATGACAATGTGCTCGATTATTTTTTTATGAATAGGAATAACCTTCCGTATCAAGAGAAAAAAACCGGCCAAGTGCGAGTCGGACTCGCGCACCGAGGGTTCCGTACAAACCTGTAAGGTTTACAAAGTTCGTTCTTTACGACAATCGAGTCATAACTATGGTATTTTTATTGCAAAATGAAATTCATAACATTACAATGAGGAAAGATGGAGTAGCATAAATTTAAGACAAAGATCTTAAAAAATATATATTTTGTAATGTAACTAAAAATTTAAGGTTTTCGGAATTTTTCCTTTATGTGTGCTATAAAACGTTGCTTCATGCCAAATTTCAAGATTCTAGGTCGACTGGAAGTACCCTTTAGGTTTTGATTCCCTTGCGAGTACTTGCGAGTTTCAAAATATGCAGCTTAAATTGCTGTTTCTTTTGATTGCGTTGACATAGAAGTTTGATTTTGTTACAGCTTAAAGGTATTATAGACCTGAGTATTTGGTATGAATTTCAATTTAATACCTCTACGCGTTTATGAGGAAATGGGTAGTAAGGTTAAAATTATTAAAAAAATATATATTATGTGATGTAACTAAAAATTTATGGTTTTCGTAATTTTTCCTTTATCTATGCTATAAGACGTTGCTTCGTACCAAATTTCAAGATTCTGAGTTCACGGGAAGCACCCTGTAGGTTTTGATTCCCTTGCAAGTGTCGAAAATTTGCGGCATAAACGGCTGTATCTTTTGATTGCGTTGGCTTAGAAGTTTGATTTTTTCACAGCTTCAAGGGACAGTAGACCTGAGTAATTGATATAAATTTCAGCTTCATACCTCCACGCGTTCCTGAGAAAAAGGGTCTTGACAGACGGACGGACGGACGGACAGACGGACAACAAAGTGATCCTATAAGGGTTCCGTTTTTTCCTTTTGAGGTACGGAACCCTAAAAATGTCAGAATTTTCCGTGCCGTCGATTTTTTTGTATTTTCTAATGTCAGTTTGTTCCATATATTCTGACATATTCTGTTAGGCACTGTTCGTCCATATGTTATTAATTATTATAGGTCAATGCTTATGAATAAACCAACTGTGACAAATAAATTGTGTCATCATTGAATCGTCATATACGTAGTTAAATATATGTTTTCCTTATAGACTGCAATAATGAACATTATAATTTTAATTTCACTAAGACGAACCAACGGAGGCGCGCTGGGCACTAACAACCTACTTTTTCTCGAAGATTCATCGTATATTAGTTTTCTTTTAAATATCATTTCATGAATGTATACACGGTGGGTCAGAAAATATGGCAAATAATTAACCCACCGTATCGGCTATCGATTCTAAGTATATTGTAGAGGTCTTTAATTTTTTTTGAGTTGGTAAAAAAAAAATTGTATATGCTATTGGTTGTGTGAGTGACGCCTGAATCCTATACAAAATTTTTTTTTTTACCAACTCGAAAAAATGCAAAGACCTATACAATATACTTAGAATTGATAGCCGATACTGTGGGTTAATTATTTGCCATATTTTCTGACCCACCATGTATAATACCACCACTACCACTACAGTCTATTTATATCCCACTGCTGGGCACAAGCCTCCTTTCATCACGAGAGAGTTTGGGCTATAACCCCCACGCGGGCCCAGTGCGGATTGGGGACTTCACACACATCCTTCAATTACTTTTATTAATTAGGTTTCCTCACGATGTTTTCTTTCATCGAAAAGCTCAGAGGTAAATTCAAAATGAATTTCGCACATAAGTAAACTTAGAGGTGCGAGCCGGATTCGAACCACCGACTCTCTGCATTATAATAACAAACGGTAAAAAAAAAACATGTAAATTAAATATTTTTAATCAAAAGCCAAAACAGGTAAGGTATAAGGCCAAAAGCGAATCGGTGAAATCGCCATAGAGTGAAATTAAGTAGGAACAGTGACTGCTGGTTGAGGTAACGGCTTCCCATATATAATCTTCACCGTTTCACGACGTACTACGGTCGTTGGCAATCCATTGTTTATTAGAACGTTATTAATGGCAAACGCCCAGAAATAGTGGCCTTTCCACTTGTGATTGTAATTCACAACTACGTCACCTGTTAATGTAGCAACGTACTCCAAATCGAAGGATATTTCACACTTCGTTAGATTTGCAGGTGGGAAGGGAACCGAGAATCGACGTTGATGCCACGTGACGTTGCCCCATTCGGATTCAAATTTGACTGTGACGAATTCGTTTTGTACTGTGAAATTTGTGAAAACGATGTTCTCAGAAAGAAATGGTGTATTATTGTCGAATTGACTGATCTCGTTCACGAAGCCTAGTTTTGTACTCCACGCCCTAGTTGCACATGTTACATTGATATCTTTAGCTTTTGCTTTGACATTCCTTCTTATTTCTGACCAATTGTATGTTTTATGTAGATTGTATCTCGTCTCTGCTTTCACGAAGACGTCCCTTGGTAACTCTTTAGTATAATTTGCGATTGCTTCCTTCAGTTGCTGATCGGTGATTTTGAACTCTTGTCTGTCTTGATCAGTGATGAGGTCGGAGGAAACGCCATGGATGTCGACGTAGGGGGGTTTTGTTTCGAAGTTGACAAGGACGGCTATTTTGCCGTAAGCCAAAGCTGGTAGGAGGAGCAAAATTGCCGTCCGCATGGTTCCTGTAAGGAAAAAAAATCGTTACTAGAGTAGCAAGTAATTTTATTTTGAATTGCTCATTGCTATCGCAAAGGGACCGACGTATTGTTTTTTAAGGTTCCGAACCTTAAAAGGAAAAGTCGGAACCCTTATATGGGATCACTCGTGTGTCTGCCCGTCCGGCTGTCACAGCCATTTGCTCCGAAACTACTGGATCGATTTAGTTGCAAATTGATAAGTGGTATACATATGTACCTAAGTTAGTAAGTGGCCCAAAGACAGAAGAGTATATCAGAACCGTATTTTATACATGGTGGGTCAGAAAATATGGCAAATAATTAACCCACAGTATCCGCTATCGATTCTAAGTATATTGTATAGGTCTTTATTTTTTTCGAGTTGGTAAAAAAAATATTTGTATATGGGATTGGTTGTGCGAGCGACGCCTGAATCCTATAGGTACATTTTTTTTTTTACCAACTCGAAAAAAATTAAAGACCTATACAGTATACTTAGAATCGATAGCCGATACTGTGGGTTAATTATTTGCCATATTTTCTGACCCACCATGTATAAGTACTATATTAAATATGTGTTTTTCTCTATAAAAGCGTTTATATTTAGCACTAGCTGTTGCCCGCGACTTCGTACGCGCGTAAATATTAAAATGTAAAAAATCCATTTTTCCCGTCTCCGTGGGAATTTTGGGGATTCCTCTCTTAGTGCTCCCCTACACTCCTCAAGGAACCTACATGCCAAATTTCAGCTATCGGCGGCGGTTTGGCCTATGCGTTGATACATCAGTCAATCACTTGCCGTTTAGGCTGAGCGCATACCTACCTACGTTAGGTTTCCGAATGCAGTTTTCATATTAAGAATTCAGATTTGGAAACCGAAAGGTGCAATATTCATACAAAAGGTTCAACATGGCGCACACGTTCTGACTTTTTCCGTACGGAAAAATGACCTAATGACGTCACTCATTCGATTCGGAAGGCTGGGCGCATACGGTAGGTTTCCGAATGCGGTTTTCAGATTAGGAATTCAGATTTGGAAACCAAACGGCACTCTTTTCATACAAACTGTTCAACATGACGCATACGTTCTGACTTTTTCAGTACGAAAAAAAAAAATTAATGACTTCGCCCATTCGGTTCGGAAAGTCTGCCACGCGTGACGGGTTTCCACGGCTGCGTTCCGAATCACGCTCAGAGCGCTCACAGCACCTTGCATCCTTCTTCCTCTTTTAAGTCGACTCCTAAGGGGAAAAAGGATGCGAGGAGCTGTGAGCGCTCTGAGCGCGATTCGGTACGCAGCCCACGAAAGCGGACCTCTACGTTCTGGCGGGAACAAACCTAATGAAATCAACCGAACACCCGCGCTAGACGGTCGGAATTCCGAGTCACAATTCCTAATGTGAAAATCGCATTCGGAAACCTGACGTATGCGCCCAGCCTAACGGGCCCTTCCCATACATTTTGTTTGAACCACCGCACGCGTTGGACGGCAATTTTCAGATCAGAAGTGTCCGAATCACGCCAACGCTGTTCAGTGTAGACGTGTATTTTTAACTGACTTCAAAAATAGGTGGAGGTTCTCAACTCGTCTAAATCTTTTTTTATTTTTTATGTATGTTCACCAAAAATAAATAGTAAACGTGAACCGATTTCGATGATTCTTTTTTGTTCGAAAGGTAGTACTTCCAAGTTAGTCCCATATTAATTTGGTTTAGTTCTGATGATGGGATCCATGAGAAAATGAGGGAACTCCTCGAAATTTGCTAGCACGTACATTCGGTCAATTTCGAGGACTTCAGAGTTACTTATGTACTTCTATAGTAATGTTTGGAAACTGAAGCCGAAAAAAAAATTTTAAATAAAAAAATATAAACCGCCTTCATACTCCGACAGACTGCTAAGTCGGTGTCAAGTGAACCGACCCAAAGAAATGATAATCATATGGCCCGGTTCCTATATCCACGAAACGCCTCGTTTTGCCTACGGACGGTTGATTTTTGACATTTGTTCCATAGAGAATCTGTCAAATTTTAACCGTCCGTAGGCAAAACGAGGCGTTGTTTGGATATAGGAACCGGGCGTATAGTGAACTTGACATTGATTTTTTTTTACTAACGGTCTGTTCGGGTGGGCGTGTAGACGTTTGAAAAATGTGTGAACCCGAAAATTTTGTAATGTATGTCAATATATTTTATTTATTCTTATTTAGAATCATTAACAGAGCAAGAAGCCACTAATTCGTCATCGTCGTCCAAAACGCGTTACCACGAAGGCTGGACGCATACGTTAGGTTTCCAAATGCGGTTTTCAGATTAGGAATTCAAATTCGGAAACCGAAAGGCACTCTTTTCGTACAAAATGTTCAACATGGCGCACACGTTCTCACTTTTTCCGTACGGAAAAAAAACCTAATGACGTCACTCATTCGGTTCGGAAAGTCTCCCACGCGTTTGGTTTGGAGGGACAGAAAAAAACATAATCACGTCATCCCGAACGCGCAGTTCCCATACATTTTATTTGAACCGCCGCACACGTTCGGAAATTTTCAGATCAGAGTCCGAATCGCGCCAACGATGTTCAGTCTATTTTTTTTTTGTTAATGGTCTGTTCTGCACGTTTATAAAATATCTGAAAAATTTATAATGTGTGTCCATATAATGTTATTTATTGTTATTTAGAACCATTAAAAGAGATATTGCCAGCAATTCGTGGTCGTCGTCGAAAACGCGTTTCCACGAAAGCGGACCTCTACGTACTGGCGGGAAAAAACCTAGAAAAAAACCTAATGAAAAAACCGAATGTCTGCGCTAGACGTACGCCTATTCTTTTTGATTTATTCTTGAATTCTGAACAATGGCTGGTTGAAATTGTGAAGTCCACTATAAGATTGTCATGCTTATCGGATAGGCTGTCGGAGTTTGATTGAAGTCGGTTTTTTTTTCAGCTGCATTGTCCAAACATGGATACAACGGGAAGTAAATATCAATGTAGTCTTTGAAACTGATGCCAAAATCATACACGTGCTAACATATTTTGAGGAGTACCCTCATTTTTTCATGGATCCCATCATCAAAACTGAACCAAATTAAAATGGGACCACCTTGGAAGTACCATCATCATCATCATTTCAGCCAAAAGACGTCCACTGTTGGACATAGGCCTCCCCAAGGCTCGCCACTCAGACCGGTCCTGTGCTACTTGCTTCCACCGGTTTGCCGCGACCTTGAGGTCGTCGCTCCATCTCGTTGAAGGCCTACCGACAGCTCGTCTCCCGGTACGCGGAAGTATCACCTTTCGAATAAAAAAAGAATCGTCGAAATCAGTTTACAATTGACGAAATGGTCATACATAAAAAAATCAAATGCAGGTCAGACTCGCATATAGGCTTCCGTACCACTGGGCGATATTTTAGAACTATTTATTAGGTAAACAGACTATCTATAGGCACTACACTTTTTCAATAATCATGTTGTTTCAGTCATTAGTTACTATACTTTCATGTAAGTATAACACGATGATAGTTAACACGTCTCTTACGGTGAAATATTAATAAGTAATCCTTGTTCTTGATTTTTTTTGTGCCCGACACGGGACAAATAACTCAAATAAGTTTCTATAAAAGAAAGTATAAAACCTCTTTCCTGACTGTTGAGCTGAGGAAATTAAAATGTACTGCTACAATGTATAAAACATCATTCGAAATTTGAATACGACGCATTCTATTTTTCAAAATCGGTTCTAATACAAATATATGCCTTATTTCGTTACTATGGACATCGAGCGTGTTGGCTTAGTGGCAAATGATGTGAACACTTGATCCAGAGTCCGCGGATCGATCCCGGTTATTCCTGTCAGACTTTTTATTTTTTGTTGTTTTATATAAAGTTTGATTTTTATATATTTTTCCTTGATTTGATCGTTTTAGAGTCAAACGATTATACATTAGAAAAACGATTAATATTGTTTTTATAATACTTTATAATACTTTGAGGTTTGAGACGTTCCGGTCATCTACATTATAGCGCCCGCCATCTGTGGTGAGAAATCAATTTTGGTAAAACTTTCATACCTTATTACTTAAACTGTGTAACGAATATCCAAAAAAGCTGTAAACTGTTTTGGGAATACTTTATACAGTATCCAATTCTTAAAGTAATACAACAAAATAATGAATAGTAACGCTAGTAAGAGCATTTTGGTACGCAATATTTTTAACCTTTTTTATTTAAATATTGATTAAAATATGATTTAATGAAAAATTCCTCGGACAGGTCTTTATTTATTTCTTTTGTAGAGTGCTTTTGCCGAGTTTCATGATTGTAAGTCAACGCGTAATGTTTTTTTCCATACAAACTTCTCCCCTCCTTTTTACCCTCTTCCGGTCAAAAGGTTAAGATTTTTTTTATCCTATGTTCTATTCTGGACCTGTCTTAACACGATTGTAAAAACCATACCTATTTAAATTGGATCAGTAGTTTTCAAGTGATGCCGGTTCAAACAAACAAACAAATAAACAAACAAACAAACAAAGAGACAAAAAAAATTTAAAGTACCAAATCGTTTTCAGATACTTATTTTAAACCTCCCTAGTTAGTTTTTTTGTAAATATATTCAATGTACAGATTTTTTAGTCTCTACAACTTTATTATATGTATAGATTTATCCCTGTTCTTGGAAAGGTTTCAGTCTTTAGCCATAATAAAATAGATATTAAGTAAATATTAATGACTAGATTTTCCACGCATCTGCGAAGTAATTCAAAGGTGTGTGTGAAGTCCCCAATCCGCATTGGGCCCGCGTGGGGACTATAGCCCAAACCCTCTCGTGATGAGAGGAGGCCTGTGCCCAGCAGTGGGACGCAAATAGGCTGTAGTAGTAGTAGTAGTAGTAGCTAATCCACGCAACTTCGTATGCGCATAAATATTGAAATTCAAAAATCCCGTTTTTTCCCGGTCCCGTGGAAATTTCGCAAAATCCTCTCTTAGTGCTCCCCTACGCTCCCTAAGGAACCTGCATGCCAAATTTGAGCTCTCTCATGTATGTTGCTTATAAATATCATGTCATTGTACCTTATTAAAATAAAATGAAAAATAAAATGTCTTACCCGCTCTAAGCGCGTTAACTGACTGATGCACTATACGAGTACTTTATTAGTATTAGTAATATTATCCTTAATAGTTAGGTATTGTTATTAATTATACACCGAATACCAACGTTTGAAAACAGGAAAAATCAATAAATATTGCATCTGTATATTTCCACAGAATAAGTAATAGTACTAACGTACAGAAGGCCGACTGCTAACAAAAAACCGGTTTTGTTGCACCGTACGCTCCCAAATTGGCCATCTTTTTCTATCACATGTAGCGCGCTCTTTCGGAGGCCACGCCCTAGCGCTAGGGCTGGCGCACTCGAGAACATATTAAATGATCCGGATAGTATTAGTATAGGTACAATTGAACACCACACAATCAAGGAACAGTAGACATTATGTAATTACACAAAAAGGTATGGCATACAGCAGGCGGTCTTATCGCTCAATAGCGATCTCTACCAGACAACCTTTGGATAGTGGAGATGAAGAAAAACAAACTAAGTTGTACATAGGTACATAGGTTAGGTAGAATAGTGTTATTAACAAAATATATTTAAGTTAAGTTAGTTATTCTTTTATTATTAAAAACACTCGTCTACACAGATGCTATAACGTAATTTACGATTAAGTTATCACATACTTTATCTGTCAATTTATGAATCTGCTAAATTCAAAATTAAGACACACAGTCACACAACTGCATTATCATAATATACTAGCCGTTGTCCGGGACTTCGTCCCGAGTACATAGACCCAATGATACTATACTGTACATGCATAGTTATTGTTAGTATTCTTATTGAAAAAATAAAAAATGGGTTGTCTTGAACTACCTCCGTACCAAATTTCATAATTTTACTCTTTACTAAATAATTACTTTTTACCAAATCATTTTACTGACTGTTGTTGTTAATACAACCCAATACAATACATTTTTTTTTACATAATTAAAAATTTCATAGCACCTTTGTCTCTTGCGTCGCGACGTAATACATGAGTTTACGCGCGCGCGTGCATTCGCTAGCAGTGCGCGGCAACCACTAATCATCACGCCACGGTGCGAAGCCGGCGGGTACTTGTATCGAGCGCGAAGAAATCAAAGAGTGCGCCGCGCCTGGTATTTCTGCATAACTCCACAAGATTTAATAGTAACGGTTTCTTTTAATCCGTACTATAACTACTTACAATGAAAGTTTTTTTAATCTTTTTACGTAAAAAAGGCTGGACCGATTTTGATAAAGTTTTGTTATTTTATGACAATACTAGCTTTTCCCCCCAACTTCGTATGCGCAGAAATATTAAATGTAAAATCCCGTTTTTTTCCCGTTCCCGTGGGAATTACGCAAAATCCTTTCTTAGCGTGTATCGATTGCGAGAAAAAAAGAATAAAGAAATAAACGGACAGAATGAAGCTCAAAACACTTTACGCACTAGTTCAAAAAGCGCTCGTTCGGAAATGACAAACTTTTGGCACGTTAAACAGGTATCGAAATGTTTACTTTTTGAGCACTTTTATTAAAAAAACAAGTTTGTACTTATAGACTAGGTACAAAAACAAAAGGTTAAAGGGATTAATAAACCCGTAACCGACGCAAGGGTGCGTGAAATTAGTTAATAACAAAAATTTTACAATTAATAAAGGACAATGGAGGACCGTACTCTTAGCTGTGGAAGTAAGAGAAATTAATTTGCGAGAAAAGGATGGCGTTATACGACAGAGATGAATTAAATTTTATTATTTACACTAGCTTCTGTCCGCGACTTCGCCCGCGTGGAATTCGGTTATCGCGTTCCCGCGGGAACTTTGCGTTTTTCCGGGATAAAAGTAGCCTATGTCCTATCCCGGGACTCCAACTATCTCCAGAGTTACTTTCGCGTTTATAATATTAAATATGGATTATAAACTACCGTCTGGTATTACTATTGTTATTTCCACCGAACAAATATATAAGTACGTGACGATAAAATGATTTTTTACGTTTAACGAGGTAAGAAATAGACAAAGTTTGGCCCAAGCGGGACTCGAACGCGCAACCGTCCGAACAGTGGGCAGGGTCAGTACCAACTGAGTGAAACCTGTCGTCATAGAGAAACTTTTATTTAATAATAATGAAAATCACCGGTAGCTTGAGCCCTGCTTCGCTTCCGGCGGCACTAGGTTTGTTTTTTATCATCATCATCATCATCATCATTTCAGCCGAAAGACGTCCACTGCTGGACATAGGCCTCCCCCAAGGCTCGCCACTCAGACCGGTCCTGTGCTACTTGCTTCCACCGGTTTCCCGCAACCTTCACGAGGTCGTCGCTCCATCTTGTTGTTTTTATGATGTGTTTATATTTTTGTATTACTATTTGTATTTAACTATTTTATATCAGTATTGTAATAATTTAACCTAAGAAAATAACTCAATAAAGGGAATAATAATAAAACCATTTATTGTCACATTATTTTAATATTTATTACAGAAAACTTCCCCCTGAGGTGCTTCCGTCGCGCTATGACATGAGGATCTTCAAGAAGAGAGTGAATAGAGCCCTTAAAAGCCGGCAATGTATTGGCAACTCCTCTAGTGTTGCATTTGTCCATGGGCGACGATGACTACCTCCCATCAAGTAGCTCGTCTTCTCGTTTGCCCTCTTATAGTATAAAAAAAGAAAAATAAAAAAGACTTTGTAAAATAAAATAAAATACGGGAATGGATTTCTTTAGCGAGTGTAAGTATCAAAAACATTTTCTGAAGACTATAGCAGTCTCGCATAAAGCCGTTCTTTCATCTCGCGAGAAAATATCATTAGCGCCCGAACCGGGCCGGAACGGATCCGTTGCATCCGGAATTATTCACTCTTATAATTATTCATTCATTCATTCATTCACTCGCTCCTCGCTCAAACGGCAATCGTCTTAGTACACTGTCTTTACTTTTGTTGGGAGTTATTCGACGAGATGGCTTTTTTGTAATATCTTATCCGCTTGTAAGTTTTTAACACGCTTTTATTAGGTCGACCTGTATGTAACTATGTAATGGAATCTTGCAAGTTAAATTTGACCCACTTTCCGATTTCCGATTGAGCTGAAATTTTGCACGAATATGTAAATCGCGTGACAATGCAATATTATGATGACGTGGAGCTGATCTGATGATGGAGCTGGAAGGTGGCCATAGGAACTCCGTAATAAAACTACATAAACCCATCGAATTGGGGCTCGTTTGATTCGTCTTGAAGGGTAGATGAGAAGAAAAAAAAAAAAAATATTGCCGGCAAAAGATCAGTCGGCCGTAGAAAGAAGTCGTGGTTGCGCAACTTACGCGAGTGGACTGGGATCACGAGTGCCGCAGAACTTTTCACTATCGCCAAGGATGGGGCGAAGTATGCAGAGCTGACTGCCAACCTCCACTAGTTGGAGAGGCACCAGAAGAAGAAGAAGATTATTATCATTGCTCATAATAAAAAAAGAATTTCTGCTTCGAGGCATGATTTAAAAATTCTTTACGAAGAAGATAAAATGTCAGGACGTGTTAGGATTCACTGGGAAGGAATAAAAACCTTTTCAAAAACGTAAATCTCGAATTAAATTTAACATATTCACCTTTAACTGATCAAAAATTATATTATTTACCAGTTAAATGTTTAATATTATAAAGTATCAGACAGACACCGAACATAATTATATTCAGTTTGAACATAGAGTCAAAGACTTTTACTCCTTCCTTATTAAATTACACCAAGATCGGGCCACTAGTCTAGTTGAATCGTAAAGGCAACAGACAGACGAGTTTCCTTCGCATTTATTTGCATAGAATCTACGGAACCTAATTTATGAAGACGACGAAGAAACGACAGATAAGGTAATACTGTTAATTATGTCCCCTCACCGTCGTTCCTGTAATCTACCCTGCGGAAAATGTCTTCATTGTAAGAAATCGGGCGATATTTTGTATAGCTGTTGGCATTTTTGTACTTTACTTTATTATGAGCGGTTTACTATTTAGATTAAAATTAAGGAGATAATTAAAGATAGAATAAATGACAAATACATTTAAACAAAAAAAAAATATTTCATTTAGTTTATAATAATGGTTAAATGGTAGTATTATAAGAACAGGGTTAAGTAATTATGTTGAAGCCCGAACCCAGAGCAGGTACAAATGTAGTAATTACGAGCCCGAACACGCGCCCCACATTACAACATATATATACATATAGGTATGTATATGTGGCACAATCAGTTCTACTTAAATTGTTCTGTGCGGAACAGGGACACCAAAGGAGTTGGTCAAAGGTGGCTTAAAAAAGCGATTTTGTAAGTACAGTATACGAGACTAAAGGAAATTTGAAAAATTATTAATAGTTCCGATCTTTTCTTTTACTATTGAAGAAAGTAAATCTGAAAGAGATGGCGGGTTAGCTATGATAAGTCTAACTGTTTTAAGCTTGTAACTGTTTATTGACATTATTATTATACAGTGAACTAGTTACTTGTTGAATTGTGACTAAATTTTGTATAAAGATAGATAGGTACTATGAAAAAGTAACAGTCGGACGTCTGTTCTAACGTAGGTATCCTATTATTAATATAGATCTCCAACTGCTCAAACTGAAGATTTTTCACGGGAATAACCAGTAAGTAGGCTATGTTTAAATTCGATAAGCCACGGCATATCTATAGTTGGTACATATTGCATAATCTCTTGAAGTACAATTCAATTTTAATATTTTATTTTCACAACGGAAGCTACTCCAGGCGTCCCCTGTTCCCTTACTTCATTACAAGAGAAGGCGTTAATATACAATATTTCTCACATTACATGAAACCCATCACTCAAGCGTAATATCCAGGAAATAAATTGTGTGGTACGAAATGAGCTCATCATTATGAAAATAACCATTTATCTTTTTTAATTTCCATGAATAATGTAAGTACATAATTATTTACATAATAACATCACGTAATTATGTCATCAACAGATTGGTTAATTTATTCTGAAAAATAGCTTTAACACCGAATCCAAAGAAACGAACACACGGGCCACCTGATGGTAAGTGATCTTTATGAGTGGCCTATGGACATAAGGAATAATACGATCTCGAATGGGTTGACTAAGATCCCACCTCGCATGCAGAGAGTCGGGGTTCGATTCCGGCTCGCACCTCTAAGTTTACTTACGTGCGAAATTCAATTTGAATTAACCACTGAGACTTTCGGTGAATGAAAACATCGTGAGAAAACCTGCCCGAACAGCTCGTGCACCTATTTGGCCTTCGTTATAAAGAGGCGTTATTAGCATATTGGAACGTATTTTCTAATGTCAGTTTGCTCCATATATTTTGACATATTCTGTTAGGCACTGTTCGTCCATATGTTATTACTTATTATAGGTCAATGGTAATAGCAGTATGGAATAAACATGACATCGATACTGACACGTCACAGCGTAACAATCCGCAGCGCGTCCATATGCAACTAGTGACAGGATCGTTATCTCGCTTCACGCTGTTTGACGCGCCGCAGCTTACTCGGACGCAGCGGGGCCAGTTTAATACTGGATTGACCTATTTTATGGTAAATTCATTTAAAAGTGACGTGTAAAAGTGCCCAGATGTGGCTTATTAGCTGAAACAAAATTTAAATTTAAATTTTCATTATGTGGCCTCTTTTGGTATCAAACCATAGCCTTAACAACCACCACCACAACAGCCTATTTACGGCCCACTGATGGGCACAGCCCCCTCCCCCCCACAACCCCCCCACCCCCAGCACCCTCTCGTGATGAGAGGAGGCCTGTGCACAGCAGTGGGACGCAAATAGGCTGTAGTAGTAGTAGTAGTAGTAGTAGATGGGCACAGGCCTCCTCTCGGGTTAGGGTTTGGGCTATAGTCCCCACGCGGACCAAGTGCGGATTGGGGACTTCACACACATCCTTGAATGACTTCGCAGATGCGTGCAGGTTTCCTCACGATGTTTTCCTTCACTGAAAAGCTGAGTGGGAAATTCAAATTGAATTTAACACATTAGTAAAGTTAGAAGTGTGAGCCGGGATCGAACCCGCGAGTCCCGCGATCCTGCATGAGAGGCGGTAGGTCGAGCCACCACTGCTTTTATCACAATAATAAAGTGCAATCTTAATCTAAACCCTCTATACCCCGTCAGGCCGCATCTCGTCACCCCCCGTAACCAGAGTTGCACGCAGGCTGCATCTATTTTTACCCCGTCTCTATTGTAGATGCAGGAAACGGGGTAGTTATTGAACCGAAGGTGTTTGAAAGGGGAACACCCATTGATCTATTATAAGTAAGGATTTGCAATCAGCCGGAGAAAAATGACCCGTTTGGCGTTCAGTAAATTTTACACGTAAGTCTTATAATGTTAGGTTTACTTTTGTATAAAATATTTATCTTGAAACATATTTTAAAGATGCGTTATTAGCATCTACTACTACTACTACTACAGCCTATTTGCGTCCCACTGCTGGGCACAGGCCTCCTCTCACCACGAGAGGGTTTGGGCTATAGTCCCCACGCGGGCCCAGTGCGGATTGGGGACTTCACACACATCTTACATCGTACTTAGTTTTTTTTTTTTTTTTCTGACTTGAAATATATGTTTATATTTCAATCTAACTGCTTATGACCTTTGGAGACACCCTACATCTCCAAAACTGTATCAAATTTGACGGTGGAGACCATCTACACCTTTAATTTTATATTAATTTAAATTAATACTAATATTGTTATTTTGACCTTTGGAGACACCTTACATCTCCAAAATTGACTAAGGAGACCGTATACATCTCCTAAACTTGTGTTGTATGATATAATTTTAGAGACTGTGTACAACTTTAGGATACCTAGAGACGTATACAATCTCTAAACATTTGCGATTTTATTATTATTTTTAGTATACATATTTAGATAAGTACTTTAATTAATATTTTCATTAATTTGTACCTAATATAAGACCATCTCTAAGATCTTAGATTTAAGTTTAAGTTAGGGACTATACATCCCTTAAATGTGATGTATGTGTATTTTTATACATATTAATAATGTAAATTTAATGTAAATCTATATGTTTAAATTTGGAAAAAAGGCCTTCTGCTGAGTTTGTTGCGGCGTTTCTTCTCAAGCAATGGGTCTAGGAAGCGCTGGTAAATTCATTTCTGTTAAATTCATTTAAAAGTGACGAGTAAAAGTGCCCAGATGTGGCCTATTTGCTGAATAAATATTTTCATTTTCATTTTCATTTTCATTTTCATCTTTGAATTACTTCGCAGATGCGTGCAGGTTTCCTCACTATGTTTTCCTTCACCGAAAAGCTCAGTGGTTAATTCAAATTGAATTTCGCACATAAGTAAACTTTGAGGTGCGAGCCGGAATCGAACCCCCGACCCTCTGCATGAGAGGCGGTAGGTCGAACCACTAGGCCACCACGGCTACCAGCATGCGTTATTAGCATATTGGAACGTATTTTCTAATGTCAGTTTGCTCCATATATTTCGACATATTCTGTTAGGCACTGTTCGTCCATATATTATTATAGGTCTATGGGAACACCCCTACATGTAATGGAAGATGAAGAAGATAGATGTTGCAAATAAAATGAAAATCAGCGCTGAGGCCCTGCCCAGCATAGAGCTGAGCTGGAACCCTTTCGGCTAGTTGTAATTTTATTTTACCTAGTTATTAAGTAATGTAAGGTTAATTAGCCGAATAAATGTTTTTTACTTACTTACTTACTTTTACTTACTTTTACAAATACACTCAACAGCAATGAATTCGGTTCACTTTATATAGAATTTTCCATACATAGCGACTCGATTTCATTGTTGTTGAGTGTACTTTATCATCGTACAGGCAAATTTAAAAAGACTAGCTTGCCACGCGAACTTTGTACCGCCTTAGAAATTACCTACAGCCTACTGAACGCCATATTTCATAAGAACCGGTCGAGCCGTTTCAGAGGAGTTTGGTTACAAACACTGTGACACGAGAATTTTATATATATATACTAGCTTCTACCCGCGACTTCGCCCGCGTGGAATTCGGTTATCGCGTTCCCGCGGGAACTATGCGTTTTTCGGCTATAAAAAGTAGCCTATGTCCTTTCTCGGGACTCCAACTATCTCCATGCCAAATTTCATCTTAGCCGGTCCAGCGGTTGAAGCGTGAAGAGGTAACAGACAGACAGACAGAGTTACTTTCGCATTTATAATATTAGTAAGGACTAGCTTTTGCCCGTGACTCCGCCCGCGTGGAATTCGGTTATCGCGGTCCCGCAGGAATTATACGTTTTTCCGGGATAAAAAGTAGCCTATGTCCTTTCCCGTGACCCCAACTATCTCCATGCCAACTTTCATCTCAATCGGTCCAGCGGTTGTAGCGTGAAGAGGTAACAGACAGACAGACAGACAGACAGACAGACAGAGTTACTTTCGCATTTATAATATTAACTAGCTTCTGCCCGCGACTTCGCCCGTGTGGTATTCGGTTATCGCGCTCCCGCGGGAACTATGCGCTTTTCCGGGATAAAAAGTACCCTATGTCCTTTCCCGGGACTCCATTTATAATATTAATATGGATAATATGGATTTCTTCCGAACATTCAAACGCCTGCAGAAATTGGAATAGCAAACATTATAATACACGTAATTGCTACTACTGCTTAAGTGCATAACTTATCGTGGTATCCCGGATTTCATCCCGTTAAGGGTAGAAATCCAGGATAAAAACTATCCTATGTCCTTCCTCGGGCCTCTAACTATATCTATACCAAAATTCAAGTCAATCGGTCAAGCCGTTTTAGCGTGAAGAGGTAACAGACAGACAGACAGACAGACAGACAGACAGACAGACAGACAGACAGAGTTACTTTCGCATTTATAATATTATAGTATATAGTATATAGTATGGATATGGATTAGAATACTAGCCGAGCGTTGCAAGTACGAGTATTACGGCAATGAGTGAAAGCCCAAAAGATAAACCGTTCAGTTTTTTTTTGATGTGATAACGTCTTATATATGTATGAATGCCGGTTGCGCCCAAGACAAAACATGACGCAACAGTAGCGTTGTAGCGTTACGTAGCGTTGTAGCGTTACGTGACATTATTCTACTATATAAAAATAAGTCGGGTTTTCCTCCCTGACGCTATAACTCCAGAACGCACGAACCGATTTCCACGGTTTTGCATTCGTTGGAAAGGTATCGGGCTCCGTGAGGTTTAAGGCGGCACGAAGTCCGCGGGGTCAGCTAGTCCTATACATAATCTACTATATAAAAATAAGTCGGGTTTTCCTTC
Organism: Aethes cnicana; assembly: GCA_963971205.1. Classification (NCBI taxonomy): domain Eukaryota; kingdom Metazoa; phylum Arthropoda; class Insecta; order Lepidoptera; family Tortricidae; genus Aethes; species Aethes cnicana. Next base: position 1,038,077 of record OZ020295.1, on the reverse strand, counting down.
CTGACGTTATAACTCCAGAACGCACGAACCGATTTCCACGGTTTTGCATTCGTTGGAAAGGTCTCGGGCTCCGTGAGGTTTAAGGCGGTACGAAGTCCGCGGGGTCAGCTAGTCCTATATATAAAAATAAGTCGGGTTTTCCTCCCTGACGCTATAACTCCAGAACGCACGAACCGATTTCCACGGTTTTGCATTCGTTGGAAAGGTATCGGGCTCCGTGAGGTTTAAGGCGGTACGAAGTCCGCGGGGTCAGCTAGTCACGTATAAAATTATCTTCTGTAAATCGACTTTACGGACAACCATTTTTTTTTAATTTATCACGGACAGACAGACAAACAGACGGAGGTAAAAGATAAATGTATAAGATCTGTCAGTATTCAGTATAGTACGATAAGTAGCTTAGGTGGCATGAGGTTACAGGGATTCTCTCAGAAAAAAAAGTTTTTGATGAAAGACGCTCTAGGCAGGGCTTGTAACCGGTTAATTTAAAAAACCCCGAAATAGCCAAATATTTAGAATTTTTTTATACTCTTTATGTGGAACTCCATAGTGTATTTAGGTTATTACTTCGTATTATTTTATAGCCCTATTAAACATGAAATAGTAAACGAAAGAACGATAAGAAAACCGGTTTATTTGTATGGGGGCAAAAACCGGTTTCAAGCCCTGGCTCTAGGTCTCTACCTACTCCATGCCTTTCTGAAAAAATAAGCAATTATAGTTTAATTAATGTTTAAAGCGTGAAACTCTATAAAATTCACACATTTTCTATTTCATTTTATTATAGTAAAACACAATGCCGCTATAAATTTTACACATATCCATATAATATTATAAATGCGAAAGTAACTCTGTCTGTCTGTCTGTCTGTCTGTCTGTCTGTTACCTCTTCACGCTTCAACTGCTGGACCGATTGAGATGAAATTTGGCATGGAGATAGTTGGAGTCCCGGGAAAGGACATAGGCTTTTTTTTATCCCGGAAAAGCGCATAGTTCCCGCGGGAGCGCGATAACCGAATTCCACGCGGGCGAAGTTGCGGGCAGAAGCTAGTAAATTCATAAATTAAGGCTACAATTTCCTGCCGTGAAACTACGAGTAAGTAAACTGAACCTTAAGACCTTGTAAGAAAACACTAGACGTCTCAAACATAACCTAAACTAAAAGCTAAGCCACAGAATGTAAGAAAAACACCCAAACCTGACCCTCAAACAAGAAAATCTCGAAAAGTAATGTGGCCACACTTTGAGCACTTTCGGGCAAAAACAGTCCGCGCGTGTCAAGAGCTAACTTTGCTGCGCGAGGGTTTCTTGTGCGGTGACCACGGCTTGGAGAAATAGGAAGACATTATGTTCAACATTTATTTATTTATTTATTTAAACTTTATTGCACATAAAGAAAACTTAGTGTACAAAAGAAGGACTTAATGCCTTGAGGCATTCTGTACCAGTCAACATTCGATCAATATAGTTTTACGGTAAAATTTCAAGAAAGACTAGCTTTTCCCCGCATCTTCGTATGCGCAGAAATATTAAAAAGTAAAATCCCGATTTTTCCCGTTCCCGTGGGAATTTTGCAAAATCCTTTCTTAGCGGATGCCTACGTCATAACATCTACCTGCATGCCAAATTTCAGCTCGATCCATCCAGTGGTTTGGGCTGTGCGTTGATAGATCACTATGTCAGTCACCTTTGAGTTTTATATATTTAGTTGGTGAAATTACCAGCATAGTTTCAGACTTGAAAATTGGTGACGCTTTCGGAATCTTATGATTCAAATTGAATTAGTTTATTTTCATTTTTTTAAGATGATTCCGCGCGTTTATCCATCCATACTATCCATACTAATATTATAAATGCGGTAGTAACTCTATCTGTCTGTTGTTCCTTCATGCTTAACCCACTCTACCGATTTAGATGGAAATGGGTTTACATAGTTGGAGTTCCGAATTAGGACATACGCCAGTTTTCATCCCGGTAAAACGCATAGTTCCCGCGGGAACGCGATAACCGAACTCCAAGCGGGCGAAGTCCCGGGCAGAAGCTAACACTTATCATCAGGTGGCATATGTGCCGGAACACAATCGTGCGAGCACTGCTGTTTGAGAGGTTAGTTAGCAGGTAAGATGGCGGCATCAATTGACATTGGCGAAATTGTCTTAAATAAATATCTTGGGACATTTCACACAAATTGACCTAGCCCCAAACTAAGCAAAGCTTGTACTATGGGTGCTAGACAACGATATAAATACATATATAGAGAAATGCATTACATTCATAAATACTAAACATCCATTACTCGGGTACAGGCATTCTTGCTCATCGCACAAAGTTTGCCCCGAGCGGGATTCGAACCCGCGACAGTCGGAACAGTGGGCAGGGTCACTACCAACTGAGCCAAATCCGTCGTCTTGCACAGTCTTCAGTCTTCTGTCTACAGAAGCCATTATTTAAAGAGAAGAAGAAGATGGCGGCAGATATCTGGACGCACCTTGATCAGGTCCTAAAATGTCCCATTTTTTTCGAAACCATGGTCACAGCAACAGACGAACATCAATCAACGGGGAGATAGGCTCAAAAAAAACTATACTCTCTAATAGTTAGTGTTTGGACAATATTTAATGGTTCTAGTGAAAAAAAACTGACGGCCGGAAAGTTGGTTCAGTCGATTGCTTCCGGAAAACCCTTTTTTCTTTCCTTGAACTATGTATTTCGTGTTGATGGAATTTTCTTATTTACTAGTATTCCGTTACCGATTCCGCTTCGTTAATTATCTATAACATCCCTCCTTATATTATAAAAGTCAAAGTGTGTTTGTTTGTTGTTCCTTTACGTCAAGACAGATTCTATTGAAATTTGGCATGGCGATTGTATTGGAGGATGCCTTCAAGGTGCTGGACTGGAAAGGACGAGGCATCAATGTAAATGGCGAGTACATCACTCACTTTCGATATATTAGTTATGGCTGAGACCATGGAAGACCTCAGTGCTATGCTCGTTGACCTCAGCAGAGTTTCCGATCGAGTTGGTCTGAATATACAAGACGAAGATCATGTCCAACGTCCATGTTGTGCCAACTCCGGTAATAATCGGAGGCTCTGCGCTCGAAGTTGTTGGCCATTATGTATACCTGGGACAAACAGTCCAGTCAGGTAGGTCCAACTTCGAGAAAGAGGTCAATCGTCGAATCCGACTCGGCTGGGCAGCGTTCGGGAAGCTTCGCAGTGTCTTTTCGTCCAAATTACCGCAGTGTCTTAAGTCGAAAGTCTTCGACCAGTGTGTGTTGCCAGTGATGACTTATGGTTCCGAGACGTGGGCGCTTACGATGGGCCTCTTAAGAAGGCTCAAGGTCACCCAGAGGGCAATGGAGAGGGCTATGCTCGGGGTTTCGAAAGCGTTGAAAAATGGGACGAAGTTTAGTATGAAACAGTTCAGGGTAAAAAGGTGCTTCCAGATAAGTACTCTTGACTTGACATAAGGTTTATTTAATAATATTTGTTTGTAGTTAGCTTAACATATCGTTTTTAGTGATTTTTGCGTTGGTGCACATCAGTAGACGTTTCCAAGAAGTCGTGGTGGCCTAGTGGTTCGACCTAACGCTTCTCATGCAGAGGGTCGGGGGTTCGATTCCGGCTCGCACCTCTAAGTTTACTTATGTGCGAAATTCAATTTGAATTAACCATTGAGCTTTTCGGTGAAGGCAAACATAGTGAGGAAACCTGCACGCATCTGCGAAGTAATTCAAAGATGTGTGTGAAGTGCCCCAATCCGCACTGGGCGTGGGCACTATAGCCCAAACCCTCTCGTGATGAGAAGAGACCTGTGCCCAGCAGTGGGACGCAAATAGGCTGTAGTACCTAATAGACGTTTGCAAGAAAACATATTCAAGCCATAAATAATGAATGTTAATAAAATCATATTATCTCACTGTTTTTCAATAATTAAAACACAGAATTCGACATATATTTAAACAAAGGGTGTAAATAATATCTTCAAAGTCAATAAATCCATGTGTGAACAACTCACGGTGAAAGGATGTAACTTTATATTTTGTAAAATTATTTCGTAGGTAAATACAAAATACAAATTTGTTTATTCTCCATAATAATATGAAACATGTATTTAATATGAAAATGAAAATGAAAATATTTATTCAGCAAATAGGCCACATCTGGGCACTTTTACACGTCACTTTGTCGTGAAGCGACAATTAAGGAATGAAGGTGTGAAGAGGAAGGAAAGAGTAGGTATATACAATAAATATATTTACAATAAAGGAAAGAAAACCTATTTACAATTATTAAAAAAAAGGTAATGGAATATGGGCGAAGTGGTGAGAAGTGGTGTTATGAAGAGCGGTGTGGAGGTAAGTAAAGTTGAGTCAGGGTGTGGGACGAGTGAAGGATGATGTGAAGGTTGAAAGAGCTCGGGGTGGAGAATGATTCAGCAGCACGGCGTAGCGGAAGGGCGGCACAGGATATTGGTGAGTCGGAATCAGGAACAGCGGCACAGGTCTTTACTGGACGGTGGAGGTGTGCAGGGTCAGAGCGACGCTTCGAGGTTCAGCTGGTGGCTGGCACGGGGTAGTACTGCTGAAGGGTGGATCAGCGTAGTGGTGACGTCGTAGTGGACCGTCTCTGGATGGCAGTGTGATGCTACAGGCTCGGTACACGTAAAGAGCGGCACGAGTGATAGTACAGCGGGTAAAACGTCAGAAGAGATGGAGCGAATGGCTATCACCACGAAGAAGGTGAGTCTTTGTACGGATATTTTAAGTTGTCCGCACACCAACTTGAAGAACTTTGTGCGGATAGATTTTAGAGTCGTCCGCACACCAACTCAGAGATGAAGTAAATTATTAAGTTAGCACGGCCAAAAGGTTGCCAGAGGCTTTGGGCCTTTTTGCAGGGTCCTGGGGGCTGGTCGACCCCCAGGACAAAGGTCTTATAATTTCGACTGCTCCGTTTGAGAGCTGAAGAAGAACTGACCATCCTTGCGGCTATATCGATAAGGAAACCTTGGATGGAATTTTTAGAGAATTTGAATAAAAATAGAAATAAAACATCAAATTTATCGCCCACCAGTGAGAAACCTAACCTTTTCCCAAAGGATTGATATGTTGTGACCATAGGAACGGGTATCAACAACATTGTCAACTACGTCAATATTTACAAAAACCACAATTTCACCGAAATTATAAAGGCAAAACTGTAGTGTTCATGTAATTCAAGAAGGAAAAATAATAACAGGTCGCGACAAATACATTGCCACAACGTAATTTGAGTATCGTATAAGTAAACGCGTGACAAAGAAGAAGCTTGGATGTACGTGATATGATGGTGTTATAAAAATGTGTTTGTGTACAAGGGATCCGAAGTAATGTTATGTTTTTAATTGCAGGAGCATGTTAATGATGAGTAATAAATGAAAGTGTAACTTAAAAGGTAAGTAATATTATGATACCCTACAACTTTTAAATGAATTTACCAGCGCTTCCTAGACCCATTGCTTGAGAAGAAGCGCCGCAACAAACTCAGCAGAAGGCCTTTTTTCAAAATTTAAACATATAGATTTACATTAAATTTACGTTAATATGTATAAAAATACATATATAGGTACATACTAAAATCACATTTAAGGGATGTATAGTCCCTAACTTTAACTTAAATCTAAGATCTTAAAGATGGTCTTATATTAGGTACAAATTAATGAAAATATTAATTAAAGTACTTATCTAAATATGTATACTAAAAATAATAATAAAAATCGCAAATGTTTAGAGATTGTATACGTCTCTAGGTATCCTAAAGTTGTACACAGTCTCTAAAATTATATCATACAACACAAGTTTAGGAGATGTATACGGTCTCCTTAGTCAATTTTGGAGATGTAAGGTGTCTCCAAAGAATATCTTAACAAATCACACAGGCATTTAGTATGGAAAAAGGGTATGGGCACAGCTAATGCTGATTTTAAGCCCATCCGGCGTCAATATTGATGGCAATTATGTTTCAGTTTTACAACAAAGAATGAAGTAGGTAATGATATTTTTTTTTTTTATCAAATTCAGTGCCACATTCTTATCTCCTTCCGTATAAAATGGTAAACCCTAATTAATGGTCACCCTAATTACCTTTTTGTGTATTTACATTATGTCTACTGTTCCTTGATTGTGTGGTGTTCAATAAAGTAAATTGTATTGTATTGTAATGTGACGCTGGAGTAGGTACAACGGGAAGAGTAGTTTCTCTTGTAGTCCCTAAAATACCTACAGGATAATCCTAGTTTAGGGCTAGGAATCCGAATCATTAGTGTTTAACCATTAAATGTACTAAGGTCTTAGATCTACTATTAACAGCATACCAAACTGTGCATCTGTCATAGACATAAATAATACTTCGTATGGACCCGGCCTAACGTAGATACATGTCATGTTTCCCCACTTCATTGGTGTCCAATCCAAAGTTACACTTGTATCGTGACACTAAAGCTGGGTCACATTTTTCCAACAACGAGACGAGTTTTTAGATACTGAGAAACAGTTTCGAAAAAAGATTTTTTAAAAACGCTAATTGTCACGCACGCTCGGTGACAGAACTTTGGATTGGACACCAAGGAAGTGGGGACATATTACGTGTACGTTAGACCGGGTCTATATTATTTACGTCCATGGCATCTGTTAAATTACGACTACGATAAAAGAGCAGAACCCGGCGTGTCTGTACATAGAAAGAAAAGTTCAAAAAAAGGAACGGGGGGGTCTAAAGATGTATGGTAGACCACAAAACAGCTATTTTTAGAAATATTTTATGTCTGTCTGTTTGTTGGAGTTAATCTCCGAAACTACTGAACCGACTTGAATGCAGTTTTCAAGGGTAGATAGAGCATCATTTGGAGCAACATATCAGCTATGTTTGATATAAATCGGATGTCGGAAAGAAAAGTTATCGGCAATTTTATATTTCACGCGGACGAAGTCGCGGGTCGAAGCTAGTTATTATTATAAAATACAAGCTTTTATCTGCGATTTCGACCGCGTCGAAATCCGTCATATCGTTCCCGCGGGATAAAAAGTAGCTTATAACCTTCCCCGGGACTTGAACTATCTCCATGCCAAATTTCGTCTTAATCCAGCTTGAGACTTTTTTTCATTTAAAGTATGTGAGAAAATACATTAAAAGCACTTAGTACACTTTACCACCTTACCGTTACACATGTTACTTTGAACAATATTTTCACTCATTAGGAAACAACGCTTTCCTACACAGCGAACATTCGAGAGGGTTAAGTTTTGCGTAAATTTTGAGAACGAAAATGTCCCATCTGAGTCATCATCATCATTTCAGCCAAAAGACGTCCACTGCTGGACATAGGCCTCCCCCAAGGCTCGCCACTCAGACCGATCCAGTGCTACTTGCTTCCACCGGTTTCCCGCGACTTTCACGAGGTCGTCGCTCCATCTTGTTGGATTCCTACCGACAGCTCGTCTCCCGGTTCGCGGGCGCCACTCGAGAACTTTCCGGCCCCATCGGCCATCAGTCCTGCGAGCAATGTGCCCCGCCCACTGCCACTTAAGGCTCGCAATTCTTCGGGCTATGTCGGTGACCCTAGTTCTACTGCGGATATCCTCATTTCTGATCCATCTGAGTGTTACTTACTTACTTGTAATTTTAATTTGTACCTTCTGCGTATAGTGTGGTATCTGTTGCATAATCTGTATAGTCTATGGTATTGTGTTTCAACTTAAATGATTATTTTATTATTAAGAGCCTGATGTGTCCCACTGCTGGGCAAAGGCCTCCCCCCAATTTTTCCACCGTTCTAAATAATACCTAAGTTTACCTATATACAAGCAAATTCGAGTGACGTGATCGGAACCAACCCTATTCGGCTGTGTAAATTATAAACTACTGTTTCTAATTAATAATTATCAGATTATACTACCATTTTTTTTTAATAAAACAAAAAACTTGTACAGCGTGTCCCGGGATAAAGTGCACAAACGAATAGGAATGAAACGTGATTATATTTTATATATTTTAGTGGAAATAGGAACCGGGCCTGAGTCAATAGGCGAGTTTAATAATAATATCGCACGAGTGTTTTAAGTTTTAAGGTCTTATTATGTACAGTTGCATACACAACTTTATATACACTCATTTTATAAGTCCTCTAAGATGGTTCAAAACCTATCCACAATGGCGGCAATTCGAATACGTCAGTGTCTCACATTCGATTTTAAAATTTTCTATGTTTTTTATCTTACTGCTGGCCATAATTTACGGTTTTTGAACGCATCATAGAGGGTTTATGATATGAGTGTAGATAAATATTTATAATAATAAGATATAAGATTTAAAGTTAATAATATGCGTAATAATGCGTATTGACATTAAATAATCGGGATTATAAACACAAAGCCAAATTAAATTGTTTTCATTTGCAGGCATTTTGTGAAATTAGACCACATCTCATAGAAAAATCCCTTCAAAAGCCTGTACATTCATAAAAAAACTTAACTTCCGTTACAAGCTTTTAATAACAGTTTTCCAAGTTAAAAAAGCACAAGAGGCCAGCAAAGACAAATTACACTTAACGCCAGTGTAATCTGTACAAAGCCTCTCGCAGTTATACACTTTTAATTTCCGCGAGTGGACATAATCGCGGGATGACGTCATCAATCTAAGTGACAGCCTGCCGGTGTAATGAAAAAAAAGTTGTCTTTTTATCACCAGACTGCGCCAGAAGGAGGGTTATGTTTTTCGAGTGTATGTATGTATGTTTGCGCTATAGTCCCCATGTGATGAGATGTATATTTTGTATATATTGATACAAGTGCGAAAAGACAAATTCGCACGTGTATCAAACGACAAAGAAATAGACGAACAGGATGAAGCTCAAAAAACTTTACGCACTAGTTCGTAAAAAACAACTTTAGACGCTCACTAGCTGTCATAAAAACAAAAAACGCTCGTTCGGAAATGACAAACTTTTGGTACGTTAAACAGCTATCGAAATGTTTACTTTTTGAGCACCTGTATTAAAATAGTACATTAATTCGAAAATGTCCCAGATCGCAGGTGCGATCTGGGGCTTTACGAATTACCGCCCGTGGTTTGTCAAAAGTTTTACGTCTTGCCTTGGCCAAGAAGTGAGATTTTCTCTCCGCGTAGCGGGCAGAAAATCCCACTTTATGGCCAAGGGTGATGTAAAAGTATTTTTATCGTTATCTAACACAAAAGCTTTGCTTAGTTTGTCTCCAAATAACATTATGTGAACTGTCCCATTTTTTTTTTGTTTAGATACAAACGAAATTCTAGTTCCAAACAATCTAACGAGTCAATCAGTAACAATGGGACGTTGTTTTTGCAGTTATGTCCAGTAATTAAGTGGATTTTGCATAATTTCAGCGCTCGACGATTATGACTGTTTTTTCCCGCGCGGGTCCATTCTGGAGATACAATGGGAATTCCCTTGATGAGGGGCCAGGAGGGGGAAACTTGGATGCGGCGAAAAACATTATGAAGAAAATACACAGACGAATTGAGTTCTTATTTCCTTCTATTTTAAAGTTCATTAATATGTATCCAAACATTTAGTTTAATGCTATTAGCATTTAAGCACCCTTTTTCATTTTTAATGGTTTTTTGTTGCTTAGTATTCACTCTAAGAATGATCACTCTCTTAAGTTTTTGCCTTTTATATACCTAATATAGGTGACTATAGGTCTATAATTAAGTTGAAAATAAAAATGAAAATATTTATTTAGCAAATAGGCCACATCTGGGCACTTTTACACGTCACTTTTAAATTAATTTAACAGAAATGAATTTACCAGCGCTTCCTAGACCCATTGCTTGAGAAGAAGCGCCGCAACAAACTCAGCAGAAGGCCTTTTTTCAAAATTTAAACATATAGATTTACATTAAATTTACGTTAATATGTATAAAAATACATATATAGGTACATACTAAAATCACATTTAAGGGATGTATAGTCCCTAACTTAAACTTAAATCTACGATCTTAGAGATGGTCTTATATTAGGTACAAATTCATGAAAATATTAATTAAAGTACTTATCTAAATATGTATACTAAAAATAATAATAAAAATCGCAAATGTTTAGAGATTGTATACGTCTCGTCAGAAAGAAAAAAAACTAAGTACCTGATACAAATAAATGGAGTTAATATGTAATTCTTAAATTTATGTAAACAACTGTTTGTCTCTGAAATAAAATATATAAAATAAAATAATAAAATAATAGGCTGCAATTTCCAAACATTTGACTAGGATATAAGGTTCATCCTTGATAAGATTACGAAAATGCACTTAAAACTTTGAACTTTTTTGGATGTACAGTCAAGGGCATTCATATGTGTACACTTTTGCATCCTGTTCCGTTGTGTTAAGGTCCAAAGGTGTATACATATCAATGCCCTTGACTGTACATTAATTACATCGGTAGCCCTCTAAATTGACGTTCTATTAAGTAGTTAGAAAATTGGAAAAATTTTAAAGAACCGTTTTTTCTTTTTTTCTCAAGTCGTAAACATACACAAAATTGATATAAAAAAAACTCCTCATTCTAAAAGGGTGTCATTCAAAAATGTACGTCATTTTTGACTGATGGCTCTTTCTGCGCGTAGCGCCCGCCCGCTCTTTAGCGAGAGTGAGTGAACCGAGTGAGATGACGTCACGCACCAGTTGCCACTAAAAGACGATTTCCTCTAAAGGAAATGAATTAAAAAATCTGATTTTTTTTTATTGACTCCTTTAGATAGAGATACTGAAATGGCTACTAAATTAGGTATGCCTCACGACTTTTTTCAAATGTTGTCTGTAAAAAACCCATACTACCCGAAAAGGCGCCTACAGGTTTGCGAATTAACACTGCTTACCTGGCTGGTTGACTAGGTATATATTTAAAAATATATAATTAAAACTACTTATACGTTCTAAAAGTGGACAACGATAGCGCGATGTAGAAATTTCAGTTGAATGGTACAGCGACATCTATCGGTGGCGCAACTAAACACTTGCGTGTTTGCATTTGCGTGGCGTCGCTACATTGTAAGCAAATAAATTTACTCCAAACATTGTCAATTATTAGTGAAAATGCCGCATCCAACGCCCTCCCCACGAATCCCGGTTTAAAGCCATTCATTAACTCGGGAGCAGTTGGATTCCCGTCAGAGAAGTTAATGAGACGTTCCACAATCGCACTTTTTAATTTTATGCCCTCTCCACTCGTTAGCGTTGCTTATTGGTTCTTTGTTTGCCTCGTAATTGTTATTTTTAATTTAGTTATTTTCTTGAGACTTAAGTTCTTAATATTAGTCGAATGATTACTTTAGCTACAGATTACCGCTTAGAAGGAGTGAAAGAAAACATCGTACAGAAACCGGCCCTTCTGCCATGAACAGAGAGAACACCAGAGGCAGAGGCACACCTTCCTCTTCAAAAGCTACATATTTTATTAGTTTCTTTAGAAGATAAAACTATATTATCACGAATTTTAATATTAAAAGGCTAAACAGAAATACAGTTTGTATTTTAAACTTTAACCGCACTATCACTGTATAATTCGAAATTATACCCAATTTGCGACAAAGGTTCAGCACCCCTGTCTATCTCCAACGAGGAATGTACGAGAAAGGAGACAATACAAACATTGCAGGGGTCGTCAACGTTTCAGACGCAGCTTGAATTAATTATCTGATCCAAGTGGATCGATATTTATGAACCCCCGAAGGTAGGCGGGTAGCAGAATTGTGCTAGCATGCATTGTACGTAAAATAAAATAAATGACAAATTTTGTTTACGGCAAAAATTAACGAACGGAAATGATCTCTCCTGTTGCAGTCAACTCTCACTACTGTCACTGTGACAAAGTTGTATAGTGGCAAATAAATTATATTGGTTGTCTGCACATTTGGGTAATTGGACAAATAAATCAGCGATCGTAGGGTTAATTAGGGTAACGTGTAGGGATTTGCAGATCCCTTACCCTATGTTCAGTATTGAACCTTTTTGTAATATTTATGTTATTTTTCTATTTTATTTCTTTAATATTCTATTTTGAAATCTAGACATTAATGACATTAAAAAACAAGATATCAAGCCAACTAATGCTTTTACTTAACAAAATACATTATAATTATTATATTACTTATTTATCAAACATTTCTTGGTCCTTCAAGTAAAAATTAGAATCAGTGAATTATTACTTTAGTTACAGTCTTACAGTTTATTTGAAATGGAGGAAAAAAAACGTCTGACGGAACTGAAAGGAAAACGTTCTACTATCAAGGGACGACTTACCCGTAACAGTAATTATATAGCAAAACCGGAAAACCAAGGTAACATCGCGGAGATTAAGGTACGTCTCGAGTCATTGGAGGAAATCATAAAAGTGTACGATGAGATCCAGTCCGAGATCGAGCTGCTCGACCCGGAGCCGGCGGACGCCCACGAGGCCGACAGGGAAGAGGTGGAAACCAAATTTTTCAAAGCGAAGTCCCTTGGCTTGAGCCTGTTAGATAGCTCGATGTTCCATAGTACGCAACTGGAGGACGCGCCCCCAGTATGCAAAGAAAAATTCAAATTACCACAGTTGGACATACCTAAATTTGACGGCGAGATTAGGAGCTGGCCTAATTTCAAACAAATGTTTATGGCAGTAATAGATGCCAACCCTACTCTCTCTGCAACTGCTAAATTGTATTATTTGAAATCTGCTGTGAGGGGTGAGGCTGCGGACCTCATCTCATCTTTAGCCGTCGGAGAAGGGAGCTACGCTAAGGCATGGAGTATCCTTGAAAAAATATGACAACAAAATGATTATAGTGAATTATTACCTGAACAACGTCTTCGGCATGCAATCCATTAACAGACAAAATCTCAAACAGTTTCTCAACAGATTACAGCAATCTATGGACAGTCTCGCTGTACTGGATGTGCCAGTGCAGTACTGGGATTTGATGCTAATTTATTTTATCTGTCAGCGTTTAGATAATTCGTTGCGCGCTGCGTGGGAGTTTCATAGGGAGCATCATGTTCTTCCTACCTTAAACGATCTTGTGGAGTTCCTTAGCCACCGTGCTACAGCGTTCGACATTTTAAGTGAGAAAGCTCCTATGAATTCCCAGCAGAGCCAGTACAACACGCGCACTTCTCATGTGTCGTCGAATGTAATTATAAGTACATGTGTATTATGTAATGAACCACACGATTTGTCAAAGTGTCCAGTTTTTTTAGAAATGCCTTCTATTAAGCGGAACGAATACGTTAAAGGGAACCGTTTATGTTTCGGCTGTTTTAAGCCATACAAATTTGGTCATAAGTGCTCTCAAACTTGCAGCATTTGTGGTAAAAGGCACCATACTACCATTCATGTGGACCGGCAAGGGGCATCGTACGCTTCTAGGAACTGCGCGGACGTCCGCCCTACTGTAGAGGCGGTAAAACCGTCTGAGGTATCCACCGTCTCGTCGGCGGTCGCCAGGGATGACGTTCAGACGCAGCCTCGCGTGCTGCTCTCCACCGCGCTCATTAAGGTAAGGTCTGCTGATGGTAGCTGGCTTACTGCACGAGCCTTGTTGGATTCTGGCAGTGAGGTAAACATTATTACCAAGCAGTTAGCGGACAAGCTTGACTTACCTCGAAATGAATCCCATTTAACGCTTAAAGGTATTGGCAATTTGACAAAGAAAACTAGTGAGAGCGTATTACTAGACATCGCGTCTCGACTAAATGAATCCACTTTTAGCTTAAATTGTGTTGTTTCTGACCATGTTACTGTGCCATTACCGCACTCTTATATTAACACTATCAATTGGAAAATACCAAAATCGTGTCGTTTAGCCGATCCACTGTTCTACCAACCTCAGACAGTTGACCTATTAATAGGCGGCGAATTATTTTATGACCTGTTGACAAACAACATTATTGCTATCGGTACAAACATGCCTCGACTTATCGAGACAGTGTTCGGCTGGGTTACAGCTGGCCATTACGATTGCGCGACTACTCGCTCTGACGTGGCGCAAGTAGCGCATTGTTCTGAAATTAGTCCGTGTCCTAATGACATTTTGTCTAAATTCTGGGAGATTGAGGAATTGCCTTCCACACAAATGAAGTCGCCGGAGGATGAATATTGTGAAAAACTTTACCGCGAGACTACCAGGCGCGACGAAGACGGCAGGTTTGTAGTCAATCTTCCCATTCCTGACGAAAAGCTACCCACCTTAGGAAATTCTTTTAAAAGGGCATACAGTTGCTTTATGTCATTAGAATCCAAGTTAGTTCGGGATGAAATCTTGTACGATCAATACAGAGAATTTATTCGCGAATTTATAGATTTAGGTCACGCGGAGTATATCGATACTTTTAAAGAGAACGATACTACTGTTCCGATTTATTATTTACCCCACCATGCTGTCATTCGACCACAGAGCGTATCTACCAAGTTGCGCACTGTATTCAACGCGAGCTCGAAGAGTTCAACGGGCGTGTCGTTAAATGATATTATGTATGAAGGTCCGAACATTTTCACAGAGATCACTGACATTATTTTACGTTTTCGAACATTTCAATACGTGTTTTCTGCAGATATTGTCAAAATGTTCAGACAAATTAAAATCAATGAGAATCAACGATCACTTCAGAGGATTCTCTGGAGGGACAGCCCCGAGGAACCGCTCAAGTGCATTCAATTAAATACCGTAACATACGGCACAAAGAGCGCTCCTTATTTAGCGTTTAGGACTATGCTAGAAATGGCCAATATTTATGAAAACCAGTATCCTGACGTCTCCAAAGGCTTAAGGCTTCAATGCTACATGGACGACGTGCTTTATGGCTCCAATAGCTTCGAGGATGCCATTAGAATCAGCTCTGAACTTAGCCACGTTCTCGCTGAAGGCCAATTCTTATTACATAAATGGTCTTCTAATAATAAGCAGGTGCTTGAGAATTTACCAGAGTTCCTTAAGTCTTCTGAGCATATCAAGACTCTTACAGTAGATAGCTCTTCGGTTTCCACGTTAGGACTGAAGTGGAACTCGGAGTCAGATAACTTTATATTAAGTGCAACTCAACAAACTCTTCCAAATTATACCAAGCGAACCATACTATCTAGTATAGCGAAAATTTACGATCCAATGGGATTTTTAGGTCCTTTTGTTATTGGCGGTAAAATTTTAATGCAGAAAATTTGGAAAGAGAACCTCGACTGGGATGATGATGTTCCCAATCACATCCTTCTAGAGTGGCAGAAGTTTCATAAGGCTTTAGAAACTACCAATGAGATAGTTGTCCCACGAAAATGTTTTCCTACAGTACCAGATGAAATATATCTAGTAGGTTTCAGTGACGCAGCCAGCTCAGCGTACGGCGCTTGTGTCTATGTGATCGGCGTCACGGCAGGCTCACCGATCAAGGCGCAGCTCATTATTGCGAAAAGTAGGGTCAGTCCGTTAAAAGCTTTAACGATCCCAAAATTAGAATTAAATTCAGCACTTTTGCTATCGCGACTAGTTATTAAAGTTAAAGCAGCTTTAAGTCATGTTGTACATATTGATAAGACTTATCTGTTTTCCGATTCAAATATCGTGTTAAATTGGTTAAAGTCCCCATATGAGAAATACACAACTTTCATTTCTAACCGTGTATCTCAAATTGTCACTAACACGGACATTAATGACTGGTTTTATGTCAATACACACGAAAATCCAGCCGATCTGTTAACTAGAGGAATTTCTTTAAACGAATTAAAGGATTCTAGCCTGTGGTGGTTCGGGCCCCGCTGGTTGACAGCCCCTGTCTCTGAGTGGCGACTCTCCCATACTGCACCATCTCAGAATCCAGTTCTACTGGAACTAGATAAAAGCGTGTCAGTTGCAACTGTAGATTCCAATAAAAATGAATTCGTGGAAACGTTTTCAAAATTCTCCAAATTTACGACTCTTCAACGCGTGGTAGCTTATGTTTTCAGGTTCTGCCAGAACGCTAAAAGCTCGAGTAAGTTGACAGGTCCCTTGTCGCCGTCAGAACTCAAGAGAGCTCACGATTTTATAATTAAAACAAAACAGCGAGCCATGTTTACTGCTGAAATTCGTGATTTAGAGTCTAAAAAGTCCATTATGTCCAATAGCAAGCTACTTAAGCTCTGTCCAATGTTAGATAAGGATGGTCTTCTTCGGCTTGGAGGAAGAATTAGTAACGCTCAAACGTCTTATAATCATAAGTACCCTATAATCCTGCCTAAAGATGATCACGTTACATCTTTGCTAATTAGGAGGACTCATTTGAGCTTGTTTCATGCTGGTATTCAAACCACTTTATCCACCGTTAGATTACAGTATTGGCCAATCAATGGCCGGGCGGAGGTAAAGCGCGTTATACACAATTGCGTGGTGTGTATTAGGTTCCGTAGTCAAACGTGTGAGCAAAAAATGGCAGACTTACCAACCCCACGTGTTAATTTAGAACGACCGTTTTTACACACTGGTGTCGACTTTACAGGCCACATATTAGTGAAATCTAACAGATTAAGAAATGCTAAGTATCTTAAAGGCTACATATGCTTGTTTATATGTCTTGCGAGCAAATGTATACATCTGGAAGTGGTATCCGACATGTCTAGTAACTCTTTCATACTAGCGTTAAAGAGATTCATTTCGAGACGAGGTTTGTGTCACACTTTGTACTCAGACAATGGCACTAACTTTAAAGGTGCTCATCATGAATTAAATGACCTTTACAAAATGTTCAAAAATGACGAGCAGTTTAGCAAAATTATTGATTATACGTCTTTAAATTCCATCAATTGGAAGTTTACGATACCTCTTGCTAGCCATATGGGCGGGATCTACGAGGCCGGTATAAAATCTGCTAAAAATTTATTAAAGCGTCAGTTGGTGAATGTAAAACTGCCGTACGAGGAACTTATGACCATCGTTGTGCAAATAGAAGGCATTCTTAACTCTCGACCTTTGTGTGCGCTCTCGGACGTTCCCGACGACTTAACGTGTCTTACACCAGCTCACTTCTTAATTGGAAACTCTATCCTGGATATACCAGAGCCCAACTTTGAAGCCTGGAGGAGTAATCCTCTTGTTATGTGGAAGAAGTTATCTGTTATCAAACATAAGTTCTGGAAACAATGGAGACTTCAATATCTTTCTGAACTCCAGCAAAGGCCAAAATGGGCCAACGCTAAACAAAATATTAAAGTTAATGACTTAGTCATCGTGAAAGATGAGTTAACTCCTCCCGGCTCCTGGCCCCTGGCGCGAGTCGTGCGAGTGCACACTAACTCCAAGGACAATTTAGTTCGGTCGGTCACTGTACGCACCGCCAAAGGCGAATTCGACAGACCTATAAATAAATTGATATTACTTTTTAACCATTTTACTTAAAATATTTAAATGTATGCGGTCACAAACCTTTTTGTTTATTTTGTGTTAATTACTTATTTACTTATTCTTTTATCCAAGTTATTACTTATTTAGTTTCATTTTAAGTTAATGTATAGTGTTTAAATTTCATTTTTGACATTATCCTTATCAGCACTAATCATCAAAACACAATAACAGAAATGCAGGGTGTTTCTGGAAATACAGGGTGTTTTCAGTTGGTAACTATTTTTATTACAGAATGTAAATTTTAATTTTATTTTCATTTACTGTGCGCGGGAGTGTGTTCAGTATTGAACCTTTTTGTAATATTTATGTTATTTTTCTATTTTATTTCTTTAATATTCTATTTTGAAATCTAGACATTAATGACATTAAAAAACAAGATATCAAGCCAACTAATGCTTTTACTTAACAAAATACATTATAATTATTATATTACTTATTTATCAAACACCCTAATTGGCCTACGGGTGGAACCTTATGAACCGGACGTTCGGGTATTTGGACGTACGGGGACTGGACGTACGGGGCAATGGACATTCGGGGACTGGACGTACGGGGAATTGGACATTCGAGGCCAGAATGGTATTATAAAAGAAAGTCGCTTCCTGCTGTCTGTCTCTATGTATGCTTAGATCTTTAAAACTAAAGGATTTTGATTCGGTTTTTTTACTACTACTACTACAGCCTACTTGCGTCCCACTGCTGGGCACATGCCGCCTCTCGTCACAAGAAGGTTTGGGCTATAGTCCCACGATGGTCAGTGGATCATTGGATCGTTGGCGCGCGCACTGGTACACACACATTTACAAGTGTACAGACGTCCTCGCACGCACACAGACGTCCTCGCACGCAAACATTGACACTTCATTCGAACTGTGCTCGAAATCGTGCTTTTATAGGCCGAGTCCGCCGTGTGCATAGACGTAAATAATATAGACCCGGTCTAACGTACACGTAATATGTCCCCACTTCCACGGTGTCCAATCCAAAGTTCTGTCACCGAGCGTGCGTGACAATAAGCGTTTTCAAAAAACTTTTTTCGTAACTGTTTCTCAGTATCTAAAAACTCGTCTCGTTGTTGAAAAAATGTGACCCATCTTTAGTGTCACGATATAAGTTTAACTTTGGATTGGACACCAATGAAGTGGGGAAACATGACATGTATCTACGTTAGGCCGGGTCCATACGAAGTATTATTTATGTCTATGGCCGTGTGCTTCTGCATGAGAGGTGGTAGAGGTATGAAACCACAAGGCTTTAGAACGTCACAACCTAGAAGGCGCGCGGATAAAGCAATAACAGACTCTACGTCAACGGCCTAAGTGCTTAGGCGCGCGCCTTCTAAGCTCTGTCGTGATATACCACGGTTGACAAGCGCTTGCAATTGAAAAATATTACAAGCTGCTTATTTTGAAATCCCTCACTTAATTGGAAAGTAAACTGCAGTGTTCCCATTTTACTTACTAAAACTAAATATCGCATGTAATGCGTGATAGAGTCAGAGTTACTTTCGCATTTGAATAAAATATTAGTATGGATATTGCTATGATTGCGGTGTTGCCAAGTATTTTTTATTTTTATTTTGTTTTAGCTGCGTTCAGTTTTTTACTTTATTGTGTTTATTTAATATCCAATTAAATAAATACAAATATTAATATGTTAAATTCATATATGTATATTTTTCTATTGTCTGTGTGGTTTTCCGTGATCTCACCAAATGGTCCTAGCGGAAGACCAGCGCTGGCCTCAGTGCCAGCACATGCTGAGCTAGGACCATTTCGTGACAAATCACACGCAAATGTTATTGTTTTCTTCGATTTTATTGTTATTTATGTTATGTCGTGTGTTTTGTACCGAATAAATGTTTCTTCTTCTTCTTCTATGACGAGAGGGTTTGCGCTATATTCCCCACGCGGGCCCAGTGCGGATTGATCTAGTAAAAGTACTTATCTAATATAGTATAGAATAAGTCGTGGTGGCCTAGTGGTTCGACCTAGCGCCTCTCATGCGGAGGGTCGGGGGCTCGATTCCGGCTCGCACCTCTAAGTTTACTTATGTGCGAAATTCAATTTGAATTTACCACTGAGCTTTTCTGTGATGGAAAACATCGCGACGAAACCTGCACGCATCTGCGAAGCAAGTCAAAGATGTGTGTGAAGTCCCCAATCCGCACTGGGCCCGCGTGGGGACTATAGCCCAAACCCTCTCGTGATGAGAGGAGGTCTGTGCCCAGCAGTGGGACGGAAATAGGCTGTAGTAGTAGAATCAAAAAGCATCGTCTATCGGCTGAAATTATGATGCTGAATGTTATGTAGTTACATTAGTTCTTATTAAAAAATAGTACATTACAGACCTAGGGTGGTGAATTCGTAAATGTCCCAGATCGCAGGTTTCTGTGGCCCGAACCGAAGGTGAGGGCCATAAATATGCGATCTGGGGCTTTACGAATTACCGCCCGTGGTTTGTCAAAAGTTTTACGTCTTGCCTTGGCCAAGAAGTGAGATTTTCTCTCCGCGTAGCGGGCAGAAAATCCCACTTTATGGCCAAGGGTGATGTAAATAGTATTTAAAATAGTCTTGGGCAAAAGTTAGCATCAAAGGTAATGGTGCTATGCTATTCCTTCGAATCTAAAAACCATTACCATTATTACCTTGTATTTTAGAAACTGTTGGATGATTCTGTCTAGACCGAGCTCAAATATTTATGCAGTCACAGAAAATGACAAATTTCGGGTTCACTGATCAAGTACATAGATCATTATTTTCCATATTATTTAATATTATAAATGCGAAAGTAACTCTGTCTGTCTGTTGCCTCTTCACGCCTCAACCACTTGTCCGATCTGGATGAAATGTGGTATGGAGAGAGTTGAAGAAATATACTACTACAGCCTATTTGCGTCCCACCGCTGGGCACAGGCCTCCTCTCATCACGAGAGGGTTTGGGCTATAGTCCCCTCGCGGGCCCAGTGCGGTTTGGGGACTACACACACATCTTTGAATTAATTCGCAGATGCGTGCAGGTTTCCTCACGATGTTTTCCTTCACCGAAAAGCTCAGTGGTTAATTCAAATTCAATTTCGCACATATGCAAACTTAGAGGTGCGAGCTGGAATCGAAACCCCGACCCTCTGCATGAGAGGCGGTAGGTCGAACCACTAGGCCACCACGGCTTCAACAAATATACACTCACATAGAAGTACATACACTCGAAAAATATTACCCTCCTTCCGGTGCAGTCGGGTAAAAATGAACGAACGATACCATTCAAAGGTATTTACATTGATTGGAGCTCTTAAATATAAATTACTATTAATTTAAGTAAATCTAGTATTTTTAATATGAAACCGTTTAATTATTCTGTCTGACCTCGCATCTCTAGTTTGGTCCAACTATCGTACTTCAAGCAAAAAATTGGAAGATCTTTAAAATATCATTCCAAAGCGTTATAAATCCATATGGATGGCCGGGAACTATGTGTTTTTCCGGGATAAAAAGTAGCCTGTCCTTTCCCGGGACCCCAACTATCTACGTGCTAAATTTCATCTTAATCGGTTCAGCGGTTGAAGCGTGAAGACGTAACAGACAGACGGACTCGCACGGAGACTGAGCATTGCCATTCAACGTGGCAATGCTGCCAGCATTTTGGGTACCATGCCACGTAGTATAGGACTTTTAGATTAGGAAGCAGTGTTGTTGTTATTTTACTTATAATTTATATAGTAAATAAATAAAATGTACTTATAGTAAAAAAAAAAAAAAAAAAAAGGTAAGCAATGGAACAACATATTTATAATATTAAATGTTATCTTAACTATTTTAAATAAGTCCCGCTATGTATGATAGCCTAGATATGGTTATTAGTAAGTTTAATATTAATGTTTAAAGTAAAAGATGATGAAACAAAAACGCGATCTCTTTTCACACAACCCTCTACAAAATGGACTCAGTAGATGCAATTAAAGACGCCAAATGGATCTCCAGCTGACGGCCAATAATGCAGTTATTATAATAATATTAATATGCAATGCATTTTAAAGAGCCAGCCAAAGGATAGGTTCGTTTAGAAGCCTTCTCTTCGGTAATTAATTCTCTCATCCATTTTTAATTCCGAAATGCCTTAATAGTCGAAGCCTTAAGATTAAATAGTACATTACAGACCTAGGGCGGTGAATTCGTTAATGTCTCAGATCGCAGGTGTTTGTGACCCGAACCGAAGGGCCATAAATATGTGATCTGGGGCTTTACGAATTACCGCCCGTGGTTTGTCAAAAGTTTTATGTCTTGCCTTGGCCAGAAAGTGCCATTTTCTCTCCGCGTAGCGGGCAGAAAATCTCACTTTACGGCCACGGGTGACGTAAAGTAATGAAACGTTGAAATCATAATAAAAAAAAAATACAAAGCCATACTACTACTACTTGCTAGTGGTAGGGCCTGGTGCTAGGTCCGTACGGGGTGGTACCACCGTCTTTCCCCGCTAACCTGCCGCCAAATAGCAGTGCTCGCACTGTTGTGTTCCGGTAGGGGGTTAAGGCAGCCGGTGAAATTTCTGGCACAGAGGCATTCCATCTTAGGCCTCAGGGTAGGCAACGCATTCGAAATCTTATGGTTTCTTAACGGGGGATCATAGGATTTCGGTGTCCATGGGCCGTAGTGACCACTTACCATCAGGTGGGCTATGCGCTCGTTTGCCTATACCACTGATGTAAAAAAAAATACTACTACAGCCTATTTGCGTCCCACTGCTAGGAATAGGCCTCCTCTCGTCACGAGAGGGTTTGGGCTATAGTCCCCACGCGGGCCTAATGCGGTTTGGGGACTACACGCCCCTCATTGAATTACTTCGCAGATGCGTGCAGGTTTCCTCACGATTTTTTTCCATCACCGAAAAGCTCAGTGGTAAATTCAAATTGAATTTCGCACATAAGTAAACTTAGAGGTGCAAGCCGGAGTCGAACCCCCGACCCTCTGCATGAGAAGCGTTAGGTCGAACCACTAGGCCACCACGGCTTACAACCCATATAAAAGTAAAAGCCATAGCAATATCCATACTAATATTATATTCAAATGCGAAAGTAACTCTATCCGTCTGTCTGTTTTACCTCTTCACGCTTAAACCGCTGGACCGATTTAGATGAAATCTGGTATGTAGATAATGTGGAGTTCCAGGAAAGGACAAATGCTACTTTTTATTCCGAAAAATCGCATAATTCCACGCGAGCGAATTAGCGGGCAGAAGCTAGTAAAATTATATGTATTACCTACAGCGATACATTATAAGCGAATAATCACAGTCAATAAATCAATTTGAATTAACAACTGAGCTTTGCGTGAAGGAAAACATCGTGAGGAAACCTGCACGCATCTGCGAAGTAATTCAAAGATGTGTGTGAAGTCCGCAAACCGCACTGGGCCTGGGACTATATCCCAAACCCTCTCGTGATGAGAGGAGGCCTGTGCCCAGCAGTGCGACGCAAATAGGCTGTAGTAGTAGTAAAATAATCACCATACGAAATCCACGTTCCAAAACACGATTTACTTAGTATTTCATTCAAATGCATTACGCGTCCATCGTGAGGAAACGTGCTCGTTTGAAATTACCCCGGGCTGTAAACCTGCCTGTAATCAAATGAGAAAAATTAGTTACCTCGCTTGTTTATGAAGACAGGTAAAACACGTACGCTAGAGCGGGGTGCGTGTTTGACGAACAATATAGATTCAAGATTCAAGATGGTTTATTGCAATTTCATGTTGTATTACAGTAAGATCTTAATAACTAGTGTGTAAAAAAACATGAGCTCTGGTGAGCACAGCAATTTAACTAGGCTAGTCGAATAAATTACGAATTACTTATCTCTAATCATTTTTATGTATAAAAGGAATAAAATAAAAGAATAGATTTTACGTCAATAATAAATAGAATGTCAAAGAATTTAAAATGAAAATTATATTCAATAAAATATATGATAATAATAACAAATAAATAATTATTTAAATTGACTGCATTTAATTTTAATTTTCATTCATAAATTCTTGGACGGAATAATAAGCATTCTTAACTAGATATGTTTTAAGTCGGGATATACTCGTAAACAAACTGGTGGGGCTGTGTCGATGCCAACGGCTATTGTTTTTAAAGTAAATAATAGTTATTTGTTATGCAAGGCTGCAAACGACTTTGCTGCTGAGCGCAACACGAAATTTTTCACCTCACGCGCGATTTTTCGGGAAGAAGACTTAGTTCGGCGTCACGTACAGTTTGTGCTAACTCTGGAGGAGTTAAATTCGTATCGTCATCGCTAGAATCGCTCATATTTTCTTTATTACTTCGTATAGGTATTCTAAATTACAAAAACAGCAATCTAAAACTTTTATTTATTTATTTTTTTAATGTTTTTTTTTTTCCGGAGGTTGTGCTCCAAATCACTCTTACTCGTAATTCAAAATTCAATTAGTCATTGAATACAGTTAAAATATACACATATTTAAGTATTCTTATGATAAAACATAGTGAAATAATGAAACACATCTGAAACGGTGTATTATTAATATAATTTTATTAATGATGATATTAAGTAAATTGAACCTTTATTTTAATAAAACTCTCACGACGAATTGCGTTTCAGAACGTATCGTTGTTTTTTATTGTGACAGTGGCGTCATGCGTCGTTCGAATTTCAAAAACACTTTCCACGCTAGCGGATAAAAACAACTTTTGCGCTCGGATATCAAGCTGCAAAACGACCACTTTCGAGCCAGTGAGGTGAAAAAATAATAGTAGGTATTTAAAAATGTACCTACCCTTTGGGATGTTAAATAATGTCTATGTCTAAATGCCTTTTGAACACTCAGTTTTCTTTATGTGCAATAAAGTTTAAATAATTATATCGTCGTTTTCCGCGACTCCGTCCGCCCGTGATAACTTAATAAACAATAAAATCATAATTCTAAGTAAGATTAACCTTTTCTCGATTTGCCTACCATATTCGTGACGTGACGTGTTACTTTTCTGCCTTGCACTTTACATGCTTTGTTGTGGTGAATTCGTAAATGTCCCAGATCGCAGGTTTCTGTGGCTCGAACCGAAGGTGAGGGCCATAAATATGCGATCTGGGGCTTTACGAATTACCGCCCGTGGTTTGTCAAAAGTTTTACGTCTTGCCTTGGCCAAGAAGTGAGATTTTCTCTCCGCGTAGCGGGCAGAAAATCCCACTTTACGGCCAAGGGTGATGTAAAAGACTTTTTTACGTCTAAAGCCCGAGGTCACACAGCGGCGCAAAATGCTCAGGTGGAATAAAAAAAACGCAGACGGATTTATTGTTAACAGTAAAAATGTTTTTTTTTGTGATGCACCAACTGTATTTACATTCAAAATAACATGCAATTATATAAACGATTAAATAAAATTAAATAATGGCGGGAGCTTGCACAAAATAGAGGAAAGTGGCGAAAAAGAGGGGAGGCCTTTGCCCAGCAGTGGGACACTTTATAGGCTATAATCAATAATAATAATATTAAAACGACTAAGGATAAAATAAATAGTCACTAATGAAAAAGTTTTATTAATATTAATGACATCCTTTTGTATCATTTTACATTGTCTATAAGTATTTGGGTGAATCAATTTTTTATGTCAATAGTTGCCATAGTTACTGTTCCCTGGGCCACTTTTTAAATTTGCTATTCTGTGGGTTTAAATACACTAAATGTGGGGTTTCTTTGCCATTTTCAATCCCTTCCCAAAGAAGCACTTTCCGAGCGTCTTAGAATTCTATATTGTTACAGTTTTTCTAAGAAAACCCTCTCATTTTGTCCCCTGGACAATGGGACAGAATAACAACAAGAAATAGTTGATTGAACCATTTATATTATTGGTTATTTCTTAAGTTGCACCATAGTTAAGCGGACGGGGTTCACCGGAAACCGAGCACGTAGTCACATGTGCCTTTTCTTTTCGACTGTACAATTTATCGCCCTTGTGCGGTGCAAGCGATATTGCGAGCGACTGTACTTCTTTCTTGATAAATGTCATTTCACCTGGATAGCAAATACGGGTTGCGTAATGAAATTTAGATTAAAAATTGTTTTTGTTTTTTTTTTTGAGTTAAAATGAAACTGGTAAGTTTACATAACAAGGCTCCAGTGATGGATTGTTATCAATTCTTTCCAACTTGAACTTTCCAACTCAACCAAACAACAATTCGTCTCAACACAACACAAAACTAAATACAGTAGGAATTCAGTTATAAGTAGATTACCAAGAACAAATAATAAAGATTTCAACGACATTGATCCATTCATATCCATACTATCTACTATATAAAAATAAGTCGGGTTTTCCTCCCTGACGCTATAACTCCAGAACGCACGAACCAATTTCCACGGTTTTGCATTCGTTGGAAAGGTCTCGGGCTCCGTGAGGTTTAAGGCGGTACGAAGTCCGCGGGGTCAGCTAGTAATATTATAAATGCGAAAGTAACTCTGTCTGTCGGTCTGTTACGTCTTCACGCTTCAACCGCTGGAAGGATTGAGATAAAATTTGGCATGGAGATAGTTGAGGTCCTGGAAAAGGACATAGGCTACTTTGTATCCCGGAAAAACGCATAGTTCCCGCGGGAATGCGATAACCGAATTCCTCGCGCGCGAAATCGCAGACAGAAGCTAGTATAACACTAAATCAAATTTCAAACAAGCTATAGTAAAGAAAATGAAGGAGATAAAAAACCGGCCAAGTGCATGTCGGGCCACGCGCAAAGTATAGGGTTCCGAAGTTGACGATGCCCACAGTACCTTTCTAAGACTTATTAGCATCTAGCTAGCGCACGTCATACCGCTGGTATGACGTGCCCGCCCGACGCCCCTGCCGCTCGAGAAAAATCATCATCATAAGTTGGTCGACTATTACTCGTAAGTTTGTATAGCCTACTTAGCTCTGATAGTTTTCCTTTCAACTACGTTATATATGCCACAACCGTGATTTTTTTCAGCCATCCAAATACCACCATTTAGCTGGCAGGGGGGGGGGGGACACGTGACCCTAACAAAAAATAGCACTTTAAAGCTTAATATTTCACAAACGCATCAATTAATCAAAAAATGGTTTTAACAAACCCACAATATTTTTTTAAGACCTATTCAACGATATGCCGCAACATGGGGTACGCAAGAAAAAAAAAATACATCCCCACTTTACGAGTAGGGGAGGTACCCTATAAAAAAAAAATATTTCAAAATTTTATTGTTCCACTTTGTCAGCGTAACTAATATGCATATTCATGCCAAATTACAGCTCTCTAGACCTAAGCATCTCCGAGCAATAGTGCGGACAGACGGACGGACGGACGGACGGACGGACGGACGGACGGACATGGCGAAACTATAAGGGTTCCTTGTGGACTTCGGAACCCTAAAAAAGAAGATAAGAAAAGGAAGTTGACACACACACCCATCCACATACATACACTCACACAAACAAACATATACATAGACTTACACACGCAATGGGTTTGTATCCTAGAATAACGACTTAGTTAACACTGTATTAGGGCTGTCGGTTTTCTTATCAATAAATAAATAAATTTAGCAATATAAAAAAAGATATATTAGGTGTTATTACCTCCATCTGTGATTTCAAATTCTATTTTACATCACAAAAGTCCAAGATCTAAATCTATTACGAACTTATAAACCAGTTGCCGCCAGTTAAAACCGGTTACAGTCTAAAAGATATATCTCGAATCTCTAAAGAACAAAGTTAACCCAAGAACAAGCCTTAACAAGACGTAAAAAGCCTCAATAAAGTTGCTACGAGCTACGACAGCCGCTGGCTACGCCGTAGCTCGTAGCAGTCGTAGCTTCATATCTTACACGGCTAGCACTATGTCTTGAGAGAATGTTCTTTATTTTTAGTTTTGTAAAACAATATGAAAAATACTAGTTTACTCACGATTTAAGGTGCAATTTTATGCTACATTTATTTTTCAAAATATATATTTGAGTGCTTGACCAATTTGAAGCAAGAATGGGCTTATTTAATGCAGCGAATATGAAAATGTAGAAGCCTTGACCGGCAATGGGCTATCAGAGAAAAATAGCCGTGAATTTAGTAGGTAGGACTTGATACTGGCCCGTCTGGATGGCTACCACGATTTTACCCGCTAATTAGCAGTGCTCGCAAATTCCGGTGAGGGGGTTAGAGAGCATAAATGCATTTAATCTTGGTCCTCGCGTTGGAAACTCATTCGAAATCTTATAATTCGTTATTTCCATGGGCCACCGTGTCCACTTACCATCAGGATGCCGTAACAAAGACCGTAATAGATTTCACCTACCCTCCCTCATTTAAATAATTACCACACCAAATGTTTCCGATGAAGGAAATTCTGCACATCAGAAACATGTGCTTACATTCCCTAATATGAGCAGCAGGTTGTGTGACTATAGCCTAAACCATCCTGTTATGCGACGAGCGTTTTTCCGGGATAAAAAAGTATCCCTGTCCTGGGGAAGGACAGGGACCGCGGAACTATGCGTTTTTCCGGGATAAAAAGTAGCATATGTCCTTTCTCGGGACCCCAACTAACTTCATGCCAAATTTCATCCAAATCGGTCCAGCGGTTCAAGCGTGAAGAGGTAACAGAAAGACAGAGCTACTTTCAAATTAATAATATTACTAGCTTCTGCCCGCGACTTCGCCCGCGTGGAATTCGGTTATCGCGTTCCCGCTGGAAGTATGCGTTTTTTTCGGGATAAAATGTAACCCCATGTCCTTTCCGGGACTGCAACTATCTCCATACCAAATTTCATCCAAATTGGCCCAGCGGTTGAAGCGTGAAGAGGTAACAGACAGACAGAGTTACTTTCGCATTTATAATATTAGTCATCATAATCATCATTTCAGCCGATAGACGTCCACTGCTGGACATAGGCCTTCCCCAAGGCGCGCCACTCAGACCGGTCCTGTACCACTCGCATCCACCGCGTTCCCGCGACCTTTACAAGGTCGTCACTCCATAATATTAGTATGGATTATTTATTAATACAACTATGCTAGCCCCACGTCGGTATGTTACAGACATTCGTCTTGGAATCAAAGAAACGTTAGCGGGCTAATAACGCCGATACCGCCTTTTAAAAAATGAGGTTTCGTGGGTAGAATCGGCTTTCATATTAGGTTAAAAGGAAGGTCAAAAAAACTATAAAGCGTGTTCAAACACTTGGTGCCAACGAAGGTATACTATAGGTCGTCAACTTCAACTAGATAACAATAAATATAAATACTTATAAAGAGAAATACATACATATATATATAAACCTACCAAACCTCCATGACTTGGGTACAAACATTCGTGCTCATCACACAAAGTTTGCTCCTAGCGGGATTCGAACACGCAACCGTCGAAACAGTGGGCAGTGTTGCATATATAAATAATCTATTAATAAATGTGATGCACGACCCAGAGGGCGCCTGCAGCTCACTTCCCTTCCGGCGGGCGAGCGGCGCAGACGTGTCTCTGAGTTGTGTATCTCCTCGCTGATTCTTGTGTTTTATTGACCACCCATTGTGCCTATAATACTGGACACCACAGTAGGGTCACTACCGACTGAGCCAAACCTGTTGCCAAATCATCACCATCATCATTTCAGCCGAAAGACGTCCAGTGCTGGACATAAGCCTTCCCCAGGCTCGCCCCTCAGACCGGTCTTGTGCTAATTGCTTCCACCGGTTACCCGCGATCTTCACTAGGTCGTCGCTCCATCTTGTTGGAGGCCTACCGACAGCTCGTCTCCCGGTTCGCGGGCGCCACTCGATAACTTTCCGGCCCCATCGGCCATCAGTCGCAATTCTCGCAATTCTTCGGGCTATGTCGGTGACCCTAGTTCTAGTGCGGATATCCTCATTTCTGATTCTATCACGCAGAGAAACCCCGAGCATATTTAGTTATATCTATTGCCCTTTGCGTGACCTTGAGCCTTCTTATCAGGCCCATCGTTAGCGCCCACGTCTCGGAACCATAAGTCGTCACTGTTGTCAAATATCCATATACCTAGGTACTTACTATTATTATAAATGTGACACAAACAAATGTGTTTATTTGTTTGTTTGTCCTTCCTTCACGTCGCAACGACGGGACCTATTTGGATGAAATTTGACTTTTTATCCCGATATTTTCACGGAAACGGATTTTCCACGGGTCAAACCAGTTTTTCAATACTTCTATTACTATAACCATCTATATACGTAAATTATAAGCTAGTATAAACGGCTAGTTTAAGGATAAACACTCCTTCTCCACGTTTACCTATCCCCCATTAGAAACACATACGTTGTGGAATTAATATCTCGTTACTCCAATCTCTATCCGAACACACCTTTATTCACAGCGGTTTTACATGAGCCAAAAATCTTGCTAAGTTGTGAAAAAGTTCAGTTAAAAGCCTTAATAATTATAAATTTGAAAGTGTGTTTGTTTGTTTGTTTTTCCTTCCTTCGCGTCGAAACGACTGGACCGATTTTAATGAAATATAGTTTTTTAAATACTTCTTCTTCATCCGAATGCACCTAAAGAGATGGGCTTCTATTGCTACTCAATGGGTGCCACATGACGGCCACCGGCGGTGGGGAAGGCCCAGGCGGAGATGGCGGGATGACCTGGACATGTTCTTCATTGACTAGCCAACAATAGCCGAAGATAGAGGGAATTGGAAAAACATGGGAGAGTCCTTTGCCCAGCAGTGGGACATTCAACAGGCTAGAGAAAAAAAATACTTCTATAACTATAACCATCTATATGTACCTATAGTACCATCGGGTAATACGCAAATTCTAAGTCTACACGGGACGAAGTCTCGGGCAATGGCTAGTAGGTATAAAATAATATTCTAACAAAAAATATTTTTAACAAGGTATAGAATAGTAAAAGCCGTGGTGGCCTAGTGGTTCGACCTACCGCCTCTCATGCAGAGGGTCGGGAGTTCGATTCCGGCTCGCTCTAAGTTTACTTATGTGTGAAATTCAATTTGAATTAACCACTGAGCTTTTCGGTGAAGGAAAACGTCGTGAGGAAACCTGCACGCATCTGCGAAGTAATTCAAAAGATGTGTATGAAGTCCCCAATCCGAATTGGGCCCGCGTGGGGACTATTATATAGCCCAAACCCTCTCGTGATGAGAGGAGGCCTGAGACCAGGAGTGGGACGCAAAATAGGCTATAGTAGTAGTAGTAGAATAGTAGCGCCCGTTCGAAATTCTGGATTCATTTTAGTTCATGAAGTAACCTTTAAGATAAATTAAGGAAACGAAAAGTACGGAAGTTATTAGGAAAGTAAGTTTATGACATTAAAAAAAACACAAACTTCATATTTATTATCTACAATATTTTTGACGTACCTACCTAATAAAGTCTTATAAATTGATGAACGCCGGCTGCGCCCACGAAAAAACATGACGCAATAGTAGCGTTGTAGCGTTACGTGACGTTATCACGTATGAAAATATCGTCCGTAAACCGATTTTACAGACAACCAATTTTTTGTATAAATAAGTTCTGTTATCGTGAATCGGAATATTCAGACAAAACTGTTCAGAACTAAACCAGATTTTTCTCTATCTATTTCTGATAGAGTCTGCCGAAAACCAGTTTGAACTAGTATATTCCGCTCAAAGGCAGTTTGTTTGACTTTTTTGCGGACTGGACGCCACCAATTCCGCTGTGTGCTGACCGTACCAGACGTTCAGTGAATGACTGGAACACTTGTGTTTTGGGAATATATTTTTTAAAGCAAAAAATTGTTCCTCGAAATTTAGTTTGTTCTCGCCATAACTGTTGAAATGAGCGCGCGGGGGCAGAGAAAGGGCAAAAAGGCCACATAATAGGGATGACGACAGGGTGAAGAAATCGAAATTCTAATGAGTCCGTCAGTCAGGTAATTAAAACAAAATTGACACGTATTTTTTGTTTTATCAGATTAACAAACAATGACTAAGTTAAAACGCATTAAAGTTGGAGAGTGGGGGCTAACTACGTCACCGTTAGGTATAAATTGTACCTAACCGTGACGTCAGGCGACATTTCAACTCAATATATCTCCGTATAAGTTTGATTATGTGAAAAAAGAAAAAATACGTGTCCAATACTTTTCAATAATCTTCCTGATAGACTAAGGAAAAAAAAGTTGTCGTCATCCCTATAGCAAGACCAGAACAAAAGTTATACGATTATTTATAAAAATAACTTTTAAATAACTCAACTGAACGGACGCATTCTTGCAAAAAATCGAAGCGTTTTTAATGTAAGCATTAAAAAAGGTTCCTAGCAGGTTAGAAGATCTTTGAAATAAATATCTCAAAAAAAGTCAAATTAATCTTATTTCAACACTAACTATTTTTAAGTCCAGTCCAGTTGCAATGAATTCGCAACATTGTCCGTTTCGCATTCGGAGCTCGGAGAATTATAAAGTCGGTAGTAAAATACAATGTATTTACCAACAAAGTTACACATGGCACGGGTACACGTTTATTCATTTACTAGCGTCTTCCCGCGTCTTCGCTCACGTGAAATTCTCTGCGTTTCTCCGGGAAAATAAGTAGCCCGGTACTAAATCTCCATGAAAATTTTAATCTTAACACCGTTCAATATTTATTTGACAATGGAGGCCATCTCCATATTTTTTTTTCTGGACCCTTGGAGACTATACATCTCTAAGATCTTAGATTTAAGTTTAAGTTAGGGACTATACATCCCTTCAATGTAATTTTAGTACGTACCTATATGTATATTTTATACATGTAATGTAAATTTTGTAAATTTTGAAAAAAGGCCTTCTGCTTGAGTTTGTTGCGGCGCTTCTTCTCAAGCAATGGGTCTAGGAAGCGCTGGTAAATTCTTTTTCTGACGTGTAAAAGTGCCGCTATGTGGCCAATTTGCTGAATAAATGATTGAATTGAATTGAATTGAATTGAATTGTTCCTATACCCAGCTCAGCCGTCAACGAGTGAAAGAGAAATCTCTACGCACAGAACGCCCGATTTAGTTAGTATTTAACGCGTTTTAATTTCTATAAAAATACCGTCTAACAACATGGCATTTATAAGGTTGACAATGTATGCATATAATATGGTTATTTTTTCTGTTATATTTAATTTTACACTGTTTGATATAATAAACTGGAGTAAAGTTGGATTAAATGTCCGAGTTAGAAGTTACTTTGGAATTAAATTGTATCGAGCGAAGTTTCGTGAAACGTGTAACGAAAGCTGCCAATGTAAGGGTGATTTAATCATTGATCTATTATAAGTTAGGATTCACAATCAGCCGGAGAAAAATGGCTCGTCAAAACGGGTGCCCCAACAAATCGGGCACCCGTTTGGCGCTCAGTAAATTTGACACTTAAGTCTTATGGTATTAGGTTTACTTTTGTATAAAATATTTATCTTGACACATATTATAAAGAGGCGTTATTAGCATATTAGAACGAATTTTCTAATGTCAGTTTGCTCCATATATTTTGACATATTCTGTTAGGCACTGTTCGTCCATATGCTATTATAGGTCAATGGATTTAATCAAATATAATATAACATATGTTTTTTTTTCAAATATTTAACTTTTAACATTTCTTAGAAAAGTATGATCTTAAATGAGCAATTTAACGATGCCGGGTCAGGGAACGGCCTTAAACGGTGCAGAGGTTCGAGCGTGAAGTAGTAACAGACAGAGCTACTTTCGCATTTATTATATTACTATGGATTTAAACTTAATAAGTACAATATTACCATAAACATTTCCATTCGGGGTTGCCATATTACTTCATCCGACTATACGTTTTCATGTTAATAAAGATATTAAACTTACAAAACCTAAAACCAATCCATCTAAATCAAGTTAATCCCAAATTTCAATACAACCTTGTTTGGAGGAATAGAGCCTTTACAAAAAGCCTAGTTTCGGCCGCGGGGTCACTCGTTATCCTTCGTCACAGCTAATGAAAGTATATTTACATACTGCCCGCCGTGTTCTGCATGATAATAAGGTCTGTTAATACTAGGGATTCTTTGGGGAATGTGGGTAGGCAATTTAGGAATACCTACCTACATAGACATAGACATTTATTTTGCAACAGCGGAATGGGAATCGGGTTTGTGGCTTCAATCATTACCATCCACCACAATAGGTACTTTTTTAGATAATAACACCTTCAGATTGGCAACTTGTCTCAGAATAGGGGCATCAACTAATTTGCAACATCAGTGTCGCTGCGGAGGTGCGGTGGACAGCCTGGGCCACCACGGCCTCTCTTGCAGCCGGAGGGCAGGGAGGATCCCTCGCCACGCCAGCATTAACGACGTCATCCGGAGGGCCCTTGTTAGCGTCAAGGTTCCTGCAGTCCTGGAACCCAACGGACTAGCCAGGGATGACGGAAAGAGGCCCGACGGGATGACGTTGGTGCCTTGGAGTATGGGTCGGCCCCATGTCTGGGATGCTACTTGCGTAGATACCCTAGCTCCGTCCCATATTCCAAGCACGAAAACCAGTGCTGGCGCAGCGGCATCTTCGGCTGAAGACTTCAAACGCCGCAAATATGCTACCCTGGGAAACCTACATGTTTGTGGCTTTTGGGGTCGAAACTTTGGGGCCTTGGGGGCCCAGCGCACGTCGCCTTTTTACCCGACTGCGCACCGCAAAGGAGGGTTATGTGTTTACCTGTCTATGTATCTATGTATGTATGCATGTATGTATGTATGTTTGTTCCTTTGTGGCACACTAGAGATCAAACGCGTGGGTCGATTTTAATGAATCATACGTCAATCGATTCGTCTGAATTGCGCGAGTGTCACTGAAGATATGAAATTTATCAAAATTCAAAATGGCGGCTACCAGACGCCATATTGTACAAAATAAAAAAATAAAAGTCAACCAACTATGGCATGTGAGGTATCGTTGAATAGGTATTTAAAAATCATTATTAGGTTTCTTTGACCATTTTTCAGACAAAAGAACCGTTTATGATTTATAAACGATTCAAAGTTCCTTTACTTACCACGTAAAGTAGGTACCTACCTATCCACCCAGTAGTACATCCGTTCGAATTAGCAACACAGGAAATAATCTAGACCAACGCAGGTCACGACGAC
The DNA here is from genome assembly GCA_963971205.1 of Aethes cnicana. Classification (NCBI taxonomy): domain Eukaryota; kingdom Metazoa; phylum Arthropoda; class Insecta; order Lepidoptera; family Tortricidae; genus Aethes; species Aethes cnicana. The sequence goes on along the minus strand of OZ020295.1, from coordinate 1,003,520 downwards.
TATAAAATACTTAATAATAATGTTTTTCATAAATCTCAAACTTCAATCAAGTACGTACGCATGTGCAATGTAGTGTACCAGTAGCGTCATCTATCCGTTGACTTGAAGGCTTTTAGTTTCGTTATTACATTTAAAGTGTCAATAGTGTGTGTGATACAGTGAAATATAACCTAATTGATTATAGGTACCAATTAGGTACACTAGTCAGTACTCAGCGCTCGTAAATAAATAAAATAGCTACCTAATACTCTTATGTAGTACCAGTAGCGCCATCTATCGGTTGACTTGAAGAATTTTAATAGGTTCAGGCTTATGTAGCGTTTTGAGCCGGGTTAGGTCTCTAGAGGGATTAATAATCAGTAATTTAGATCATCGCAAGCTACTTAATAATCCCCACGATAGCAACTCTCTCCATGAAATGACAAGATTGCGGAATTTACGGTCTTTTAATCCCTAACTAAAAATAATAAACTAAAAAAGTTAATTAAAAAAAACAAAAAACCCGACTGCGTAAAAACTAAAAAGAAAAAAACAAGAATACTTAGTTCAGTAGTAGGTAGCTAGGATTATGTTAAGTAATTGATTGCTATTGAGGAATCTAAAGATGCCTACAGTCGGGACCCATTTAAAATCTAGGTTAAAATGTTACAAATAATGGGTCCCGATAGTAGGCATCTTTAGATTCCTCAATAGCAATCAATTACTTAACATAATCCTAGCTACCTACTACTGAACTAAGTAGTCTTGTTTTTTTCTTTTTAGTTTTTACGCAGTCGGGTTTTTTGTTTTTTTTAATTAACTTTTTTAAGGATTTGTCCGCCCGCCTCATCGAGGCTTCTGGTGACCAAAGGGCTGGCCACTACTTCGCTCAGCGAATAAGCATTGCCATCCAGCGCGGCAATGTTGCCAGCCTTTTGGGAACCTTGCCGAGCGACACTGATCTGTGCCAATTTTTTTATTTATAAGTTATTTATAGTTCTAGTTTTTATTTTTATTTTTATTGTAAGTATTTTAGTTTGTGTTTAAAAATAAAAGAATTACCCCTTTATTTCTCAATATCAAATTACATCATATTTTACATGTCAAAATAAGAGAATTTCACATTGAGATCGTCAGATACAGTTTGGTATTAAAATCCATACATATCATAAAACTGTACGGCTATAAAATCTATACATCCATATTAGTCTATATCCATACTAATGTTATAAATGCGAAAGTAACTCTCTCTGTCTGCCTGTCTGTCCGTTACCTCTTCACGCTTCAACGGCTGCACCGATTGAGATAAAATTTGGCGTGGAGATAGTTGGGGTCCCGAGCAAGGACATAGGCTACTTTTTATTTCGGAAAAACGCATAGTTCCCGCGGGAGCGCTATAACCGAATTCCACGCGGGCGAAGTTGCGGGCAGAAGCTAGTTAAAGATATTTGTTTAAAGACAATAACAGAACACGTTTTAAACATTTAAAAATATATCTGTCAGTCTGGCAATTTGTTCGCTTTTCACGCGAAAACTACCGGACCAGATTTGATGAAATTTGACAGGGGGATATTTTATAAACTGAGCCTTAGTTACGGCTACTTTATATTCCGAAAAAACGCATAGTTCCCACGGGAACGCACTTGCCGAATTCCACGCGGACGAAGCCGCGGGCAGGAGCTAGTAGAAACTATGTAGGGACTAGCAAAACGTTACGACTATCAGATTCTAAGCATATTTTTTAGGTTTTTTTTTAGTAAAAAAAAATTCATGGGATTGATGGTATGAGCGATACCTAAATCCCATACTTAGCCATACATTTTTATTTCTCTTTTTCAAATCAAATCAAATAAAGGCCTAAAAACTATGCTTATTATAGAATCGATAACTGATACTGTGGTTAAAATTTCGTTGCTTGACCCAGTATACTTTCTACCATTATTTTAGTGTTCATAATGTTTCGGAAAATGATTTGCTCTTTTTCTGTAGAATATTAAAGATGAATATTTATATTGTTGTGTATACATTTCCATGTAGAAACAGCGAACACAGCTCAAGCCTCGGGCGAATGTATATTTATTGCAATATACGAAATATTATTATAGGCAAAGATTATTCTGTGTTTAGACAGGTCATCGGTAAATTGAGTTATTTTTTTTATAATACTTTTTATCTTTTTTTATTTTTTGACGGCCGTATTGGTCCAGTTGGTAGTGACTCTGCCTTCTGTTCCGATGGTCGCGGGTTCGAGTCCCGCTCGGGGCAAACTTTGTGTGATGAACTCAAATGTTTGTACTCGAGGCATGGATGTTAGTATTTATATATTATGTATGTATTTCTCTATATAAGTATTTATATCGTTGTCTAGCATCCATAGTACAAGCTTTGCTTAGTTTGGGGCTAGGTCAATATGTGTGAAATGTCCCATCATATTTATTTATGTACTATAGACAAACGAGCACTCAGGCCGCCCGTTGGTAAGCAGTCACTGCGGCCCATGGACACCGAAATTTTATGATTTCTTATTAAGAAACCATAAGATCTCGAATGCGTTGCCTACCCTGAGACCTAAGATGGAATGCCTCTATGCCAGTAATTTCACCGGCTGCCAGAACACAACAGCGTGAGCACCGCTATTTGGTAAGTTAGCGGTTAAGACGTGGTACCAACCCAGATGGACCTAGCACCAGGCCCTACCACATCGCTAAGTAAGCCTTTTTATATGTTAAGACATGACGCATATATTCTGTCTGGATTGCTCCTACCATCTTTGTATTCTGGTGAGGAGAGCCGGTGAAATTACTAGTATAGAGGCGTTAAGTTTAATGTCCTCGTCTTATGACCTTTATGTCCATGGGCCACATTGACCACTTACCATCAGGCAGCCCGTGTGATTGTTTGCCGATCAATACTATTAAAACGCAGGAATATAATAATTTGCCGGCTAGGTAGGCTGTTATAGTTTTTAAAGCTAGAAACTTAAAGTGTTAATATTTCAATGTAGTTTAATGACATTATATTATTTTTGTAATTATTGCTACATATTTATAATAGTTTTTAACATCATATTATTATTGTTATTGCCTCAGTTATCCAATATTTGACGAATACAATACAAATTATGTTATCTGTCAAAGTAAATTATCATAATGTATATAGGAGAAAGAAACGAAACTGAATCTTAATAAATGTCTATTGTTAGCTCATTTAAGTATATTTTCTATTTATGAAATTTCCATATCTTACCTATACAGTAACCTCTGTTCGTTATTAAACTAGTCTATGAGTTTTAAGCTTAATAGAAAAGCTTGGTAGACCGTTAACGATGGGCGCACGCACTAGCGGGTCGATGTAAGCTCCGTGTCACTTCAAAATATCATTTTAAAGCTATTATAATATTAAACGGGATTCTGTGAGCTTTTAATTCCAAGGAGGAAAGTTTTAATAATTACTTCTTTGATATTTATATGTTATACTAGAAGTGCACAATCAGAGTAACCCTCAGAAACAATGTGGTGGAGCCACGCTGTGATCTTTGGTTACTGTCCGGTGGAGTACCACGCTCTCACAAATTATTGAACATAAACATCCGTGCTAATATTTATGAATACGACGATAACTCTGTCTGTCTGTCTGCCACCTCTTCACGCTTCGACCGGTGAACCGATTTAGATGAAATTGGTGTGGAGATAGTTGGAGTCCCGAGGAAGGACATAGGCTACTTTTTATCCCGGAAAAAACGCATAGTTAAATAATATCTTGGGACATATCACATATTGACCTAGCCCCAAACTAAGCGACGCTTGTATTATGGGTACTAAGCAACGATATAAATACTAATATAAAGAAAAATACATACATATTATAAATACTAAACATCCATGGCTCGAGTACAAACATTCGTGCTCATCACACAATGTTTGCCCCGAGCGGGACTCGAACCCGCGACCATCGGAACAGAAGGCAGGGTCACTAACAACTGGACTAATCCGGCCGTCAATTATCACGGGGACGCTGGCAGAAGCTATTACTTATGTAATACAACTTTCAAGGGTTCCCTCAAATCTTTATAGAAATGAGAATATTCCAAACCTTTCTATTATAGCCGTGGTGGCCTAGTGGTTCGACCTACCGCCTCTCATGCAAAGGGTCGAGGGTTCGATTCCGGCTCGCACCTCTAAGTTTACTTATGTGCTAAATTGAATTTGAATTTACCACTGAGTTTTTCGGTGAAGGTTACGTCATAAGTCCCCAATCCGCACTGGGCCCGCGTGGGGACTATAGCCCAACCCTCTCGCGATGAGAGCAGGCCTGTGCCCAGCAGTGGGGCGCAAATAGTAGTAGTAGTCGAGGAGTAGTAGTCTATTATAGGCTAGAAGCGGAGGTACAGTCAAGGGCAACATGAGTATTCAGCTAAAGCGTCAAAATACTTACGTTTATAGCGACTCTAATGACACACCAATACAGTCGGTGTATAAGTACATAGGTACCTCTATTATAACACTTTGGCTGGAAACTTATGTATGCCTTTAACTGTACTAATAAAATATCTTCAAATAGAGTTCATAACTTTTAACTCTACTCAAATACACTTTGTAAAATCCAACAGTAAATTAGTTTTAAACATTCATACAACAATTCCGAGGAATGCGAATTAAACGTTGAACCTTGTTTATAAGGAAAACGAATTTAAAATGAACTTGGGCACTAACTGTAGATTTATTAGGTCACCGCCTCAAGTGTACTAGCTAGCCGTTAGACTAGAGATCCTTCTGGAAATAAGACACAAAAACCACAGATTGCGTGCGTCACACGACTAGTAAATTCTTTTCTGACGTGTAAAAGTGCCCCTATGTGGCCAATTTGCTGAATAAATGATTGAATTTTGAATTTTTGAATCGAGCATATTGGAAAGGAATCTACGGAATTTAAAAATGTGAAAAATGACATATTAAACACACTACAACAACGGGACTTAATCGCGTAAAAACTATTTATATTTTACCTCGATGTCCGAAACGTCCGAAACGTCTAGGTAAAATATAAATAGCTCTTTACGTGATTAAGTCCCGTTGTTGTAGTGTCTTTAATACGAGTGTGTATCGCGAAAGTTTGAGACAATGTGAAAAATGTCGTTCTGACTTTTTGTTTTTTTTTTCAAAAAGGTCAGGCTATCCGCACTGAGCCCACGTGGGACTATAGCCCAAACCCTCTCATGATGAGGGGAGGCCTGTGCCCAGCTGTGGGACGCAAATAGGCTGTAGTAGTAGTAGTAGTAGTAAATTTAGCTTGCAAGATTCCTTACATAGTGTTGTTAGTTACACGACAACCTAATAAAAGCTTTGTAAAAAGGAGGGTTCACGTGTAAACGAAGATACTAATAGTGAATTTGGTTATTTTTTCTAATTTAAGTAAATAACGAATCGAGAAATAGCTACGGAACCTACAAGGGTTTTACTCTTGGCATTGTAATTTAGAAGTGTTTAATAAAGCAACAAGACAAAGTGGTGCAATATAAAATCCTCTACTATCTAAAGTCCCGCGCCTTCACATTTCAAAACGCTTCAATGTATTTAAAAAGCACCACCAACACTCTCAACACATGTGTGCGTGCTGAGACAGCCGTGTACTATGCAATGAGAGTGTTGGTGGTGCTTTTAAAATAATAATGAAAAAAATTGAAGCGTTTTTCAATGTAAAGGCGCGGGACTTTAGATAGTAGAAGATCTCTACCAGTTAGATCATGATTCATGAAATTTATGTAAAGACTAGCCGTTGCCCGCGACTTCGTCCCGCTTCCCGCGTAGACTTAGAATTTGCGTGCCCAATGATACTATACATACATACCTATACATATAGTAATAGTTATGGAAGTATTTAAAATTTGATTGACCCGCGGAATTCCCGTTCTCGTACAAATATCTGAATAAAAAGTATCCTATCTTATTCCTAGGGTATCTCTATTTGGTATTCCAAATTTTATCAAAAGAGGTTGAATTTTTATAGAAAACTAGCCATTTCCCGCCACTTCGTCCCACGTGGACTTGGAATTTGCGTTAGTTATAGTTATAGAAGTTAACAGACTTCAAAAAAGGAGGAGATTCGTCGGAATCTTTTTTTTATGTATGTTCATTAAAAAGAAATTGTAAACGTGAACCGATTTCGATGATTCTTTTTTTGTTCGAAAGGTAACTTCCAAGTTGGTCCCATATTAATTTGGTTCAGTTCTGGTGATGGGATCCATGAGAAAATGAGGGAACTCCTCGAAATTTAGGTCTCAATTTCGAAGACTTTAGAGTTACTTATGTATACTTATGTATATAGTAATGTTTGAAAACTGTAGCCGAAAAAAAAAACTAAAAAAAAAACCGCCTTCAAACTCCGACAGACTGCGAAGACGGTGTCAAGTGAACCGACCCAAAGAAATGATAAATATATAGTGAACTTGACATTGACATCGCAGTCTGTCGGAGTTTGAAGGCGGTTTTTTTTAAAATCCAAATCTGTCCAGCGGTTGAAGCGTGAAGAGGTAACAGACAGACAGACAGACAGAGTTACATTCGCATTTAAATACTAGTATGGATTGAAAAAACTGGTTTGACCAGAAAAACGTTCCCGTTGAAACATCGGGATAGAAAGTATCCTATGTTATTCCCAGGGTCTCGAACTATATCCATACCAAATTCCTTTCAAATCGATGTGATGAGTCCAGTCCTTACGAAGTGCAGGATGGACAAACAAACAATCAAACACACGTTCATATAATATTAGTATGGATTCTATACGCAAATGAAGTAGCAGACAAAAGCTCCATATAAACACGATAGAGGGGCTTCTACGGCGAACCTTATAAACAAAAAAAACCGGCCAAGTGCGTGTCGGGCCACGCGCAAATTATAGGGTTCCGAAGTTTAGGATGCCTACAGTAGCTTTCTAAGACTTATTAGCATCTAACTAGCCTGTGGTATGACGTGCCCGCCCGACGCCCCTGCCGCTCGAGAAAAATCATCATTATAAGTTGGTCGACTATTACTCGTAAGTTTGTACAGCCTACTTAGCTCTGATAGTTTTCCTTTCAACTACGTTATATATGCCACAACCGTGATTTTTTTCAGCCATCCAAATACCACCATTTAGCTGGCAGGGGGGGGGGGGACACGTGACTCTAACAAAAAATAGCACTTTAAAGCTTAATATTTCACAAACGCATCACTTAATCAAAAAATGGTTTTAACAAACCCACAATATTTTTTTAAGACCTATTCAACGATATGCCGCACCATGGGGTACGCAAGAAAAAAAAATTACACCCCCACTTTACGAGTAGGGGAGGTACCCTATAAAAAAATATATTTCAAAATTTTATTGTACCACTTTGTCAGCGTAACTAATATGCATATTCATGCCAAATTACAGCTCTCTAGACCTAAGCATCTCCGAGCAATAGTGCGGACAGACGGACGGACATGGCGAAACTATAAGGGTTCCTTGTGGACTTCGGAACCCTAAAAAAACGTCACCTGCGAAGCGTCAATTCAAGATGGCGGCCGTTAACGGTGGTGTAAACTTTGGCGTTAACTTTACAACGTGTATTACGTACCGTCGGAATACATTGTACGTTTTTATGAAGCGTTTGCGTGTGAACATTTGCATTTTACGTCTCGCGTCAAGACAACAGAGACGGGTGGTGAAAAATAGGGGAAGGGAATGTCCATCACGCTAAATAAAAGTCAAACTTATTAACATGTACCTATTATTAGCATATCAACTAATTGGTCCCCGCAAAATAGAATTCGGCGTCGCGGCAGACCCCGACGGAGATGACGGGACGAACTAGACGCCTTCCGCAATGATTGGCCGGATGTCGCAAGAGACAGAAAAGCGTGGAAAAATGAGAAGGAGGCCTTTGCCCAACAATGGGATCATCATTTCAGCTGAAAGACGTCCACTGCTGGACATAGGCCTCCCCCAAGACTCGCCACTCAGACCGGTCCTGTGCTACTTGCTTCCACCGGTTTCCCGCGTCCTTCACGAGGTCGTCGCTCCATCTTGTTGGAGGCCTATACCGACAGCTCTTCTCCCGGTTCGCAGACGCCACTCGAGAACTTTCCGGCCCCATCGGCCATCAGTCCTGCGAGCAATGTGCCCCGCCCACTGCCAATTGAGGTTCGCAATTCTTCGGGCTATGTCGGTGACCCCAGTTCTACTGCGGATTTTCTCATTTCTGATTCTGTCACGCAGAGACTACTACAGGCTAATAATAATAATTAGTAACATTCACACAGGCTGCCTGATCGTAAGCGGTATCTGTGACCCATGGTGATGTCCTTAATTAATGTTGCAGTATCAATATAGACACAGGGCAGACACGGCCTATAAAAGCACGATTTGTAACACAATTCGATGAAGTGTCAATACTTGCGTACGTCTGTGTGCATGCGAGAACGTCTGTACACTTGTAAATGTGTATGTACCAGTACGCGGGCCAATGATTCACTCGCCATATCCGGATGAAACAGACGGCAAGGCGAGTTGGGCGCGAGTTGCGCGCCGGCTAGATTCAGGCGGTTGATTCCGTGGCCATTCTGTACATAGTATAATTAAATATTCTGTGGTATGGATATACTAATATTATAAATGTGAAAGTAACTCTGTCTGTCGGAAGTAAATTTAGATGAAATTTAGTTTGGAGATAGTTGGAGTCCCAGGGAAAGACATGGGCTACTTTTTATCCCGGTAAAACCGAATTCCACGCGGCTGATATAGTAGGCTTTTGCTAGTTGACGTATAAGTTTTCGAATGCTTTACCAATACCAACCCTTAGAGGGCCAAGATTCAATACTGCTAGAGGTATGCTGGTAATTTCACCGTCTTTCACCCCCTTACCGGAACACAACAGTGCAGGTAAAATGGTGGCAGGCGATAATATAACTAACAAAAAAAACCGAGTCTGCAAACCGAAGGTTGCCAATCGAACGTGCCTAGTTACATATGCCCATCGGCCACTCTAACTTATGATTACTCCGTACAAACGGCGGCATGCATGCATAAACATGGAACTCATTATTGGCTTTGAAACTTTCACCGAATTTATGTAGGTATTTAAAGGGAAATTTACATGAAGCTGTGAAACTAACTCGCTTGACGGCCGTGACTTCGGATTTCGGTTATACGTACTTAGCGTTCCCGCGGGAGCAATGCGTTTTTCCGGGATACAAAGTAGCCTATGTCCTTTCCGGGACTTGAACTATCTCCAAACCTTTATCTAAATCGCTCGAGCGGTTGAAGCTTTTACAGGTAACAAACAAATAGAGCTACATTTGCATTTTTAGGGTTTCGAAGTCCACAAGGAACTCTTATAGTTTCTCCATGTCCGTCCGTCCGTCTGTCCGCACTATTGCTCGGAGATGCTTAGTTCTAGAAAGCTGTAATTTGGCATGAATATACATATTAGTTACTCTGCAAAGTGGTACGATAAAATTTTGAAATACATTTTTTTATAGGGTACTTCCCCTACTCGTAAAGTAGGGATGTAATTTTTTTTCTTGCGTACCCCATGGTGCGGCATATCGTTGAATAGGTCTTGAAAAAATATTGTGTGTTTGTTAAAACCATAATTTCTTGATTAAGTGATGCGTTTGTGAAATATTAAGCTTTAAAGTGCTATTTTTTGTTAGAGTCACGTGCGGGGGGCACGTGACTCTAACAAAAACTCTAACAAACCCCCCCCTGCCAGCTAAGTGGTGGTATTTGGATGGCTGAAAAAAATCACGGGTGTGGCATATATAACGTAGTTGAAAGGAAAACTATCACAGCTAAGTAGGCTGTACAAACTACGAGTCATAGTCGACCAACTTATGAAATGATTAAAAAACCAATGATTTTTCTCGAGCGGCAGGGGCGTCGGGCGGGCATGTCATTCACAGGCTAGCTAGATGCTAATAAGTCTTAGAAAGGTACTGTGGGCATCGTCAGCTTCGGAATCCTATGCTTTGCGCGTGGCCCGACACGCACTTGGCCGGTTTTTTATGATATAGTATGGCTGACCATGTTTAGTTTATTTCTGTTGTCCAATGTTTGATGATAAAACGTCTGAAATTTGTATGTCCTTCATGTACCTAGTTAAAATACATTAATACATATAACTTTGTTGGGGTCAAATGTTGGTCAATAGCTTACGACTTAGATTATATATACATATAAGTATCTTGCTAAATGCTTGCTTGGTAGGTCACCCATGAGATGGACCGACTTAGTCAAATCCGCTACAAACCAGCCCGTGCACGAGAACACTAGACGCGCAGCCGTGAGAGAAGAATGGCGTCGGGTGGTGAAGCTCGCCACTCAAGACACGGCGGCCACGACCACTCTGCCAAGAGTGTAGCGACAAAGAAAAATTCAATTCAATTCAATTCAATCATTTATTCAGCAAATTGGCCACATAGGGGCACTTTTACACGTCAGAAAAAGAATTTACCAGCGCTTCCTAGACCCATTGCTTGACAAGAAGCGCCGCAACAAACTCAAGCAGAAGGCCTTTTTTCAAAATTTACATTACATGTATAAAATATACATACCTATAGGTACGTACTAAAATTACATTGAAGGGATGTATTAGTCCCTAACTTGAACTTAAATCTAAGATCTTAGAGATGTATAGTCTCCAAGGGTCCAGAAAAAAAAAATGGAGATGGTCTCCATTGTCAAATAAATATAAATTCCATAGATGTCAACAGTCTCAAAATGTCAATAAATAATGAAATACATCATGTATAAAAGAGTTCGTCAATACATGTCAATAAGAACATGATGAAGAAGAAGATCTTGCTAAAACCGGGATAGAAGTATGCCTTATAAATACTATCCGTGTTGTAAAATGAGCGTCGCATTTGACCAAATTCATTCGACATACCTACGAATACATATTTGTACAATGCATATAAAAATATGTATTCGTACACCTTAACAATACACCTTAAACACTTAGGTACTAACAGGATAAGGTCTCCTTTAGGTTGTCAAAATTTATTAGACTTACGCCGTTTTCTCCAGGATCCTTCATATAACAAAGTTCTCCGAACAATACTTTGTCGATAACTTTCTAGAACTGCCCCACGATTTTCCCGAATAATCGTATTATGTAGTTTTATGTTCCACGTTTGTTAACTTTGCTTTTAATATTATGAAGTGCAAGAACTAGATGTTTCTCCGGGAAATTGACTGTGATTTTGTTTTTACACGAACATAGAGGGTGAAGTACCCACTGAACTCTTTTAGAAAATGAATGTCCTAAAACCACAGAATATTTAATAGTACTACATGTAGTAAAACACAAGTATGGCTTGACATAAGACTGATTTATTTCGTTCTACCTACATGGTACACTCATTATAATCTACTACATCTCCTCTTTCAAGTTAAATATTTCTCTAATTATTTCATGCATATGATACATATTTTGCCTATCTTCCCCTTTTACAAAATTGAGATTACGTAATATTTAATCCTATTCAATTTTATTTTAATCCGTAATTAATTCATGCAAAATCATTATTATTTATTAACATTTTAACATGTATATATTTTTACAGATATCAATAAAAGCGAAGTGCAATTTTTCATTTTATTATAAATATAAGGACAATATTCATATAAATTATTATTATTTTTACATGCGATTATTAGGGTAATAATCAAG